>CM062292.1:493763073-494963073 GCA_031216915.1 Pictodentalium vernedei | reverse complement strand
GAGACTCCCAGGGGAGAATCTGCAGAACATCAGATGGAAGATGCAGAACACAAACGTTATACACCCATGGGTGAAAACGTAACTATGGGGAAAATAACAGAAAACATTCTGTAACCAAGCAACTCTCCCAGGGAATTTTTAGAAATGAAACTTCTCAAAAATATGCCAAAAGCATGGGAGAATTGCAAGGGGGGACTTTAGAAGGTTAGGGGAGAGGAAACACTGAATAAGCAGTGCAACAATTAGCAAGAATGACAACAAGAGGCGTTTGCCTCGAAAATAGGCAACTTAACATAATTTCAACAAAAAATTTTAAGTACAGCCCTGATTATTTTTTGCCACTTCTTTTTTCCTCTCCTCCTTCTATCCTCCTTAGAATCACATTTTCTCCAAGAATTACGTGTCTGGCATCCTTTAAACTGAGATTTACAAGCACAAAGATCAGTGAGATGTTGACTGATGAAGGGCCAAACAGAGAAATGATATTTGGCGCCAATTTCGGGACGACTGCGTCACTGCGCATGCGCAGTAGAGTCGTACTATGGAGGTCCTTTAGGACATGATTTCTTTTTGTTTTGGATGCAAATTTTGGGGATTGGGGGGCAAAAATTGTGTTTGGCCCTGGTTTTTGTGGAGTTAGCACCAGCTAAGTCTGGATCATTGGTACAGTATAAAAATATGCTATTTTTCAAAAAGAGTGATTAATGAGCAAGGCATATTGCGTTAGTTTGGTAGGTTGAACAGGATCATAAGATCCTATTGGATAGACTTTTGACCTAGGTATAATGTGACACAGTGTGTCACAATTGATGGTGTTCAGTCGGAACAGGTAACACTTAAATTTGGGGTACCACAGGGTTCTGTCTTGGGTCCTATTCTCATTACACTTTATATGCAAACCCTTGGGGAGATTATTTGCTAACACGGAATCGACTACCATTTCTATGCCGATGATTCTCAGATTTACATCGAATTCGACCCTTCTGATCTGGTAGACACAGAATCAAAATTTCAGATTATGTGTAATTGTATAGCAGATATCAGAACCTTTATGTGGGTAAACAAACTAAAACTGAACGATGATAAAACAGAACTCATTATATTTTCCTCTAGGTACAAACCAGCACCAGATGTTTTGTCTCCTTTTAAAATAGGTGACAAAATTGTCAGCCCATCTACCACGGCCAAAAACTTGGGCGTGTATCTTGACACACATTTGACTGTGTCTTATCACATATCAAAACTCTCTCAGTCTACAAATTTCCACATTCGAATCATCGGTCGAGCATCGAAAATCCTAACAAAATGTGCCTCTGAATGTCTCGTGCATGCATTCATTTCATCAAGGCTAGACTACTGCAATGTCCTTCTTTGTGGCCTCCCAAAAAAGCAAATCAATAGATTGCAAATAATTCAGAATACTGCTGCTGTCCATATAGTGACCTGCATCAAGAAGAACTAAAGTTTTGCTGTCTGTGACCTTGACCTTCATGATATGACCTTGGAGCAAAGTCAGGTCACACCTTTGAGTCATGAGCAACAAGAGCTCACGTATCGCTGAAGCAATACAATGTCCCCTACCGGACTAATGAGCATTAATAATTATACAAATGTCATAACCTAGATGTGATCAGCATGAATTCTGTTGAAATGTTTCCAAAAAAAGTCCGGAAAATTGATATTTTGGCACTTTTCCATATTTCCAGGGGCCATAACACACACAAGAATAATGCAATCAGCATGAAACTCAAACTTGATCTGTAAGTCATCGTTCTATAGGTTAACAAGAATGAAATCATTCGGTTGAAGCATTTCCAAAAAAAGTCCCGAAAACTAAAGTGTGACTGACAGACTGACCGACAGACTGACGGATGGACAGAGTGTAAATGAAACTTGATCTGTAAGTCATTGTTCTATAGTGACGTTTCCAAAAAAAGTCCGGAAAACTTATATTCTGGTACTTTTTCATATTTCCAAGGGCCATTACTCACACAAGAATAACGCAATCAGCATGAAACTCAAACTTCACCTGTAAGTCATTGTTCTATAGTAGGTTAACAAAAATGAAATCATTCCGTTGAAGCATTTCCAAAAAAAGTCCAGAAAACTGATATTTTGGCGCTTTTCCATATTTCCAAGGGCCATAACTCACACAAGAATAATGCAATCAGCATGAAACTCAAACTTGATCTGTCAGTCATCGTTCTATAGTAGGTTATTAAAAATGAAATCATTCGGTTGAAGCATTTCCAAAAAAAAGTCTGGAAAACTAAAGTGTGACTGACAGACTGACAGAGTGATGGATGGACAGAGTGCAAACCTATAGTCCCCTCCGGCGATGCCGGTAGGGGACTAATAATTGTACCAAGTATGAATAAGGTCTGCCAACGATGCCAAGTTATAGGGACAAGACAAAAGTGACAGTGAAATGTCAGTTTTTCTGTCACCATTAACATAGGGCCTGTGACCTTGACCTAGAGGTGCCCATACTATATTATAATTTACAACACACTCTTTTGATAATACATATTCTTATAAAATTTTGTCCAAAAATATTTAGTGGTTAAGCAGTTATGGCCCAGACAAACAAAATGTTGATGACAGACAGACAATGGACAAATCATTACTAGAAAAGCTCTGCTGACCTTTATCAGAGATAAAAATGTCTAGGACTGTAAGAGTTAATGCAGTAAATAACATTAATAAATGTTGACCCTTGAAAGGCAGAGATAAAAATGTACGGGAAATCTCCACGACTCTAACGGGTTAATGCAGTAATAACATTAATAAATGTTGACCCCTGAAAGGCAGAGATAAAAATGTACGGGAAATCTTCACGACTCTAACGGGTTAATGCAGTAATAACATTAATAAATGAGGACACTTGAAAGGCAGAGATAAAAATGTACAGGAAATCTCCACGACTCTAACGGGTTAATGCAGTAATAACATTAATAAATGAGGACACTTGAAAGGCAGAGATAAAAATGTACAGGAAATCTCCATGACTTTAATGGGTTAATGCAGTAATAACATTAATAAATGCTGACACTTGAAAGGCGGAGATAAAAATGTACGGGAAATCTCCACGACTCTAACAGGTTAATGCAGTAATAACATTAATAAATGCTGACACTTGAAAGGCAGAGATAACTAGAGGATGGCCACCAAAGGGTGGCTGATTCCCCTGAAAAAAGCCTTGATAGCCATTCCAACCTTATTCGCGACACACCCTCTGGTTGTGGGCAATAATAATACCAAGTATCATTAATATCCTTGAAGGCTGTAAGAAGTTATGGAGCGGACATGAATTCCGTCTACGCCCGGACGGACAGATGGACAGACAGACAGATGGACAGACGGACAGACGGACGACGTCACTGCTAGATTCCCCCGAATTTTTGGGGGGGGAATAAAAATGTACAGGAAATCTCCATGACTCGAACAGGTTAATGCAGTAATAACATTAATAAATGAGGACACTTGAAAGTCAGAGATAAAAATGTACGGAAAATCTCCACAACTAATGGGTTAATGCTGTAATAACATTAATAAATGCTGACCCTTGAAAGGCAGAGATAAAAATGTACGGGAAATCTTCACGACTCTAACAGGTTAATGCAGTAATAACATTAATAAATGCTGACCCTTGAAAGGTGGAGATAAAAATGTATGGGAAATCTCCACGACTCTGACGGGTTAATGCAGCAATAACATTAATAACTGCTGACACCTAAAAGACGGAGATAAAAATGTACGGGACTCTAACGGATTAATGCAGTAATAACATTAATAAATGCCGACCCTTGAAAGGCGGAGATAAAAATGTACGGGACTCTAACGGATTAATGCAGTAATAACATTAATAAATGCTGACCCTTGAAAGGCGGAGATAAAAATGTACGGGACTTTAAAGGATTAATGCAGTAATAACATTAATAAATGCCGACTCTCGTAAGGCGGAGATAAAAAAGTATGGCACTCTAATGGGCTAATGCAGTAATAACATTAATAAATATAAATTAAGATGAAAGTAGTTTTGTCAGTAAAATACACAGATGATGGTCAACTTTTTGACCCTTGAAAGGCGGAGATAAAAATGTATGTGAAATCTCCACGACTCTAACGGGTTAATGCAGTAATAACATTAATAAATACCGACACTTGAAAGGCAGAGATTATAAGTTACAGGGTGTTTAGTTGACAGATACAGTGTCATATACGGCGAAGAGAAAATAATATTAGGTGAGGCGAAGCCAAACCTAATATTGTTTTCTCTGAGCCATTTATGACACTGTATCTGCCAACTAAATGCCCTGTAACATACTTATTATGCACGGCATGCTAAAATGTCATTGGGGAAGTTAACTCAACGAATAGTTAAATGATGCGCACTTCTCGAAAAATGTAAACAAAGCAGAAGATGTTTACATACGCAACAAGGGGAGTAATTTTGCTTCCACATTCTAATAAATCACTTGTGACTTGTTCTATAACCGCCAATGGGCTGCTTTGGCATTTTATTATAACAGTTTCATTCAATCAAATGCAATGTTTATACGACGGGGCTATTTTATATGGTGGGTCTTCTGTACGACTGCACTGCATATTATTAAATTAATATTGGGTGCTTTTCAGCCATCCTGAACCTAATATTGCGGAGTCTATGTCTCTTAGTAACTTCATTTGATTGGATAAAGAAATTTACTAGCATAATCAAGCAAGAGGCCCCAGGGGGCCTTAAGGCACTCACCTCACATGGTAGTCTAAATATCAAACCAGGGACTTGATTTGAATAAGCTGCATACGCCCCTCCTAAGAAAAGCATATACCAACTAGATGAAGTTATGGTGCACACACAATACACCGGATTTTCCCTCTATTTTCAGTTCCTGCACTTGCACATCCCAAAATTGAGATAAATGCATAAAAAACAGATTTGTTTTTATTTTTGTTCAGAAATTTTCGAAGTCCCAAACAAAATTTTTTCAGACTAAAATTTTTTTTTTTTTCTTCTTAAAATGGACCAAAACGCATAAAAAAACCAAAGAACTAAGGTCCCACCCGGATCCCAAATTTTCAGTGTTAAAAAAAAAATTTTTTTGTCTTACAAATTGACCAAAATGCATAAAAAACAGAAAAACTCATTTCCGGATTTTGGTCCAAACTTTCCAAGTCCCACCCAGACCCCAAATTTTCAGAGTAAAAAAAAAATAAAAAATTTTTTTGTCTTAAAATTGACCAAAACGCATAAAAAACTAATTTCCGGATTTTCGTCCAAAATTTCTAAGTCTGGACCATGACCCCAAATTTTCAGCCCAAATATGAACCCAGGGATTTGGATTGAACAAACTTGAATCTCACCTCCCAAAGCATGCTGCATACCAAATATCAAAAGATTCCTATTGGTAGATCTGAAGAAGAAGATTTTTATAGAATATTCCTCATACTGCACTAATTTAAACATTTGGGCTCCCATAGAGAGCCCAAATATGGACCCAGGGTATTGATTTCAATAAACATGTGAAACAATCTTCCAAAGATGTTATATGTGAAATTTGAAAGCTTTTGGAGCAGTGGTTTGGGAGAAAAGTAGTGTTAAATGTTTTTCCCATTACCCACAGTGTTAAAAAATGCTGACTCAGCACTTTTTCAAAGTCTCCAAAAAGTACCCCATGATAAAACCGATAGCAATTTCTTTTTACCATTCCATTCTGTTGGTCCTAAGGAAGCTTCACACCAAATAAGAATTCTCAGTGGCATGTAGTTTTGGAGATATGGGAGTTTTAATTTTTTTCAATTTTTAGCTCCTGCGGTTCCCAGGGGCGACAGGAAAAATTTTTTTGCATAAATTGAGTACTTATGACCCAATAAGCCCTCATATCAAATTTGGTTCAAATCTGCCTCTCGGTTTGGAAAATAGAAATTTTGGGCGGGGTGAAAATTCTTGCCCCTCCCATAACGAAGGCAAATATAGCTCCTCGAATTTCTCTTGAACAAATCTGAGTCTACACCTCAAAGGGAAGCTGCACACCAAATATCAAGTCTCTGTTACTGCTGGTTCATGAGAAGAAGATTTTTTAAGAGTTAAGCACACTTTTTAGGCGTGGCCCTACCGAGGGGCGGGTCAACTTGATTTGAACAAACCTGAATTGATATATGATAAGGTACATGCACAGCAAATTTTGTTGAATTTGGTCCAGTAGTTGATTAGAAGAAGTCAATAATGTAAAGTTAACGCCGGACGGATGATGGACAGAAAGTGATTAGTAAAAATGTACAGAACTATAAACGAGTTAATGCAGTAATAACATTAATAAATGTTCCGATCATTGCAGAATTCTTGACGTTCGATTGGTTATGAGCTCACGTTGTACTTTCTATGTTAGCCTTCAGCTGCGGTGCAACATAAACTTTATGTTAGCAGATGACATTGTTACACGAGCGACTCAGCTGACAAAGTTGTGGTTGAACGCATCACATTTATTTCAGCTGAGAATCTAGTTTCTCTATAGTCTTTGCTTCAGAAACATCGCACTGTCAAAAGTAATCACACTGATGATTAGCTGACAGATGCACAATCACCACTTACTGAATTAAAATAACTGGACACAATAAAAATAAACTGAAATTTATTTCGCGTCTCCAGCTTGCGAATAACCTTGACCTGCATTCATGATCAGTTATCGATTTTTGTGACGTAACAGCGATAAAGAACGCCGTTCACTTTTCTTCGTTGGCATGAAATTGTGTCTGTGGCCTGTCGTTTTTTTTTTGGGGGGGGGGGGGGGGGGGGGGTAGGGGTTGGGGGCACCAAACACATAGGCATTAAATGCGCGATTTGCAAATAATAAATACCGTTGAACTTGAAGAGGCAAATGTGATAAAACTTGAGGCCCACGATAGGTGCGATAAATTATATTTGTTCATAACTGCACTTGCTTTATTTTATTATTCACAAATACCAAACGTGGTGGGGGGGGGGGGGGGGGTTCGGAACATATACATTATTGTGGTGTATTGACGGTAACATGGTGTGATGTTTGCTGTCGGGAACTTGTATGTTATGTTAAACATATAAGTTCCTGACAGCATACATCACACCATGTTACCGTCAATACACCACAATAACTTATAATTATAATACTGACCCTTGAAAGGCAGAGATAAAAATGTACGGCAAACCTCCACGACTCTAACAGGTTAATGCAATAATAACATTAACTAGAACAAGAAAAATGTTACTAAGGTAACACATGCCATCCCCCCACCCTCCTTGTGACCTTCACCTTGCAGATGCAGTGGAAACTATTATACGTAACACACCTTCTGACTGTCCTTAACATTTGTAAAAAGTTTAACAATTGTACTATGATTCGTGTCTGAGTTATGGCTGAGACACGAATATTGACCGATTTTTAGTGTGACCTTGAATGTGACATTGACCTTGAAGGTACGAACCCGGCTATGGTATGTGACACATCCTCCCATGGTCCTTTATAATTGTGTGAAGTTTGATGACTGTGGCCCTAACCATTTTCAAGTTATTAGCCCCGGACACACACATGCACGCATGGACACATGCACACTTCAATCACTATATGCCACCCGAATTAAGTCAGGGGGCATAAAACTGTGAGCACTGCTCATTAAATGATACCACTCCCACCAAGAAACATTTTACAACAGTAAAATTGTGTTTAATATAGAGAGCACAAACACTGACACCAATGTTTGAAGGTTTCATTGAAATCCATTCACTAGTTTAAAAGACGTCATGGATAGCAAATGTCACCCCCCTCCCCCCCACGCAACTTGAATTGACAAAGCCCATTTTTAAATATGGGAAACCCTAAAAATGAAAATATCTGAAAACAAAACAGGAGGTGCACATCCTCAATATATGTAAAAGAATGTCGGAAAGTTTCAATGAAATCTGTTCACTGGTTTAAGAGGAGTTGCAGATAGCAGATCTGTTCAGAATGTCAATTGAATTTGACAAAGTTCATTTTTCAATATGGGAAACTGTGAAAAAGAAAATATCTGAAAACAAAATAGGAGGTGCACATCTTCAATGTATGTAAAAGAATGTTTGAGAATTTCAATGGAATCCGTTCACTGGTTTAAGAGGAGTTGCGGATAGCAGATGTGTACATCCCTAAAGCGCAATGGATGGACGGACGGACATCGAAATATGAAAACATCTGAAAGAAAAATAGGAAGAGCACATCTTCAATGTATGTAAAAGAAGGTCTGCAAGTTCCAATGGAGTTTGTTCAATGGTTTTAGAGGAGTAGCGTATAGCAGATCTATACCCCTCGCTACTAAAACCTGAATTGACAAAGACCATTTTTGAATATGGGGAACTGTAAATATGAAACTATCTGAAAAGAAAATAGGAGGTGCACATCTGCAATGTATGTAAAAGAATGTCTGAAAGTTTGAATGAAATCTGTTCAATGGTTTAAGAGGAGTTGCGGATAGCAGATCTGTACAGAATGTCAACTGAATGTGACAAAGTTCATTTTTCAATATGGGAAACTGTAAAAATGAAAATATCTGAAAAGAAAATAGGATGTGCACATCCTCAATGTATGTAAAAGAACGTCTGAGAGTTTCAATGAAATCCGTTCACTGGTTTAGGAGGAGTTGCAGATAGCAGATGTGTACCCTCCCAAAGCGTAACGGAGGGATGGACAGATGGATGTATGGACGTATGGATGGACCAAGTGATCACTATATACCTCCCACTTTTCAAGTGGGTGGTATAATAAATGCTGACACTTGAAAGGCGGAGATAAAAATGTATGAGAAATCTCCACGACTCTACCGGGTTAAGGCAGAAATAATGTTAATAAATGCCATCCCTTGAATGGCAGAGATAAAAATGTACAGGACTCTAATGGGTTAACGCAGTAATAACATTAATAAATGCCAACCCTTGAAAGGCGGAGATAAAAATTACGGGACTCTAAACAGGTTAATGCAGTAATAACATTAATAAATGCCAACCCTTGAAAGGCGGAGATAAAAATGTACGGGACTCTAAACGGGTTAATACAGTAATAACATTAATAGGCCACACAAAGTAGATCTTCTGCTTCTGTTTCTCGGGCCATTATTTGTGAAATTGCATGCGGGCGAGTGGTTTTTTATTTTATGTTTTATTTCAGTAATTACTTCTTTGCCATCAAAAGTTCATGTTCTTGGTTCAAGTTTTAGGCCTCATAATCTACAGAATAGCTTGGGTGGTGGTGTATTTCATCCCTTGAGTGCAAGAAGGCTTTGCAATGCTAAAGCATTGCAAAGCCTTCTTGCACTCAAGGGACAAATTCATCAATTTTTTTTAACTTGGATAAAATATCAGACATAAACTATTTAATATTAATTTTTTTAAGTTTAAACTGGTTATAAAAAGAGAGCATGCGGCAGCCAAAAGGACCATGCGGGAGGGCCTGAGAAACAGATTTTTTATTTTTTTAGGCTATAAATATAAATTAATATGAAAGTAGTTTTGTTTGCAAAATACATAGATGATGGTCAACTCTTACCTAAACCAATTCAGTTTAAACAATATTTATTCATGAGAAAATATGATGCATACATGTAATAAACTACAAGATGAATGTCATACAGAGTGCACAATACAATGGTATGCATTAAAGTAATGAGTCAAGAACGAGATTTGTTGAAAGGATTCAGCAGTAAGCTTTTGGCTTGTATAAGCCGTCTCCTAAACCAATTCAGCTACTCAGGTTCCTGGGTGCAGGATGACAATAAAAAAAAATCATAACTAGAACTATCACTGAAGGTGATTAATACCCCCGCTTTGGGTTTTTAGAGGAATGCACTTCTGATCATGTAGGCGAAGGCCATAAGGAAATGTATACATAAAGATCATTTTTTGTTGTTGAAATTTGTATTTGCATGTGGCCTTCCACAGAACAGCACTGAATACTTAAAGAGCCCACACATATATGGTTTACATTTGGAAAAACACATTTACAATGTGCAACATGTATTCAAAATCAGTTCATTAATGTAGGAGGAGTTGCACACACAAGAATCCCATTTGAAAACCCATAATAAATCCAAGTTAAAGGGAGATAACCTGGTTAAAATTGTCGCAGATCAAAAATTTGGGTATATGCGTATGTTCACTTAGTTGTGATAATGTTTGAAAGGTTTCGTCAAAATTGATTGATAAATGTAGGAGGAGTTGCACGCACAAGAATTTCATGTAGAAACCCATAATAAATCTAAGTTAAAGGGAGATAACCTAGTTAAAATAGCCACAGCTCAAAAATTTTGGAATATGCGCATGTTCACTTAGTAGTGATGATGTCTGTAAACTTTCGTCCAAATTGATTGATAAATGTAGGAGGAGTTGCGCACACAAGAATTTCATGCAGAAACCCATATTAAATCAAAGTTCAAGAGAGATAACCTGGTTAAAATTGTCGCAGATCAAAAAGTTTGGAATATGCACATGTTCACTTAGTAGAGATGATGTTTGAAAGGTTTCATCAAAATCGGTTCATTAATGTAGGAGGAGTTGCGCACACAAGAATCTGTTCGAACGGAAAGACATAATAAATCTAAGTCAAAGGGAGATAACCTGGTTAAAATTGTCGCAGATCAAAAATCTTGGAATATGCGCATGTTCACTTAGTAGTGATGATGTCTGAAAAGTTTTGTCCAAATTGATTGATAAATGTAGGAGGAGTTGCGCACACAAGAATTTCATGTAGAAACCCATATTAAATCAAAGTTCAAGAGAGATAACCTGGTTAAAATTGTCACAGATTAAAAAGTTTGGAATATGCACATGTTCACTTAGTAGAGATGATGTTTGAAAGGTTTCATCATTATTTATTTATTTATTTATTGGTGTTTAAGGTCACATACTTATGCACAATGGCTAATCGTGACCGTGACAGTTTTACGGGTGGAGGAAGCCGGAGTACCCGGAGAGAACCACCGAGCAACGACGAGCAGCTGTCAGCTCTCCAACATCGTAACTCTGAACTCTGCACCGCAGCACAGGCAGGGTTAGATTGGTTGAAGACATGCGCACCATCGACGTGCAGTACGCCTCAGTACACAGCGTCATCGTGCCCCCATGAAGGCAATCGGGGTGAAGTGTCTTGCCCAAGGACACAACGCGGTTGCCGCAGGTGGGATTCAAACCGAGGACCTCTCGGCTTGCAGCCTGCACCTCTACCAACTGAGCCACCACGCCCCCGAAAGGTTTCATCAAAATCAGTTCATTAATGTAGGAGGAGTTGCGCACACAAGAATTTGTTCGGATGGAAAGACACAATAAATCTAAGTCAAAGGAAGATAACCTGGTTAAAATTGTCGCAGATCAAAAATCTTGGAATATGCGCATGTTCACTTAGTAGTGATGATGTCTGAAAAGTTTTGTCCAAAGTGATTGATAAATGTAGGAGGAGTTGCACGCACAAGAATTTCATGTAGAAACCCATAATAAATCTAAGTTAAAGGGAGATAACCTAGTTAAAATTGCCACAGCTCAAAAATTTTGGAATATGCGCATGTTCACTTAGTAGTGATGATGTCTGTAAACTTTCGTCCAAATTGATTGATAAATGTAGGAGGAGTTGCGCACAAAAGAATTTCATGCAGAAACCCATATTAAATCAAAGTTCAAGAGAGATAACCTGGTTAAAATTGTCGCAGATCAAAAAGTTTGGAATATGCACATGTTCACTTAGTAGAGATGATGTTTGAAAGGTTTCATCAAAATCGGTTCATTAATGTAGGAGGAGTTGTGCACACAAGAATTTGTTCGAACGGAAAGACATAATAAATCTAAGTCAAAGGGAGATAACCTGGTTAAAATTGTCGCAGATCAAAAATCTTGGAATATGCGCATGTTCACTTAGTAGCGATGATGTCTGAAAAGTTTTGTCCAAATTGATTGATAAATGTAGGAGGAGTTGCGCACACAAGAATTTCATGTAGAAACCCATATTAAATCAAAGTTCAAGAGAGATAACCTGGTTAAAATTGTCACAGATTAAAAAGTTTGGAATATGCACATGTTCACTTAGTAGAGATGATGTTTGAAAGGTTTCATCAAAATCGGTTCATTAATGTAGGAGGAGTTGCGCACACAAGAATTTGTTCGGATGGAAAGACACAATAAATCTAAGTCAAAGGAAGATAACCTGGTTAAAATTGTCGCAGATCAAAAATTTTGGAATATGCGCATGTTCACTTAGTAGTGATGATGTCTGAAAAGTTTTGTCCAAATTGATTGATAAATGTAGGAGGAGTTGCGCACACAAGAATTTCATGTCCGGAAAGACGTACGGACGGACGTACGGACGGACGGACAGACGGACGGACGGATGGACGGACGGACGTACGGACGTATGGACGTACAGGGCGATTCCTATATAGCCCCCACTTCTTCGAAGCGGGGGTATAAATATAGGGTGGTTCTGAGTCGATAGCCTAAATATGGGGGTCAGTCTGGGTGTGGCCTAAATATGGGGTGGATACTGATGATTATATATTTAGTTAATTTTTAACTCTTCTCTAATGACATACATAGTCTGACATACATAGTCTGACATAGTCTGACATACATAGTCTGACATACATAGTCTGACAATTCAGGTTTTAATGTGATGAATGGTTATTATTTGATGTTCCTAGCAATTCTACGGCAATATGCAGATTTCATTTCTTGTAGAGCCCCATCTAATACTTGAGTTACATGAAGTAAATTAACAGGATCAGTTTGTAACACAGTTGTATCATGTTTGCCATCTTTTTCTGTTTGTAGTTTTAACATCACTGAAGGTGTGGTTTGCCTCAGAAGCGATCTACTTGCCAGCTGAAAAATAAAATGAAAAAAAACCCATAAGTTCTGTACCAGTAAAATATAGTAGAGATTAAAATGAAAAACTCCTTAACTTCTGTACCCATAAAATATAGTAGAGAATAGAATAAAAAACTCCTTAACTTTTGTACCAGTAAAATATAGTAGAGAATAGAATAAAAAACTCCTTAACTTTTGTACCAGTAAAATATAGTAGAGAATAAAATGGAAAACTCCTTAACTTCTGTACCAGTAAAATATAGTAGAGAATAAAATGGAAAACTCCTTAACTTCTGTACCAGTAAAATACTGTAGAGAATAAAATGAAAAACTCCTTAACTTCTGTATCCATAAAATATAGCAGAGAATAAAATGAAAAACTCCTTAACTTTTGTACCAGTAAAATATAGTAGAGAATAAAATGGAAAACTCCTTAACTTCTGTACCAGTAAAATACTGTAGAGAATAAAATGAAAAACTCCTTAACTTCTGTATCCATAAAATATAGCAGAGAATAAAATGAAAAACTCCTTAACTTTTGTACCAGTAAAATATAGTAGAGAATAAAATGAAAAACTCCTTAACTTCTGTATCCATAAAATATAGTAGAGAATAGAATAAAAAACTCCTTAACTTTTGTACCAGTAAAATATAGTAGAGAATAAAATGGAAAACTCCTTAACTTCTGTACCAGTAAAATATAGTAGAGAATAAAATGGAAAACTCCTTAACTTCTGTACCAGTAAAATACTGTAGAGAATAAAATGAAAAACTCCTTAACTTCTGTATCCATAAAATATAGCAGAGAATAAAATGAAAAACTCCTTAACTTTTGTACCAGTAAAATATAGTAGAGAATAAAATGAAAAACTCCTTAACTTCTGTACCAGTAAAATATAGTAGAGAATAGAATAAAAAACTCCTTAACTTTTGTACCAGTAAAATATAGTAGAGAATAAAATGGAAAACTCCTTAACTTCTGTACCAGTAAAATATAGTAGAGAATAAAATGGAAAACTCCTTAACTTCTGTACCAGTAAAATACTGTAGAGAATAAAATGAAAAACTCCTTAACTTCTGTATCCATAAAATATAGCAGAGAATAAAATGAAAAACTCCTTAACTTTTGTACCAGTAAAATATAGTAGAGAATAAAATGGAAAACTCCTTAACTTCTGTACCAGTAAAATACTGTAGAGAATAAAATGAAAAACTCCTTAACTTCTGTATCCATAAAATATAGTAGAGAATAAAATGAAAAACTCCTTAATCCACAACTACCTAATATTTCTTTTGTTCTCTGTCATGAAAACAAGCCCTATAAAATCACACCCAGTACGGTTTTGATGAGAACAGCTCAGTAAAACAGTACCAATATCTGGATATTGGGACGGTTTTGAAACAGTCCCAATAACTAGATATTTATATGATTGTCATGGTACTGTAATCATAACCATTCAAAAGTAAAGATTCTGTAAAGGAGGTGTGAAAAACTTTCTAACACATGAATTATCGACAAGCTTTTCTCAACAGAGCTACTGAATTGAGTGTGCATCGTGTCCAAATTATAATGTACTTTTTAATTTTTTGTTGCTTTTAATAACCAACAGCCCTGGTAACCTAAAAAGGACTCCTGTGGAAACCTCGGAAGTGAAGCAGTGCTTCTTTGCTGTGGTAAACAAGTTCAGTTTTACTGGTAAAATAGGACCTGGTCACCAGTGCCCGGGGTAGAAGTCCCCTAAAATGGGCAGCATGGGTGAAAATGTTTGGCTAAACTTGACTTTACACCTTTTTTTGCGGTCACAATTAGCCATAGCTGCAGAAAAGTGACCTTAAACACCAGTAAATAAACAAATAACCTAAAAAAAAACTCCCTTTTTCAAATATTAAGACGGCAATCAGGCACCACCACCCGCCACCCCTGAGAGAAAGCGAACCTCTTCTTCAGATAAAATAAGAAATTATTCTTCCAAATGCTTTAAAAATGAACGATTATTAAATTTATCTGCCGCACTTTCGATGAGAGATTGAATAAGTGTTCCACCCTTGAGCTGAGACATTATATTAGCGGGAGAACAAATTACGTCATGAAGTGAGTTCACTTCAAAGCCACAGATCTGTTCACAATATCTGAACTCCTGATGCGTGTCATAACTTCAATAGACTTTCTAGCAAGCAAACAATGGGTTATGCCCATTTTGTTTCTCGGGGGTAGAGCAAGCAAAAAGTGTTTCAAAATGTGGTTTTACTCGTGTCAAACATTCTAAAATATAATTTTTTTTGACTTTTGTTAACATTGAGGGGCTGTGGATTAAATCACATATATCACTATTTTGTGTACTATATGGGCAAATAATTGTACAGTTGTGCAGGTGTCCTCTAATATCTGGACTCGGCTTCGCCTCATCCAAAATATCTCCGGACACCTGCACAACTGTACAATTATTTACCCAAAAAGTACACAAAATAGTGATATATCTATTACTTAACTTCTGTACCCATAAAATATAGCAGAGAATAAAATGAAAAACTCCTTAACTTCTGTACCAGTAAAATATAGCAGAGAATAAAATGAAAAACTCCTTAACTTCTGTACCCATAAAATATAGTACAGAATAAAATGAAAAACTCCTTAACTTCTGTACCAGTAAAATATAGTAAAGAATAAAATGGAAAACTCCTTAACTTCTGTACCCATAAAATATAGTACAGAATAAAATGAAAAACTCCTTAACTTCTGTACCAGTAAAATATAGTAAAGAATAAAATGGAAAACTCCTTAACTTCTGTACCAGTAAAATATAGTAGAGAATAAAATGGAAAACTCCTTAACTTCTGTACCAGTAAAACATAGTTGAGAATAAAATGAAAAACTCCTTAACTTCTGTACCCATAAAATATAGCAGAGAATAAAATGAAAAACCCCATAACTTCTGCACCAGTAAAATATAGTACAGAATAAAATGAAAAACTCCTTAACTTCTGTACCCATAAAACATAGCAGAGAATAAAATGAAAAACCCCATAACTTCTGTACCAGTAAAATATAGTACAGAATAAAATGAAAAACTCCTTAACTTCTGTACACATAAAATATAGCAGAGAATAAAATGAAAAACCCCATAACTTTTGTACCAGTAAAATATAGTACAGAATAAAATGAAAAACTCCTTAACTTCTGTACCAGTAAAATATAGTAGAGAATAAAATGGAAAACTCCTTAACTTCTGTACCAGTAAAACATAGTCGAGAATAAAATGAAAAACTCCTTAACTTCTGTACCCATGAAATATAGCAGAGAATAAAATGAAAAACTCCTTAACTTCTGTACCAGTAAAATATAGTAGAGAATAAAATGAAAAACTCCTTAACTTCTGTACCAGTAAAACATAGTAGAGAATAAAATGAAAAACTCCTTAACTTCTGTACCAGTAAAATATAGCAGAGAATAAATAGAGGACATCTACATTGTTTTAGTGAATATCGGGAATTATCTCATGAGTGTGGACCTGAAAGTTTTATTTTTCTTGAGCGCTTGCGTGAGTGAAAAATAAAACTTTGGGGTCCACACGAATGAGATAACAATGTGAACAATGTTCACTTTAAATAGCATAGATTTTCTTTTTATTATATGCTACGTGACATTTTACTGCGCAATATTCAGCCCAATTCGACTGCAAACAGTTTCAAGACAATAACAAAGATCTGTTGATCATTCCTTCAAGGCGACATCATGTGCCGAAGCGTAACTTCATTTAGGAAGCTGCTGAAAAAATTCAATGTGTGGACCTGAAAATATTATTTTTCACTTGTGCAATTTTCAGGTCCACACTCATGGACATAATTCCAAATGCCGACTACAAAAAAATAGATTTTCTTTTTCATTATACGCCACGAGACAGTTTATTGCATCAGCCCAATTCGACCCCAAATGCGTATGTTTCAAAACAATTACAAAGATCAGCTGATCGTTCCTTCAAGATGATGTGATGCGGATAGCATGACATCCTTTAGGAAGTTACTGACTAGAGCTGAAACGGCTGGCTCATTTTCGTAACCGACTGACCGAGAGCTATAACTGGATAATATCCGGATATCCGTGGCCATTATTTCACTGATTTATGATTTATTAGTGTTTTAAGGTCACATATTTCTGCACAATGGCTAATCATGACCGTGACAGTTTTATGGGTGGAGGAAGCCGGAGTACCCGGAGAGAACCACTGAGCAATGGTGAGCAACTGTCAGCTCCCCAACATACTGATTCCACACAAGCAGGGTTAGCATTGGTTGAAGACAGGTGCATCATCGACGTGCAGTACGCCGTTATACACAACATCACCAAGCCTCCACGTGGGCAATGGGAGTGAAGTGTCTTGCCCAAGGACACAATGCAGTTGCCGCAGGTGGGATTCGAACCGAGGACCCCTCGGCTTGCAGCCTGCACCTTTACCAACTGAGCCACTGCGCCCCCATTATTTCACTGAATATGAAATCAAAACTATAGGGATTGGAAAGCAGTATTCTCAAACTATCCGTAGTATGTACTCGACAATGTTCGTTTGTATACACACTATGGAATAGTTTCTGCGATTACTCATTACTCAGAGAAACTGCCCATCATTAATGTAGTCTTGAACGCCAAAGTCGATTATTTCTTAATATACACAACGCGGCTTCGATGTGTAATCTTTCACAAAGGAGAGGCGGCAGATTTACTACGTTTTAAACGTGGAATGACAATCACTATCAATATTTCGGATAACCGGTTGACGGTTTTTCTAATCGGTTAGGTAGAATGTTGATGCACAAATGCAATAAGTTTAAAGGTCATTGTAAGCAGCAACTTTCTTCATAAAAATAATGCTCAACGATAGCTCTCACATAATGAGCACACCAAGTTAAAAAACAATCCTATGATAAATGTGCCCTGTAGGCCATGTCAAAGAAAAAAGTTGATGCTCATATATGCACTAAATTCAACTTTAAATTAACAGCAAAAGTTTCTCCTATCTTGAATAAGCATACCAAGTTTCAAAACAACCCGATAATGAATGAGCCCTCTGAGGCATGCCAAGGAAAGATGTTAATGCACAAATCAAAGTTTGAAAATTGTTGCTAGTGGCAATGTTTTGTTTTTTTTATTGAAATTCATAAATATGTCCTGTAGGGAATGAAAAATGGATAAGTTGCGGCAAAAATGCAATACTGATGCCTAAAAAAAACTAAGTTTAAAGGTTGGTGCTAACGACAATGTTTTTGAGGGAAACATAAGAAAATCAATAGCTCCCATCTAGAGGTCACCTTGAACACGCATACCAAGTTTCAAAGCAGTCTTGTCATAAATGTTTCTATAGAGCATGCCAAATGAATATGTTGTGCACAAATGCATCAAGTTCAAAGGCCGTTGCTATGGCAATGTTTTGATTGATGAACTGAAACCAAGTTTCAAAGCAGTCAGTTCATAAATGTGCCCTGTAGGGCATGCCAAAGGGGAAATATTGATGCCTAACTAAACCAAGCTCAAAGGTCATTCCCGACGGCAACGTTTTTTGATGGAAATGGAATAAAATTGACAGCTCCCATCTTGAGGTCACCCCAAACAAGCACATTAAGCTTTCAAAGCGATCTAATCATAAATGTGCTCCATACGGTGTGCCAAAGAGAAATATTGATGCATAACTGCACTAAGTTCATCAACGGTCGTTGCCAATGACATTTTTTTACAGGTATAGAAGAAAATCAATAGTTCCCATCTAGAGGTTACCCAAAACAAGCATACAAACTTTCAAAGTGATCCCATAAATGTGCCCTGTAGGGTGTGCCAAAGGAATATATTGATGCCTGACTAAACAGAGTTCAAAGGTTGTTGCAAATGGCAACGTTTATTGATGGAAATGGAAGAAAATCTAGAGGTCACCCCAAACAAGCATACAAAGTTTCAAAGCGATCCAATTATAAATGTGCCCTGTAGGGTGTGCCAAAGGGAAATATTGATGCATAACTGCACTAAGTTCATCAAAGGTCATTGCCAAAGGCAACAATTTTTTATGCAAATGGAAGAAAATCGACAGCTCCCATCTAGAGGTCACCCCAAACAATCATACAAAGTTCCAAAGCGATCCAATCACAAATGCGCCCTGCAGGGTGTGCCAAGGGGAAATTTTGATGCATAACTGCACTAAGTTTATTGCCAATGGCAACATTTCTTGACGGAAATGGAAGAAAATGAATGGTTACCATCTAGATGTAACCCCCAAACAAGCATACCAAGTTTCAAAGTGATCTGATCATATATCTGCCCCGTAGGGTGTGCCCAAGGAATATATTGATGCCTAACTAAACTAAGTTTAAAGGTTGTTGCCAACAGGAACATTTTTTGATGGAAATGGAAGAAAATTGATAGATCCCAAGATTCTTTAATGTTTTTCCCATTACTCAGTGTTCAAAAATGATGACTCGGCATTTTTTCAAAGACCTGGAAAAGTATCCTGTGATAAAACCGATGGCAATTTTTTTAGACAATTCCTTTCTGCTGTTCCTAAGGAAGGTACACACAAAATAAAAATTCTTAGTGCCCTGTAGTTTTAAGGGCATTTTTAATTTTTTCTATTTTTAGCTCTTGTGGTTCCCATGGGGCAATTTTTGGCATAAATTAGGTACTTATGACCCAATAAGCTCTCACATCAAATTTGGTTCAAATCAGCCTCTCAGTTCGCAAAATAGAAATTTTGGTACAATTCGGGCTCCCACAGGAAGCCCAAATATGAACCCAGAATTATATTTGAACCTTAGATCTAATTCCCTTGATCTAGAAAAAAATACAAATTGCAGCTGCCAGGATTGTTATAGGAGCAACTTTAAACGCTAGCAAAGCACTACTGTACTCTGAGACCTGTTGGGAAACTTTACACCAATGCATCATAAAAACCTGGCTATGTTGCTAATAGAACACCCCGCTCCGATCATATGCTTTCTGACCTTCCTTACGGTCTGTGTTCAAATAACCAGAACTATTTGCGTATTGCTTTTTGTAATACAAATGTTACCAGCCATTGGAATACAATTCCCTTCTCCATTCGTGAGGATACATCACTGAATAACTTTAAAAGATATCATTACTCTGAAACAAATACAGCACCGGGACACATTAGTTATGCATTATCCCACCCATCTCAAATCTACCACTGCCAATTGCATTTGCACTATGTGTGTTTGTGTGTGTTTTTCAAATGACACAATCATGTTTTAGAGGAATTTTGAATGTTGGTTTCTGATCCCCCGCCAGGATACGAACCCTTGGCAACACCGCCTGGCAATCAGGAGTCCAGCGCCTAAACCACTAGACCATTGCACACCGTCAAAAAGGATGGCTGGAAAGTAGCTTTTTAGATGAAGTCCTCATGATTACTTGCTTCATCTTCCTTTCGGCAGCAGCATGAAAGTGTGGAACGTGCTGTTTACAGTACAACGAAAGTGCTGTGGATGGCCTCAGAGGAAGACTGGCATGGGCTTGTGTGTGTTTTTCAAATGACACAATCATGTTTTAGAGGAATTTTGAATGTTGGTTTCTGATCCCCAGCCAGGATTCGAATCCTCAGCAACACCGCCTGGCAATCAGGAGTCCAATGCCTAAACCACTAGACCATTGCGCAACGTCAAAAACGATGGGTGGAATCTAGCTTTTTAGATGAAGTCCTCATGATTACTTGGTTCGTGTGGAACGCGCTGGCTACAGTACAACGAAAGTGCTGTGGATGGCCTCAGACAAAGACTGGCAGAAATGAACCTTATGATAAGCCCAACTGGACCATTCCTTTCCGCTGGTCCTAAGGAAGCTTCACAACAAACAACAAGAGCACCGTATAGCAGGACAATATACGCCTGTTTCATATTTTTGAAGGGTTGGGGTAAGGATGGGGGTGAGGGTGAAAATTGTTTGGACCAACCCCATATTCGAACTTGACCTGTATTTTGTTGTGATTAAACAACATACCAAGTTTGGAACCAATCAGAAAACAAATAATAAAAGCTATCATCCGGAAACCAAATATTTGATGCATTCTATGTCCAACAGTTAGGCCATACTAAAGTTATAATCCGAAAAACACAAAATGCACAAATTCAAGAGGAATAACTCTGGAAAGGTACATGAGATTTTGGCTGAAAGTGAACCTGAGCTGTGCTTTGTGGTCATAAACTAAATCTGAGAATTTGAAACTAATTAGTCAAGGCAAACTAAAGTTATCATCCGGAAACCACATAATTCACAAATTTGCAATCATTCAAGGGGAATAACTATGGAACGGTACATGCGATTATGGCCAAAGGTGAACTTGAGCTGTGCTTTGTGGTCAAAAACAAAATCTGTACATTTGAAAAAAATCGGTCAAGGCAAACTAAAGTTATCATCCGGAAACCATAAAATCCACCAATTTGCAATCATTCAAGGGGAATAACTCTGGAAAGGTATATGCGATTGTGGTCAAAAGTGAACTTGAGCTGTATTTTGTGGTCAAAAACAAAAAACTGAAAATTTGAAATAAATCGGTCAAGGCAAACTAAAGTTATCATCCGGAAACGAAAAGTTGCGCTAAATTCCCATAAATAAAGGGCCATAACTCTACGGCAAATGGGCTGCTAGAAACGGAAATCGAACCCATCCTGTATTTTGTCATACTAAATCCACATGCCAAATTTAACTCAGCTCAATCCATTACAACTAAAGTTATTCGTCCGGAAACGAAATGTGTCCATGGATGGACAGACAGACAGACGGGTGGAGAGACCATTCACATAATACATCCCGTTTTTCAAACGGGTGTATAAAATCAACATCTAAAAAATTTGGTGTCAATCCGTCAAGGCGTTCAGCTTTAAATGAACGGAAACCCATTTTTTTTCAAAAATTGTGGTTTCAAAGGGCCCTAACTCTGCAGCAGATGGACTGAGAAACACCAATATCGAACTTGACATGAATATTATTGCTACAAACAACATCTGAAAGGTTGATGTCGATCCGTCAAGGCGTTCGACTTTAAATGAACAGAAACCAATTTTTTTTTAAAAATTGTGTTTTCAAAGGGCCATAACTCTGCGGCAGATGGACCGAGAAACACCAATATCGAACTTGACCTGTATTTTATTGCTAAAAACAACTTCTGAAAGTTTGATGTCGATCCGTCAAGGCGTTCGAACGACTTTAAATGAACGGAAACCAATTTTTTTTAGACAAATTGTGTTTTCAAAGGGCCATATCTCTGCAGCAAATGGACTGAGAAACACCAATATCGAACTTGACCTGTATTTTAATGCTAAAAACATCTTCTGAAAGTTTGATGTCGATCTGTCAAGGCGTTCGACTTTAAATGAACGGAAACCAATTTGTTTAGAGAAATTGTGTTTTCAAAGGGCCATAACTCTGCAGCGGATGGACTGAGAAACACCAATATCGAACTTGACCTGTATTTTATTGCTAAAAACAACTTCTGAAAGTTTGATGACGATCCATCAAGGCGTTCGACTTTAAATGAACGGAAACCAATTTTTTTAGAAAAATTGTGTTTTCAAAGGGCCATATCTCTGCAGCAGATGGACTGAGAAACGCCAATATCGAACTTGACCTGTATTTTAATGCTAAAAACAACTTCTGAAAGTTTGATGTCGATCCGTCAAGGCATTCAACTTTAAATGAACGGAAACCAAATTGTTTACGGACAGACAGACGGACAGACAGACGGACAGATGGACAGACAGACAGACTGATAACATAATAAAACAACCGTTTTTTAAACGGGCGTATAAAAATAGGCCGATTAAATCATCAGATGTGTACCCATACGCGCAACTAGTAGAAAGCTGTTATTATCTCAGGACCAATTTTTGGAGGAATTTTCAATTGGAGGGATAAAGGATTAATATCTCAGGATCAAATTATCAGATTTGCACCAAAAACTATTCAGTGTGGCAAATCAGTAACCTGAAGATATAGATAAAGTAACATGACAATTGGAATTGGAAATTTCATGAACATGGGTCAAATCATTATCAAGTTATCGTCCGAAAACCAACTGTTTACGGCCGAAGCTGCCCAACTGCCCGCCAGCCATTCATCAAACTTTAAGTCGAGTTTGACTTCGACACAACTCGACAAAAATTTCTCAGTGCCGTGGAGTTTTGGAGATAATTTTTTCTTTTTTTTAGCTCCTGCGGTTCCCATGGACCGGGATGTCCCTGCTATTAGGAAGCAGAGACAGAAAGAAACGTTTTCGTCCCTTTCTGTTAAACTCAGATCTACATTTATAAATACGCATAGCTCTAACTTGACACAGCAAAGGCCTATGGCCATCTGAGGATGGAAGAGCCTTAATAACAATAGGCTCAGGGTACTTATTAGGAGCCTGATTCTTAGCCAAAAATCCAACATTGGTAATCAAAGTAATAGTATTCACACTACGGTAGTGAGAATCATCAACAGATAGTGCATGAAGCTCACTAACTCTTCTAGCAGAAGAGAAGGCTAAGAGAAAAGCTGTCTTATAAGATAAGTATTTGAAGTCTACCGTGTCAAGGGGTTCAAATGGCACTTCTTTTAGCTTCAGAAGAACCCAAGCTGAATTCCACTTAGGAATTAACCCAAGGGTTCTAGGTCTATTTATCGAAAAGTTTTTAACTAACTTTGATAAAGAGACATTAGATCCAATTTGTAAGCTATCATGATGAGCATAAGTATCCGATAGCATAGACCTATAACCCTTGATAGTTCCTGGCTGCAGTTTGATCTTGTCAAACAAGAAGACCAAAAAATTAGCAATGTCTGGAATGGAGGGATCATAGATATCAATTGAATGATCCCTACACCGACGAGAGAAAACCTTCCACTTAGCAGCATAATTTAGCGAAGAGGAGGTCCTCCTACAGTTAGAAATTGCATCCACTGCTCGTCTTGTAAATTGCTTGCTGTGGAAGAAGGACCGCACAACGGAAATATGTGAAGGTTGAGACCTTGCGGGTTGTGATGCAGTGTGCACGATTTCCCCTGCGAAAGAGGTCCTTCCATGGAAGAAGCTTAAGAGGAATGTCCCATAACAGACACCTGAGTAGATTTATCCATGGTCTGTGGGGTGACAGAGATGCTACCAACAGAATCTTGCAGTGAGATTGCTTGATTTTTAGCAATATCTGTTGAATCAACGGAGCTGTACCCTATCATTCCATCCCAAGAGACCGAGAGAGCGTCTACTGCGAACACTCGAGGATCTGGGCATGGCGACACATACATCTGCCACTGATTGTTGAGATGCGTCACAAACAAAGTCTATCATTGGATGATCCCATTGGTAGCAGATCTGATTGAATACTCGCTTGTTGAGAGTCCATTCTAACGGCAACATACGACCTTTCCGAAAAAGGGAGTCCGCTAGAACGTTCAGACGACCCAGAATATGACGGCCCGACAAAAGAACCTGATGCTCTAGGACAAACAGAAGGATTCTTTCTGTTAAGTTGAACAACGGAATGGAAAGAGTGCCTCCCTAGTTCCGAATGTATGCTACTACTGTTAAATTGTTGGACAGTATTTGAACATGTGAATTCTGAATTATGTTCATCCAATGATGTAGCGCAAGCCAAACTGACATCATCTCTTTGATGTTTATGTGCTTGTTCAGAAATTACGGATCCCAAAGACCCTGGCACCTAGAATCTGATGGGCTCAATGTCATGCCTCAACCTGTTTGACTTGCATACATCATAATCATAAAAACTGGATCCGACAGTTGCAGTGGAACTCCCTGAGTTAACCACTGAATATCTGCCCAAGTCTGAATCTCTTGTTTTACTTGGTTCGACAAGACGATGTTCGTTCCGAGCAAATGAATCTTCACACTCCAATTCTGAGTGAAAAATATCTGGAGTGGACAAGTGCGTAGGCGCCCCATCGGAATAAGGTCTGCGGCAGCTCCGCACAAACCTATCAGTCAGTCGCATAAATTCTCTCGCTGCTACTACATCTGAGTGTAGACAAAAGCGAGCGTAACAACTGACTAATTCCGCTCTGGCTAACAGCAGACGAACCAGATTGTTGTGCATCTCAAAGCTCATTCCCGACTTGGAATGAACGACTTGGACGGGACTAGATCTGACTTCTTTTCGTTTTCTATGAAACCTAGACGTCGGAGCAATTGAAGCAGACTCTGAACATTGTTCTGAAGAGTTAATCTGTCGCCGTACCTCTGAAGAATGTCGTCCAAGTAGGCCGACGTTACCGCAGACAAATGAGCTCGGAAATGAGTCATTACTGAGTTCATTATTTGAGTGAAGGCCCAGGGCACTAGATTCAGTCCAAAGCACATTGCTCGGAACTGATAAACGACTCCTAGGACAGCGAAGCAAAGGTACTTTCTGAACGTCGGATGTACCATGACATGAAAGTACGCATCCCTGAGATCTATGCTCGCAGCAGAATCGTTCACTCGAATGCTCGCTCTCACCGATCGAATGGTCTCCATATAAAATTTTGGAGCCATGATCAGCTTGTTTATCCAGCTTAGATCTATAACTGGACGGAACAAGCCGTCTGGTTTTGGTATCAGGAACAGGTGACTGTTAAAACCGGGAGATTCCTGGTTTTCTACGACTAGGGCTGCAATGCTACACTACCTCTTCGATACGATACGCATCACGGTATCAACCCCATGGTTCGGTTCAATTCGATACGATACACTTTATGATGATAAGTGAAAAATATTGAATTTTTGTTAAAACATTATTATCACAGATTCATAAAAAGCCCTAACTCTGACCAACAAAAAAATATAATAATTATCAGAACACTGTAACTACAGCCATACCTTGACTCATAACATCCTTCAGTTTCAACTGTCCCTTATTTTCCATTTTTATTTTCTTACTGAATGGGCAGGCAAGTTCATCACTTGTCAGATTGTGTTTTCGTTTCAAGTGCATGGTCATATTTGATGTGTTACCAGTTTTATAACTGACGTCCGTGTAACAGAGACGGCATGTTGTTTTAACAACAGCACCTGGCCTAAAGCCAAATTGCTTCCACACTGGTTTTTCTGGGGGATCTTTCAACTTAACATCTACCTGTTGCATCTCCATGTTGATAATGTAGAACACATATAAATTCAATGACCGTTGGACGAGGAGCAAATTTTCAACCAATCAGGAAGAGCGAAAAAAAATAATAACATAAAATTTGGGGGTTGGCTTATCCAAGACTGAAACCGAAAGTAGGAAACAACTTAAACAAGAGACCCGTCGGACACGAACCATGGTCGTTGTACAGCAGGGCTTTTCTGCTCTTTACCAGTTCGGCCCCTTTAAGTTTCAAGAATAAAAAATAAAACCTAGTATGTATGGATAGTTTTATTTTAGCTGAAAATGTGGAATGATAGAAAAGAAGAGTTGAAAAACTCTATAGTTCTAAAATAATAAAATTTATTTCCTTGAAAAAAAGACATTTCCACCTTGACTGAAACAATGAATGTCAACCATTGTATTGAAGAAGTTAGAAGAACGCTGCACTAAAACACGTCCATTGGCAGAATAGTATTTCATAAAAAAACATTGTGGCCTTATTTTCAAAGTAATATGTGTTGTGAAATGTTGCGGTGAGGGGGTAGGGTCTTACGAAAGTATGGTGATTTTACTCATGTTAGTAGCTTCATGTCCCGTTTCCTTTTTGCACAAAACCTTCGTGCCCCGAATAATATAGGCGAATATATCATACCCCAATTTAACATCTCTGTTTGTAAGCATAACAGAAAATGGTTTCAGGATGTGGTGCTTTTTCGTCTGCAATGGTTAAACCTGGAACAACGGCAACGTGTGCACTTCTGCCTCGCTACTGGCGAGTGATATTAATTATATTTGTCTAAATTGTCTTAAGAGAAGCAGAAATATATTACTGGTGAGCTTATTACTAGTTCCCCACTATCTTTTCATATTAAATGCCACATATTCACATTAAAGTGAGCATATTGTCTGGCAGGTCGGTAAAATTTTGTACCGAACCGAAACCATGGTAGTACGCACCATTTATAGAACCGAGAGAAAATATAGCGGTTCACGGTGCACTGCGGTGAACCGTTGCAGCACTATCTACGACCTCAACTGCGTTCTTCAGAAGAAATTGCACCTCTGATAGAAGCGAATCTCTCTTCTGAAGGTTTGACGGAAGCTGAGTCCATCATCGACTTCGTGTTAACGGAGGTTTTTCTCTGAAGGACAGTTTTAGACCTTCCGAAATAACCTCCTGAACCCATCAGTCGTCCGTAATTGACAACCAATTGGTTAAGAATCTTGACAGCCTTCCGCCCACTGGAGTGTAATAGAGGTTCTGACCTTCACCTCCTGGATCTGCGAGGCTTGCAGGAGGAGAAACTAGGTCCTCTCCGACCCGCACCTCGACCAGTCGACCTAGGGGCATCTGACCGGTTGTCTCGGCCAGCATTATGTCCCCTACCTGAGTCGCTACTCTGACGGTCTCTGGAGTAGGAAGTAGAGGTTTTTTTAGATCCTCTATCGGAACTTCCCTTGGACATACTCGCGCCAGAAGTCCCTGACTTACTCCTCTCTGGTGAGTATGTTTTTTTAGAAATAGACTTAAAGAGCAGAGAATCTGAAGCTTTCTTGGTAATCTGATCGTAGATTAATGAAAGCTTACCATCAAAGAGAAGTTCTCCTGATACCGGAGTGACTCGAAGAGAGTTTTTCACCTTAGAATCCACCCTAGTGGATGAAGCCAGGGCAGAATCACGTCTAACTAACTCCAAATTTGCCACTGAAAGGGCGGAGTTATACGTGGAATATGTGATTGCCCTAGAAGGAACTCTCAAGGAAGTTTGAACATCCTGGAATTCTTTACCATCGAGACATTGTGCTAACGCTCTGGTAAGGTGATCCGCATAAGACAAGGCATCTAAACTGGCAGTGTTAGACGAGATTGTCATCTCCAACGTACTCGAAAGAATCGACATAGACGCTGGCAATGACAACTCCAAGTCTTCTGCCTTGTCGTCTAAATGCAGAGGAACTCCCGGAGCACCCTTTCCTGCCATTTCAAATTTATTTCTACTGTTGATGAACGGCAGATGTAGAGCATGTTGCGATAAGAAACTGGATCTGCCAGTCTTAGAAGCTAGCCTAAAAATAGTGTCATTCAGCAATTCAAACGTCTGTGAGACATTTCTGGACTGGACCGTAAACTCAGGAGCGACGTCCTTAGTCCGGCCAAAGAAGTTTGTGTCCAGTGATGCTATCAGTCTCTTATCTGGTATCGCAGCTCTCTGGTCCGATGGAACAACATCTGGAAGATGTTGACGGATAAAATCTACAGCCACCTTATGTTGTTCCTGAAGGGAAAAATCCAGCTCCGCAGATTCCCTTTCACCATCCGATTGGACCAAATGTGAATCTCGATCGTCCCTATCTGACACAGCAGGGGAACGAACAGACCCAGCTTCCTCAGACAGTTCCTGATCTGAAAGAGTTTCCGAAGGTTGCTGAGATGCTGCAATGAGTTGCACTATCTGCGATAGCAAGTCAGTCACAGAGGCCTGTGGAGCTGCAGTCTTACGTTGCTTAGCCGATGGAAACTCCTGGGACAGTACCTCTTGCATAATTCTTTTATGCGTACATCCCGACTGGTAAGGTCTCGTGTCCTTGGCTACCAGATGGAGTGACCTGGTCGACGTGGAATCCTTTGTCGGCGATGCAGGCTGGATATCTGAGGCCACGTAGCCAAGGTGCGGCCGTGTGTGTTGGCGTGTGGAAGAGGAAGCCAATAGACTAGCCGACCCCGGCTGTCTATGCGACGGAGCATCCCAAGCAGGAGGAGTGGACGTATGCTCCAACTGACAAACGTTATGTACGACAACATCTGGCCCCAGATGTTGTTGTTAGAGAGAGGGGCCTCTCTCGCTCGCGGTCCGGGTAGACCTGAATGAGCTAGCTACCGGACTAACTGGCTTCCTCTGATCCATCCTCCGATCCATCGTCGCCCGGTGTGCGTGATCAGAGATTATAGTGCTCGCAACACCCCTTTTCCTCTCCTGGACTGCAACGGATGAACCCGGCATCACATCACCCACATTATGAGTGATAATTCTGCCAGGCGAGCTAGCTGGCGACAAGGTTGTCAATCCTACTAAGGATCTAGGCACTTGTCGAATTTCCTTGAGCACTTTTGCCACTAGCTCTTCATTGGTTTGCGACGACGTCAGCACACTTCCTGAAGACATCACGGAAACATCACCCTGTTCTTGTTCCTCTGAAAAAGAGACTGAAAAACTAGAGTGACCCTGTGGCGAGAGGACCAGCATGGACCTCTCACCACTCACAATATACCGTGACACACATCTCCAACGTTTGTCATCCCAACTGGCACACACTGAGCAAGAATTAGTGCGAGTACAGAGACTATAGCAAATACAATGAGCATCAGAATCAGAGGAAGTCTTCCTCGATTTACAATTTGAACAATATACTTTCATATTTAAAAAATATTATACAGCCATAGTACTCGCACTAACCCTTGAAAATACAAAGATACATAATAATAATACAATCCATAACAAAAATTTCGAAAAATAATTCAAAAGAAAAAATTTTCGAAATTTTTTTTAGATGAGCCCAAGTTCCCAAAGGGAATGATGAGCCCAAATGGACAAAAATGTATGGTGTACTGCGAATATTGAAATATATGTTATAATGTATGGTGTACTGTGAATACTGAAATATACCGAGTCAAAAAAGAAAGTATAATAGAAAAAAATGTGAAACAAGAGGCCCCATGGGGCCTGAAGCGCTCATCTTGAACAGAATACAATTTAAACAGAGTCCAAGAATGAGTACATTAAGCAAGCCATCTCCATAGGCTACACTGTCAATCCTTGAGTCCCTCAGGAGTGACAAAAATAATCTGGGCATCATGCCGTTTCTTCAGTTGATCATAAAGTAAAATGTAGAGCTCCCCTATGAAGCCCCTTGATACAACCTATGTGGATTATTCTTAGTCACACACCTCTAGAGAGTACTGAATACAAAATTTTTAATTCTTCAGCAAAATGGCCATTTCCGGCTCCCAGAGCCCAAATATTAACCCAGGCTCTCGATTTGAACACAGTTGAATCTGAATTCCCTAGAGATGTTGTGTACCAAATATGAAAGCATTCTTGGATCTGAAGAAGAGAAATTTTAAAGAAATTTCTTCATATTGCACTAAATTAAAATTTGGGCTACCATAGCAAGCCCCAATATTAACCTATGGATCCGATTTGAACAAACTTGAAGTTACCCCCTAGAGATGTTGTATACCAAATATGAAAGCATTCTGACTAGTGGATCTGAAGAAGAAGATTTTTAAAGAAATTTCCTCATATTGCACTAAGTAAAAATTTAGGCTAACATAGTGAGCCCAAATATATACCTAGAGATCTGATTTGAACAAAATTGAATCTGCCCCCCCCCCCCCCCCCCCCAGAGATATCGCATACCAAATATAAAAGCATTCTGACTGGTGGATCTGAAGAAGAAGATTTTTTAAAATTACCACCCCCCCCCCCCCCCCACCCCTATTGAACAAAGTTAAAATTTGGGCTTTTGTAAGAAGCCCAAATATTAACCTAGGGACTTGGTTTGAACAATCTTGAATCTGACCCTCATAACAATGATGTATACCAAACATTAAAAGATTCTGACTGGTGGTTCTGAAGAAGAAGATTTTTAAAGAATATTCCCCATATTACCTTATGTTAAAAATTCGGGCTCCTGTAGTGAGCCTAAATATGAACCAATGAGCTTTATTTCAACAAACTTGTATCTGACCCCCCTACGAATGCTGTATACCGAATATCAAAAGATTCTGAAGATTGGTTCTGGAGAAAAGATTTTTTAAATTTTTGCAAATATGCTGACTCAGCATTTTTTCGATGCCCATTACAGAAAACCCTAACATAACCGATGGCAGTTTTATTTTACCATTCAGTTTTACTGGTCCTAAGGATACTTCATACCAAATAACAGCTCTCTGTTCCGAGTGGTTTGGGAAAAATGGGCGTTTGAAAATATTTCTATTTTCAGCTCCCAGGGTTCACATGGGGATGCAGGAATTTTTTTTTTTTTTGCATGGGTCAAGTACTTATGACCCAATAATACCACATACCAAATTTGGTTCATACCGGACCATCGGTTCAGAAAATAGAGGGGCCAAAAATCGTACCCCTCCCATTACAAAGCCAAATATTGCTTCACGAACTTCGTTTGAACAAATTTGATTCTACACCTCAAAAGGAAGCTCCATAGCAAATATCAAGTCATTGTACACTCTGGTTCTTGAGAAGAAGATTTTAAAAATATTTTGGAGCATTTTCCCCCACTCCCTCCCTATGGGGCTGGGCATGTTGGGCACCTTTGGGACCGTCACTCACACAAACTTTCACTTGAATTAGCCCAGTGACTTTGGAGGAGAAGACCAAAACATGGTGTTGACGGACGACGGATGGATGACAGACAACAGATGACGGACAACAGATGACGGATGGAGAGCGATGAGATTAGCTCAGCTTGACTTTGTTAAGATGAACTAAAAATAGCATAAAGGATAAAATATAATAGTTCTAATGTTGAATGTTTGTGGACAGGAAGTCGTGCAAAGAATTTAATGACATGCTGTTGTTCACCCAACCATATAAATTTTGCTATGGAATTCAAAATAAAGCGTGCTACCCGAGAATGTCAAATTGAATGGGTGATTAACAATTTTCTTTGTATTATGTTGTGCTAGAGAGCATGGGTTATTGAGAAAACATGCTAGTTTTTGTCTTCCGACATTTTAAAAAATGCCAAGGTTAAACGAAAATCAGAGGTTGCATGCCATTGGTATGCATGAGGCTGAGATATTTCCAGATGAGCTTGCTGCTGAGTTCGGAGTCACTGTGGCCACTATTTACCATCTCATTGGAAAGTATAGAACCACTGGATCTACTGCCAACCGACCACGTTCAGGTCGACCAAGAGTTACAACCCCTGCACAAGACTGACACATCAGGACATCTCACTTGCAGGATCGCTTCCTTCCGGCAATAAGGACAACAGCAATTACTCCTGGTGGAACTAACAATAGAATCAGTGCACAAACTGTCCACAACAGACTCGCTGAACACAGCACCCGAAGTGGGTGTCCATACCACAGACCAATCCTTACCCAATGTCATTGTACCATCAGAATGGAATGGGTATGTCAGCGTCTTCGCTGGACTCGGCAGCACTGGAGCACAGTTCTTTTTAGTGATGAATCACGATTTTGTCTACGGCGCACTGATGGTAGGGGAAGAGTGTATCACCGATGAAGGGAATGGTTTTCTAATGCTTGAGTGTGGGAATGCAACCGTTTTGGCGGGGTAGTGTAATGGTTTGAGCAGGAATTTCCTTGCACCATCAAACGCCGCTGATCTTCATGGATGGTAATCTGAATGGACAGAGATATAGGGACGAAATTCTTAACGCTGTTGTTGTCCAGTTGTTCAATGCCAACATCAGATTGCAGTTATTCCAGCAAGACAATGCCCGATGTCACATGGCGCATATCTGTCGTGACTTTCTTGAGGAGCAAAGCATCGAACTTCTTCCCTGGCCCCCACTTTCGTCAGATTGGTCACCAATTGAGCATCTTTGGGATCAACTGGATCATTGAGACATTAGGCGATTTACGTAATGTTCTAAGGCAGGAGTGGAATGCAATACCACAGGGTGACATCCAGAGACTTATCAGGTCCATGTACCGTGATGTCTTGCCATCCAAGAGGCAAACGGTGGACATACATGCTATTACTGCATGTGTGAACTTTTCATTTCACCCCATGTCTGAATTGCAAAGTCCTGATGTGACACTGGCAACAGTAAGAACATGAAATTATGCAAATTCATACAGATAGACTCGAAATACAAATTTGTAATCCTTTCTTTGGGATTCAAGTTGATAATAGTAAAAAAAATTGCTCCTCAAAGTTTATTATACTTTCTTTTTTGACTCAGTATATTTTATATAATGTATGGTGTACCGTGATTAATACAATACGTATGATGATTGGATATTTTGTATGTCTTAGATTTACACAAACAGCAATAGTAATCAAAGTGTTCATATAATGTCATTGCCTCCCAATTATTGATTTTTGAACTTTCATCTGAAGATTCAAATAATGCAAGAGACAAAAACAATCTCCAGTGAAAAACAATCTGTCGATAGAGACTCGACACAAACTGTAGATACAGACTGTCGATACGGACTGTCGATAGAGAATGTTGATGCAATCTGTCGATACAGACTGTTGATACAATCTGTCGATACAGACTATCGATACAGATTGTTGATGCAATCTGTCAATACAGACTGTCAATGCAGACTGCTGATGCAGACTGTTAATACAGATTGTCAACACAGACTCGAAACAGATTCGATACAGACTGTCGATACAGATTGTCAATACAGACTGTTGATGCAATCTGTCGATAAAGACTGTTGATGCAATATGTCGATACAGACTGTTGATACAATCTGTCGATACAATCTGTCGATACAGACTGTCGATACAGGCTGTTGATACAGACTGGTGATGCAGACTGTGAATACAGACTGTTGATACAATCTGTCGATACAGACTGTCGATATGGACTGTTGATGCAGATGGTCGATAGATTGTTGATGCCAATTAATTTTCATTTTTTTTTTTCATTTTTTGTCTCAAAAACACAGGTATGATGCCTCTTTGGAATGAGCTCAAAGCGCTCATTCCAAAGAGGGGTCATAACCTATGTTTTTGAGACAAAAAATGAAAAAAATTAGTTATTCAAAAATTTTGTTTGAAAGTGTCGTCTGCTTTTCATGTTAGGTAAAGGGCTAAATAAGGATTGAATTCAGCATTTATGGCTATATAACACTACAGAGGAATGAGACCATGTAATTATTTATAACAGTTGTCAATGTCAGATAGTTTTTTCTAGTATGCAGATGCTGCAAACACAGAAATATATGCAATGCACAGATTTCCAGTAATTCTAAACTACAAAACCCAAATATCAATCAATTTTTAACAAACTTGAATCAGAACCTTGTGAGGATGATGTAAACCAATTATCAAATGATTTGGAATGATGACGCACTAAAATTCTTAAAATTTGGTCTGTCCTTCATAAAATAGTTTAGCACATTTTATAATGGCATATATAGTTGTGTCTTGAACAATCGCCACTGTTCTGAATGTTTTAACGGAAGAAGGCATGTGAGTCAGGGTGAAATTCTCAGTGCCACACTAAAGTTCAACACCGATATAATTGGAATTGACATCAACAATTGTGAATTTTTATTAACACCACTCCTTTTCTATGCGGTGATGGTCATTCACTTAATTCAGCATTGAACACAATATATACATTTTCTAAATATTCTGGCCCAAAAGTACATGGCTCCAAAAAAAATTCCCCACAAGTCACAAGGTTTGTTGGAATCACCATAAGTCGTTCACAATTTTAGGGATCGAATATAACTATAATGGCAGCAATTATATAAGGAAAATGAAAAGAATTGAAAAACTGTTTAATGACTGGTCAGTTAGAAAGTTAAACTTAATAGATAAAACATGTGTCACAAAAACTTTGATTCTCCCAATGTTAATTCACTGCCTTATTGTTTTACTTGATCCCACAGACAAATTTGTCCACCAATGTAAATTAAATTCTTTGAGTTTTTATGGTCTGGTAAAAAAGATAAAATTAAATGAAACATAATGATAAATACCTTTGAAAATGTTGGCATAAAATTCCCCGAATTGAAAACATTAAATCGCTCTTTGAAAATGCCCTGGATTAAAAAATATTAGACCCTCAAATGTTTCTCCCAGTGGACACACTCTATTTAATTAATTTTGAAAAATATGGTAGTTTCAAAGTTTGGTATCCTCACAAAGGGGGATTAGAAGTGATTAGTGAAAAAAGTAAACCTGTTTCGGAAAAATATTTTTGAAAACGGGCCCTTTGTGGATAAAGATACGGATGAACTTACAAACCCTAGAGAAAGAGTCTCTGAACCTCCCTTCTACGATAAAAATATAATAGTTGGCAATGAACTATTTTATAATCAACAGTGGTGTGACCTTTTAACAGAAGATAAAACCTTTCTCTTGAACAAAAATTTCCCCACAAAATACAACCTAAAGTTGCCCTTCACTGTCTACCAGCAGGTGATAAATGCAGTTCCAATACGTTGGAAAACAGTAGTGAAGAAATGCCAAAAATGGAAACATGTTATGAATTCATGCATCGAAATGATGAAACTTACACAAAATGTAAATCAAGTTTTTTTATCCCCTCATTTTCTAATTAGACTCCGACTGTCCGTCACATTCTCAAACAAGAGGGCCTATAAGGCCAGAGGTGCTCACCTGACCAAAGTTGTTTAAAGATTTAATTAGCATATAGTCAAAACTGCAGAGGAATGAAGTTATTTAACCCTTTACGCAACGTAATGGCCAAAACCAGCCAGCGCTATTCTCAAAAATCGCGAATTAATTTTCAATATTTTTTTCATTTTTTGTCTCAAAAACATAGGTTATGACCCCTCATTGGAACGAGCATGATGAGCTCGTTCCAATGAGGGGTCATAACCTATGTTTTTGAGACAGAAAATGAAAAAAATTAGTTATTCAAGAATTTTTTTTCCAAGTGTCGTCTGCTTTTCATGTTAGGTAAAGGGTTAATTATTTATAACTCTGCTGTTCATGCCAGATGATTTTTTTTCTAGTATTGGGATTCCTCCAACAGAAATAATGCCCGAATTTCCAGAAATGGAAAACATGGGAGTCCAAATATCAACCTAGGGACTTAACTTGAACTGTGCCATTCCCCTTCATCCCCAGGATGCTGTATACCATGCATGTATCAATAGATTCTGAATGGTGATCTGAAGGAGAATTTTTTAAAGATTATTCATCATATTACACTAGATAAAATTGAGGCCCCCATAGGGAGCACAAATATAAATCCAGGGAAGTCCCTGAAGACTTGAATCTGAACCTGGCTGGAGTGTTGTGTAACAAGTATCAAAACATTCTGAATGGTGAGTTCTCAAGAAGGTTTCAAAGAATATTTCTCCTTTGCACCAAGTTAAAATTAGGGCTCCTGACTGGTGGTTCGGGAGATTATGAGAATATTACCAATTTAGCACTATGTTAAAATTTGCCCCCCCCCCCCCCGCCCCCCCCCCCCAATTCTCATAGGGAACACAAATATCAACTGAGGGACTTTATTTGAACAAACTGAATCTTTGAATCTGAACGCTCTAAGGATGTTGTATACTAAATATCAAAAGAAGCCGATTGTATCTAAAGAAGCAGATTTTAAAGATTTTAACATGTATTTGAACAAGTTAAATTCAGGCTTCAGTAGGAAGCCCAAATGTTAACCCTGGGACTTGGTTTTAACAAACTTGAATCTAACTCCCCTGAGGGTGGTGTATACCATGTATCAAATGAGTTTAAGTGGGGGTTCATGAAAAGAAGATTTTTAAACAATGTTCCCCATATTGCACCACCAAATAGACACCAAAGGATCTGATTTGAACATACTTGAATCTGACCCCATGAGGGTGCTGCATACCATATATCAAAAGATTCTGATGAGTGGACCTGGAGAAAGAGATTTTTAAATATTATTTCTCATATTGGACAAAGTTAACATTTGGGCTCCAATAGAGAGACCAAATATTAATTCAGGGATTTGATTTTTCTGAACTTGAATTTGACTACCCTCAGAAAGGTGTATACCATATATAAAAAGATTATGATTGGGGGTTTGTGAGAAGAAAATATGTAATGAATATTCCTCACATTGCAGCAAGTAAAAATTAGGGCTTCAATACGGAGCCTAAATATAATTCAAAGGACTTGATGTGAATAAACTTGAACCTGCCACCCCCACCTCCACCCTTCCAAAAGGATGCTGTATACCATGTATCAAAAGATTCTGACCAGTGAATCAGAGGAAGAAATATTCAAAGATTAATCCCCATATTGCACTAGAGAGCCCAATTATTAACTGATGAACTTGCAGAAACTTTAATCGGACCCCTGTAAGGATTCTGAATACCATATATCAAAGATTCTGAATACTGGTGGTTCTGGAGAAGAGTTTTAAACATTACTCCTCATATTAGACTAAGTTAAAATTCAGGCTCCAATAGGGTGCCCAAATATTAATGCAGAGACTTGATTTGAACAAACTTAGATCTGACCTCCCTGGGGATGGTGTATATCAAATATCAAAAGATCCTGACTGGTAAATAAGAAGATTATTTTAAGATTATTCCTCTTATTGCACTAAGTTAAAATACAGGGCCCCATAAGGAGCCTGAATATTAACTGAGGGACTTGCTTTGAACAATATATTCTAAATTGTGGATCTGAAGAAGCTTTTTTAAGATTATTTCCCATATTCCCTATTGGAGCCCAAAGAAACACTTGTCAGAATATTTTGATATATGGTATGCAGAATCCTTACAGGGGATGGATTCAAATTTGTTCAACTCATGTCCATCAATGAATAATTGGGCTTGCTTTGGAAGCCTGAATATTAACTGAGTGCACTATGGAGAATGTTTAAAAATCTTTTTCAGATATGTATATACCCGTCAGAATCTTCTGATGTTTGGGATACAGCATCCTTAGCTGTGGTCAGATTGAAGTTTATTCAAATCAAGTCCCTTGATTTGTATTTGGTTTCCCTACTGGAGCCCAAATTTTAACTTGGTTCAATATGAGGAATATTTTTTAAAAATCATCTCACAAACCCCTAATCTGAATCTTTTGATATTTGGTAGAGTCAGATGCAAGTTTTAAAATCAAATCCCTGGGTTAATATTTGGGCTCTTTAACATAGTCTGAAAAAAGAAATAATCTTTAAAAAAATGTTTCTTCAAATACGAGGGTCAGGTCAGCATCCTGATTGGGGTTGGGCTGGGGGGGGGGGGGGGGGGGGGAAAGGGAGGGGAGGTGCTTAAGTTAAATCCCCAGGTTGATATCTGTCTCCCTATTTTCAATTACTGGAAACCTGGACATTATTTGTTTGGTGGCAGCTCAATACCAGAAAAAAATGAAAGTGTCAATGATACTGTAGCTCAACTTGTCAAGACATGTACATGTATAGTATGTGACACAGCAATGACAAACATCTAGGTAATGACCTGATAACAAAGGTACATATAAAGTATTGTATTGGTCTGTACATAAATACTGACCATAGCCTGTAACAAATGTATAGGTAAAGTATTGTAAAGGTGAGTGATAGTCAGATGCTAAACTAGAAAAGAAATCTTTGAGTCCCAGATTGGGTCTGACTGAACCCCAAAATATTTGTTCTCATAGCACAGTGATAACAAAGGCACCCCAAAACACACTCTTTCCTGTCCCAAGGTAAAAACAAAGGTACCCAAGAAGTTTCATAAATACGAGCTGTATAGAAGTTGTGACAAAAAACTGATTGGACCTAATTTCAGTACAAAATGGCCACTGGCAGCCATCTTGAATTTTGGATCGCACTCAGAAACACTCGTTCTCGTCCCAAGGTGATAACAAAGGTACCCAAGAAGTTTCGTGAAGATCGGTTGATAAATACAGCCTCTAGCCCGAGCCATATCGACATGTGCACTTACAGTGTATACATGTAAGTAGCACTAAATAAATCAAAATTCATCTAATTTGCATAATTTCTGCACGAGAAAAAACCCGTACTGTATGTGATGTATTCCATTTTACTAAACATTCATACAAAAATCTATTCAAATCTGAACTTTCATACAGAAGTTCTGTACAAGACTGATTGCACTAATTTTGGTACAAAATGGTTGCTGGTGGCCATCTTGAATTTCAGACCACACCCAAAAACACTCGTTCTCATCCCGCGGTAATAACAAAGGTACCCAAGGAGTTTCATAAAGATCGGTTCATAAATACGGCCTCTAGCCTGAGACGTATAGAAGTTGTGTACAAAAAACTGATTAGACCTAATTTCGGTACAAAATAGCCACTGGCAGCCATCTTGAATTTTGGACTGCACTCAGAAACACTTGTTCTTTTCCCAAGGTGATAACAGAGGTACCCAAGAAGTTTTGTGAAGATCGGTTGATAAATACAGCCTCTAGCCTGAGCCGTATTGACATGTGTACTTACTGAGTGTAAGTAGCATTGAAACAAGAGGCCCCAAGGGGCCTGAGGGTGCTCACCTGACATGGTAGCCTAAATATCAACCCAGAGAATTGATTTCAACAAGTTGCATCTGCTCCTCCTAAGAAAAGCTTATACCAAATATCCAAAGATTCTGACCAGTGGATCTAAAAAAAAAAAGATTTTTAAAGAATATTCCTCATACTGAACTAAGCTATAATTCAGGCTCCCACAGGAAGCCGATATATGAACTCAGGGACTTGGCTTTAACAAACCTGAATCTCATCCCCTTCACACCAAATATCAAAACATTCCGACTGCTGGATCTGAAGAAGAAGATTTTTAAAGAAAATTCCTCATTCTGAACTGAGTTACAATTCGAGCTCCCACAGTTAGTCCAAATATGGATCTAGGGACATGGCTTGAACAAACTTGAATCTCACCCCCCTAAGTATGGTGCATACCTAATATCAAAAGATTCTGCCTGCTGGATCTGGAGAAGAAGATTTTTGAAGAAATTTGCCTGAAATGCACTAAGTTCGAATTCGGGCTTCTGCAGTGAGCCCAAATATGAATCCAGGGGGCCGATTTGAACAAACTTGAATCAGATCCACCCCACAATGTTGCATACCAAATATGAAAAGATTCTGCCTGCTGGATCTGGAGAAGAAGATTTTTGAAGAAATTTGCCTGAAATGCACTAAGTTCGAACTCAAGCTTCTATAGTGAGTCCAAATATGAATCTAGGGAGCCGATTTGAACAAATTTGAATCAGATCCACCCCACAATGTTGCATACCAAATATCAAAAGATTCTGCCTGCTGGATCTGGAGAAGAAGATTTTTAAAGAAAATTGCCTGAAATGCACTAAGTTCGAATTCGGGCTTCTACAGTGAGCACAAATATGAATCTAGGGAGCCGATTTGAACAAACTTGAATCAGATCCACCCCACAATGTTGCATACCAAATATCAAAAGATTCTGCCTGCTGGATCTTGAGAAGAAGATTTTTTGAAGAAATTTGCCTGAAATGCACTAAGTTCGAATTTGGGCTTCCATAATGAGCCCAAATATGAACCCAGGGGGCCGATTTGAACAAACTTGAATCAGACCCACACCAAGATGCTGCATACCAAGTATAAAAAGATTCTGCCCACTGGTTCTGGAGAAGATTTTTTAATAATTTTTCTATAATTCATACGGTGCTATCAGAGTTATGCCCCTTATGGAGCCCCAAGTGGGCATGTCCAATTCATTTGAACAAACTTGAATTGACATATGGTAATAAACGTCCATACCAAGTTTCGAGCAAATCGACCTAGCGGTTTCAGAGGAGAAGTCGCTTGATAAATGTTCACGACGACAGATGACGGACGACAACGGATGGCAAGTGATAAGTTGAGCTCCCTTCGGTGAGCTAAAAATCCAAGATGGCTAGAGTGGTGGCCATATTGGATATAGCACAAAACTGATTATCAAAAGGAACTTATCAAAAGGAACCTTCCTCCAGTGCACCTCAACTCCACCACATAAAATAGGATCCTTGGTACATTTCATCTTCAACTTACTGCAGAGACAAGCAAAAACTAGAGGTGTGACTGGCCCAGATGGGCCTGTCCATACCCCTCCGCACCACCATGATTATTCCAAGATGAAAAAGGGCATAACTAAAATAAATCATAAAAGTCTACCCAAAACTATAATCGTAGGTGCACAGGTTCCCATGGAAGTGAATATCAATACCAAGTTTCAAAGGTATTGACCCATACACATTCACAAAAATCTCTGGACAAAATTCAGGCATTTTGAAAAGGGGCATAACTCTGGAAAAAATGTCTGATCGAAACTATAATCGCAGGTGCACAGGTTCCCATGGTAGTGAACATCCATACCAGGTTTCAAAGAAAATCTTCAGACAAAATTCAGGCATTTTAAGACAAAAAGGGGCATAACTCTAGTATAAAGTCTGATTAAAACAATAATTGCAGGTACACAGGTTCCATGATAGTGAACATAATACCAAGTTTCAAAGGAACTGACCCATAAACATCCAAGAAAATCTCAGAACAAAATTCTAGGCAATGAATTCTAAGATGAAAATTATAATCGCAGGTGCACAGGTTCTCATGGTAGTAAACATCCATACCAAGTTTTAAAGGAACCGACACATAAACATTTGAGAATATCTCCAGACAAAATTGCAGGCTGCTTTTTCATGTCAAAAAGGGGTATAATTCTTGCAAAAATAATCTGATCATAACTATAATCACAGGTGCACTGGTCCCCATGGTGGTGAACAGTTATACCAAGTTTCGTGTAGATTGGTCCATAAACAGCTTAGAAAATCTCTGGACAAAATTGTCTATGGATGGATGGACGATAGCTACATTGTGCACGTTTTTTGTCCTAATCATTGTGGGGTTATATTTTTTCTGTTTTGTGCCCCTCTGGGGGGTTATTTACTTGTACATACCTATATTGTGCGGGGTTTTTTTGTCTAATTATTTCAAAATTTCAGAAATAACACTGTGGGGTTAAATCCAAAAATAGAGATCTAATCTGAGAATTTTAGCCACATAACCCACTTTTTTGACACATAAACACCATTTGTTAGTTCTAATTTATATGGCTAGTCCCAGAAATGAGACTTGACACATAATAGTGCTGTAACATAACAGTGCTGTTAACCATAATCCTGATTTGTTGGTGCAGATGGACTAAAGGATGGATGGACAAGGTGATTCCAGTATACACCCCCCACCCCCCCCCCCCCCCCCCACAACTTGTTGCAGGGGGTATATTTACAAAAAATCAAACATGACTGCCATGGTGGCCATAAACTGATTATCAAAAGGAACCTTCCTCTCGTCAGCACTAATCCACCACTAAACAAGTAAAACTGACAAAAAATCCATGATGGCTATCCTCTCGTCAGCACTAATCCACCACTAAACAAGTAAAACTGACAAAAAATCCATGATGGCTATATTGGATATGCCCTAAAATTGATTACTAAAATGTACCATCCTCTACTCACCACTAGTCCAGCACAAAAAATAACTCATGGCACATTTCATTTTCAAGTTGTTGCACACACAAGCGAAAATTACCAAAAAATCCAAGATGGCCACTATGGTGGCCATATTGGGTATGGCAGAAAAGTTATTGAATGGAACCTTCCTCTATCACCACTGCAAAAAAATAGGACCCATGGTGCATTTAATTTTTAAGTTCTTGTGGGGACAAGTAAAAGTGACAGAAAAATAGAAAGAGGGCTGCCAAGGTATCCATATTAGATATGGATGAAAGCTGATTATCGAATAGACCCTTCCTCTAGTCACCACTAATCCAAAACAAAAAAATGCTGATAGGATCGAGTTGTGACAGCACAAAAGTGGGTTTAATTATTATCAACTTATCGTCAGGAAACCAATTTTTTACAATTTACTATGTGAAGGCAACTGTGACCTTGACCTTTGACCTAGTGATTCCAAAATAAATAGGGCTCTTTCTTGCACCAATGCCAACCTACCTATGAAGTTTCATGAACATAGGTGGAACCATTGTCAAATTATCATCCGGAAACCAATTGTTTACGATTTATTATGTTCAAGGTCACTGTGACCTTGGCCTTTGACCTAGTGAGTCCAAAATAAATAGAGGTCTTCCACTCACCTAGGCCAACCTACATATGACGTTTCATGAATGTAGGTCAAACCATTATCAAATTATCGTACAGAAACCAATTGTTTACAATTTACTATGTTGAAGGTCACTGTGACCTTGACCTTTCACCTAGTGAGTCCAAAATAAATAAGGTTCTTCCTCTCACTGATGCCAACCTAACTATGAAGTTTCATGAACATGGGTCGAACAATTATCAAGTTATCATCCGGAAACCAACTGTTTTGATTTACTATGTTCAGTGTCACTGTGACCTTGACCTTTGACCTAGTGAGTCCAAACTACATAGGGTTCTCCCTCTCATGAAAGCCAACCTACATATGAAGTTTCATGAATGTGGGTTGAACAGTAGTGAAGTTATCATCCGGAAACCAATTGTTTACAATTTACTATGTTCAAGGTCACTGTGACCTGGCCCTTTGACCAAGCAAGTCCAAGATTAAAAGGGTTCTTCCTCTCACCGATACCAACCAACCTATGAAGTTTCATGAACATGGGTTGAACCATTATCAAGTTATCATCCAGAAACCAATTGTTTACACCCACCCGCTCACCATTCATCAAACTATAAGTCGAGTTTGACTTCATCATAACTCGACTAAAAATAGGATCCATGGTGCATTTCATTTTCAAGTTATTGTGCGAACAATCAAAAATGACCAAGAAAACCCCACAAGATGCTCTGCGATGGTCTGGCTCCTCTGAAGCCCAAATATAAGCCGAGACACTTGATTTGAACAAAGTTGAATCCGATTCTGCTAAAGAAGTTGTATGCCAAACATCAAAAGATTGTGATTAGCGGTTCTGGAGAATATATCTGTTAATTTTGGAATACATGCTGCCTCAGCATTTCCCAATAAAAATAGAGGTTTTTGTATGGAGCCTAAATATGAATATAACAGAACTTTCTCCTCAACCAGGCTACAGCACTGAGAAGGTGGAAATACTGGAGCGTTTCTCTACAACAGGCCACAAAACTGAGAAGGTGGAAATCCTGGTGCTTTTTCTCTACAACCAGGCCACAAAATTGAGAAAATGAAAATACTAGCACGTTTCTCTACAACCAGGCTGCAACACAGAAATTACTGCCGCTTTTCTCCACAACCACGCCACAAACACTCAGAAGGTGAAAAAACTGGTGCTTTTCTCTACAACTAGGCCGCAGAACTGAGGTGAAACTACTGGCACTTTTCCCTTCAACCAGGCCGCAGGCACTGAGAAGGTGAAAATACTGGCACTTTTCTCTACAACAGGCCACAACACTGAAAAGGTGAAACTTCTGGCACTTTTCTCTACAACAGGTCATAACAATGAGAAGGTGAAAATACTGGCACTTTTCTCTACAACAGGTCACAACACTGAGAAGGTGAAAATACTGGCACTTTTCTCTACAAAAGGCCACAACACTGAGAAGGTGAAACTTCTGGCACTTTTCTCTACAACAGGTCACAACACTGAGAAGGTGAAAATACTGGCACTTTTCTCTACAAAAGGCCACAACACTGAGAAGGTGAAACTTCTGGCACTTTTCTCTACAACAGGTCACAACACTGAGAAGGTGAAAATACTGGCACTTTTCTCTACAAAAGGCCACAACACTGAGAAGGTGAAACTTCTGGCACTTTTCTCTACAACAGGTCACAACACTGAGAAGGTGAAAATACTGGCACTTTTCTCTGCAACAGGCCACAACACTGAGAAGGTGAAACTTCTGGCACTTTTCTCTACAACAGGTCATAACAATGAGAAGGTGAAAATACTGGCACTTTTTGCTACAACAGGTCACAACACTGAGAAGGTGAAAATACTGGCACTTTTCCTTACAACAGACCACAACACTGAGAAAGTGAAAATACTGGAGCTTTCTCGACAACCAGTCCACAACACTGAACAGAGGAAATATTGACACATTCTCTACAACAGTCCACAACACTGAGAAGGTGAAAATACTGGGGCTTTTCTAGATGACCAGCCACAAAACAGAGAGTGAAACTACTGGCACTTTTCTCAACAACCAGCCCACAACACTGAGATGAAAATACCGGTACTTTCTCTACAACAGGCCGCAGCACTGAACAGGGGAAAATACTGGCACTTTTCTCTACAACAGTCCACAAAGCTGAGAAGGTGAAAATACAGGAACTTTCTCTACAACAGTCCACAACACTGAACAGGTGAAAATACTGGCACTTTTCTCTACAACAGTCCACAACACTGAGAAGTTGAAAATACTGGCAGTTTTCTCAACAACCAAGGCACACCACTGAGGTGAAAATACTGGCACTTTTCCTTACAACAGACCACAACACTAAGAAAGTGAAACTACTGGTGCATTTCTCAACAACCAGTCCACAACACTGAGAAGGTGAAAATACTGGCACTTTTTTCTACAACAGGCCACAATCTAACACATTCCACTAACCCCCTATCATCAAACCTCCATCTCAATATAAAAACATTCCACTAGAATTCAATCCAATATAAATACATTCCACTATGATTCAAACTTAATCCACTAATATCAAACTACCATAATTCATACTTAAACCCCTAACATCAAACCTCCATTCCAATATAAATACATTCCACTATAATTCAAACGTAACCCCCTAACATCAAACTTCCATTCCAATACAAATACATTCCACTATAATTCAAACTTAACCCTCTAACATCAAACTACCGTAATTCATACTTAACCCCCTAACAGCAAACCTCCATTCCAATACTTTCCACAATAATTCAATCCAATATAAATACATTCCACTAGAATTCCAACTTAATCCACTAACATCAAACCTCCATTCCATATAAATACATTCCACTAGAAATCAAACTTAACCCTCTAGCATCACACCTCCATTTCAGCATAAATATATATACATTCCACTATAATTCAATCCAATATAAATACATTCCACTATAATTCAAACTTAACCCCCTAACATCACACCTCCATTCCAATATAAATACATTCCACTATAATTCAAACTTAATCCACTAACATCAAACCTCCATTCCAATATAAATACATTCCACTATAATTCAAACTTAACCCCCTAACACCAAACCTCCATTTCAGCATAAATATATATACATTCCACTATAATTCAATCCAATATAAATACATTCCACTATAATTCAAACTTAACCCCCTACATCAAATCTCCATTCCAATATCAATACATTCCACTATGATTCAAACTTAACCTACTAACATCAAACTACCATAATTCATACTTATCCCACTAACATCAAACCTCCATTCCAATACTTTCCACAATAATTCAATCCAATATAAATACATTCCACTATAATTCAAACTTAACCCCCTAACATCACACCTCCATCCCAATATAAATACATTCCACTATAATTCAAACTTAACCCCCTAACATCAAACCTCCATTCCAATATAAATACATTCCACTATAATTCAAACTTAACCCCCTAACACCAAACCTCCATTTCAGCATAAATATATATACATTCCACTATAATTCAATCCAATATAAATACATTCCACTATAATTCAAACTTAACCCCCTAACATCACACCTCCATTCCAATATAAATACATTCCACTATAATTCAAACTTAACCCCCTAACAACAAACCTCCATTCCAATATAAATACATTCCACTATAATTCAAACTTAACCCCCTAACACCAAACCTCCATTTCAGCATAAATATATATACATTCCACTATAATTCAATCCAATATAAATACATTCCACTATAATTCAAACTTAACCCCCTAACATCACACCTCCATTCCAATATAAATACATTCCACTATAATTCAAACTTAACCCCCTAACATCAAACCTCCATTTCAGCATAAATATATATACATTCCACTATAATTCAATCCAATATAAATACATTCCACTATAATTCAAACTTAACCCTCTAACATCACACCTCCATTCCAATATAAATACATTCCACTATAATTCAAACTTAACCCTTCAACACCAAACCTCCATTTCAATATAAATGCATTCCACTATAATTCAAACTTAACCCCCTAACACCAAACCTCCATTTCAGCATAAATATATATACATTCCACTATAATTCAATCCAATATAAATACATTCCACTATAATTCAAACTTAACCCCCTAACATCACACCTCCATTCCATTATAAATACATTCCACTATAATTCAAACTTAACCCCCTAGCATCAAAACTATATTCCAATATAAATGCATTCCACTATAATTCAAACTTAACCCCCTAACATCAAACCCCCATTCCAATATAAATACATTCCACTATAATTCAAACTTAACCCCCTAGCATCAAAACTATATTCCAATATAAATGCATTCCACTATAATTCAAACTTAACCCTCAACATCAAACCTCCATTCCAATATAAATACATTCCACCTGAATTCAAACTTATCCCCCTAACATCAACCCTCCAATCCAACATAAATACATTCCACTATAATTCAAACTTAACCCCCTAACATCAAACCTCCATTCAAATATAAATACATTCCACCATAATTCAAACTTAACCCCTTAACATCAAAACTGCATTCCACTATAAATACATTCCACTATAATTCAAACTTAATCCACTAACATCAAAACTCTATTCCAATATAAATGCATTCCACTATAATTCAAACTTAACCCCCTAACAGCAAAACTCCATTCCAATATAAATCCATTCCACTATAATTCAAACTTAACCCCTAACATCAAACCTCCATTCCAATATAAATACATTCCACTATAATTCAAACTTAACCCCCTAACATCAAAACTCTATTCCAAAATAAATGCATTCCACTATAATTCAAACTTAACCTCCTAACTGCAAAACTCCATTCCAATATAAATCCATTCCATTATACTTCAAACTTAACCCCCTAACATCAAAACTCCATTCCAATATAAATACATTCCACTATAATTCAAACTTAACCCACTAACATCAAAACTCTATTCCAATATAAATGCATTCCACTATAATTCAAACTTAACCCCCTAACACCAAACCTCCATTTCAGCATAAATATATATACATTCCACTATAATTCAATCCAATATAAATACATTCCACTATAATTCAAACTTAACCCCCTAACATCACACCTCCATTCCAATATAAATACATTCCACTATAATTCAAACTTAACCCCCTAACATCAAACCATCATTTCAGCATAAATATATATACATTGCACTATAATTCAATCCAATATAAATACATTCCACTATAATTCAAACTTAACCCCCTAACATCACACCTCCATTCCAATATAAATACATTCCACTATAATTCAAACTTAACCCTTCAACGCCAAACCTCCATTTCAATATAAATGCATTCCACTATAATTCAAACTTAACCCCCTAACACCAAACCTCCATTTCAAAATAAATATATATACATTCCACTATAATTCAATCCAATATAAATACATTCCACTATAATTCAAACTTAACCCCCTAACATCACACCTCCATTCCAATATAAATACATTCCACTATAATTCAAACTTAACCCCCTAACATCAAACCTCCATTTCAGCATAAATATATATACATTGCACTATAATTCAATCCAATATAAATGCATTCCACTATAATACAAACTTAACCCCCTAACAACAAACCTCCATTTCAAAATAAATATATATACATTCCACTATAATTCAATCCAATATAAATACATTCCACTATAATTCAAACTTAACCCCCTAACATCACACCTCCATTCCAATATAAATACATTCCACTATAATTCAAACTTAACCCCCTAACATCAAACCTCCATTTCAGCATAAATATATATACATTGCACTATAATTCAATCCAATATAAATACATTCCACTTGAATTCAAACTTAACCCCCTAACATCAAACCCCCATTCCAATATAAATACATTCCACTATAATTCAAACTTAACCCCCTAGCATCAAAACTATATTCCAATATAAATGCATTCCACTATAATTCAAACTTAACCCTCAACATCAAACCTCCATTCCAATATAAATACTTTCCACTTGAATTCAAACTTATCCCCCTAACATCAACCCTCCAATCCAACATAAATACATTCCACTATAATTCAAACTTAACCCCCTAACATCAAACCTCCATTCAAATATAAATACATTCCACCATAATTCAAACTTAACCCCTTAACATCAAAACTGCATTCCACTATAAATACATTCCACTATAATTCAAACTTAATCCACTAACATCAAAACTCTATTCCAATATAAATGCATTCCACTATAATTCAAACTTAACCCCCTAACAGCAAAACTCCATTCCAATATAAATCCATTCCACTATAATTCAAACTTAACCCCCTAACAGCAAAACTCCATTTCAATATAAATCCATTCCACTATAATTCAAACTTAACCCCTAACATCAAACCTCCATTCCAATATAAATACATTCCACTATAATTCAAACTTAACCCCCTAACATCAAAACTCTATTCCAAAATAAATGCATTCCACTATAATTCAAACTTAATCCCCTAACTGCAAAACTCCATTCCAATATAAATCCATTCCATTATAATTCAAACTTAACCCCCTAACATCAAAACTCCATTCCAATATAAATACATTCCACTATAATTCAAACTTAACCCCCTAACATCAAAACTCTATTCCAATATAAATGCATTCCACTATAATTCAAACTTAACCCTCTAACTGCAAAACTCCATTCCAATATAAATACATTCCACTATAATTCAAACTTAACCCCCTAATATCAAACCTCCATTCCAATATAAATACATTCCACTATAATTCAAACTTAACCCCCTAACATCAAACCTCCATTCCAATATAAATACATTCCACTATAATTCAAACTTAACCCCCTAACATCAAACCTCCATTTCAATATAAATGCATTCCACTTGAATTCAAACTTAACCCCCTAACATCAAACCTCCATTTCAATATAAATGCATTCCACTTGAATTCAAACTTAACCCCCTAACACCAAACCTCCATTTCAATGTAAATGCATTCCACTTGAATTCAAACTTAACCCCCTATCATCAAACCCCCATTCCAATATAAATACATTCCACTATAATTCAAACTTAACTCCTTTACATCAAACTATATAATTCAAACTTAACCCCCTAACATCAAACCTCCATTTCAATATAAATGCATTCCACTTGAATTCAAACTTAACCCCCAACATCAAACCCCCATTCCAATATAAATGCATTCCACTTGAATTCAAACTTAACCCCCTAACATCAAACCCCCATTCCAATATAAATACATTCCACTATAATTCAAACTTAACCCCAACATCAAACCTCCATTCAAATATAAATACATTCCACTTGAATTCAAACTTATCCCCCAACATCAAACCCCCATTCCAATATAAATACATTCCACTATAATTCAAACTTAACCCCCAACATCAAACCTCCATTCAAATATAAATACATTCCACTTGAATTCAAACTTATCCCCCTAACATCAACCCTCCAATCCAATATAAATACATTCCACTATAATTCAATCCAATATAAATACAGTCCACTATAATTCAAATTTAACCCCCCTGATATCAAACCTCCATTCCAAAATAAAAGCATTTCACTATTCTTCAAACTAACCCACCTAACACAAAACCTCCATTCCAATATAAGTTATTTAATTAAATACTTTCCACTATGTTACATTAGCATCTAATGAAAATAAATGCATTGCTCTATAAAGCACTTTATTAAGCAGACACCAAACGTCCATTCTAATATATGTTGACTTTGCAAATGTATTAAAAGGATTTTGCTGTAACATGGGATGAATTACCTGAACATCAAACCTCCATTCCAAATTCTTATAATATTTCAAAGAACTCTTTGACAGTTCAGTAAGAATTTTTCTTATTTCTTTCTGATTTTGTACATGCATCTCAAGGAGAATTTGTTGAAGTTCCTCTGAGAATCCAAGTGCCATAACAGAATCTTGGAAGTCCAGCTCACTCAGCTGAAAGACAAAAAAAAAACACATATCTTTTGTTTTCTAGTGTTAATTAAATATATGTATTTGAGTTAATATAAAGTACTAATGGTGTGTTTATCTTGAGTTAATATAAAGAGCAACACAAAGTGTGGGCCACTGCTCCCAATCCGTGGGCATGTTCAAAGTAACCTGTGGGCCACTGCCCCAATCCATGGGCATGTTCAAAGTAACCTGTGGGCCACTGCCCCCAATCCGTAGGCATGTTCAAAGTAACCTGTGGGCCACTGCACCCAATCCGTGGGCATGTTCAAAGTAACCTGTGGGCCACTGCCCGAATCCGTGGGCATGTTCAAAGTAACCTGTGGGCCACTGCCCCCAATCTGTGGGCATGTTTAAAGTAACCTGTGGGCCACTACCCCCAATCCATGGGCATGTTCAAAGTAACCTGTGGGCCACTGCCCCCAATCCGTGGGCATGTTCAAAGTAACCTGTGGGCCACTGCCCCCAATCCGTGGGCATGTCCAAAGTAACCTGTGGGCCACTGCCCCCAATCTGTGGGCATGTTTAAAGTAACCTGTGGACCACTGCCCCAATCCGTGGGCATGTTCAAAGTAACCTGTGGGCCACTGCCCCCAATCCTTGGGCATGTTCAAAGTAACCTGTGAGCCACTGCCCCCAATCCGTGGGCATGTTTAAATTAACCTGTGGGCCACTGCCCCAATCCGTGGGCATGTTCAAAGTAACCTGTGGGCCACTGCCCCAATCCGTGGGCATGTTCAAAGTAACCTGTGGGCCACTGCCCCCAATCCGTGGGCATGTCCAAAGTAACCTGTGGGCCACTGCCCGAATCTGTGGGCATGTTTAAAGTAACCTGTGGGCCACTGCCCCCAATCCGTGGGCATGTTTAAAGTAACCTTAAAGGTATTGTGGGACAGTACAGAAAAATTCTGTAAGTCAAAAAAGTGAAAACAGAAATATTTTCTAAGTCGAAAGAGTGAAAAAAGGCTATAACTGTGGGAAAAATATTGGACATAACCTGTTCCTTGTGCATATCCATTTCCTCATGTAACATACCAAAGGAGATCCAAATGCAACCAATGGCTTTGAATTTATAATCCAAATGTTCGTACAGACAGATAGATGGACAGACAGATAGATGGATGGATGGATGGATGGATGGATGGATGGATGGAGGGATCACCAGATCCCCCCCCCCCTCCCCCAAATCTCCTTTGGAGGTCAGGGACCGAAGAATGATGTGTATACCTGAGTGAAAAATAAAGTAATAATGGTATGTTAGTTGAGTTAATATAAAATAATAATGGTATGCTTGTTTGGGTTAATATATAGTAATAATGGTATGCTCGTTTGGGTTAATATATAGTAATAACGGTATGCTTGGTTGGGTTAATATATAGTAATAATGGTGTGCTTGTTTGGGTTAATATAATGTAATAATGGTATGCTTGTGTGGGTTAATATAATGTAATAATGGTATGCTTGTGTGGGTTAATATAATGTAATAATGTTGGGCTGTGCTTGTTTGGGTTAATATAATGTAATAATGGTATGCTTGTTTGGGTTAATATAAAGTAATAATGGTATGCTTGTGTGGGTTAATATATAGTAATAATGGTATGCTTGTTTGGGTTAATATAATGTAATAATGGTATGCCTGTTTGGGTTAATATAATGTAATAATGGTATGCTTGTGTGGGTTAATAAAATGTAATAATGGTGGGCTGTGCTTGTTTGGGTTAATATAAAGTAATAATGGTATGCTTGTGTGGGTTAATATAATGTAATAATGGTGGGCTGTGCTTGTTTGGGTTAATATAAAGTAATAATGGTATGCTTGTGTGGGTTAATATATAGTAATAATGGTATGCTTGTTTGGGTTAATATAATGTAATAATGGTATGCTTGTTTGGGTTAATATAATGTAATAATGGTATGCTTGTTTGGGTTAATATAATGTAATAATGGTATGCTTGTGTGGGTTAATATAATGTAATAATGGTGGGCTGCGCTTGTTTGGGTTAATATAATGTAATAATGGTATGCTTGTGTGGGTTAGTATAATGTAATAATGGTGGGCTGTGCTTGTTTGGGTTAATATAATGTAATAATGGTATGCGTGTTTGGGTTAATATAAAGTAATAATGGTATGCTTGTGTGGGTTAATATATAGTAATAATGGTATGCTTGTTTGGGTTAATATAATGTAATAATGGTATGCTTGTTTGGGTTAATATAAAGTAATAATGGTATGCCTGTGTGGGTTAAAATAACGTAATAATGGTAAGCTTGTTTGGGTTAATATAATGTAATTATGGTGTGTTTGTTTGGGTTAATATAAAGTAATGATGGCGTGCTTGTTTGAGTTAATATAATGTAACAAGAGGCTTGCCATGCAAAGCACTGCTAATTCCCCCGGCTGTGAAAAATTTTCACAAAAAAATTTGTAAGTAAAAATAGAAAAAAGGGCCATAACTCTGGAAAAAATGTGTGGAAAAAACTAAAGCTACACGGATAGTCGTTCCCCCATGATTCTTTATCACCACACCAAATATCATTCAAATTGGAGTAGAAGTAGCTGAGATACAAGGGAAAATGTTGGTTAGGATGGATGGACAGACGAATGGATGGATGAATAGATGGACAGAGGTCTCCACTAGATACTAGAGATGAGCCGATAACCGGATCGGTATATCGGACCCCACCGATAACTATCATATCGGTTAGATATCGGTTTACCCATCACTGGGAAACTTTTCCGATCTGATATTGCTAAAAGGTGAGAACTCTAAATTTTAACAGTTTGATGTTAATTTCAACCTCTAAAAGCCAGTGAGAACCGTCATCTTCAGTGTGCATTCTTCGTTGTAAAATTTCATCAGTTTGAAGTTTCATCAAAAGCCATTCATTGATCAGATTCCAGCCCATTTCACTTCTCAATGTAATTTGTTGAAATGGACCAGTCAACAATGGCAGACACGGTTGTCAATTTGTCAACTTGTTTACACATTATACGTTGTCGTTGTTCACATGCCTGTCGAGAGTAACTCAAAATTGACAGCTTAGGCCACGGTTTATGCAAAACTTAGTTACCCGATTGGTCGATCAAAGTTGAAAGAATAAAAACACTTTGAGAGTGTGGGCGGTCTTCTGCAGATGTTCCAAGACAAATTTTTGTCTCGTGGGCGGTCTTCTGCAGATGTTCCAAGACAAATTTTTGTCTCTCTTTTTGGAAGAATGCACATGATTGTAGAGTCACCAGCTTTGACTCTTTCTCCACTGCAACTCGCCAGCCACCTTTCATCTCGAATGATAGCCAGTAGAAATATTTCAAAGGTGTAACACATAACAGGTATTATTCACTGTACCGACACATTCTCTTTCCAATCATTATCGGATCTATATCAAAAAAAACAACATATTTGTTGGCTACCTGCTTGCTTTTATGAGTACCGCTAAAGAAGTAGAGACAGGAGTTCACGTTGATTATCGGTATCAGATCAGTATCAGCTGATATATTTTTCAGAATTATCGGATATCAGCAAAAGCCGATAAGTATGTTACCCTCACAACTCTTCTAGATACCCCTTCGATTTTCAAGTTGGGGGCATAATAATGGTAAGCTTGTTTGAGTTAATATAATGTAATAAATTCTATGCTTGTTTGGGTTAATATAATGTAATAATGGTTTATTTGTTTGGGTTAATATAAAGTAATAATGGTATGCCTGTTTGGGTAAAAATAACGTAATAATGGTGTGTTTGTCCAAATTAATATATAAGAGGTAAAATAACAAGTAAATTTGACCTTGTGAATGGGAACAAAATATTCTATTAGAATCATTTGCATATAAACTTGGCATTATCATACAGCTATTTAACCTGGGTCACTTCCATTTCCCATGCTATGCATCTCTGCACAATTCTTAAAAGGAAGAGCCTCATATGAAATACATAGCAGTAAGCTAAAGGCCAGGTGAGTGCAGATAAATACCTGAACATCTCAGACCATGATTACAAGATTAAATTTCTTTCGTAACTTGCTTTGTTTTGGGAGTATAATAACATGTTGCAGGAAGCACAGAGGTGACGGCCCGAACAGGCCTGACTATGTAAGAAAAGTTTCCAAGCAATGCATCCTTTTCTGCCAGCTTGTTCAAACTATTCACTTAATACAAAAGTTGAAGAATTTTTCATTTCCCAAGTTCCAGCTTCCTCCACTCTTTAATTTACAGTTGTGGGATAAGTGTCCTTTCATACTGTAATATTTCTTGATTTATGTTATCATGGAGGGAGATGAACACATCAAAATATTTGTCATGAGCCAATAGTTTACAACATGTTTCACCCAAAGGATAGATAGCCTACAACACCTCATACCCAAAACAGTCCACAACATACAACACTTAAAACACATGTCATACTCAAAACATAGCTCATGACATGTCACACTCAAAACATAACTCATGACATGTCACACTCAAAACATAACTCATGACATGTCACAACCAAAACATAGCCAACAACACACTGAACCCAGAACATAGATTACAACCATCACACAGTCTATGACATGTCAAACCCAAAACATCCTGCCAGACCTCACACCCATAATATAGCTTACATGTTACACCCAAAGCATCCCACATGACCTCACACCCATAATATAGCTTACAACAAATGAACATGTTACATCCTAAACATCTCACAAGACCTTACTCTCATAATATAGCTTACAACATGTTACACCCAAAACATCCTGCAAGACCTCACACCCATAATATAGTTACACCATATCACACCCAAAATATCCTGCAAGACATCACGCCCATAATATAGTAATATAGCTTACAACATGTTACACCCAAAACATCCCACAAGACCTCACACCCGTAATATAGCTTCCAGCATGTCACACCCAAAACATCCCACAAGACCTCGCACTCATAATATAGCTTACAACATGTTACACCCAAAAGGTCCTGCAAGACCTCACACCCATAATATAGCTTGCAACATATTACATCCTAAGCATCCCACAAGACCTCACATCCATTATATAGCTTACAACACATTACACCCAAAACATCCCACAAGACCTCACACCCATAATAGAGCTTACAACATGTTACACCCAAAACATCCTGCAAGACCTCATACCCAAAATATAGCTTACATGGTACACCCAAAACATCCTGCAAGACCTCACACCCGTAATATAGCTTACAGCATGTTACACCCAAAACATCCCACAAGACCTCACACCCATAATATAGCTTACAGCATGTTACACCCAAAACATCCTGCAAGACCTCACATCCATAATGAAGCTTACAACATGTTACACCCAAAACATCCCGCAAAACCTCACACCCATAATATAGCTTACAACGTGTTGCATCCTAAACATCCTACAAGACCTCACATCCATAATATAGCTTACATGTTACACCCAAAACATCCTGCAAGACCTCACACCCTAATATAGCTTACATGCTACACCCAAAACATCCTGTAAGACCTCACACCCTAATATAGCTTACATGCTACACCCAAAACATAGCAAATCAAAGTGTCAATGACACTGTAGCTTAACTTGTCTGTGTGTTGAGTTTGATAAATAAAAATGATAATGTTCAATGTTTATGAAAGGATTATGAAATAAGACAAGAATTGTGACAATTGGGAATATGTTAATTTATGTCCCCTGTATGCTGTGTTTTCAATAAAAATAATATGAGGTGTAGACTGTACTAAAGAATTGAGGGGTGGGTTAATGTTGCCCTCACAGTTAATGTATGTGGCCCTCACAGTTAATTTATTCCAAAATGAGTCATCCTATCAAGTTACAATGAAATCCCTCCATAAATATGGCCTGTAGACTGTGCTAAAGGTTTTCGGGCCTGTGTAGCCATCACGGTTGACCGATCACAACCAAAAGGGGACATCCTCATCTAGACATTATACTAAGTTACAATAAAATCACTTCATAAACATGACCTGTAGTCTGTGCAAAAGTTTTTCGGATTTTGGGCTCTGGCAGCTGTCATGGTTGAATGATCACGACCAAAAGGGAATGTTCTCATCTGGGCATTATATGGAGTCAACCTACAAAGTTACAATGAAATCCCTCCATAAATACGACCTATAGACCATGCTAAAGGTTTTCAGGTTTTGGGCTTGGGCAGCCATCACGGCAGAATGATCGTGACCAAAAGGGAACATTCTCATCTAGACATTATTTTGAGTCATCCTACCAAGTTACAATGAAATCCCTTCATAAATATGACCTGAAGACTGTGCTAAAGGTTTTTGAGCTTTGGACCCTTGTAGCCGTCACAGCTGTCCAATCGTTATCAAAAGAGGACATTCTCATCTAGACATTACATGAAGTCAACCTACCAAGCCACAATGAAATCCCTCCATAAATACGACCTGTAGACTGTGCTAAAGGTTTTCGGGTTTTGGGCTCGGGCAGTCGTCACGGTTGACAGATTGCAACCAAATGAGGAAGTTCTCATCTAGACATCATACTGAGTCATCCTAACAAGTTACAATGAAATTCCTCCATATTAAATATGACCTGCAGACTGTGCTAAAAGTTTTGGGGTTTCAGGCATGGGCAGCGGTCATGGTTGATAGATCATGACTAAAAGGGGACGTTCTCATCTAGATGTTATACAGAGGCATCCTACCAAGTTACAATGAAATCCCTTCATAAATACGGCCTGTAGACTGTGCTAAAGGTTTTCGGGTTTTGGGCTTGGGCAGACATACAGGTTGACCGATCGCAACCAAAAGGGGACGTTCTCATCTAGACATGACCCCAAACCTGCATATGAAATTTTGTGACGATTGGACAAGAACTACAGGGTGTAGCCTGTGCTAAAGGAAAATGTGAACAGACCACAGACTCAGACTAACAGACTCGCAGACTAACAGACTCACAGACTAACAGACTTCCGCACGCGTGATAGCAATAGCTTATCTTGACTTGGTCAAGCTAAAAATAACTCACACCAAAAAACAGTCCACAAGATAGCAAATCTGAAACACAGTCCACATGTCACCCCCCCCCCCCCCCACCACAAAAAAACATTGTATAACCTGTCACACACAGAACAGAGCACACATCCACAATAGCTTACATGTTACACCCAGAGCACAGCCAACACCTCACACCCAAAACAGTCCACAGCATGCCATACTTTAATACATGGCCAACAACACCTCACACCCAAGTGTACAACATGCCATACCCAAAACATAGCCAACAACACCTCATACCTAAAACAGTCTACAACATGCCACACCTCAAAACATAGCCAACAACACCTCACACACCAAAATAATCTACAAGATGCCACACCAAAAACATAGCCAACAACACCTGACACACCAAAACAGTCTACAACAATCCACAACAAAAACACAGCCAACAACACCTCACATGCTAAAACCATTGATTCTTGACCAAGAGTCGACAACATGACACCTCACATCCATAACATAGTCAACACCTCACATTCAAAACATAATCTTCAGCAACTCAAACCAAAAACATAACCTACGATACTTGAATGAGGTACAATCAGCAATGTTTAGGAAGCCCAAAAAAATCATTTTTATCAATTCCACAAAAACAAAAGGCATCGGGGGCATGAAGTGCTCACCTAACAAAAAGGCCATTGATTCTTGACCAAGAGATTTAATGATTGATTCGTTAGCTTGAGATTTAATGATTCATTCTTTACCAAGAGATTAAGGATTGATTCTTGACCAAGAGATTTAACGATTCATTCTTCACCAAGAGATTTGAAGATTGATTCTTTACCAGGAAATTTATGGATTGATTCAGAACCAGGAGATTTAAGGATTGATTTTTTACCAAGAGATTTAATGATTGATTCTTTACCAGGAGAATTTAGTATTGATTCTTTACCAAGAGATTTAAGGATTGATTCAGTACAAAGAGATTTAAGGATTGATTCTTTACCAAGAGATTTAAGGATTGCTTCTATACCAGGAGATTTAAGGATTGATTCTTCACCAGGAGATTTAAGGATTCATTCTTTTACCAGGAGATTTAAGGATTGTTTCTTTACCAGGAGATTTAAGGATTGATTCTTTACTGGGAGATTTATGGATTGATTTTTTACCAGGAGATTTAAGGATTGATTCTTGACCAGGAGATTTAAGGATTGATTCTTCACCAGGAGATTTAAGGATTGCTTCCTTACCAGGAGATTTAAGGATTGATTCTTGACCAGGAGATTTAAGGATTGATTCTTTATCAAGAGATTTAAGGATTTATTCTTTACCGGGAGATTTATGGATTGATTCTTTACCATGAGATTGAAGGATGGATTCTTTACCAAGAGATTTAAGGATTGATTCCTTACCGGGAGATTTAAGGATTGATCCTTGACAGGAGATTTAAGGATTGATTCTTTACTAAGAGATTTAAGGACTGATTCTTTACCAAAAGATTTAAGGATTGATCCCTTACCATGAGAATTAAGGATTGATTCTTTACCAAGAGATTTTAGGATTGATTCTTTACCTGGAGATTTAGGGATTGATTTTTTACCATGTGAATTAGGGATTGATTCTTTACCAAGAGAATTAAGGATTGATTTTTCACCAGGAGATTTAAGGATGGATTACCAAGACATTTAAGGATTGAAACTTTACCAAGAGATTTAAGGACTCATTCTTTACCAGAAGATTTAAGGATTCATTCTTAACCAGGAGATTTAAGTATTGATTCTTTACCAAGAGATCTAAGGATTGATTCAGTACCAGGAGATTTAAGGATTGATTTTTTACCAGGATATTTAAGGATCCATTTTTTACCGGGGGATTTAAGGGTTGATTCTTTACCAAGAGATTTATGGACTGATTCTCCACAAAGAGATTTAAGGATTGACTCTTTATCAGGAGATTTAAGGATTGCTTCTTTACCAAGAGATTTAAGGATTGCTTCTTTACCAGGAGATTTAAGGATTGATTCTTTACCAAGAGATTTAAGGACAGATTCTTTACCAAGAGATTTAATGATTGATTCTTTACCAGGATTATTAAGTATTGATTCTTTACCAAGAGATTTAAGGATTGATTCAGTACCAGGAGATTCAAGGATTGGTTTTATACCGGGGGGTTTAAGGGGACATTCTCATCTAGACATTACATGAAGTCAACCTACCAAGCCACAATGAAATCCCTCCATAAATACGACCTGTAGACTGTGCTAAAGGTTTTCAGTTTTGGGCTCGGGCAGTCGTCACGGTTGACAGATTGCAACCAAATGAGGAAGTTCTCATCTAGACATCATACGGAGTCATCCTAACAAGTTACAATGAAATTCCTCCATATTAAATATGACCTGCAGACTGTGCTAAAAGTTTTGGGGTTTCAGGCATGGGCAGCGGTCATGGTTGACAGATCATGACTAAAAGGGGACATTCTCATCTAGATGTTATACAGAGGCATCCTACCAAGTTACAATGAAATCCCTTCATAAATACAGCCTGTAGACTGTGCTAAAGGTTTTCGGGTTTTGGGCTCGGGCAGACATACAGGTTGACCGATCGCAACCAAAAGGGGACGTTCTCATCTAGACATGACCCCAAACCTGCATATGAAATTTTGTGACGATTGGACAAGAACTACAGGGTGTAGCCTGTGCTAAAGGAAAATGTGAACAGACCACAGACTCAGACTAACAGACTCGCAGACTAACAGACTCACAGACTAACAGACTTCCGCACGCGTGATAGCAATAGCTTATCTTGACTTGGTCAAGCTAAAAATAACTCACACCAAAAAACAGTCCACAAAATAGCAAATCTGAAACACAGTCCACATGTCACCCCCCCCCCCCCCCCCCCCACCACAAAAAACATCGTATAACCTGTCACACACAGAACAGAGCACACATCCACAATAGCTTACATGTTACACCCAGAGCACAGCCAACACCTCACACCCAAAACAGTCTACAGCATGCCGCACTTTAATACATGGCCAACAACACCTCACACCCAAGTGTACAACATGCCATACCCAAAACATAGCCAACAACACCTCATACCTAAAACAGTCTACAACATGCCACACCTCAAAACATAGCCAACAACACCTCACACACCAAAATAATCTACAAGATGCCACACCAAAAACATAGCCAACAACACCTGACACACCAAAACAGTCTACAACAATCCACAACTAAAACACAGCCAACAACACCTCACATGCTAAAACCATTGATTCTTGACCAAGAGTCGACAACATGACACCTCACATCCATAACATAGTCAACACCTGATATTCAAAACATAATCTTCGGCAACTCAAACCAAAAACATAACCTACGATACTTGAATGAGGTACAATCAGCAATGTTTAGGAAGCCCAAAAAAATCATTTTTATCAATTCCACAAAAACAAAAGGCATCGGGGGCATGAAGTGCTCACCTAACAAAAAGGCCATTGATTCTTGACAAGAGATTTAATGATTGATTCGTTAGCTTGAGATTTAATGATTCATTCTTTACCAAGAGATTAAGGATTGATTCTTGACCAAGAGATTTAACGATTCATTCTTCACCAAGAGATTTGAAGATTGATTCTTTACCAGGAAATTTATGGATTGATTCAGTACCAGGAGATTTAAGGATTGATTTTTTACCAAGAGATTTAATGATTGATTCTTTACCAGGAGAATTTAGTGTTGATTCTTTACCAAGAGATTTAAGGATTGATTCAGTACAAAGAGATTTAAGGATTGATTCTTTACCAAGAGATTTAAGGATTGCTTCTATACCAGGAGATTTAAGGATTGATTCTTCACCAGGAGATTTAAGGATTCATTCTTTTACCAGGAGATTTAAGGATTGCTTCTTTACCAGGAGATTTAAGGATTGATTCTTTACCGGGAGATTTATGGATTGATTCTTTACCAGGAGATTTAAGGATTGATTCTTGTCCAGGAGATTTAAGGATTGATTTTTCACCAGGAGATTTAAGGATTCCTTCCTTACCAGGAGATTTAAGGATTGCTTCTTTACCAAGAGATTTAAGGATTGCTTCTTTACCAGGAGATTTAAGGATTGATTCTTTACCAAGAGATTTAAGGACAGATTCTTTACCAAGAGATTTAATGATTGATTCTTTACCAGGAGAATTAAGCATTGATTCTTTACCAAGAGATTTAAGGATTGATTCAGTACCAGGAGATTCAAGGATTGGTTTTATACCGGGGGATTTAAGGGTTGATTCTTTACCAAGAGATTTACGGATTGATTCTCTACAAAGAGATTTAAGGATTGATTCTTTACCAGGAGATTTAAGGATTACTTCTTTACCAGGAGATTTAAGGATTGATTCTTTACCAAAAGATTTAAGGACTGATTCTTTACCAGAAGATTTAAGGATTGATTCTTTACCAGGAGATTTAAGGATTTATTCTTTACCAGGAGATTTATGGATTGATTCTTTATAATGTGAATTAAGGATTGATTCTTTACAAAGAGATTTAAGAATTGATTCTTTACCACGAGATTTAAAAATTCATTCTTTAACTGGAGGTTTAAGGTCTGATTCTTTACCAAGAGATTTACGGATTGATTCTCTACAAAGAGATTTAAGGACTGATTCTTTACCAGAAGATTTAAGAATTGATTCTTTACCAGGAGATTTAAGGATTTAATCTTTACTGGGAGATTTATGTATTGATTCTTTGCCATGTGAATTAAGGATTGATTCTTCACCAAGAGATTTAAGGATTGATTCCTTATCAGGAGATTTAAGGATTGATTATTGACCAGTAGATTTAAGGATCGATTCTTTACCAAGAGATTTAAGAATTGATTCTTTACCAAAAGATTTAAGGATTGATTCTTTACCAGGAGATTTAAGAATTGATTCTTTACCGGGAGATTTATGGATTGATTCTTTGCCATGTGAATAAAGGATTGATTCTTCACCAAGAGATTTAAGGATTGATTCCTTATCAGGAGATTTAAGGATTTATTCTTTACCGGGAGATTTAAGGATTGATTCTTTATCATGTGAATTAAGGATTGATTCTTTACAAAGAGATTTAAGGATTGATTCCTTCCAGGAGATTTAAGGATTGATTCTTTACCAGTAGATTTAAGGATCGATTCTTTACCAAGAGATTTAAGGATTGATTCTTTACCAAGAGATTTAAGAATTGATTCTTTAACTGGAGGTTTAAGGTCTGATTCTTTTCCAAGAGATTTAAGGATTGATTCTTTACCATTTGAATTAAGGATTGATTCTTTACCCAAGAGATTTAATGATTGATTCTTTACCAAGAGAATTAAGGATTGACTTTTTACCAGGAGATTTAAGGATGGATTCTTTACCAAGAAATTAACGGATTGAAACTTTACCAGGAGATATAAGGACTCATTCTTTAACAGAAGATTTAAGGATTCATTCTTTACCAAGAGATTTAAGTATTGATTCTTTACCAAGAGATTTAATGATTGATTCAGTACCAGGAGATTTAAGAAATGATTTTTTACCAGGAGATTTAAGAATCCATTTTTACCGGGGTTTTAAGGTTTGATTCTTTACCAAGAGATTTATGGACTGATTCTCTACAAAGAGATTTTGGATTGATTCTTTACAAGGAAATTTAAGGATTGATTCTTTACCAAGAGATTTAAGGACTGATTCTTTACCTGAAGATTTAAGGATTCATTCTTTACCAGGAGATTTAAGGACTGATTCTTTACCAGGAGATTTAAGGATTCCTTCTTTACCAGGAGGTTTAAGAATTGATTCATCACCAGGAGATTTAAGGATTGCTTCTTTACCTGGAGATTTAAGAATTGATTCTTTACCAAGAGATTTAAGGACTGATTCTTTACCGGAAGATTTAAGGATTGATTCTTTACCAAGAGATTTAAGGATGGATTCTCTACAAAGAGATTTAAGAATTGATTCTTTACCAAGGGATTTAAGGACTGATTCTTTATCAGGAGATTTATGGATTCATTCTCTACAAAGAAATTTAAGGATTGATTCTTTACCAAGAGATTTAAGGATTGATTCTTTACTGGGTGATTTAAGGACTGATTCTTTACCAAGAGATTTATGGATTGATTCTCTACAAAGAGATTTAAGGATTGATTCTTTACCAAGAGATTTTAGGATTGATTCTTTACCAGAGGATTTAAGGATTGATTCTTTACCAAGAAATTTAAGGATTGATTCTTTACCAAGAGATTTAAGGATTGATTCTTTACCAAGAGATTTAAGGATTGATTCTTTACCAAGAGATTTAAGGATTGATTCTTTACCAAGAAATTTAAGGATTGATTCTTTACCAAGAGATTTAAGGACTGATTCTTTACCAAGAGATTTATGGATTGATTCTTTACCAAGAGATTTAAGGATTGATTCTTTACCAAGAAATTTAAGGATTGATTCTTTACCAAGAGATTTAAGGACTGATTCTTTACCAAGAAATTTATGGATTCATTCTCTACAAAGAAATTTAAGGATTGATTCTTTACCAAGAGATTTTAGGATTGATTCTTTACCAGAGGATTTAAGGATTGATTCTTTACCAAGAAATTTAAGGATTGATTCTTTACCATTTGAATTAAGGATTGATTCTTTACCCAAGAGATTTAATGATTGATTCTTTACCAAGAGAATTAAGGATTGACTTTTTACCAGGAGATTTAAGGATGGATCTTTACCAAGAAATTAACGGATTGAAACTTTACCAGGAGATATAAGGACTCATTCTTTAACAGAAGATTTAAGGATTCATTCTTTACCAAGAGATTTAAGTATTGATTCTTTACCAAGAGATTTAAGGATGGATTCAGTACCAGGAGATTTAAGAAATGATTTTTTACCAGGGGATTTAAGGATCCATTTTTACCGGGGTTTTAAGGGTTGATTCTTTACCAAGAGATTTATGGGCTGATTCTCATTTAAGGATGGATTCTTTACCAAGAGATTTAAGGATTGATTCTCTACCAGGATATTTTAGGATTGATTGTTTACCATGTGAATTAAGGATTGATTCTTTACCAAGAGATTTTAGGATTGAAACTTTACCAAGAGATTTAAGGAATGATTCTTTACCAAGAGATTTAATGACTGATTCTTTACCAGGGGATTTAAGGATTGATTCTTTACCAAGAGATTTAAGGATTGATTCTTTACTGGGTGATTTAAGGGCTGATTCTTTACCAAAAGATTTATGGATTGATTCTCTACAAAGAGATTTAAGGATTGATTCTTTACCAAGAGATTTAAGGACTGATTCTTTACCAGAAGATTTAAGGATTCATTCTTTACCAGGAGATTTAAGGACTGATTCTTTACCAGAAGATTTAAGGATTCCTTCTTTACCAGGAGATTTGAGAATTGATTCATCTCCAGGAGATTTGAGGATTGCTTCTTTACCTGGAGATTTAAGAATTGATTCTTTACCAGAAGATTTAAGGATTGATTCTTTACCAAGAGATTTAAGGATTGATTCTTTACCAAGAGATTTATGGATTGATTCTTTACCAAGAGATTTAAGGATTGATTCTTTACCAAGAGATTTAAGGATTGATTCTTTACCAAGAGATTTAAGGACTGATTCTTTACCAAGAGATTTATGGATTCATTCTCTACAAAGAGATTTAAGGATTGATTCTTTACCAAGAGATTTTAGGATTGATTCTTTACCAGAGGATTTAAGGATTGATTCTTTACCAAGAAATTTAAGGATTGATTCTTTACCATTTGAATTAAGGATTGATTCTTTACCCAAGAGATTTAATGATTGATTCTTTACCAAGAGAATTAAGGATTGACTTTTTACCAGGAGATTTAAGGATGGATTCTTTACCAAGAAATTAACGGATTGAAACTTTACCAGGAGATATTAGGACTCATTCTTTAACAGAAGATTTAAGGATTCATTCTTTACCAAAAGATTTAAGTATTGATTCTTTACCAAGAGATTTAAGGATTGATTCAGTACCAGGAGATTTAAGAAATGTTTTTTTACCAGGAGATTCAAGGATCCATTTTTACCAGGGTTTTAAGGGTTGATTCTTTACCAAGAGATTTATGGACTGATTCTCTACAAAGAGATTTAGGATTGATTCTTTACCAGGAAATTTAAGGATTGATTCTTTACCAAGAGATTTAAGGACTGATTCTTTACCTGAAGATTTAAGGATTCATTCTTTACCAGGAGATTTAAGGACTGATTCTTTACCAGAAGATTTAAGGATTCCTTCTTTACCAGGAGATTTAAGAATTGATTCATATCCAGGAGATTTATGGATTGCTTCTTTACCTGGAGATTTAAGAATTGATTCTTTACCAAGAGATTTAAGGACTGATACTTTACCAGAAGATTTAAGGATTGATTCTTTACCAAGAGATTTAAGGATGGATTCTCTACAAAGAGATTTAAGAATTGATTCTTTACCAAGAGATTTAAGGACTGATTCTTTACCAAGAGATTTAAGGATTGATTCTTTACCAAGATATTTAATGACTGATTCTTTACCAGGAGATTTAAGGACTGATTCTTTACCAAGAGATTTAAGGATTGATTCTTTACTGGGTGATTTAAGGACTGATTCTTTACCAAGAGATTTATGGATTCATTCTCTACAAAGAGATTTAAGAATTGATTCTTTACCAAGAGATTTAAGGATTGATTCTTTACCAAGAGATTTAAGGATTGATTCTTTACCAAGATATTTAATGACTGATTCTTTACCAGGAGATTTAAGGACTGATTCTTTACCACGAGATTTTAGGATTGATTCTTTACCAAGAGATTTAAGGATGGATTCTTTACTGGGTGATTTAAGGACTGATTCTTTACCAAGAGATTTATGGATTAATTCTCTACAAAGAGATTTAAGAATTGATTCTTTACCAAGAGATTTAAGGATTGATTCTTTACCAAGAGATTTAAGGATTGATTCTTTACCAAGAGATTTAAGAATTGATTCTTTACCAGAAGATTTAAGGATTGATTCTTTACCAGGAGATTTAAGGATTGATTCTTTACCAAGAAATTTAAGGATTGATTCTTTACCAAGAAATTTAAGGACTGATTCTTTACCAAGAGATTTAAGGATTGATTCTTTACCAAGAGATTTAAGGATTGATTCTTTACCAAGAGATTTAAGGATTGATTCTTTACCAAGAGATTTAAGGACTGATTCTTTACCAAGAGATTTAAGGATTAATTCTCTACAAAGAGATTTAAGAATTGATTCTTTACCAGAAGATTTAAGGATTGATTCTTTACCAGGAGATTTAAGGATTGATTCTTTACCAAGAAATTTAAGGATTGATTCTTTACCAAGAAATTTAAGGACTGATTCTTTACCAGAAGATTTAAGAATTGATTCTTTACCAAGAGATTTAAGGACTGATTCTTTACCAAGAGATTTAAGGATTGATTCTTTACCAAGATATTTAATGACTGATTCTTTACCAGGAGATTTAAGGACTGATTCTTTACCAAGAGATTTAAGGATTGATTCTTTACTGGGTGATTTAAGGACTGATTCTTTACCAAGAGATTTATGGATTAATTCTCTACAAAGAGATTTAAGAATTGATTCTTTACCAAGAGATTTATGGATTAATTCTCTACAAAGAGATTTAAGGATGGATTCTTTACCAAGAGATTTAAGGATGGATTCTTTACTGGGTGATTTAAGGACTGATTCTTTACCAAGAGATTTATGGATTAATTCTCTACAAAGAGATTTAAGAATTGATTCTTTACCAAGAGATTTAAGGATTGATTCTTTACCAAGAGATTTAAGGATGGATTCTTTACTGGGTGATTTAAGGACTGATTCTTTACCAAGAGATTTATGGATTAATTCTCTACAAAGAGATTTAAGAATTGATTCTTTACCAAGAGATTTATGGATTAATTCTCTACAAAGAGATTTAAGGATGGATTCTTTACCAAGAGATTTAAAGATGGATTCTTTACTGGGTGATTTAAGGACTGATTCTTTACCAAGAGATTTATGGATTAATTCTCTACAAAGAGATTTAAGAATTGATTCTTTACTAAGAGATTTAAGGATTGATTCTTTACCAAGAGATTTAAGGATTGATTCTTTACCAAGAGATTTAAGGACTGATTCTTTACCAAGAGATTTATGGATTAATTCTCTACAAAGAGATTTAAGAATTGATTCTTTACCAGAAGATTTAAGGATTGATTCTTTACCAGGAGATTTAAGGATTGATTCTTTACCAAGAAATTTAAGGATTGATTCTTTACCAAGAAATTTAAGGACTGATTCTTTACCAGAAGATTTAAGAATTGATTCTTTACCAAGAGATTTAAGGACTGATTCTTTACCAAGAGATTTAAGGATTGATTCTTTACCAAGATATTTAATGACTGATTCTTTACCAGGAGATTTAAGGACTGATTCTTTACCAAGAGATTTAAGGATTGATTCTTTACTGGGTGATTTAAGGACTGATTCTTTACCAAGAGATTTATGGATTGATTCTCTACAAAGAGATTTAAGAATTGATTCTTTACCAAGAGATTTAAGGATGGATTCTTTACCAAGAGATTTAAGGACTGATTCTTTACCAAGAGATTTATGGATTAATTCTCTACAAAGAGATTTAAGAATTGATTCTTTACCAAGAGATTTAAGGATTGATTCTTTACCAAGAGATTTAAGGATTGATTCTTTACCAGGAGATTTAAGAATTGATTCTTTACCAGAAGATTTAAGGATTGATTCTTTACCAGGAGATTTAAGGATTGATTCTTTACCAAGAAATTTAAGGATTGATTCTTTACCAAGAAATTTAAGGACTGATTCTTTACCAGAAGATTTAAGAATTGATTCTTTACCAGAAGATTTAAGGACTGATTCTTTACCAAGAGATTTTAGGATTGATTCTTTACCAGGAGATTTAAGGATTGATTCTTTACCAAGAAATTTAAGGATTGATTCTTTACCAAGAAATTTAAGGACTGATTCTTTACCAGAAGATTTAAGAATTGATTCTTTACCAAGAGATTTTATGACCGATTCTTTACCAGGAGATTTAAGGATCCTTTACCATGTGAATTATGGATTGATTCTTTACCAAGAGATTTAAGGATTGATTCTTTACCAGAAGATTTAAGGATCCTTTACCATGTGAATTATGGATTGATTCTTTACCAAGAGATTTAAGGATTGATTCTTTACCAGAAGATTTAAGGACTGATTCTTTACCAGAAGATTTAAGGACTGATTCTTTACCAGAAGATTTAAGGATTGATTCTTTACCAGAAGATTTAAGGACTGATTCTTTACCAGAAGATTTAAGGATTGATTCTTTACCAAGAGATTTTATGACCGATTCTTTACCAGAAGATTTAAGGATCCTTTACCATGTGAATTATGGATTGATTCTTTACCAAGAGATTTAAGGATTGATTCTTTACCAGAAGATTTAAGGACTGATTCTTTACCAGAAGATTTAAGGACTGATTCTTTACCAGAAGATTTAAGGATTGATTCTTTACCAGAAGATTTAAGGACTGATTCTTTACCAGAAGATTTAAGGATTGATTCTTTACCAGGAGATTTAAGGCTTGATTCTTTACCAAGAGATTTTATGACCGATTCTTTACCAGAAGATTTAAGGATCCTTTACCATGTGAATTATGGATTGATTCTTTACCAAGAGATTTAAGGATTGATTCTTTACCAAGAGATTTTATGACCGATTCTTTACCAGAAGATTTAAGGATCCTTTACCATGTGAATTATGGATTGATTCTTTACCAAGAGATTTAAGGATTGATTCTTTACCAGAAGATTTAAGGACTGATTCTTTACCAGAAGATTTAAGGACTGATTCTTTACCAGAAGATTTAAGGATTGATTCTTTACCAGAAGATTTAAGGACTGATTCTTTACCAGAAGATTTAAGGATTGATTCTTTACCAGGAGATTTAAGGCTTGATTCTTTACCAAGAGATTTTATGACCGATTCTTTACCAGAAGATTTAAGGATCCTTTACCATGTGAATTATGGATTGATTCTTTACCAAGAGATTTAAGGATTGATTCTTTACCAAGAGATTTAAGGATTGATTCTTTACCAAGAGATTTAAGGATTTATTCTTTACTGGGTGATTTAAGGATCGATTCTTGACCAGGAGATTTAAGGATCGATTTTTTACCAAGAGATTTCAGGATTGATTCTTTCCCAAGAGATTTAAGGATTCATTCTTTCCCAAGAGAATTAAGGATTGATTCTTTACCAGGAGGTTTAATGATTGATTCTTTACCACATGAATTAAGGATTGATTCTTTACCAGGAGATTTAATGACTGATTCTTTACCATGTGAATTAAGGATTGATTCTTTACCAAAAGTTTTAAGGATTGATTCTTTCCCAAAAGATTTAAGGATTGACTCTTTACCAGGAGATTTAAGGATTGATTTTTTACCATGTGAATCAAGGTTTGATTCTTTACACAGAGAATTAAGGATTGATTCTTTACCATGAGGAATAAGGATGGATTGTTTACCATGTGAATTAAGGATTGATTCTTTACCAAGAAATTTAAGGATTGATTCTTTACCAAGAAAATTAAGGATTGATTCTTTACCAGGAGATTTAAGGATGGATTCTTTACCAAGAGATTTAAGGATTGATTCTCTACCAGGATATTTTAGGATTGATTGTTTACCATGTGAATTAAGGATTGATTCTTTACCAAGAGATTTTAGGATTGAAACTCTACCAAGAGATTTAAGGAATGATTCTTTACCAAGAGATTTAATGACTGATTCTTTACCAGGGGATTTAAGGATTGATTCTTTACCAAGAGATTTAAGGATTGATTCTTTACTGGGTGATTTAAGGGCTGATTCTTTACCAAAAGATTTATGGATTGATTCTCTACAAAGAGATTTAAGGATTGATTCTTTACCAAGAGATTTTAGGACTGATTCTTTACCAGAGGATTTAAGGATTGATTCTTTACCAGGAGATTTAAGGATTGATTCTTTACCAAGAAAATTAAGGATTGATTCTTTACCAAGAAAATTAAGGATTGATTCTTTACCAGGAGATTTAAGGATGGATTCTTTACCAAGAGATTTAAGGATTGATTCTCTACCAGGATATTTTAGGATTGATTGTTTACCATGTGAATTAAGGATTGATTCTTTACCAAGAGATTTTAGGATTGAAACTTTACCAAGAGATTTAAGGATTGATTCTTTGCAAAGAGAATTAAGTATTGATTCTTTACCAGGAGATTTAAGGATTGATTCTTTACCATAAGATTTAATGATTGATTCTTTATCAGGAGATTTAAGGATTGATTCTTCATCAGGAGATTTAAGGATTGATTCTTTACCAGAAGATTTAAGGACTGATTCTTTACCAGAAGATTTAAGGACTGATTCTTTACTAAGAGATTTAATGATTGATTCTTTGCAAAGAGAATTAAGTATTGATTCTTTACCAGGAGATTTAAGGATTGATTCTTTACCATAAGATTTAATGATTGATTCTTTATCAGGAGATTTAAGGATTGATTCTTCATCAGGAGATTTAAGGATTGATTCTTTACCACAAGATTTAAGGCTTGATTCTATACCAGAAGATTTAAGGACTGATTCTTTACCAGAAGATTTAAGGACTGATTCTTTACCAGAAGATTTAAGGACTGATTCTTTACCAGAAGATTTAAGGATTGATTCTTTACCAAGAGATTTTATGACCGATTCTTTACCAGAAGATTTAAGGATCCTTTACCATGTGAATTATGGATTGATTCTTTACCAAGAGATTTAAGGATTGATTCTTTACCAAGAGATTTAAGGATTGATTCTTTACCAAGAGATTTAAGGATTTATTCTTTACTGGGTGATTTAAGGATCGATTCTTGACCAGGAGATTTAAGGATCGATTTTTTACCAAGAGATTTCAGGATTGATTCTTTCCCAAGAGATTTAAGGATTCATTCTTTCCCAAGAGAATTAAGGATTGATTCTTTACCAGGAGGTTTAATGATTGATTCTTTACCACATGAATTAAGGATTGATTCTTTACCAGGAGATTTAATGACTGATTCTTTACCATGTGAATTAAGGATTGATTCTTTACCAAAAGTTTTAAGGATTGATTCTTTCCCAAAAGATTTAAGGATTGACTCTTTACCAGGAGATTTAAGGATTGATTTTTTACCATGTGAATCAAGGTTTGATTCTTTACACAGAGAATTAAGGATTGATTCTTTACCATGAGGAATAAGGATGGATTGTTTACCATGTGAATTAAGGATTGATTCTTTACCAAGAAATTTAAGGATTGATTCTTTACCAAGAAAATTAAGGATTGATTCTTTACCAGGAGATTTAAGGATGGATTCTTTACCAAGAGATTTAAGGATTGATTCTCTACCAGGATATTTTAGGATTGATTGTTTACCATGTGAATTAAGGATTGATTCTTTACCAAGAGATTTTAGGATTGAAACTTTACCAAGAGATTTAAGGAATGATTCTTTACCAAGAGATTTAATGACTGATTCTTTACCAGGGGATTTAAGGATTGATTCTTTACCAAGAGATTTAAGGATTGATTCTTTACTGGGTGATTTAAGGGCTGATTCTTTACCAAAAGATTTATGGATTGATTCTCTACCAAGAGATTTAAGGATTGATTCTCTACCAGGATATTTTAGGATTGATTGTTTACCATGTGAATTAAGGATTGATTCTTTACCAAGAGATTTTAGGATTGAAACTTTACCAAGAGATTTAAGGATTGATTCTTTGCGAAGAGAATTAAGTATTGATTCTTTACCAGGAGATTTAAGGATTGATTCTTTACCATAAGATTTAATGATTGATTCTTTATCAGGAGATTTAAGGATTGATTCTTTACCAAGAGATTTAATGACTGATTCTTTACCAGGAGATTTAAGGATTGATTCTTTACCAAGAAAATTAAGGATTGATTCTTTACCAAGAAAATTAAGGATTGATTCTTTACCAGGAGATTTAAGGATGGATTCTTTACCAAGAGATTTAAGGATTGATTCTCTACCAGGATATTTTAGGATTGATTGTTTACCATGTGAATTAAGGATTGATTCTTTACCAAGAGATTTTAGGATTGAAACTTTACCAAGAGATTTAAGGATTGATTCTTTGCAAAGAGAATTAAGTATTGATTCTTTACCAGGAGATTTAAGGATTGATTCTTTACCATAAGATTTAATGATTGATTCTTTATCAGGAGATTTAAGGATTGATTCTTCATCAGGAGATTTAAGGATTGATTCTTCACCAGAAGATTTAAGGATTGCTTCTTTACCAAGAGCTTTAAGGATTGATTCTTTACTAAGAGATTTAATGATTGATTCTTTACCATCTGAATTTGATTGATTCTTTACAAAGAGATTTAAGGATTGATTCTTTACAAAGAGATTTAAGGATTGATTCTTTACCAAGAAATTTAAGGATTGATTCTTTACCAAGAAAATTAAGGATTGATTCTTTACCAGGAGATTTAAGGATGGATTCTTTACCAAGAGATTTAAGGATTGATTCTCTACCAGGATATTTTAGGATTGATTGTTTACCATGTGAATTAAGGATTGATTCTTTACCAAGAGATTTTAGGATTGAAACTTTACCAAGAGATTTAAGGATTGATTCTTTGCAAAGAGAATTAAGTATTGATTCTTTACCAGGAGATTTAAGGATTGATTCTTTACCATAAGATTTAATGATTGATTCTTTATCAGGAGATTTAAGGATTGATTCTTCATCAGGAGACTTAAGGATTGATTCTTCACCAGAAGATTTAAGGATTGCTTCTTTACCAAGAGCTTTAAGGATTGATTCTTTACTAAGAGATTTAATGATTGATTCTTTACCATCTGAATTTGATTGATTCTTTACAAAGAGATTTAAGGATTGATTCTTTACAAAGAGATTTAAGGATTGATTCTTTACCAAGAGCTTTAAGGATTGATTCTTTACCAGGAGATTTAATGATTGATTCTTTACCATCTGAATTAGATTGATTCTTTACAAAGAGATTTAAGGATTGATTCTTTACCAAGAGCTTTAAGGATTGATTCTTTACCAGGAGATTTAATGATTGATTCTTTACCATCTGAATTAGATTGATTCTTTACAAAGAGATTTAAGGATTGATTCTTTACAAAGAGATTTAAGGATTGATTCTTTACAAAGAGATTTAAGGATTGTTTCATTACCAAGACCTTTAAGGATTGATTCCTTACCAAGAGATTTGAGGATTGATTCTTTACAAAGAGATTTAAGGATTGATTCTTTACCAAGAGATTTCAGGATTGATTCTTTATCAGGAGATTTAAGGATTGATTCTTCACCAGTAGATTTAAGGATTGTTTCATTACCAAGACCTTTAAGGATTGATTCTTTACCAAGAGATTTAAGGATTTAAGAAAAAAAACAATTAGTCACAATTTTCTTCCTTTCACCGAGTGCACTATCAAATATCCCGGAGTTCCCTCAAGCAAACTGCATGTTTACAAATATTTCATTTCAACAGAAAAGGACCTAATTCCACAAAATAGAAATACTAATAATAATAAAGTTGGAAGGAATAAGAAGTCTAGAGGCCTGACTTTTAGGCATTTCTTTTGGACCAGTGAAACTGAAATTCTTGGGTTTTTCTTAAGGTTGCGGTTCGGTTTTGGTTCTGAAAAAAACCCAGAAAAACCACCCAGCTCCAGCTTGTAGGCCCTTACATTCTAGAGTAGTCAGCTTGTAGGCCCTTACATTCTAGCTTAGTCAGCTTGTAGGCCCTTACATACTAGGGTAGTCAGCTGGTAGGCCCTCACATACTAGGGTAGTTAGCTTGTACAGGCCCTTACATTCTAGAGTAGTCAGCTTGTAGGCCCTTACATTCTAGGGTAGTCAGCTTGTAGCCCTTATATACTAGGGTAGTCAGCTGGTAGGCCCTCACATACTAGGGTAATCAGCTTGTAGGCCTTTACATTCTAGGGTAGTCAGCTAGTATATGCCCTTACATTCTAGAGTAGTCAGCTGGTAGGCCCTTACATAGTGGGGTAGTCAGCTTGTAGGCCCTTACATTCTAGGGTAGTCAGCTTGTAGGCCTTTACATTTCGGGTAGTCAGCTTGTATGCCCTTACATCTTACCGAACTCCTATAATGAGAAAACATTCAAATAAGAAAGAGCAGGATTGACAAACCATTAGTCTTGAGCATTCCACCAGTAAATATGTGAGACCCTCAACTCCACACCTAACATCTTCAAATGGAACACCGAGCTTTTCTGAAAGAATAACAGTAAATAAGCCTCTGTATTTTGTGATAAATCTGTGAGTTCAAAGTATATCATGATAATGCACATATGGTTGTGCAGTTAACTAAGCAACTGACATGGTTTCATCTTTCAGAGAAAAAATGAAAAGAAAAATACCAGTGAAGTGAGGGGCAAGGTGAGGATAAGGGCTGAAATGTCTTTGTTAGTGAAATTTGGGTAGTGTGGATAAGGGCTGAAAGGTCTTTGTTAGTGAAATTTGGGTAGTGTGGATAAGGGCTGAAAGGTCTTTGTTAGTGAAATTTGGGTAGTGTGGATAAGGGCTGAAAGGTGTTTGTCAGTGAAAATTAGGTGGAGAGGATAATAGCTGAAAGCTATTTGTTAGTGAAATTTGGGTAGTGTGGATACGGGCTGAAAGCTCTTTGCTAGTGAAAATTGGATGGTGATAAGGGCTGAAAGGTCTTTGCTAGTGAAAATTAGGTGGTGACGATAAGGGCTGAAAGGTCTTTGTTAGTGAAAATCAGGTGGTAAGGATAAGAGCTGAAAGGTCTTTCTTACTGGAAATTAGGTGGCGACCATAAGGGCTTAAAGTTTTTTGTTAGTGAAAATTATGTGGTGAGGATATGGGCTGAAAGGTCTTTGTTAGTGAAAATTAGGTGGTGAGGATAAGGGCTGAAAGGTCTTTGTTAGTGAATATTAGGTTCTGAGGATAAGGGCTGAAAGCTCTTTGTTAGTGAAAATTATGAGGGGAGGATAAGGGCTGAAAGGTCTTTATCAGTGAAAATTACGTGGTGAGGATAAGGGCTGAATGGTCTTTGTTAGAGAAAATTAGGTTGTGAGGATAAGGACTGAATGGTCTTTGTTAGAGAAAATTAAGTTGTGAGGATAAGGGCTGAAAGGTCTTTGTAAGTGAAAATTAGGTGGTGAGGATAAGGGCTGAAAGGTCTTTGTTAGTGAAAATTAGGTTGTGAAAAAAGGGCTGAAAGGTCTTTGTTAGTGAAAATTAGGTTGTGAAGATAAGAGCTGAAAGGTCTTTGTTAGTGAAAATTAGGTTGTGAAAATTAGGTTGTGAAGATAATGGCTGAAAGGTCTTTGTTGGTGAAAATTAGGTTGTGAGGATAAGGCCTGAAAGGTCACTGGTAGTGAAAATTAGGTGGTGAGGATAAGGGCTGAAAGGTCTTTGTTAGTGAAAATTAGGTGGTGAGTATAAGGGCTGAAAGGTCTTTGTTAGTAAAAATTAGGTTGTGAAGATAAGAGCTGAAAAGTGTTTTTAAGTGAAAATTAGGTTGTGAGGATAAGACCTGGAAGGTCACTGGTAGTGAAAATTAGGTGGAGGGGATAAGGGCTGAAAGGACTTTGTTAGTAAAAATTAGGGTGTGAAGATAAGGGCTGAAAGGTCTTTGTTAGTGAAAATTAGGTTGTGAAGATAAGAGCTGAAAAGTCTTTCTTAGTGAAAATTAGGTGGTGAGGATAAGAGCTGAAAGGTCTTTCTTAGTAGAAATTAGGTGCCGAGGATAAGGGATTAAAGTTGTTTGTTAGTGAAAATTATGTGGTGAGGATAAGGGCTGAAAGGTTTTTGCTAGTGAAAATTAGGTTGTGAGGATAAGGGCTGAAAGATCTTTGTTAGTGAAAATTAGGTTGTGAGGATAAGGCCTGAAAGGTCTTTCTTAGTGAAAATTAGGTGGTGAGGATAAGGGCTGAAAGGTCTTTCTTAGTGAAAATTGGGTGGTGATAAGGGCTGAAAGGTCTTTGTGAGTGAAAATTAGGTTGTGAGGATAAGGCCTGAAAGGTCTTTGTTAGTGGAAATTAGGTGGTGAGGATAAGGGCTGAAAGGTCTTTGTAAGTGAAAATTAGGTTGTGAGGATAAGGCCTGAAAGGTCTTTGTTAGTGAAAATTAGGTTGTGAGGATAAGGCCTGAAAGGTCTTTGTTAGTGAAAATTAGGTGGTGAGGATAAGGGCTGAAAGGTCTTTGTTAGTGGAAATTAGTTATTGAGGATAAGAGCTGAAAGGTCTTTCTCAGTAGAAACGTGTACCATGATGTGAAAGTACGCATCCTTGAGATCTATGCTCGCAGCATAATCGTTCACTCGAATGCTCGCTCTTACCGATCGAACGGTCTCCATATAAAATTTAGGAGCCATGATCAGCTTGTTTATCCTGCTTAGATCTATAACTGGACGGAACGAGCCGTCTGGTTTTGGTACCAGAAACAGGTGATGTAGACACCGGGAGATTCCTGGTTTTCTACGACCTCTATTGCAGAAGAGATTGGACCTCTGATAGAAGCAAATCTCTTTTCTGAAGGTTTGACGGAAGCTGAGTTCAACGTGGACTTCGTGTTAACAGAGGTTTTTCCTTGAAGGACAGTTTTAGACCTTCCGAAATAACCCCCTGAACCCATCGGTCGTCCGTAATTGACAACCAATTGGTTAAGAATCTCGACAGCCTTCCAGAGTGCAATAGAGGTTCTGACCATCACCTCCTGGACCTGCGAGGCTTGCGGGAGGAGAAACTATATCCTCCCCGACCTGCACCTCGACTAGTCGATCTAGGGGCATCTGACCGGTTATCTCGACCAGCATTTCAACCCCTACCTGAGTAGCTACTCTAACTGTCTCTGGAGTAAGACGTAGATAGATAAACTTTTCCGATTTGTATTATGTAGTGGAATCGAAAAAACATTTTTTTGTGGGAGGAGGAGAATTTGAACATGTTCGGAATGCAATCTATTCAGTTTTTGGACAAAATGTGATATTATAGTGTTTTTTGACGTTTTGTTTTCTTCAAGGCTTGAGATTTTCAAAGGAAGATGGTACAGTTGAAACCGATAATGTTAATAACAATGCATTGCATTGTGTGAGTTTGAGCTCTTGGTTATTGTTTCACTCAACAATTCAGGTGTGCTTGTGAGATGGAGCGTGCAGGTCTTCTTAGATTAACGTAGATCGTCCTCAAATAATGTTCAAACGGGTGTAATCAGTTATGGCCCAAAGCATGTCACACTGATTTACTGTTCAACTTGGAAACTTTGAGTTATCAAGAAACATTTGTAATTGAATGCATACGTCGTCAAAACTGTTTACTTTCAGTTCTGGGTTGTTCTTTTTGCTATGGGAAAAACTGGCAAAAAAAGGAAAAAGGGCGAAAACCGTCAAGGTTTGGAAAGTTAAAAAATTTATAGTAATTTATATATTTTTTATACTTACCAATGACCCAGACTTAGCTGGTGCTAACTCTTAAATATTTAGGGCCAAACACAAATTTGACTCCCCAATCCCCCAAATTTGCATCAAAAACAGAAAATTACATGTCCTATATGGTCCTCCATACTTTTACTCCACTGCACATGCGCAGTGTCAAGGAGGTCTCGAAATTGGCGCAATTATCATTCTTACAACCAGTGCCTGGTAAGCGTTATGTACTCAGCAGGGAGGTATGAGTTCTCAACTCATGGGAGGGCCATCCCTGTCTGGGTCATTGGTAAGTATAAAAAATATATAAATTACTATAAACCAATGACCCAGACTTAGCTGAATAGAAAAAAGGTTGGAGGGCCTAGGACATAAAGGAAAATCCAATAGGCTCAACTACATATAACAGAATTATCCCCTCGAGGAGAAAGGAGAAATAGGCTTTACATGTATCTTTCTTATTTGCATCAAAAAAAAAAGAAAGACACAACACCATTCTGTAATTGAGCACAATAACATCAATGATCTCTATTAACCTCCAGTATAACCTGTTATGCTAATTATTTTTAAAGGAAAGCCAAAAAATAAAGAAAGTCCAGAGAAATGAGACTCTTTATACTCATTAAAAGTGTCCGAGGATTGCATATTAACGCCTGTATGATACGTGACATATACAAATGCTTCACACCGAGCTACACTTTAAAAATATTACATGGATGAGTTAACATTAGCTTTACACTTTAAAACCATCCCGACACCGACTCAGAATTACTGACTCCAGAGGAGGTATTCCCTTGCTTTTCACTATAAAGCAGGTGACCTAAGGGAACACCTTCCACCCCCTTCCCCTTGCCCTGGATCAAATACCCCAGAGCGAAGAGGGCAGCAGTGAAAAGGTCCTCAACTTATTAAATGAAAAACTTTCAATGAAACTCTCAGGTTCTGACATATCTATTGCCCATAGGGTTAACTCGCGTTCAGTGAAAAAGCAATGCCCTGTCATAGTGAAGTTCACTTCTCGTAAAGCAAAACTCGACACAGTGGTGAATAGGAAGAAACTTAAAGGATCAGGGATAAGTATAGCAAAGGACGTTACAAGCCTGAACTACTCCTTACTGGAAAGAGCTTTCAAGTCCATGGGTGTTAACAGCTCCTGGAGCTCAAACGGGAAACTTTTTTGTCAGACATCGGACGATCGTGTGTTTAAATTTAGGACAAAAACTGATCTAGAAAATATTATTTGTGGCCAACGGTCAGTTGCAGCCAGTGCACCCAGACAATCAACGCCAATTAGCTCTGGAATTCGTTTCAGTGGATGTGACAGCTTTTACTGAATAGTCCTAAAATCTAGGAAGTTTTGAAACCAATTAGTAACTTTTAAACTTCCCGTGAATGATCAATCTGGTGTTAATAATACCCACTTTACAACAGTATACACCAACACCGTGCGGTGTTGTCTCACAGTCTGTGTGTGTGGAGGGGATGCGCGCACACGAACACACGTGCATACTCGCTTCTATGTAGTCTGCCAAGTACTCACAGACAGTCTCAGAACATAAGCTGTTGTTGGTGCCGTTGATACGCTTTTCTTTTTTTTTCGCTAGAAAAATTTTAAAATATTGTTTCACTTCTCCCGTCTTGTAACGTAGTAGTCTAACATTTAATGTTATGTAATGTACAAATATTCAGTAGATAATCACATACAGAAACACACTTTCAGTGCCATGTGTGCGTGTATAGGGGGGGTTGTATGTGTGTGTACATGAACACACAGTCGCAGAATGTAAGCTGTTGTTGGTGTGGTTGATGCGCTTTTCATTTTTTTTCCGCTAGAAAACATTTTCAAATATTATTCGCTTCTCCCTTCCTGTAATGTAGCAGTCTAACATTTAATATAATGTAATGTAATGTACAAATATTCAGTTCTTAATAACGTACAGAAACACACTCCCTCAGTTGTGTGTGCGTGAATTGGGGGGTGGGGGGGAGGGGTTGGGGTGGGGGGGATTGGGTGTATATGCTTTTATTTCATTTGCACCCCCAGCTGTGTTTACACTTTCTGTAATTTAGAATTGCAGTGGTCTAATATTTAATACAATATGGCTATGTTATTTGAAAGTCAAATATCACAACTGTTTATCTCCTGGTCCCCGAAAATCTATAGTGAGAAATCCTATTCTGTATCACTAAAGTATGACAGAGTATTTACGGGTGCATTCAGACTCGCATAATTAACTGTTCTGGTCACAGAGAGTACATTACCCCGAGCTGCAATGGGTGCGCTCAAATGGGTTTGTCTCTAATTTTGTCTGCAAGCAATAGAGTTGATTGTTCACTCTATTTCGTGTTCATGCGTTTTGGGAGGATTCCCCGGAATTGAGCAATATAGATGCTAAACTTTAAGCTCTGTAATGAACCTTGCATTGCTACATTGAGATGATCCAGGTTGTCTCGGGGCGTCTCTTTGGGGGGGAGGTAGGGGGGAGGATCTGGATCGCTGCCTGTGGCAGCTCATGTAGTTCGGCGATCTGGCGTCCTCGTCTTGAGGTGGTGCTGTGGCCCGGATCACTCCACTGAGGCGATGATATGTATGTACATAATATTCTTTTTCAGAAATGAAACGCTATTTGCGTGCGTGCGTGCATGTGTGCATGTGTGCGTACGTGCATTCATGCATGCGTGGTGCGTGCGTGTGTGGTGTGTGCATGCGTGCATGCGTGCGTGTGTGCATATGGGTATGTGTGTGGAGGGGGGGTGATTGTGATCGTGGGGGGGGGGGGGGGGGTGTGTGAGAAGTCCACTGCCGTCGGTAGCTTTGATATATATACCTTTTTCAGTTTTGCAGAAACATTCTTAAAACTATTTACGATTTCTAGGTGTATAGGATGCTGTATATAATATTTCCAGTATCGTGTTGTACACACTTTATCTGCAGAATACAAGGATCTACGCAAACACAAGTGGGGTGTTGTGTGTTTGCGTGGGTGTGTATACTTTTTTGTGTGCACCACACAAAAACACAGAGCGTTGCAAATGTTCATCACTGTTGGTACCTTTAATATAATTATATTCACTCTGCATGGAGTCATTTTCAAACATTTTTATGCTTTGTGCATATATAATGTACTGTACTTAATTTTCACTACAATGCGGTGTAGGCATACGAGGAAATGTCCAGAGCAGTAGGTCACATTGTTACAATATTCTTCTTGGCTTCAAAAATCTTGATACACGTAACACTCAGAGGTGCTGTTTGTTACTTGATCCATATTAAATTGTTCTTTCTTGTTTACCACAAACAGAATACCTGCCCACCCCATATGATAAGCTGATGCCGTCATGTGATAATTGCCCGGGCCTTGGAACCTGCCCGAGAACCTGCCCCGAGATCAGCTGCAACGCTATGACAACAGAGCATGAACTGTACTGGTGAACGCTTTTAAGTAGTTTAACTTGTGGTAACGACACTGTTGGTTCATACCGTAAGATAATTTTTCCCTTTATAAAAACGAGATACTCTTCAACGAATAAGTGGTTGAAAGACTTCCATGAGAGTTTCGTCCAAAATCTTTCTCCAGCAATTTGAAAACCGGACTAACATCCTTAACCAATTGAATCCTGTTGGTATCTTCCATATCCATTCAATGACAGCAATTGGAAGAATCCGTATCCATTATTTAGGATTAGTCCAGTTATTATTTTCAATGTGCAACCCTTATTCCTATAAAACCACGGCTGTCTAAACCCAATTTTATACCCGTCTGCAGTCTTATCAGAGCTACGGAGTGAATAAATGAAAATCAGAAATGCCTGGACTCGTAATTTCCAGTCATTACTCGACTAAATGTTCTGAAAGTGGTGAATTTAATTCTGAAACTCTGGCTATCTAAACTGGACTTCTTGCTCGTTTGTAGGTCTGTTGGGTCAAGGAAGAGGATAATGAGCCCAAATATCAATGAGCCAATTTATAAACAGATGTGTTTATATCTGTGTTCATTCATCGACCATGGTTGCTGAAAGTGTCGGCGCACCCCCCCTCCTCCCCCCCTCCCCCAACGCAAAGAAACTCCTTCATTTTTCCATTTTCAGTTATCGAATGCACCGATAAACCATAAAAAATCACTCGTATTTATTTTTAATTGATTCACTCAGTCACCCATTCTGTGGATGGATGTATGGATACATCGACAGTTGTGGATGAGAGGTTGAATGGGCGAGTGATTGAATGAATTATTGAACAGGTTTCATAAGTAATCATGGAACTTATATCCATCTGTTCATTCAGATGATCTCTATACTAGACAGATATCTCATCACCTTTACCAAACTATTCTTCTCCACCAAAGTCTTATACAGTAGAATCCTCTTAATTGAATATCCATTTTGCCAGTGAAAATTATTCATTTAACAGGAGTATACAATTAACAGGGATTTGGTCAGATCCCTGTGTTCTGGAGGTAAACTTAGCATTTATTCTATTATATCTTGTTTGACAGAGCTCTTCGAGCTCTGTCAAACAAGACATAATAAAATAAATGTCCGTTTTGGATGTATGAGGCCAAAAAGGTTGATAAATAAGGGGAATTTGGTGCGTGTCACAGCAATTTTTTCGACATATTACAAAATTTAATATACAATTAACAGGAGTTTACTCTACAACCCATATGTAATTAACAGATCAAATTTGTACTGAAGATATGGTAAATGGTTTTGTGTTTGAAAATTATATTCAGTTAACAGGGATATACAATTAAGAGATATCCAATTAAGTGGGCTCCACTATATTAGATAATTAATAACATGAAATTTGTATATATGTTCCAGTTTATGTTTTTGTATTTATTTTGTTCTATACATTTAACCATTCCTAAACTACTCTTGACTCTGTGTGAATCATATAAAATTGTATTTACGTTTGTGTACAATGATCTACAAATGCATTCTCCTACAGATGCACAACTTTGACTAAGCGAGCCCCCTTATTGTAATGTTGTCAGATAATATTTCATTGGACGAGATCCAGAAAAATCTGAACTATGATTTAAAATCGATTTTAAATGATTGGGCGCGTGAGACACCAGCTAACAATGGTTTGCCCATAGATGTTCTCACAAACAATTGTTAATACCATCTACCCGACGAAATGCCCCCTAATTTTAATCTCCAGCAAGAAGAGTTCTCGTTTCTTCACCTAAACTGTCAAAGTCTCAAGGCTCATTGGGATTCTTTTAAAGAGATGCAGTCCAAAACACAAGGTTCTCAAAACCATTTTGATGTGATAGGCCTGACAGAAATTTTCCAAATTCCCCCCAAATGTCATTACACACTACATGGCTACCATCCCCTACTAGGACCACAAGACCTGACGACGACGATGGATGTGGTGGTATTGGTATGTACATCAAGGAGAATATAGCCTTTAAGACTCGTCAGGATCTCTCAGTCTTTATACCACATGTTATCGAATCCCTGTTCGTTGAAATCAATTACAACAAGTCTAGTAAATTGCTTGGGGTAATATATAGACACAACACGCAACCTAAAGCAGACATTGATCTGTTCCTGACTAAATTAAACGAAATAATGGACAAAATAAATCACGAGAACAAAAAATAATACATAATGGGGGACTTTAACATTGACCTCTTGAAATCGGGTGTCCATACCAAGACCGACATTTATTTACATACAATGATTAGCCAAGTCTTTTTACCACATATCACTAAGCCTACTAGAGTAATGCAGCACTCTGCTACATTAATCGATCACATATTTACAAACAACGTTCTGTCAACATCCCTGTCTGGCATAATCATCACAGACGATTCTGATCACTTCGCCACTGAAAGAGGCCAGAAAACTTATGACAGTCCATCAACAACCGCAAAGCGTAAATTTAATCCAGACAGTATAGCTAACTTTAAAACAATTTTGACTGAAAGTGACTTTTCCCCCGTGCTCGAGACTAACTGTCTGAATGTTGCATACAACCTTTTTATGGACATATACCAATCTGCTTTCGAGAAGGCCTTTCCTCTAAAAGATATTCAGTTAAGAAAAAAGTTTGTAAAACAAAATCCCTGGATGACGAAGGGGATCCTAACCTCATCAAATAATAAATCTAAATTTTATAACAAAAAACTGAGATACCCAAATGAGCAGAATATTAGAAAATAGAAAAACTACTGTAAAATATTTAACAAAATTAAAAAACAAAGTAAAGCAATGTACTACTCTAACATACTATCAGTAAATACAGATAATTTACGCAGAATGTGGCAAATTATTAATGATGCCCTACTTAGAACAAACCACAAAGCCACATTGCCGCAATCCTTCATAATAATAAAGAAATAGATGATCCAGCGTAAATAGTACAGGAATTCAACGACTTTTTCGCGAGCATTGGGAAACGTACTAGCGAACAAATAAATGTATCCCCCAACAAATGAATACGAGGTATTTTCTGTTATTAATTCACGTAAGCCTAAAAATAGTGAGGACTGTGACGACATCACCACTAACCTCCTGAAACACTCAGTTAATGTAATAGTTCCTCCTCTGGCCCACATCATTAATATGTCCTTTATCCGCGGTATTGTCCCTGATAGGATGAAGATAGCAAGAGTTATTCCGATTTTTAAAAGTGGAGACGAGCACGTATTTAATAATTATAGACCGATAAGTATTTTACCAGGCTTTTCTAAAGTATTAGAAAAGCTCATGTGCAACAGGATCATGAAATACCGTGAAACGTCGCATATCTTATATCACCATCAATACGTATTTCGGAAAAAGCAATCTACCATACATTTAGTAATGCAATTACTGAAAATTATAGGTTCTGAAAATAACAAGGACAGCAAAAACAACACACTAGCAGCATTTCTGGACCTCTCCAAGGCATTCAACACAATAAACCACAACATATTGATAACAAAAATGGAAAAGTATGGATTCAGAGGCATCAGTAACAATTGGTTTAAAAGCTATCTTTCGAATAGATCGCAATATGTTCAATATGGCAATCAAAAGTCTGAACTCACCGGATTAGCATGTGGGGTCCCACAGGGTTCAGTTCTTGGTCCAGCCTTATTCCTATTATATATAAATGACATGACTCGTTCTACAACTCTTGATCTCTTGTCATTTGCGGATGACACAACTGCCCATGACTCATTCCTTTATACCAAATCCATAGATACCCATTTTAACCATGAACTCAATAATCTATATGAGTGGTGTTCGGCAAATCAACTCGCTCTGAACGCCAACAAAACAAATACATCATTAATCCAAACCATAAAACTAAAAGTTGCATTCACCCTGATATTTTCATGAATGGTCAAAAATTAAAAAGGGTGGGTTCAAATGAAGAAGATAAATTTCTAAATTGTTTAGGTATTCATATTGATAAACACTTATCTTATCAAACTCATATGTCAAAAATTTGTTCTAAGACTGAATGGGCAAATTATACTTTGAACAGAGCAAAAAAACTACTACCACAACATGTTATGAAGATGCTCTATTACTCTTTGGTCCACTGCGACTTGGTATAAGGCATTCAAATATGAGGAAACTCAAGTGGAATAAAAAATTACTAAGAATACAGAAACGTTCACTTCGAATATTAAACAACAAAAAGTATAATTCCCATGCAAACCCATTGTTCATAAAATATAAAATATTGAAGGTCACCGACTTGTACACACTACATGCCTGTTTATTTATGTTGGATTGGAAAAATGGAAAACTTCCAGAATCTTTCGAACATTATTTTACTTCCCCAATCCCTCAATCACACATGAGTACAAGGCAATCAGGACTGGTACGTATCAACAAAACCCGAACAAAGGCTTTAGATAGGCTGCCCTCATATGCCTTTCCGAAAATCTGGAACGAACTGGACCCAAAAGTGCGAAACATAGAAAATAGAAAAGAATTTAAAGAGAAGTTAAGAACAAAGCTTCTGTCCTCATATCAAGGAAGCTATCAGTGTGACAACCCATACTGTCCTGACTGTTACACACCACAGTAAGGGTTGCCACACTGATAACCTAAATAACTTAAGAGTCCCAATCTGTCGACACATCGAGGACTTATTTCGTATAATAGTGTGTCCTTTATGTTTATCTTGACTGATGAACAATACTTGAACTGTGCCGTATTTGTCTTCTAAAGTTAACCACAACCCAGCTTGATAACCATAATAATATCATATTAACACATAGGGTTAGGGATACCCACTATCACATTCACAATTAGCCACCTTTTTTTCAACCTGGAAACTCGTCCATCTACAGAAATAGACTAATGGGGTACGTAGCCGAATCAAAGTTGCAGTTCTACTAGCTACTCACGAGTATCCATGCAAGTAGATCTTTCTATCAAAGATCAATGCGCAGAGCATGTAATCAGTGTTGGAGTTAAATGTATTACGGGAGTGACAGGTAGACAGCCAATCTGGCTATGTCATCTCCCAACGGTATAGACTGAATGTCATTTTCTAGTTATCTATTTGTATCCTATAGTCCAATATGTAATTGTCTGTAAACTATACCGTTAAATAAAAATATCTATCTAAAAATATCTAGAGGCTTTTTTAGATCCTCTATAGGAACTTCCCTTGGACGTACTCACCCCAGAAGTCCCTGACTTACTCCTCTCTGCTGAGTCTGTTTTTTTCAAAATGGACTTGAAGAGCAGAGAGTCCGAAGCTTTCTTAGTAATCTGATCATAGATTAGCGAAAGCTTACCATCAAAGAGAAGCTCTTCTGAAACCGGAGAGACTCGAAGAGAGTTTTTCACCTTAGAATCCACTCTTGTGGATGAAGCCAGGGCAGCATCACGTCTGACTAACTCCAAATTTGCCACTGAAAGGGCGGAGTTATACGTGGAATATGCTACGGCCCTCGAAAGAACTCTCAAGGAAGTTTGAACATCCTGGAATTCTTTTCCATCGAGACATTGTGATAATGCTCTAGTAAGGTGATCTGCGTAAGATAAGGCATCTAAACCGGCTCCGTTAGACAAGATTGTCGTCTCCAACGTACTGGAGACAATCGACATAGACGCTGGCAATGACAACTCCAAGTCTTCTGCCTGGTTGTCTAAATGCAGAGGAACTCACGAGTATCAACCCATGCCTGGTCGTCTAAATGCAGAGGAACTCTCGGAACGCCCTGTCCTGCCGTTTCAAATCTATTTCTTCTGTTGATGAGACAATAAGAAACTGGATCTGCCAGTCTTAAAGGCTAGCCTAAAAATAGCGTCATTCAGCAATTCAAATGTCCATGAGACATTTCTGGACTGGGCCGGAAACTCAGGCACGATGTCCTTATCCCGGCCAAAAAAAGTTGTGTCCAGTGACGCTATCAGTCTCTTATCTGGAATCGCAGCTCTCTGTTCCGGAGGAACAACTTCTGGAAGGTGTTGCCGGATGAAATCTACGGCCACCTTATGTTGTTCTGACAGGAAAAATTCCAGCTCTGCTGATTCCCTTTCACCATCCGACTGGACCAAATGTGAATCTCGGTCATCCCTTTCTGACACTGCAGGGGAGCGTACCAACCCAGCTTCCTCAGACAGTTCCTGATCTGAAAGAGTTTCTGAAGGTTGCTGGGATGCTGTGATGAGTTGTGCTATCTGCGATAGCAAGTCCACCACGGAGGCCTGTGGAGCCGCGGTCTTACGTTGTTTAGCCACTGGAAGCTCCTGGGACGGTAACTCTTGGTTAATGCTTTTATGCGAACGTCCCGACTGGTAAGGCCTCGTGTCCTTGGCTACCGGATGGAGTGACATGGTCGACATGGAATCCCCGGTCGGCAAAGCAGGCTGGATATCTGTGGTCACGTAGCCAAGGTGCGTCGTGTGTGCAGTAGACTAGATGCGTCCAGCTGTTTATGCGATGGAGCATCCCGAGCAGGAGTGGATGTATGCTCCGACTGACGAACGTTACGTACAACAACATCTGGGCCCAGATGTTGCTGTAAGAGAGAGGGACCTCACTCGCTCGCGGTCCAGGTAGACCTGAACGAGCTAGCTACCAGACTGTCTGGCTTCATCCATTCCATCCTCCAATCCGTCGTCGCCGGGTGTGCGTGATCCGAGTTTATAGTGCTCGCAACACCCCTTCTCCTCTCCTGGGCCGATACGGACGAACCAGACGTCACATCACCCACTTTACGAGTGATAGCTTCACCGGGCAAGGTAGCTGGTGACAAGGTCGTCAATCGTACTAAGGATCTAGGCACTTGTCGTATTTCGCTGAGCACTTTTGCCGCTAGCTCTTCATTTGATTGCGACAATGGTAGCACACTTCCTCAAGACATCACGGAAACATCACCCTGTTCTTGTTCCTCTGAAAAAGAGACTGAAAAACTAGAGTGACCCTGTGGCGAGAGGACCGGCATGGACCTCTCACCACTAATAATATACTGTGACACACGTCTCCAACGTTTGTCATCCCAATTGGCACACACTGAGCAAGAATTAGTGCGAGTACATTGACTACAGCAAATACAATGAACATGAGAATCAGAGGAAGACTTCCTCGATTTACAATTTGAACAATATTCTTTTATACTTTGAAAAAATATTAAACAGTCGTAGTACTCGCACTAACCCTTGAAAATACAAAGATACATAACAATAATATCATCCATTACAAAAATTTCGAAAAATAATTCAAAAGAGAAAATTTTCGAAAAAATTTCAAGATGAGCCCAAGTTCCCAAAGGGAACGATGAGCCCAAATGGATCCCATACTATATGTGATGTATTCCATGTTACTAAACATTCATACAAAAATTTATTCAAATCAGAACTTTCATACAGAATTTCTGTACAAAAGACTGATTGCACTAATTTTGGTACAAAAATGGCTGCTGGTGGCCATCTTGAATTTTGGACCACACCCAAAAACACCCGTTCTCATCCCACGGTGATAACAAAGGTACCCAAGAAGTTTCGTAGAGATCGGTTCATAAATACGGCCTCTAGTCTGAGCCGTATAGAAGTTGTGTACAAAAAACTGATTAGACCTAATTTTGGTACAAAATGGCCACTGGCAGCCATCTTGAATTTTGGACCGCACCCAGAAACACTCGTTCTCGTCCCAAGGTGATAACAAAGGCACCCAAGACGTTTCGTGAAGATCGGTTCATAAATACAGACTCTAGTCCGAGCCGTATTGACATGTGTACTTACTGTGTGTAAGTAGCACTGAAAAAATCCAAGTTCATCTAATTTGCATAATTTCTGCACGAGAAAAAAACCTGTATTATATGTGATGTATCCCATGGTACTAAACATTCACACAAAAAATTATTCAAATCAGCGCTTTCAAATGGAAGTTCTGTGCAAAAATCTGATTGCACCAAATTTTGTACAAAATGGCTGCTATCGGCCATCTTGAATTTCGGACCGGACCCAAAAACACTCATTCTCGTCCCATGGTGATAACAAAGGTACCCAAGGAGTTTCGTAAAGATCGGTTCATAAATACGGCCTCTAGCCAGGGCCATATTGGCATTTGCACTTACAGTTCTGAAAGTAACACCAAAAAACATCAAAGTTAGTCTAATTTGCATAATTTACGCACAAGAAAAAAATCCGTATTATATGTGATGTATCCCATGGTACTAAACATTCATACAAAAAATTATTCAAATCAGAGCTTTCATATGGAAGTTCTGTACAAAAAACAGATTTCTGCATCGTCGGTACAAAATGGTGGCTGGCAGCCATCTTGAATTTCGGACCACACCCAAAAACACTCGTTCTCGTCCCACGGTCATAACAAAGGTACCCAAGAAGTTTTGTAAAGATCGGTTCATAAATACGGCCTCTAGCCTGAGCCGTATCCAATTGTTGACGGACAGACGGACAGATGGACAGACGGCCAGATGGACAGATGGACAGACGGCCAGACGGACAGATGGCCAGACGGACAGACCGAAGACGGGCCATGGCATAAGCTCAAATTTGGCTTCGCCAAAGTTGAGCTAAAAATTAATGTTTCACTTACGGAAAATATTAATGTATCTGGCTATGAATAAAACCTTAGAGAAGACAAGGAATCACTGTCAGAAGTAACCGTTGTCAACGTAAACAAAAGAGAATAAAAACCGAAAACAAGACTCCAGGCACTGAAAATATGGCCCGAAATCAGTAACCAATTATAAAGCACTATCCAATGTAAATTAGAAACTTCCACAGAAGAAACTGAAGTACATCGGATGGTAGATGCATGACCAAAACGCCTAAACACCCCTAGGGTGAGGACGTAACCATGGGGTAAAGAGAATAAACATTCTGTAACAATGCTAAAAACTCCCAAGAAATTTCAGTAAAAAAATTTCAAAAATAATGCCAAAAGCATGGGAGATTAGCTAGGGGGGTATCAAGGAAAGGAGAGAGGAAACACTGAACAAACAGTGGAGATTTCATAGCAAGAATGAAAACATCAGAGGAAAATGCCCCGAAATTAGGGAACATGAAATAATTTTGCATAAAAATTATAAGTTACAGCCCTGAACACATCCTTCCACTGTTTCTTCCTCTCATCCTCTTATTTCGTCCTTGGATCCACCATTTCCTTCATGATTTTGTGTCTGGCATCATTTTAACTGAGATTATAAGCACAGATATCAGAGAGATGTTACTGATTGAAGGGCCAAACAAAGAATGAAGATTTTGCGCCAATTTCGGTACTTCCATGAAACTATGCATGCGCAGTGGACAAATGTATGGAGGACCATATAGGACATAAGATTTTTTGGATTTTCATGCAAATTTTGGGGATTGGGGGGGCAAAATTTGTGTTTGGACATGAAATTTTAAGAGTTAGCACCAGCTAAGTCAGGGTCATTGGTACAGTATAAAAATATCAATAACTCCCATCTAGAGGTCAGCTCAAACAAGTGTACCAAGTTTCAAAGCGATCCGATCATAAATGCAACCTGTGTAGTGTTCCTAAGGAAATTGTGGACGTATGTGCCAAAGGAAATTGTGGATGTATGTATGTACGCCAACGGATGCCAAGTGATGGCAACAGCTCAGCTTGACTTCGTCAAGTTGAGCTAAACATTTCGGGCATTTATCATACCTATATTTAGAATGTTACCTTCATCTTCAAGTTCGTAGAAACAAAACTCAAAAATTAAGCTTAACTCATTATAAATGAAACATACCGGTGCCTCCAATGGCATAATATGTGCTTCTGCATGAAAACTGGAAGATCCATTCAAATAATCAATGAAAGTGTCAATGACACTGTAGCTCAACTTGTCAAGACAAAGACATGTACATGTATAGTATGTGACACAGCAATGACAAACATCTAGGTAATGACCTGATAACAAAGTACATATAAAGTATTGTAACGGTCTGTACATAAATACTGACTGTTGCCTGTAACAAATGTATAGGTAAAGTATTGTAAAGGTGGGTGACAGTCAGATGCTAAACTAGAAAAGAAATCTTAGTCCCAGAGTGGGTCTGACTGAACCCCAAAATATTTGTTCTCATAGCACAGTGATAACAAAGGCACCCCAAAACACACTCATTCCTGTCCCAATGTGAAAACAAAGGTACCCAAGAAATTTCGTGAAGATCAGTTCACAATTATGAGCTGTGTAGATGTTGTGACAAAAAACTGATTGGACCTAATTTCGGTACAAAATGGCCACTGGCAGCCATCTTGAATTCTGGACTGCACCCAGAAACACTCGTTCTCGTCCCAAGGAGATAACAAAGGTACCCAAGAAGTTTTGTGAAGATCGGTTCATAAATACAGCCTCTAGCCCGAGCCGTATTGACATGTGCACTTACAGTGTATAAGTTGCACTGAATGAATCAAAGTTCATCTAATTTGCAAAATTTCTGCACGAGAAAAAACCCCGTACTATATGTGATGTATTCCATGTTACTAAACATTCATACAAAAATATATTCAAATCAGAACTTTCATACAGAAGTTCTGCACAAAAGACTGATTGCACTAATTTTGGTACAAAATGGCTGCTGGTGGCCATCTTGAATTTTGGACCACACCCAAAAACACTAGTTCTCATCCCACGGTGATAACAAAGGTACCCAAGAAGTTTCATAAAGATCGGTTCATAAATACGGCCTCTAGCCCGAGCCATAGCAGCTTGGCGCTTACAGCTCTGAAAGTAACACTAAATAAATCAAAGTCAGTCTAATTTGTATAATTTACGCACGAGAAAAAAACCCGTATTATATGTGATGTATCCCATGGTACTAAACATTTATACAAAACTTTATTCAAATCAGAACTTTCATACAGAAGTTCTGTACAAAAAACTGATTTTTGCATCATCGGTACAAAATGGCCGCTGGCAGCCATCTTGAATTTCAGACCACACCTAAAAACACTCGTTCCCGTCCCAGGGTCATAACAAAGGTTCACAAGAAGTTTCGTAAAGATCGGTTCATAAATACGACCTCTAGCCCGAGCCATAGCCAATTGTTGACGTACGGACAGACGGACAGACGGACAGATGGATGGATGGATGGACGGACGGACGGACGGACGGACAGACGGACGACGGACGACGGGCCATGACAATAGCTCAAATTTGACTTCGGCAAAGTTGAGCTAAAAATGCACTAAAAAGTGATTTTACAGTAATTTTATTTCATTGAAGCAGTAACACAAGGAAACAGTGTTGGCAGCAATGTTTAAGACTGGTCCCCTGCTTCTGAATTTATTTTAACCTTTTCTTCTATTTTATTTCATTAACTACTGTTTTAACCCTTTACCCAACGCAGACGATTTCAAAATTTATTATTTTAAATATCATTTTTTAAATTCTTTCAAAAAATTTCAACAAAACCATATCATGTGACCGCTCTTTGGAACGAGCTCGAGGAGCTCATTCCAAATAGGGGTCACATGATGTGGTTTTGTTGAAATTTTTTGAAATATAATATTTTTTGAGCTGCTGAATTTGCATTGTACGTGGGCGAATGCGGGCGATTCGTTGGGTAAAGGGTTAAAGAATGCACATGTCTGTAATAAATACAGAAACACACTGTAAGCTTTTGAATGGGTTAATGTTTATTGCACTTACTTGATTTGGTCCAGAATACCACTCACTCCAGGTTTTGCCTCTTGTTGTATTCTTGTGACCAACCACACTCATGAGATAAACATAAACCCATTTAAATGCTTAGTGTGGTTCTGTCTATATATTGAATTTGTTATATCATTTCATGCTGTAGACAGCCCACATTTTGCATGCAGTTGTCTTGTGACCAAACTCAAACTCAGACACAGAACATGGATTGTGGATGGATTATGAAGCATCTATCGAGTGGAAATTTCTCCCTGCTAATAACTCAAGTTCAGTGACGCTGCACAGGACTTTTAAAATTTAGTAGAAAGGCTTCCAAAAAAGAAACTGAAAGTATGTCAGCTGAACAACCTCTGTGAGCTTTAGGCTTTTTCACAGACCATAAGAACATTGTGCAAGTGGCAACTCCACTTTGTGGGTGTTTTTGTTGTATCAACAAATCCATACATCCTCTCACCCGATTCACAGCAAGGTGGAATATCCTTTTTACCCCTGCTGGCATTGTTTTCGTGACTTGCTCCAATATAATCAATCAATTATTTATATTTTAAGTCACTTATACCTAAAGCTGGTTTGCATTTGCAAGTGACTAGGGACTGATTACTGGCGCTTTATAAGGCTTTTATGAACTTAGGCCCACAAGAATTAGACCACCAATGAAAACTCTCCAAAAGAAACCTTTAACTCAAGGAAGGCCCTGTTTATCCAGTAGTTAAGTGAAAGCCTTCAGCTCGAGGAAGGCCCTGTTATCCAGCAGTTAAGTGAGACGCCTTTAGCTCAAGGAAGGCCCTGCTTATCCAGCAGTTAAGTGAGAAGCCTTTAGCTCAAGGAAGGCCCTGTTTATCCCATAATTAAGTGAGAAGCCTTTAGCTCAAGGAAGGCCCTGTTATCCCATAGTTAAGTGAGAAGCCTTTAGCTCAAGGAAGGCCCTGTTTATCCAGTAGTTAAGTGAGAAGCCTTTAGCTCAAGGAACACCCTGTTTATCCCATAGTTAAGTGAGAAGCCTTTAGCTCAATGAAGGCCCTGTTTATCCCATAGTTAAGTGAGAAGCCTTTAGCTCAAGAAAGGCCTGTTTATCCAGTGGTCAAGTGAGAAGCCTTTAGCTCAAGGAAGGCCCTGTTTATCCAGATGTTAAGTGGAAAAACCTTTAGCTCAAGGAAGGCCCTGTTTAACAAGTAGTTAAAGTGAGTTGAGATTATGCTGATGATTCAGCACCAATGCAAATTTGGGGTATTTACAAATAAATATAACAAAAAGACTTTTGTCATACAGAATCCACACTTTGAAAAATCAGCAATCAAATTCCACCTAAATTTACTGGTAAATTGTCTAAAAGAAAAAATCTTAGCAAATATGTCCTTGAATTCCTCTTCCTCTCAAGTATTTCTTCGATTGATCAATTGTTTCTTGAATTTGTGGATTGGTATTATACATGTAGACAACAAGCTTGTTACAAAAACACAAATGGATTCAGTACACAGTTCTTTGTCACTGAACATGTACAGATGACTATAATTTCAGTAGTTTGGTTAGTAATTAAAACCTGTGGCAAAAATCTTTTCAGTCATCACAAAGGGATTAGATATCAGAAACATAATCAAACAGTTACCAATTATTGTATGGACCTTATGTTCTCGGCACCCAATTGATGTGGAAATGTTAACTTGAATTCTGTAGTATAGTAGAGTCGCTTGACAATCTGAACCATTCATTTAATTGACAGGTACTTTATCTCTCTCTCTCTCTCTCTGAAATTGTATCATTTTCTAGAGAGGGAGTACCCAAATCTCCCTTTCTGTTGACAAGAAGATTATAAAATATCAGTGACTTAGCTTCGTGGTACTTACCACTGCATGCAAGTTATGTGTGATTAGTTCAGTGGCAACATGACCCTTATCAGCAGATACAGTACAAGTCAAAATAAGTTGTAGCATAACCAAAATAAACTAAATATACTGCTGCTTCTGTACTGATAAAATCAGAATCTGACATCATTTTCTGGAAAGCTCTCAATGTCAGATTTTGGTTTGAACAGTGTGTAAAGAGAAAGATAATAGCTTATAGTGGTTATCCTACAACTTATTTTGACTTGTGCTGTAGGTAGATTTCGCAGTAGTCCTATCCACTGAACAGTTTTGAACCAACTGTCACACAGATGGACATTCAATACATAGCTAATGAACATTATTTCATGAATTTTCACGGGTTTTTCATGTTTGCACTTTAGTGTTTGAAAAAGTACAATAACTAAACTGTGACGTCATCCCATGATTTTACTCTAGTCAACTGCTACCATTTACATTCTTTCATTACTGATTCACAGATTAATTCACTGGTATTATAATCACTTATGCAAATTATCAGAGCATCAAGAAAAATTACACCGGACCACAGCGGAATATTTTAAACTTTTTCACATTTCGCAGCATTTAACAATCGAGGTACAATCTGTTTGACATATACTGAAGTACAAAAAATGTGAAATACAAGCTGAGCTACAGTATAAAGACTGAAACAACCAAAGTGAAATATAAGCTATGCTACAAGGGAAAGACTGTGGCATCACATGTCAGTCTTTGCATACCTCAAAAGTTACGTTTCACAAAACTATTGATGAACGAGTTTATACCAAGAAAAGAATGATGAGACTTCCAAAAAAGCCTGTCCAGTACAAATGAAAATTTCAAAATGTACCCCACAGACATCAAGGCGGAGCTCATGCAAAAAACCTGCATGAAGTTTTTGTGGGCTGGTGACATTCATGATCCACACTAAACTTGGTAACATACTGATGTGTCCAATCACGTGTATCCATTACCATTTTCCGTAAATATCAACATCAGTTTGGATATTCCCTATTTCTTTTGAATAGTATATAAAGAATAATATGATGAAATCTGATGACATTCTACATTGTAGTAATCTGATGACATTCTACATTGTAGTAATCTGATGACACTCCACATTGTAGTAATCTGATGACATTCTACATTGTAGTAATCTGATGACATTTCACATTGCAGTAATCTGATGATATTTTACATTGTAGTAATCTGATGACATTCCACATTGTAGTAATCTGATGACATTCTACATTGTAGTAATCTGATGACATTCAACATTGTAGCAATGTGATGGCATCCCACACTGTAGTAATCTGATGACATTCCACATTGTAGTAATCTGATGACATTCCACATTGTAGTAATCTGATGACATTCCACATTGTAGTAATCTGATGACATTCCACATTGTAGTAATCTGATGACATTCTACATTGTAGTAATCTGATGACATTCTACATTGTAGTAATCTGATGACATTCTACATTGTAGTAATCTGATGACATTCCACATTGTAGTAATCTGATGACATTCCACATTGTAGTAATCTGATGACATTCTACATTGTAGTAATCTGATGACATTCATGACATTCTACGTTGTAGAACTCTGATGACATCCCACATTGTAGTAATCTGACGACATTCCACATTGTAGTAATCTGATGACATTCCACATTGTAGTAATCTGATGACATTCTACACTTTAGTAATCTGATATTCTACATTGCAGTAATCTGATGACATTCTACATTGTAGTAATCTGATGACATTCTACATTGTAGTAATCTGATGACATTCTACATTGTAGTAATCTGACATTCTACCTTGTAGTAATCTGATGACATTCCACATTGTAGTAATCTGATGACATTCCACATTGTAGTAATCTGATGACATTCTACATTGTAGTAATCGGATGACATTCCACATTGTAGTTATCGGATGACATTCCACATTGTAGTAATCAGATGACATTCCACATCGTAGTAATCTGATGACATTCTACATTGTAGTAATCTGATGACATTCCACACTGTAGTAATCTGATGACGTTCCACATTGTAGTAATCTGATGACATTCTACATTGTAGTAATCTGATGACATTCTACATTGCAGTAATCTGATGACATTCTGCACTGTAGTAATCTGATGACATTCTACATTGTAGTAATCTGATGACATTCTACATTGTAGTAATCTGATGACATTCTACATTGTAGTAATCTGATGACATTCCACATTGTAGTAATCTGATGATATTCTACATTGTAGTAATCTGATGACATTCCACATTGTAGTAATCTGATGACATTCTACATTGTAGTAATCTGATGACATTCCTGACATTCTACGTCACGTACATAAACAAACCCGGATGTAGATGTGTGTTTAATTTTGGGGGAGCGCTTAAACTTACTTAATATTGTGTTATAATGAGGTTATTTTAATTCTAGAAATGGAGGTTAGTGTATTCAGGTAGAATAGAATAGAGTGATTCAGGATCAATTCTGCGCGTTTCCATCACCTGTGTTCTCAGAGAGATTTACTTGTAATATCCTGCTCAGTTTTCGACGTGTTTTCGATAATGTGCTCAGGTTTTCAGTCACCAAGCTTACATGCTTGAGGTGGATTTTACTCTTGGCAAAGGTCTTTCTGAAGAGGATCCTGCTATTTTCTGTTAAATTGGAGGCTTTATGGTATACTATTTATGATATTGCAGTGAAACAGTGATGTGATATATTAACGTTAGCCGACATTGCGTGAAATTTTACGTTCTAGGCTATCTTTTTCTTACGTACTTATTTTGGTTTGTACTGTACATATTTATCGTCCGTTGATGCGCATTGAACATTGACCTTTGAACTTTGGACCTGCTCTTCTTTGCGATGGTATTATTCACGGCTAGATGCACTCTTCTGCAAATTCGTCTCACTGTCAAACTGTCAAACTGTGAAAAATCAAACTGTGACGTTTTGTTTAGAACAATTGGATATCGATCGATCGATATCTTGGTATTCAGAAATGAAGCAAGGGAAAATAAACTAAAGTTAACTCAACTGGGTTATCGTTGTTTATAACGTTTTCAAACAGCATATGCTAAGATGGTCTGATTGTAACTGAAATCTAGATCTGGTGTTTTTTCTTCTTTCGTCTTATGCCGTCCAAATCTAAAAAGAAGAGATCTCGACAGGCAGGTTCATCCTCCAGTGATCAAAACATCAGTGTGGAAGAACAACCGAGAAAAAAGTCAACTAAAAAATCAAAATCAATAGGTGAATTCTTTGATCAGCCAAAAAAGGTAACAGAGGATTTTGTATCAGATATTGTAGCAGACGAAAATACAATGGCACATTCCACTGAAGCGTCAATGTTCACAAGACTGGAAACATTGGAGATAAAAATTGAAACTCTGCCATCAACAGACATGATTCAAACTATAATAACAAAAATTGACAACTTGGTGACAAAAGAGGAAATTAATAACACCCTAGAGAAATTTAATCAAAAACTGACACAAAAATGTGTAGCTCTAGAGTCACTTATTTACACCATAAAAAATGAAAATGAACAATTGAAACAAGAGCTTGAGCGCCTAAAAAAAGAAATGCGCGAAAGCAAAACTGACTTTCATAAAAATGAATCAATAATGAAATCCGAACAAAATTATCATCAGAAGGAAATTTTTCAAGCTCTGGTTCATTCCAATAGAAATGAACAGTATTCCCGAAAATCATCCATACGTATTTGGGGAATAGATGGAGATAGGAAAGGTGAAACATGGGAAGAATGTGCCAATAAAGTGTGTTCTGTCATCAACTGTAGGCTTCAGCTGAAACTAACCAGAGATGATATCGACATGGCACACAGGGTAGGAAATCCTAAAACAAACAAAAATAAAAATAGGCCAATAATTGTACGTCTATTCAAAAGAAAGGATAAAATTGAAATTATCAAGAGACGAAGACAATTAAAAGGATCTAAAATTGTTATAAGGGAAGACCTTACTCGTAAAAACCAGGAACTGTTGATCATGGCCAAAAGTCAAGAATTTGTGAAAGAGTCGTGGTCCAGTAATGGGAAAATAACTGCTAAACTTGTAAATAATAAAATCGTAACAATTGACTTGGACACAGACTTTGCCAGTCTAGAACTCAAATCACTAACTTCGGATGGCCAAATGGATATTATTCAGGAGCTAAACACAACTAACACCGCTTGAACTGCACAACTGTTTTACTTTCCTCGTTCTTAAAGCTGCTAAAACACATAAAAAAACTATAGTTATAAAATCACCGGTGTAAAATACACAATAAATAAATAAAATCAATAAATAAATAAAAAACACTTATCTTTTTCCACGGTGGTGCCATCCCATGATGTTGAGTCCTAAGAATTCCTTTGAGAGAGCTTTCCCATTACAACATCGGAGATGGCAACATCGTCCATGGAAATTGTATAGCTGTTTCTCTGGCTTCTCTGTTTTAAATTATGTGGTAATGCACGAGACTTATCATTATATGCAATTACATGCTGAGAGTCCCTGATGTTAATTTCTAACAACACACTGTTGTTGCCTGTACCTGATGTTGATTCCTAGCAATTCCTTTGGGGAAGCTTTCCCTAGACGGCATCTGGGGTGGCAACATCGTCTTTATAAATTTTAGAGATATTTCTCTGGTTTCTATGCCTCAAATCCATGTGGGTAGAACAGAATTAATAAAGCGGTATCGATCAGTGAAAGTGACCTTAAACCGCCATAACTGATCATATGTCCGCAAGTATTTCATACTATGTTGGTTGACTCATTTATTCTTCCATCCATCAGTCCATTTACTAACTCTTTTATTCGTCCCTGTATTCGTTATTTGTTCCTTTACTCATTCATGTAATCGTCCATCCATTCAAATTCATTCAAATAACTAATATTTCATACCATGTTGGTTGACTCATTGATTCATCCATCTATCCGTCCTTTGTGTAACTCTTTATTCGTCCATGTATTCGTTATTTGTTCCTTTACTCATTTATGTAATCATCCATTCATTCACAAAACTAACACGAGAGCTGGTTCGTTCGCCCTTCGTTCGGTCAGTCACTCACTCGGTTGATGAAATCGATATTCGTTTGTTCACTCGTTCATTCATTTTTTTATTGATTGTTCCTTCTTCCCTTGCTCATTCATTTGCTCACTCGTTCGTTCGACCACTCATCCATGGCCGAGCGAGCGAGTGGGCGAATGGGTGAGCGGGGGAACAAGTGAGCACTAAAACCTTAAACTGTAATGTAGCAAAAATATATATTATATGCATTTTCCACATTCAACTATTTATTTGGCCTACAGGTGTACTCATGTTTAATTTATGACGCAGTACTGGACGGTGGATTGACTATGAACCTCAATAAACAATTGTATGGCACAACTACTTATAACTGTGTTAATTCATCCATTTATCCATTCACTCATCTGTCGTGGATGATTGAATGGATGAGTGGGTGGATGCGTGAGCACGGAGTGAATGGAAATGAGAAAAGTCAGAATATTCCAATCCGTTAAAACCAAAAAAAACATGTGCTAATTCATGCATTTATCCCTTCACTCAACAGTCGTGGATGATGGAATGGATGAGTGGGTGGACGCGTGAGCACGGAGTGAATGGAAATGAGAAATGTCAGAATATTCCACTCCCGTTAACCCCCCCCCCCCCCCCAAAAAAAAAACAAAAAAAAAAAAAAACAAACTACCATCTCATAAGAGGTCAGCACTTACTGGCCCTACGTATGCTTAGTCCCCCCCCCCCCCCTCCCCCACACTAGAATTGACAGAAACCTGGATGGTTGTATGAAAGGGTGGGTACAGACTAGAAATAATATAATTTATAGTTATCAGTACATTTATTCCCCCCCCCCCCCCCCCACACTAGGGACTAGAAATATTATATTTATAGTGATCAGTACATTTAGTCCCCCCCCCCCCCCCCGCCCCCCACTAGAGACTAGAAATATTATATTTTATAGTTATCAGAACATCTAGTCCCACCCCCACCCCCCCACTAGAGACTAGAAATATTATATTTTATAGTTATTAGTACATTCAGTCCTCCCCCCCCCCCCACACTAGAGACTAGAAATATTATATTTTATAGTTATCAGTACATTTAGTTCCCCCCCCCCCCCCCACTAGAGACTAAAAATATTATATCTTATAGTTATCAGTACACCTAGTCCCCCCCCCCCCCCCTACACTAGGGACTAGAAATATTATATTTATAGTGATCAGTACATTTAGTCCCCCCCCCCCCCCCACTAGAGACTAGAAATATTATATTTTATAGTTATCAGAACATCTAGTCCTCCCCCCCCCACTAGAGACTAGAAATATTATATTTTATAGTTATTAGTATATTCAGTCCTCCCCCCCCCCCCACACTAGAGACTAGAAATATTATATTTTATAGTTATCAGTACATTTAGTTCCCCCCCCCCCCCCACTAGAGACTAAAAATATTATATCTTATAGTTATCAGTACACCTAGTCCCCCCCCCCCCCCCCCTACACTAGAGACAAGAAACATTATATTTTATAGTTATCAGTACACTAGAGACTAAAAATATTATATCTTATAGTTATCAGTACACTTAGTCCCCCCCCCCCCCCTACACTAGAGACAAGAAACATTATATTTTATAGTTATCAGTACACTTAGTCCCCCCCCCCCCCCCCCCTACACTAGAGACAAGAAACATTATATTTTATAGTCATCAGTGCATTTAGTCCCCCCCCCCCCCCCAACTAGAGACTAGAAATATTATATTTTATAGTTATTAGTACATTAATTTAGTCCCCCCCCCCCCCACCACACACACACACACTAGAGACTAGATATATTATATTTTATAATTATTAGTACATTAAGTCTCCCCCCCCCCCCCCCCACTAGAATAGACAGAAACCTCTTGTATATTAAAATATTAAACTATGCTCCTCCTTCAAAATTTTGATAACATAGTCATTTATATGAAAATGAAATGTGTATATATGTTTTTGTTTATATTTTTGTATTTTAACGGGTGTATATATTTAACCTTTTCAACACTGCTTGAACAATTCAAAATTGTACTCAAATGTGAATACATTGATTTTCAGTTATGTTTTCCTGTGAATGCACATGTGGACGCTCAGTGGCATGAACGACTACGACCTGGTGACCGACCCCCTTGCTGTAATGTCGTCGAATAGCATCTCGTTGGACGAGATCCAGAATAATCTGGACTATGATTTACAATCAATTTTTAATGAGAGAGCCCATGAGACACCATTTAGCAGTGGTTTGCCCTCTAATATTCTTAAAAAGGATTGTAAATATTATTTACCGGAAGAAATGCCCTCCAACTTTAAGCAACAGCAAGAACAATTCTCGATTCTCCATTTAAACTGTCAAAGTCTTAAATTAAGCTCATTGGGATCCGTTTAATGAGTTGCTGTTTAAAACACAAGATTCCCACAATCACTTTGATATCATAGGCCTGTCTGAAATATTTCGAATTCCTCCGAAATGTTCTTACACACTAAATAGTTACCACCCCCCTTATAAGTAGTACACGGCCCGATGGTGATGATGGACGCGGTGGTATTGGAATGTTCATCAAGGAAGATATAGCTTTTAAGATTCGCCGGGATCTTTCAGTATTTATCCCACACGTCCTCAAATCCCTGTTTATCGAAATCAATTTCAATAAGTCTTTTAAACTACTAGGGGTAATATAGACCCAATACGCAGCCTAAAGCAGACATTGATTTGTTTCTGACTAAATTAAATGAAATAGGTGACAAAATAAATGAGGAGAATAAACAATCATATATAATGGGGGACTTTAACATTGACTTACTGAAATCGGGTGTCCATGCGAAGACCGACATTTATTTAGATACAATGATCAGCCAGGGCTTCCTACCACATATTACTAAGCCCACAAGAGTAACGTGTCATTCTGCCACATTAATCGACCACATATTCTCAAACAATGTCTTATTAACATCCCTATCGGGAATAATCATCACAGATGTTTCAGATCATTTCGCAACCTTTCATATTGAAACAGGCCAGAAAACCTATGACACTCTTCCAATAATTCAAAAGCGTAAAATTAATCCAGACAGTATAGCTGACTTCAAAATGCTTCTGTCTCAAAGTGACTTTTCTCCTGTGTTCGAATGTAATTGTCCGAATCTTGCATATAACAGTTTTATGGACATCTATCTATCAGCCTTTGAAAATGCCTTTCCTCTGAAAAATACTCGATTAAGAAAAAAATCTATGAGACAAAAACCCTGGATGACGAAAGGACTCTTAATCTCATCAAATAATAAATCTAAATTTTATAACAAAAAACTCAGACACCCAACTGAGCAGAATATTAGAAAATATAAAAACTATTGTAAAATATTTAACAAGATTAAAAAACAAAGTAAAGCAATGTACTATTCAAACATATTATCAGAAAACAAGGGCAATTTACGCAGAACGTGGCAAATTATTAACGATGCTCTACTTAAAACCAACCATTGTACCGCTTTGCCACAATTTTTCGTAACAGAAAATAATAAAGAAATAAACAACCCAAATGAAATAGCCCAGGAATTCAATAACTTTTTCGCAAACATAGGAAAACGCACTAGCGAACAAATAAATAAACCTCAAAAAAGCTTCCTGGACTTCATGGATAATAATCAACCAAACAGTTTCTACATAACTCCAACAACTGAATACGAGGTAGTTGCCGTTATCAATTCACTTAGATCCAAAAATACTGAGGATAGTGATGGCATTACTTCAAACCTCATCAAACACTCAATTAACACAATAGCTCTTCCTTTAGCTCACATTATTAACTTGTCTTTTATGTACGGTATAGTCCCTGATAGGATGAAGATAGCGAGAGTTATTCCGATTTTTAAAACTGGAGATGAGCATGTATTTAATAATTATCGGCCGATAAGTATCTTACCAGTTTTGTCTAAAGTATTAGAAAAGCTCATGGGCAATAGAATCACGAAATATCTTGAAACATTTGATATCTTATATAAACATCAATATGGATTTCGGAAAAATCATTCTACCATACATTTAGTAATGCAATTACTGAAATCTGTAGGTTCGGAAAATAACAAGCAAAGTAAAAACAATACATTAGCGACATTCCTTGACCTATCCAAGGCATTCGATACGATAAACCACAACATCTTGATAACCAAAATGGAAAAATATGGATTTAGAGGCATTAGTAATTGTTGGTTTAAAAGCTATCTTTCGAATAGAGTGCAATATGTACAACATGGTGAAGAAAGGTCTGAACTGATAGAACTGACGTGTGGAGTTCCCCAGGGCTCAGTTCTTGGGCCGACCTTATTCTTATTATACATAAATGATATCAGTCGTTCTACATTTCTCAACCTCTTGTCATTTGCGGATGACACAACTGCTCTGGACTCAGCCCCCAAATCCAGTTCCATAGCTGACCATTTTAATCATGAACTCAATAAAATATATGAGTGGTGTTCTGCAAATCAACTCGCCCTGAACGCCAATAAAACCAAATACATTATTATTAACCCAAACCACAAAGCTAATAGTTGCAGACATCCTGATATTCTTATGAATGGTAAAAACCTAAAAAGGGTGGGTTTAAATGAAGAAGAGAAATCCTTGAACTTTTTAGGTATACATATTGATGAACACTTATCTTATCAAACACATATATCAAAAATATGTTCTAAGATTGGATGGGCAAATTATACTCTGAACAAGGCAAAAAAACTATTACCACAGCATGTCATGAAGATGCTTTATTATTCCTTGGTCCACTGTCATTTGGTGTATGGTATTCAGATATGGGGAAATTCGAGAGGAATCAATAAACTACTGAAAATACAGAAACGCTCACTTAGAATATTAAATAATAAAAGGTTTAATTCTCATACAGACCCATTATTTGTAGAAGATAAGATACTGAAAGTCACTGATTTGTACAAACTACATGCCTGCCTATTTATGTTTGACTGGAAAAATGGAAATCTACCGGATTCTTTCGAACACTATTGTACCTTTCCCACTGCCCGAGAAAACATGAATACAAGGCAAACAGGTCTAGTACGTATTGAGAAAACCCGAACAAAAGCATTAGACAGGCTGCCTGCATATGCCCTTCCCAAAATTTGGAATGAATTGGAACCTGGATTACGAAATATAGAAAATAGGAAAGAATTTAAAAATAAATTAACAACAAAACATTTGTCCTCATATCAAGATAGCTATCAATGTGACAACCCATATTGCCCTGACTGTTGCACTCCACAGTAGGGTTTGCAAATCGGCAATCTAACTGCCTTGAACTGTCGACAAACCTGGGACGTAGTATGTATAATATGGTTCATACTACGTTTTTGATTGATGTTGGGTACTCGAACCGTATCATATTTTTCTAAAATCAACCTCCTCCCAGTCGGGTCTCGTAATTATAACACGATTGTAATTTGAACCGCAGGGGTAGTGATAGGCATCCGCATAGGCTACATTAATGTTTGTGGCTTGTGTGGATATCTGTCCCTGCACCTTCGGATTGGATTCCAATTTAATCCGAAGGGGTTAAATTTCATTAATGAATCTGGAAATCTCGTCCATCTATACAGTAATGTGGAAGGTCACCAGGTCTGGAGTTAAAAATTTACACATAACTGTCCTCAGATCATTTCTACCAACGCCTAAGACGCAGATCATGTAGTCAGTGTTTTATGGGATGTACTACGGGAATGACAGGAAGACAGCCAATCTGGCTATGTCATCTCCCAACGGTATAGATTATTACTTCTGTATATGTATTACACATTGTAAGAAATGCAACTACATGTACTTAAAAATATGCCGTTAAATAAAATATCTATCTATCTATCTATCTACGTTGTAGTACTCTGATGACATCCCACATTGTAGTAATCTGACGACATTCCACATTGTAGTAATCTGATGACATTCCACATTGTAGTAATCTGATGACATTCTACACTTTAGTAACCTGATGACATTCTACATTGTAGTAATCTGATGACATTCTACATTGTAGTAATCTGATGACATTCTACATTGTAGTAATCTGATGACATTCGACATTATAGTAATCTGACATTCTACATTGTAGTAATCTGATGACATTCCACAATGTAGTAATCTGATGACATTCCACATTGTAGTAATCTGATGACATTCCACATTGTAGTAATCTGATGACATTCTACATTATAGTAATTGGATGACATTCCACATTGTAGTTATCGGATGACATTCCACATTGTAGTAATCAGATGACATTCCACATCGTAGTAATCTGATGGCATTCTACATTGTAGTAATCTGATGACATTCCACACTGTAGCAATCTGATGACGTTCCACATTGTAGTAATCTGATGACATTCTACGTTGTAGTAATCTGATGACATTCTACATTGTAGTAATCTGATGACATTCTGCACTGTAGTAATCTGATGACATTCTACATTGTAGTAATCTGATGACATTCTACATTGTAGTAATCTGATGACATTCTACATTGTAGTAATCTGATGACATTCCACATTGTAGTAATCTGATGATATTCTACATTGTAGTAATCTGATGACATTCCAAATTGTAGTAATCTGATGACATTCTACATTGTAGTAATCAGATGACATTCCACATTGTAGTAATCTGATGACATCATTCAACACTGTAGTAATCTGATGACGTTCTACATTGTAGTAATCTGATGACATTCCACATTGTAGTAATCTGATGACATTCTACATTGTAGTAATCTGACATTCTACATTGTAGTAATCTGATGACATTCCACATTGTAGTAATCTGATGACATTCTACATTGTAGTAATCTGATGACATTCCACACTGTAGTAATCTGATGACATTGCACATTGTAGTAATTGGATGGCATTTCACATTGTAGTAATCAGATGACATTCCACATTGTAGTAATCTGATGACATCATTCCACACTGTAGTAATCTGATGACATCATTCAACACTGTAGTAATCTGATGACGTTCTACATTGTAGTAATCTGATGACATTCCACATTGTAGTAATCTGATGACATTCTACATTGTAGTAATCTGATGACATTCCACATTGTAGTAATCTGATGACATTCCACATTGTAGTTATCGGATGACTTTCCACATTGTAGTAATCAGATGACATTCCACATTGTAGTAATCTGATGACATTCTACATTGTAGTAATCTGATGACATTCCACACTGTAGTAATCTGATGACGTTCCACATTGTAGTAATCTGATGACATTCCACACTGTAGTAATCTGATGACATTCTACACTGCAGTAATCTGATGACATTCCACATTGTAGTAATCTGATGACATTCCACATTGTAGTAATCTGATGACATTCTACATTGTAGTAATCTGATGACATTCCACATTGTAGTAATCTGATGACATTCCACATTGTAGTAATCTGATGACATTCTACATTGTAGTAATCTGATTACATTCCACATTGTAGTAATCTGATTAAGGCTTCCACGTTTACACGTGTAAACGTGAACGTTTCGTTTATGGGCATTAAACGTTTACAGTTCTGGTAAACGTGTACACGGAATGAAATTTTAATAGAGTAATTTCAAAATTGCAGATTAATGCAGAAAGTCAAAGAAACAAAAAAAAAATTTCCAACTTTGCAATGCAATATTTTGGTAATGCTTCAGAAAAACTGTGTACTGGTTCCGACTGGCGCCGCCGCCACAGTAACCGAACGAAATCATCTTCAAATCATGTGATATCATATGTGACACAGTCACGTGAGCCGCATGGCACATGCTTATCTTTGGTGTTTCCTTCGAAACATGTGTGGGATGTTTTAGTTTTTTCGGATTTACATATATATTCCCAAAGTGACACACAATTATTCTCGATGATTTCGTTCACCTGACATGGATTATTAATTTATTATTCACACATGGGATGATCTTAGGATCGATTTATGGAGTTTGACAGACAGACTGGCACTTGCAGTGTTTGAAAATTTGGATTCCCCTGCATGGTTTGTAGACATTGTTTATTTTTGCGATAATGCATTCCACTCTCAAGTCTGGTATTGTCACTATTGTGTGCCATGGCAACTCGCTCCAACATTACTGTTTGAAAAAACACAAGGAATTTCACCCCGAATCCACCAGAATGAGCTCAGAGACCCCCATAAATTTACCTGATGAGAATCCCCCAGACCCCCCCCCCCCCCCCAGCACCCCCCTCCCCCCTCCCCCCTCCATAGACCGAGCGATTTTGCCTTCGGCATCAGCATGCTGTGATCGTTCGTCTACGTCGTTTTTGGACGAACTGTAAATCGGCTGTCTCTAGAACATAAATTGTATGCCCTGTACGCAAAGATATGATGAACTTACTGGGTATTATTATACACTTCTATCAAATATTGACTACTTGCATTGTTAGTACGTGTAAAAGTTTCCGTTTCATTTACAGACAGTCGTTTAAACGTTTACAATTTTGTCTAAACGTGGAAGCCTTAAATCTGATGACATTCTACATTGTAGTAATCTGATGACATTCATGACATTCTACATTGTAGTAATCTGATGACGTTCTACATTGTAGTAATCTGATGACATTCCACATCGTAGTTATCGGATGACATTCCACATTGTAGTAATCTGATGACATTCTACATTGTAGTAATCTGATGACATTCCACATTGTAGTAATCTGATGACATTCCACATTGTAGTAATCTGATGACATTCTACATTGTAGTAATCTGATTACATTCCACATTGTAGTAATCTGATTAAGGCTTCCACGTTTACACGTGTAAACGTGAACGTTTCGTTTATGGGCATTAAACGTTTACAGTTCTGGTAAACGTGTACACGGAATGAAATTTTAATAGAGTAATTTCAAAATTGCAGATTAATGCAGAAAGTCAAAGAAACAAAAAAAAAATTTCCAACTTTGCAATGCAATATTTTGGTAATGCTTCAGAAAAACTGTGTACTGGTTCCGACTGGCGCCGCCGCCACAGTAACCGAACGAAATCATCTTCAAATCATGTGATATCATATGTGACACAGTCACGTGAGCCGCATGGCACATGCTTATCTTTGGTGTTTCCTTCGAAACATGTGTGGGATGTTTTAGTTTTTTCGGATTTACATATATATTCCCAAAGTGACACACAATTATTCTCGATGATTTCGTTCACCTGACATGGATTATTAATTTATTATTCACACATGGGATGATCTTAGGATCGATTTATGGAGTTTGACAGACAGACTGGCACTTGCAGTGTTTGAAAATTTGGATTCCCCTGCATGGTTTGTAGACATTGTTTATTTTTGCGATAATGCATTCCACTCTCAAGTCTGGTATTGTCACTATTGTGTGCCATGGCAACTCGCTCCAACATTACTGTTTGAAAAAACACAAGGAATTTCACCCCGAATCCACCAGAATGAGCTCAGAGACCCCCATAAATTTACCTGATGAGAATCCCCCAGACCCCCCCCCCCCCCCCCCCCAGCACCCCCCTCCCCCCTCCATAGACCGAGCGATTTTGCCTTCGGCATCAGCATGCTGTGATCGTTCGTCTACGTCGTTTTTGGACGAACTGTAAATCGGCTGTCTCTAGAACATAAATTGTATGCCCTGTACGCAAAGATATGATGAACTTACTGGGTATTATTATACACTTCTATCAAATATTGACTACTTGCATTGTTAGTACGTGTAAAAGTTTCCGTTTCGTTTACAGACAGTCGTTTAAACGTTTACAATTTTGTCTAAACGTGGAAGCCTTAAATCTGATGACATTCTACATTGTAGTAATCTGATGACATTCATGACATTCTACATTGTAGTAATCTGATGACGTTCTACATTGTAGTAATCTGATGACATTCCACATCGTAGTTATCGGATGACATTCCACATTGTAGTAATCAGATGACATTCCGCATTGTAGTAATCAGATGACATTCTACATTGCAGTAATATGATGACATTCCACACTGTAGTAATCTGAAGACATTCTACGTTGTAGTACTCTGATGACATCCCACATTGTAGTAATCTGACGACATTCCACATTGTAGAAATCTGATGACATTCCACATTGTAGTAATCTGATGACATTCTACACTTTAGTAATCCGATGACATTCTACATTGTAGTAATCTGATGACATTCTACATTGTAGTAATCTGACATTCTACATTGTAGTAATCTGATGACATTCCACACTGTAGTAATCTGATGACATTCCACATTGTAGTAATCTGATGACATTCCACATTGCAGTAATCTGATGACATTTTACATTATAGTAATTGGATGACATTCCACATTGTAGTTATCGGATGACATTCCACATTGTAGTAATCAGATGACATTCCACATCGTAGTAATCTGATGACATTCTACATTGTAGTAATCTGATGACATTCCACACTGTAGTAATCTGATGACGTTCCACATTGTAGTAATCTGATGACATTCTACATTGTAGTAATCTGATGACATTCTACATTGTAGTAATCTGATGACATTCTGCACTGTAGTAATCTGATGACATTCTACATTGTAGTAATCTGATGACATTCTACATTGTAGTAATCTGATGACATTCTACATTGTAGTAATCTGATGACATTCCACATTGTAGTAATCTGATGATATTCTACATTGTAGTAATCTGATGACATTCCACATTGTAGTAATCTGATGACATTCTACATTGTAGTAATCAGATGACATTCCACATTGTAGTAATCTGATGACATTCAACACTGTAGTAATCTGATGACGTTCTACATTGTAGTAATCTGATGACATTCCACATTGTAGTAATCTGATGACATTCTACATTGTAGTAATCTGATGACATTCTACATTGTAGTAATCTGATGACATTCCACATTGTAGTAATCTGATGACATTGCACATTGTAGTAATTGGATGACATTCCACATTGTAGTAATCTGATGACATTCCACATTGTAGTAATTGGATGACATTCCACATTGTAGTAATCTGATGACATTCCACATTGTAGTTATCGGATGACATTCCACATTGTAGTAATCAGATGACATTCCACATTGTAGTAAACTGATGACATTCTACTTGTAGTAATCTGATGACATTCCACACTGTAGTAATCTGATGACGTTCCACATTGTAGTAATCTGATGACATTCCACATTGTAGTAATCTGATGACATTCTACACTGCAGTAATCTGATGACATTCCACATTGTAGTAATCTGATGACATTCCACATTGTAGTAATCTGATGACATTCTACATCGTAGTAATCTGATGACATTCCACATTGTAGTAATCTGATGACATTCCACATTGCAGTAATCTGATGACATTCTACATTGTAGTAATCTGATGACATTCCACATTGTAGTAATCTGATGACATTCTACATTGTAGTAAACTGATGACATTCATGACATTCTACATTGTAGAAATCTGATGACGTTCTACATTGTAGTAATCTGATGACATTCTACATTGTAGTAATCTGATGACATTCATGACATTCTACATTGTAGCAATCTGATGACATCCCACATTGTAGTAATCTGATGACATTCCACATTCTAGTAATCTGATGACATTCTACATTGTAGTAATCTGATGACATTCCACATTGTAGTAATCTGATGACATTCCACATTGTAGTAATATGATGACAGTCCACATTGTAGTAACCTGATGACATTCTACATAGTAGTAATCTCATGACATTCTACATTGTAGTAATCTGATGACATTCTACATTGTAGTAATCTGATGACATTCCACATTTTAGTAATCTGATGACATTCCACATTGTAGTAATCTGATGACATTCTACACAGTAGTAATCTGATGACATTCATGACATTCTACGTTGCAGTACTCTGATGACATCCCACATTGTAGTAATCTGACGACATTCCACATTGTAGTAATCTGATGACATTCCACATTGTAGTAATCTGATGACATTCTACACTTTAGTAATCTGATATTCTACATTGTAGTAATCTGATGAAATTCTACATTGTAGTAATCTGATGACATTCTACATTGTAGTAATCTGATGACATTCTACATTGTAGTAATCTGACATTCTACCTTCTAGTAATCTGATGACATTCCACACTGTAGTAATCTGATGACATTCCACATTGTAGTAATCTGATGACATTCCACATTGTAGTAATCTGACATTCTACATTGTAGTAATCGGATGACATTCCACATTGTAGTTATCGGATGACATTCCACATTGTAGTAATCAGATGACATTCCACATCGTAGTAATCTGATGACATTCTACATTGTAGTAATCTGATGACATTCCACACTGTAGTAATCTGATGACGTTCCACATTGTAGTAATCTGATGACATTCTACATTGTAGTAATCTGATGACATTCTGCACTGTAGTAATCTGATGACATTCTACATTGTAGTAATCTGATGACATTCTACATTGTAGTAATCTGATGACATTCTACATTGTAGTAATCTGATGACATTCCACATTGTAGTAATCTGATGATATTCTACATTGTAGTAATCTGATGACATTCCACATTGTAGTAATCTGATGACATTCTACATTGTAGTAATCTAATGACATTCATGACATTCTACATTGTAGTACTCTGATGACATCCCACATTGTAGTAATCTGACGACATTCCACATTGTAGTAATCTGATGACATTCCACATTGTAGTCATCTGATGACATTCTACACTTTAGTAATCTGATGACATTCTACATTGTAGTAATCTGATGACATTCTACATTGTAGTAATCTGATGACATTCTACATTTTAGTAATCTGATGACATTCAACATTGTAGTAATCTGACATTCTACACTGTAGTAATCTGATGACATTCCACACTGTAGTGATCTGATGACATTCCACATTGTAGTAATCTGATGACATTCCACATTGTAGTAATCTGATGACATTCTACATTATAGTAATTGGAAGACATTCCAAATTGTAGTTATCGGATGACATTCCACATTGTAGTAATCAGACGACATTCCACATCGTAGTAATCTGATGACATTCTACATTGTAGTAATCTGATGACATTCCACACTGTAGTAATCTGATGACGTTCCACATTGTAGTAATCTGATGACATTCTACATTGTAGTAATCTGATGACATTCTACATTGTAGGAATCTGATGACATTCTGCACTGTAGTAATCTGATGACATTCTACATTGTAGTAACTTGATGACATTCTACATTGTAGTAATCTGATGACATTCTACATTGTAGTAATCTGATGACATTCCACATTGTAGTAATCTGATGATATTCTACATTGTAGTAATCTGATGACATTCCACATTGTAGTAATCTGATGACATTCTACATTGTAGTAATCAGATGACATTCCACACTGTAGTAATCTGATGACATCATTCAACACTGTAGTAATCAGATGACGTTCTACATTGTAGTAATCTGATGACATTCCACATTGTAGTAATCTGATGACATTCTACAATGTAGTAATCTGATGACATTCTACATTGTAGTAATCTGATGACATTCCACATTGTAGTAATCTGATGACATTCTACATTGTAGTAATCTGATGACATTCCACACTATAGTAATCTGATGACATTGCACATTGTAGTAATTGGATGACATTTCACATTGTAGTAATCTGATGACATTCCACATTGTAGTTATCGGGTGACATTCCACATTGTACTAATCTGATGACATTCCACATTGTAGTTATCGAATGACATTCCACATTGTAGTAATCAGATGACATTCCACATTGTAGTAATCTGATGACATTCTACATTGTAGTAATCTGATGACATTCCACACTGTAGTAATCTGATGACGTTCCACATTGTAGTAATCTGATCACATTCCACATTGTAGTAATCTGATGACATTCTACATTGCAGTAATCTGATGACATTCTACATTGTAGTAATCTGATTACATTCCACATTGTAGTAATCTGATGACATTCTACATTGTAGTAATCTGATGACATTCATGACATTGTACACTGTAGTAATCTGATGACGTTCTACATTGTAGTAATCTGATGACATTCCACATCGTAGTTATCGGATGACATTCCACATTGTAGTAATCAGATGACATTCCGCATTGTAGTAATCAGATGACATTCTACATTGTAGTAATATGATGACATTCCAAACTGCAGTAATCTGAAGACATTCTACGTTGTAGTACTCTGATGACATCCCACATTGTAGTAATCTGACGACATTCCACATTGTAGTAATCTGATGACATTCCACATTGTAGTAATCTGATGACATTCTACACTTTAGTAATCTGATGACATTCTACATTGTAGTAATCTGATGACATTCTACATTGTAGTAATCTGACATTCTACATTGTAGTAATCTGATGACATTCCACACTGTAGTAATCTGATGACATTCCACATTGTGTAGTAATCTGATGACATTCCACATTGCAGTAATCTGATGACATTCTACATGATAGTAATTGGATGACATTCCACATTGTAGTTATCGGGTGACATTCCACATTGTAGTAATCAGATGACATTCCACATCGTAGTAATCTGATGACATTCTACATTGTAGTAATCTGATGACATTCCACACTGTAGTAATCTGATGACGTTCCACATTGTAGTAATCTGATGACATTCTATATTGTAGTAATCTGATAACATTCTACATTGTAGTAATCTGATGACATTCTACATTGTAGTAATCTGATGACATTCTACATTGTAGTAATCTGATGACATTCTACATTGTAGTAATCTGATGACATACCACATTGTAGTAATCTGATCATATTCTACATTGTAGTAATCTGATGACATTCCACATTGTAGTAATCTGATGACATTCTACATTGTAGTAATCAGATGACATTCCACATTGTAGTAATCTGATGACATTCAACACTGTAGTAATCTGATGACGTTCTACATTGTAGTAATCTGATGACATTCCACATTGTAGTAATCTGATGACATTCTACATTGTAGTAATCTGATGACATTCTACATTGTAGTAATCTGATGACATTCCACATTGTAGTAATCTGATGACATTCTACATTGTAGTAATCTGATGACATTCCACACTGTAGTAATCTGATGACATTGCACATTGTAGTAATTGGATGACATTCCACATTGTAGTAATCTGATGACATTCCACATTGTAGTAATCGGATGGCATTCCACATTGTAGTAATCTGATGTCCTTCCACATTGTAGTTATCGGATGACATTCCACATTGTAGTAATCAGATGACATTCCACATTGTAGTAATCTGATGACATTCTACATTGTAGTAATCTGATGACATTCCACGCTGTAGTAATCTGATGACGTTCCACATTGTAGTAATCTGATGACATTCCACATTGTAGTAATCTGATGACATTCTACACTGCAGTAATCTGATGACATTCCACACTGTAGTAATCTGATGACATTCCACATTGTAGTAATCTGATGACATTCCACATTGTAGAAATCTGATGACATTCCACATTGTAGTAATCTGATGACATTCTACATTGTAGTAATCTGATGACATTCATGACATTCTACATTGTAGCAATCTGATGACGTTCTACATTGTAGTAATCTGATGACATTCCACATCGTAGTTATCGGATGACATTCCACATTGTAGTAATCAGATGACATTCCGCATTGTAGTAATCAGATGACATTCTACATTGTAGTAATATGATGACATTCCACATTGTAGTAATCTGATGACATTCTACATTGTAGTAATCTGATGACATTCATGACATTCTACATTGTAGCAATCTGATGACCTTCTACATTGTAGTAATCTGATGACATTCCACATCGTAGTTATCGGATGACATTCCACATTGTAGTAATCAGATGACATTCTGCATTGTAGTAATCAGATGACATTCTACATTGTAGTAATATGATGACATTCCACACTGTAGTAATCTGAAGACATTCTACATTGTAGTAATCTGATGACATTCCACATTGTAGTAATCTGATGACATTCCACATTGTAGTAATCTGATGACATTCCACATTGTAGTAATCTGATGACATTCTACATTGTAGTAATCGGATGACATTCTACATTGTAGTAATCTGATGACATTCTACATTGTAGTAATCTGATGACATTCCACATTGTAGTAATCTGATGACATTCCACATTGTAGTAATCTGATGACATTCTACATTGTAGTAACCTGATGACATTCCACATTGTAGTAATCTGATGACATTTCACATTGTAGTAATCTGATGACATTCATGACATTCTACATTGTAGAAATCTGATGACATTCCACATTGTAGTTATCGGATGACATTCCACATTGTAGTAATCTGATGACATTCTACATTGTAGTAATCTGATGACATTCTACATTGTAGTAATCTGATGACATTCTACATTGTAGTAATCTGATGACATTCCACAATGTAGTAATCTGATGACATTCCACATTGTAGCAATCTGATGGCATTCCACATTGTAGTAATCTGATGACATTCTACATTGTAGTAATCTGATGACATTCCACATTGTAGTAATCTGATGACATTCATGACATTCTACATTGTAGTAATCTGATGACATTCTACATTGTAGTAATCTGATGACATTCCACATTGTAGTTATCGGATGACATTCCACATTGTAGTAATCAGATGACATTCCACATTGTAGTAATCTGATGACATTCTACATTGTAGTAATCTGATGACATTCCACATTGTAGTAATCTGAAGACATTCTACATTGTAGTAATCTGATGACATTCCACTTTGTAGTTATCGGATGACATTCCACATTGTAGTAATCAGATGACATTCCACATTGTAGTAATCTGATGACATTCTACATTGTAGTAATCTGATGACATTCTACATTGTAGTAATCTGATGAAATTCCACATTGTAGTAATCTGACGACATTCTACATTGTAGTAATCTGATGACATTCCACATTGTAGTAATCTGGTGACATTCCACATTGTAGTAATCTGATGACATTCCACATTGTAGTAATCTGATGACATTCCACATTGTAGTAATCTGATGACATTCTACATTGTATTAATCTGATGACATTCCACATTGTAGTAATCTGATGACATTCTACATTGTAGTAATCTGATGACATTCTACATTGTAGTAATCTGATGACATTCCACATTGTAGTAATCTGATGATATTCTACATTGTAGTAATCTGATGACATTCCACATTGTAGTAATCTGATGACATTCTACATTGTAGTAATCTAATGACATTCATGACATTCTACATTGTAGTACTCTGATGACATCCCACATTGTAGTAATCTGACGACATTCCACATTGTAGTAATCTGATGACATTCCACATTGTAGTCATCTGATGACATTCTACACTTTAGTAATCTGATGACATTCTACATTGTAGTAATCTGATGACATTCTACATTGTAGTAATCTGATGACATTCTACATTTTAGTAATCTGATGACATTCAACATTGTAGTAATCTGACATTCTACACTGTAGTAATCTGATGACATTCCACACTGTAGTGATCTGATGACATTCCACATTGTAGTAATCTGATGACATTCCACATTGTAGTAATCTGATGACATTCTACATTATAGTAATTGGAAGACATTCCAAATTGTAGTTATCGGATGACATTCCACATTGTAGTAATCAGACGACATTCCACATCGTAGTAATCTGATGACATTCTACATTGTAGTAATCTGATGACATTCCACACTGTAGTAATCTGATGACGTTCCACATTGTAGTAATCTGATGACATTCTACATTGTAGTAATCTGATGACATTCTACATTGTAGGAATCTGATGACATTCTGCACTGTAGTAATCTGATGACATTCTACATTGTAGTAACTTGATGACATTCTACATTGTAGTAATCTGATGACATTCTACATTGTAGTAATCTGATGACATTCCACATTGTAGTAATCTGATGATATTCTACATTGTAGTAATCTGATGACATTCCACATTGTAGTAATCTGATGACATTCTACATTGTAGTAATCAGATGACATTCCACACTGTAGTAATCTGATGACATCATTCAACACTGTAGTAATCAGATGACGTTCTACATTGTAGTAATCTGATGACATTCCACATTGTAGTAATCTGATGACATTCTACAATGTAGTAATCTGATGACATTCTACATTGTAGTAATCTGATGACATTCCACATTGTAGTAATCTGATGACATTCTACATTGTAGTAATCTGATGACATTCCACACTATAGTAATCTGATGACATTGCACATTGTAGTAATTGGATGACATTTCACATTGTAGTAATCTGATGACATTCCACATTGTAGTTATCGGGTGACATTCCACATTGTACTAATCTGATGACATTCCACATTGTAGTTATCGAATGACATTCCACATTGTAGTAATCAGATGACATTCCACATTGTAGTAATCTGATGACATTCTACATTGTAGTAATCTGATGACATTCCACACTGTAGTAATCTGATGACGTTCCACATTGTAGTAATCTGATCACATTCCACATTGTAGTAATCTGATGACATTCTACACTGCAGTAATCTGATGACATTCTACATTGTAGTAATCTGATTACATTCCACATTGTAGTAATCTGATGACATTCTACATTGTAGTAATCTGATGACATTCATGACATTGTACACTGTAGTAATCTGATGACGTTCTACATTGTAGTAATCTGATGACATTCCACATCGTAGTTATCGGATGACATTCCACATTGTAGTAATCAGATGACATTCCGCATTGTAGTAATCAGATGACATTCTACATTGTAGTAATATGATGACATTCCAAACTGCAGTAATCTGAAGACATTCTACGTTGTAGTACTCTGATGACATCCCACATTGTAGTAATCTGACGACATTCCACATTGTAGTAATCTGATGACATTCCACATTGTAGTAATCTGATGACATTCTACACTTTAGTAATCTGATGACATTCTACATTGTAGTAATCTGATGACATTCTACATTGTAGTAATCTGACATTCTACATTGTAGTAATCTGATGACATTCCACACTGTAGTAATCTGATGACATTCCACATTGTGTAGTAATCTGATGACATTCCACATTGCAGTAATCTGATGACATTCTACATGATAGTAATTGGATGACATTCCACATTGTAGTTATCGGGTGACATTCCACATTGTAGTAATCAGATGACATTCCACATCGTAGTAATCTGATGACATTCTACATTGTAGTAATCTGATGACATTCCACACTGTAGTAATCTGATGACGTTCCACATTGTAGTAATCTGATGACATTCTATATTGTAGTAATCTGATAACATTCTACATTGTAGTAATCTGATGACATTCTACATTGTAGTAATCTGATGACATTCTACATTGTAGTAATCTGATGACATTCTACATTGTAGTAATCTGATGACATACCACATTGTAGTAATCTGATCATATTCTACATTGTAGTAATCTGATGACATTCCACATTGTAGTAATCTGATGACATTCTACATTGTAGTAATCAGATGACATTCCACATTGTAGTAATCTGATGACATTCAACACTGTAGTAATCTGATGACGTTCTACATTGTAGTAATCTGATGACATTCCACATTGTAGTAATCTGATGACATTCTACATTGTAGTAATCTGATGACATTCTACATTGTAGTAATCTGATGACATTCCACATTGTAGTAATCTGATGACATTCTACATTGTAGTAATCTGATGACATTCCACACTGTAGTAATCTGATGACATTGCACATTGTAGTAATTGGATGACATTCCACATTGTAGTAATCTGATGACATTCCACATTGTAGTAATCGGATGGCATTCCACATTGTAGTAATCTGATGTCCTTCCACATTGTAGTTATCGGATGACATTCCACATTGTAGTAATCAGATGACATTCCACATTGTAGTAATCTGATGACATTCTACATTGTAGTAATCTGATGACATTCCACGCTGTAGTAATCTGATGACGTTCCACATTGTAGTAATCTGATGACATTCCACATTGTAGTAATCTGATGACATTCTACACTGCAGTAATCTGATGACATTCCACACTGTAGTAATCTGATGACATTCCACATTGTAGTAATCTGATGACATTCCACATTGTAGAAATCTGATGACATTCCACATTGTAGTAATCTGATGACATTCTACATTGTAGTAATCTGATGACATTCATGACATTCTACATTGTAGCAATCTGATGACGTTCTACATTGTAGTAATCTGATGACATTCCACATCGTAGTTATCGGATGACATTCCACATTGTAGTAATCAGATGACATTCCGCATTGTAGTAATCAGATGACATTCTACATTGTAGTAATATGATGACATTCCACATTGTAGTAATCTGATGACATTCTACATTGTAGTAATCTGATGACATTCATGACATTCTACATTGTAGCAATCTGATGACCTTCTACATTGTAGTAATCTGATGACATTCCACATCGTAGTTATCGGATGACATTCCACATTGTAGTAATCAGATGACATTCTGCATTGTAGTAATCAGATGACATTCTACATTGTAGTAATATGATGACATTCCACACTGTAGTAATCTGAAGACATTCTACATTGTAGTAATCTGATGACATTCCACATTGTAGTAATCTGATGACATTCCACATTGTAGTAATCTGATGACATTCCACATTGTAGTAATCTGATGACATTCTACATTGTAGTAATCGGATGACATTCTACATTGTAGTAATCTGATGACATTCTACATTGTAGTAATCTGATGACATTCCACATTGTAGTAATCTGATGACATTCCACATTGTAGTAATCTGATGACATTCTACATTGTAGTAACCTGATGACATTCCACATTGTAGTAATCTGATGACATTTCACATTGTAGTAATCTGATGACATTCATGACATTCTACATTGTAGAAATCTGATGACATTCCACATTGTAGTTATCGGATGACATTCCACATTGTAGTAATCTGATGACATTCTACATTGTAGTAATCTGATGACATTCTACATTGTAGTAATCTGATGACATTCTACATTGTAGTAATCTGATGACATTCCACAATGTAGTAATCTGATGACATTCCACATTGTAGCAATCTGATGGCATTCCACATTGTAGTAATCTGATGACATTCTACATTGTAGTAATCTGATGACATTCCACATTGTAGTAATCTGATGACATTCATGACATTCTACATTGTAGTAATCTGATGACATTCTACATTGTAGTAATCTGATGACATTCCACATTGTAGTTATCGGATGACATTCCACATTGTAGTAATCAGATGACATTCCACATTGTAGTAATCTGATGACATTCTACATTGTAGTAATCTGATGACATTCCACATTGTAGTAATCTGAAGACATTCTACATTGTAGTAATCTGATGACATTCCACTTTGTAGTTATCGGATGACATTCCACATTGTAGTAATCAGATGACATTCCACATTGTAGTAATCTGATGACATTCTACATTGTAGTAATCTGATGACATTCTACATTGTAGTAATCTGATGAAATTCCACATTGTAGTAATCTGACGACATTCTACATTGTAGTAATCTGATGACATTCCACATTGTAGTAATCTGGTGACATTCCACATTGTAGTAATCTGATGACATTCCACATTGTAGTAATCTGATGACATTCCACATTGTAGTAATCTGATGACATTCTACATTGTATTAATCTGATGACATTCCACATTGTAGTAATCTGATGACATTCTACATTGTAGTAATCTGATGACATTCTACATTGTAGTAATCTGATGACATTCTACATTGTAGTAATCTGTTGACATTCATGACATTCTACATTGTAGTAATCTGATGACATTCTACATTGTAGTAATCTGATGACATTCCACATTGTAGTTATCGGATGACATTCCACATTGTAGTAATCTGATGACATTCCACATTGTAGTAATCTGATGACATTCTACATTGTAGTAATCTGATGACATTCATGACATTCTACATTGTAGTAATCTGATGACATTCCACATTGTAGTTATCGGATGACATTCCACATTGTAGTAATCTGATGACATTCTACATTGTAGTAATCTGATGACATTCTACATTGTAGTAATCTGATGACATTCCACATTGTAGTAATCTGATGACATTCCACATTGTAGCAATCTGATGACATTCCACGTTGTAGTAATCTGATGACATTCTACATTGTAGTAATCTGATGACATTCCACATTGTAGTAATCTGATGACATTCTACATTGTAGTAATCTGATGGCATTCATGACATTCTACATTGTAGTAATCTGATGACATTCTACATTGTAGTAATCTGATGACATTCCACATTGTAGTTATCGGATGACATTCCACATTGTAGTAATCAGATGACATTCCACATTGTAGTAATCTGATGACATTCTACATTGTAGTAATCTGATGACATTTTACACTGTAGTAATCTGATGACATTCTACATTGTAGTAATCTGATGACATTCTACATTGTAGTAATCTGATGACATTCATGACTTTCTACATTGTAGTAATCTGATGACATTCTACATTGTAGTAATCTGATGACATTCCACATTGTAGTTATCGGATGACATTCCACATTGTAGTAATCAGATGACATTCCACATTGTAGTAATCTGATGACATTCTACATTGTAGTAATCTGATGACATTCCACATTGTAGTAATCTGATGACATTCTACACTGTGGTAATCTGATGACAATCTACATTGTAGTAATCTAATGACATTCTACATTGTAGTAATCTGATGACATTCTACATTGTAGTAATCTGATGACATTCATGACATTCTACATTGTAGTAATCTGAGGACATTCTACATTGTAGTAATCTGATGACATTCCACATTGTAGTAATCTGATGACATTCTGCATTGTAGTAATCTGATGACATTCTACATTGTAGTAATCTGATGACATTCCACATTGAAGTAATCTGGTGACATTCTACATTGTAGTAATCTGATGACATTCTACATTGTAGTAATCTGATGACATTCAACATTGTAGTAATCTGATGACCTTCTACATTGTAATACAAACAGTTTTGTAAAGATCTGATGACATTCTACATTGTAATACAAACAGTTTTGTAAAGATCTGATGACATTCTACATTGTAATACAAACAGTTTTGTAAAGATCTGATTTTGTAAAGGTCGGATGACATTCTACATTGTAATACAAACAGTTTTGTAAAGATCTTGCCAACTTGCAAAGTTCATTTCAACTATATATAACATCTCCATACTCCACCATCAAAGTAAAAACAAATTTTTATTGTGATTGTAAAACTGATTTTGAAAACGTTTCGTCCAAAATGTTGTCAGGTTTAGTCATTTAGGAGTGAAGGAGATTAAAAAATTGTTTGCCCTAAATGCACATATATTTCCTTTGCAGCCAATTACAAAAGACAAATGATACAGTTGTTTTGATACATTTTTCAGAGAACTGGAGAAAACTATAACTTACGTGCAGCCATATGATAAACTTTAGGGGTCATTCCTTTCCTCAGAAAATCCATACTAATTCGGCAAAATTCTCTAACAACTGAAATACAAATTAATACTCACATTTCTTTATTAATACTAACTTAAATCACATTTCTTTATTAATGCTAACTAAAATCACATTTCTTTACTAATACTAACTCAAATCACATTTCTTTATTATTTATTTATTTATTGGTGTTTAAGGTCACATATTTATGCACAATGGCTAATCATGACCATGACAGTTTTATGGGTGGAGGAAGCCGGAATACCCGGAGAGAACCACCGAGCAACAACAAGCAGCTGCCAGCTCCCCAACATCGTAACTCCGCACTGCAGCACAGGCACGGTTAGATTGGTTGAAGATATGCGCACCATCGACATGCAGTATGCCTTAGTACATGGCGTCATCGTGCCCTCACGCGGGCAATGGAGATGAAGTGTCTTGCCCAAGGACACAACGCGGATGCCACAGGTGGGATTCGAACCGAGGACCTCTTGGCTTGCAGCCTGCACATCTACCTACTGAGCCATCACGCTCCCACATTTCTTTATTACTACCAACTCAAATCACATTTCTTTATTAATACTAACTCAAACCACTTTTCTTTATTAACGATAACTCAAATCACATTTCTTTATTAACGATAACTCAAATCACATTTCTTTATTACTGCTAATTCAAATCACATTTCTTTATTACTACTAATTCAAATCACATTTCTTTATTAATACTAACTCAAATCACATTTCTTTATTAATGCTAACTCAAATCACATTTCTTTATTAATACTAACTCAAATCACATTTCTTTATTAATGCTAACTCAAATCACATTTCTTTATTACAACTAACTCAAATCACATTTCTTTATTAATGCTAACTCAAATCACATTTCTTTATTAATACTAACTCAAATCACATTTCTTTATTAATGCTAACTCAAATCACATTTCTTTATTAATACTAACTCAAATCACATTTCTTTATTAATGCTAACTCAAATCACATTTCTTTATTAATACTAACTCAAATCACATTTCTTTATTAATGCTAACTCAAATCACATTTCTTTATTAATACTAACTCAAATCACATTTCTTTATTAATGCTAACTCAAATCACATTTCTTTATTAATACTAACTCAAATCACATTTCTTTATTAATGCTAACTCAAATCACATTTCTTTATTACTACTAACTCAAATTACATTTCTTTATTAATATGAACTCAAATCACATTTCTTTATTAATGCTAACTCAAATCACATTTCTTTATTACTACTAACTCAAATCACATTTCTTTATTAATGCTAACTCAAATCACATTTCTTTATTACTACTAACTCAAATCACATTTCTTTATTAATGCTAACTCAAATCACATTTCTTTCTTAATACTAACTCAAATCACATTTCTTTATTAATGCTAACTCAAATCACATTTCTTTATTAATACTAACTCAAATCACATTTCTTTATTAATACTAACTCAAATCACATTTCTTTATTACTACTAACTCAAATCACATTTCTTTATTAATGCTAACTCAAATCACATTTCTTTATTACTACTAACTCAAATCACATTTCTTTATTAATACTAACTCAAATCACATTTCTTTATTAATACTAACTCAAATCACATTTCTTTATTAATGCTAACTCAAATCACATTTCTTTATTAATGCTAACTCAAATCACATTTCTTTATTAATGCTAACTCAAATCACATTTCTTTATTAATGCTAACTCAAATCACATTTCTTTATTAATACTAACTCAAATCACACTTCTTTATTAATGCTAACTCAAATCACATTTCTTTATTAATACTAACTCAAATCACATTTCTTTATTAATGCTAACTCAAATCACATTTCTTTATTAATGCTAACTCAAATCACATTTCTTTATTAATACTAACTCAAATCACATTTCTTTATTAATGCTAACTCAAATCACATTTCTTTATTAATGCTAACTCAAATCACATTTCTTTATTAATGCTAACTCAAATCACATTTCTTTATTACAACCAACTCAAATCACATTTCTTTATTAATGCTAACTCAAATCACATTTCTTTATTAATGCTAACTCAAATCACATTTCTTTATTACAACCAACTCAAATCACATTTCTTTATTAATGCTAACTCAAATCACATTTCTTTATTAATGCTAACTCAAATCACATTTCTTTATTACAACCAACTCAAATCACATTTCTTTATTAATATGAACTCAAATCCCATTTCTTTATTACTACTAACTCAAATTACATTTCTTTATTAATATGAACTCAAATCACATTTCTTTATTAATATGAACTCAAACCACATTTCTTTATTAATACTAACTCAAATCACATTTCTTTTTTACTACTAATTCAAATCACATTTCTTTATTACTACTAATTCAAATCACATTTCTTTATTAATACTAACTCAAATCACATTTCTTTATTAATGCTAACTCAAATCACATTTCTTTATTAATACTAACTCAAATCACATTTCTTTATTAATACTAACTCAAATCACATTTCTTTATTAATACTAACTCAAATCACATTTCTTTATTAATGCTAACTCAAATCACATTTCTTTATTAATGCTAACTCAAATCACATTTCTTTATTAATGCTAACTCAAATCACATTTCTTTATTACAACCAACTCAAATCACATTTCTTTATTAATGCTAACTCAAATCACATTTCTTTATTAATGCTAACTCAAATCACATTTCTTTATTACAACCAACTCAAATCACATTTCTTTATTAATATGAACTCAAATCCCATTTCTTTATTACTACTAACTCAAATTACATTTCTTTATTAATATGAACTCAAATCACATTTCTTTATTAATATGAACTCAAACCACATTTCTTTATTAATACTAACTCAAATCACATTTCTTTTTTACTACTAATTCAAATCACATTTCTTTATTACTACTAACTCAAATCACATTTCTTTATTACTACTAATTCAAATCACATTTCTTTATTAATGCTAACTCAAATCACATTTCTTTATTAATGCTAACTCAAATCACATTTCTTTATTAATGCTAACTCAAATCACATTTCTTTATTAATACTAACTCAAATCACATTTCTTTATTAATGCTAACTCAAATCACATTTCTTTATTAATGCTAACTCAAATCACATTTCTTTATTAATGCTAACTCAAATCACATTTCTTTATTACAACCAACTCAAATCACATTTCTTTATTAATGCTAACTCAAATCACATTTCTTTATTAATGCTAACTCAAATCACATTTCTTTATTACAACCAACTCAAATCACATTTCTTTATTAATATGAACTCAAATCCCATTTCTTTATTACTACTAACTCAAATTACATTTCTTTATTAATATGAACTCAAATCACATTTCTTTATTAATATGAACTCAAACCACATTTCTTTATTAATACTAACTCAAATCACATTTCTTTTTTACTACTAATTCAAATCACATTTCTTTATTACTACTAATTCAAATCACATTTCTTTATTAATACTAACTCAAATCACATTTCTTTATTAATGCTAACTCAAATCACATTTCTTTATTAATACTAACTCAAATCACATTTCTTTATTAATGCTAACTCAAATCACATTTCTTTATTACAACTAACTCAAATCACATTTCTTTATTAATACTAACTCAAATCACATTTCTTTATTAATGCTAACTCAAATCACATTTCTTTGTTAATATGAACTCAAATCACATTTCTTTATTAATGCTAACTCAAATCACATTTCTTTATCAATACTAACTCAAATCACTTTTTTTTTACTACTAACTCAAATCACATTTCTTTATTAATACTAACTCAAATCACATTTCTTTATTAATGCTAACTCAAATCACATTTCTTTATTAATACTAACTCAAATCACATTTCTTTATTAATGCTAACTCAAATCACATTTCTTTATTAATGCTAACTCAAATCACATTTCTTTATTAATGCTAACTCAAATCACATTTCTTTATCAATACCAACTCAAATCACTTTTTTTTTTACTACTAACTCAAATCACATTTCTTTATTAATACTAACTCAAATCACTTTTTCTTTATTAATACTAACTCGAATCATATTTCTTTATTAATACTAACTCAAATCACATTTCTTTATTAATATGAACTCAAATCACATTTCTTTATTAATACTAATTCAAACCACATTTCTTTATTAATACTAACTCAAATCACATTTCTTTATTAATATGAACTCAAATCACATTTCTTTATTAATATGAACTCAAACCACATTTCTTTATTAATACTAACTTAAATCACATTTCTTTATTAATACTAATTCAAATCACATTTCTTTATTACTGCTAACTCAAATCACATTTCTTTATTAATACTAACTCAAATCACATTTCTTTATTAATATGAACTCAAAACACATTTCTTTATTAATATGAACTCAAACCACATTTCTTTATTAATATGAACTCAAATCACATTTCTTTATTAATACTAACTCAAATCACATTTCTTTATTAATACTAACTCAAATCACTTTTTCTTTATATGCTGAATTTCATGTTCTTGACTTGTAAAGTGTTGAGATTTATATATTATAAGTTACATTTATAATTATATGTTTTCTTATAACTCTCCAATTAATTTATTTAATGCATTTAATGTATTATTTATAAGTTCTTATCAACAGCCAGGATAACAGCGTGTCAGACAGTGTGAGGAATGGAAGAAGCTGGAGTAGCCAGGGAGAATGACAGTTTTGGCGAGTGAATGTCCGACTTTCCAACTTATTAACCCTGGACGAGCTAGATTAGCAGTGAAAGACAGCATGTGTATCAGCGATGTACAGTAAGTGAGTATGTCTCAGCTCCCTGTGCAACCAAGATCTGACGTGGAAATTTGGGATTAAGTGTCTTACTCAAGGACACAATGGTCAAGATAACACTGTTCTATGTAAATGTTTAAGGTCACATTAAGCACAATGCCTTTATCAAGAGCACAGCATAAGAAGAAAGTCACGTTTAACCAATCAATGACAATTTTGCCACCCAATTCAGGGAAACTGAAACTCAGGCACTCATTACCAGTGTTCTTCACCCAAAAAAATTAATTTCCGACCATGGTAGAAAGAATTCTTCTTTAAACTACTATACAATAGAATGCTACACCACCCTACTGGTATATGCAAGGAATTCTCCCTTAAAACTACAACATAATAAAGTACTATACCATTCTGTGGGGTTTATAATTCTCCTTTAAACTACCATATAAACAAGTATCACACCACTACATGGGATTTATACAAGGAATTCCCCTACAAACAATAATACAATAAAGTACTACACCACTACATGGGGTTTATACAAGGAATTCTCCCTTCAACTACCATATAATAAAGTCCTACACCACTACATGGGGTTTATACAAGGAATTCTCCCTTCAACTACCATACAATAAAGTACTACACCACTACATGGGGTTTATACAAGGAATTCTCCCTTCAACTACCATACAATAAAGTCCTACACCACTACATGGGGTTTATACAAGGAATTCTCCCTTCAACTACCATACAATAAAGTCCTACACCACTACATGGGGTTTATACAAGGAATTCTCCCTTCAACTACCATACAATAAAGTCCTACACCACTACATGGGGTTTATACAAGGAATTCTCCCTTCAACTACCATACAATAAAGTCCTACACCACTACATGGGGTTTATACAAGGAATTCTCCCTTCAACTACCATACAATAAAGTCCTACACCACTACATGAGGTTTATACAAAGAATTCTCCCTTCAACTACCATACAATAAAGTACTACACCACTACATGGGGTTTATACAAAGAAGTCTCCCTTCAACTACCATACAATAAAGTCCTACACCACTACATGGGGTTTATACAAGGAATTCTCCCTTCAACTACCATACAATAAAGTCCTACACCACTACATGGGGTTTATACAAGGAATTCTCCCTTCAACTACCATACAATAAAGTCCTACACCACTACATGGGGTTTATACAAGGAATTCTCCCTTCAACTACCATATAATAAAGTCCTACACCACTACATGGGGTTTATACAAGGAATTCTCCCTTCAACTACCATACAATAAAGTCCTACACCACTACATGGGGTTTATACAAAGAATTCTTCCTTCAACTACCATACAATAAAGTACTACACCACTACATGGGGTTTATACAAGGAATTCTCCCTTCAACTACCATACAATAAAGTACTACACCACTACATGGGGTTTATACAAAGAATTCTTCCTTCAACTACCATACAATAAAGTACTACACCACTACATGGGGTTTATACAAGGAATTCTCCCTTCAACTACCATACAATAAAGTCCTACACCACTACATGGGGTTTATACAAAGAATTCCCCCTTCAACTACCATACAATAAAGTACTACACCACTACATGGGGTTTATACAAGGAATTCTCCCTTCAACTACCATACAATAAAGTCCTACACCACTACATGGGGTTTATACAAAGAATTCCCCCTTCAACTACCATACAATGAAGTACTACACCACTACATGGGGTTTGTACAAGGAATTCTCCCTTCAACTACCATACAATAAAGTCCTACACCACTACATGGGGTTTATACAAGGAATTCTCCCTTCAACTACCATATAATAAAGTCCTACACCACTACATGGGGTTTATACAAGGAATTCTCCCTTCAACTACCATATAATAAAGTCCTACACCACTACATGGGGTTTATACAAGGAATTCTCCCTTCAACTACCATATAATAAAGTCCTACACCACTACATGGGGTTTGTACAAGGAATTCTCCCTTCAACTACCATACAATAAAGTCCTACACCACTACATGGGGTTTATACAAGGAATTCTCCCTTCAACTACCATACAATAAAGTACTACACCACTACATGAGGTTTATACAAAGAATTCTCCCTTCAACTACCATACAATAAAGTCCTACACCACTACATGGGGTTTATACAAGGAATTCTCCCTTCAACTACCATACAATAAAGTCCTACACCACTACATGGGGTTTATACAAAGAATTCTTTAAACTACCATATAATAAAGTCCTACACCACTACATGGGGTTTATACAAGGAATTCTCCCTTCAACTACCATATAATAAAGTCCTACACCACTACATGAGGTTTATACAGTCAAGGGATTCTTCTTTAAACTACCATATAACTAGAATGGTGTCATTTCTGTGCAAAACACACTTAGGTGTATCCCCACATTTTCAGTTTGGCAGCATGATGGCAACAAATCAATTCACATTCTAATGACAGAAGTGCCTCTACGGGCACCACAAGGGCCCAGATCAAAAATCTGAAACCTTTATGCACATCTAGAGACCCTACCAGAACATATGAAAACACTTTCATTTTGACTTGACACCTTCCAGGAGCCTTTCGCCGGAAACCCATTCTCTTCTCTAACGACAAAAGTGGTGATATGGGCATCACATTGGACCAAATCAAAAATCAGAAACCTTTATGCACATCTAGAGACCCACCTGAACATATGAATACACTTTCAATGTTTCGAAATTAAACCCCCCAGGCGCCTTCACCGGAAATCGATTCTCTAACGACAAAAGTGGGACCACAGGTGCCACATGGGGCCGAAACAAAAATCTGAAACCTTTATGCACATCTATAGCCTGTACTTGAACATATGAACATACTTTCAATGTTTCGAATTAAAACCCCTAGGAGCCTTTTGTCAGAAAACGATTCTCTAACAACAAAAGTGATGCTAAATGTGTGACATGGGGCCAAATCAAAAATCTGAAACCCTTATGCACATCTAGAGACCCCACCCGAACATATCAACCCATTTCAATGTTTTGAATTAAAACCCCAAGGAGCCTTTCACCAGAAACTGATTCTCTAACCACAAAAGTGGTGCTACGGGCACCACATGGGATGAATCTAAATTCTGAAACCTTTATGCACACCTAGAGACCCTACTAGAACATATGAACACACTTTCAACATTTTGAATTAAAACCCCTAGGAGCCTTTCGCCAGAAACTGATTCTCCAACAAAAAGTGTGGTGCTACGGGCACATGGGGGACGAATCAAAAATCCGAAAAAAGTATGCATATCTAGAGACCCTACCAGAACACACTTTCATCATTTTGAATTAAAACCCCTTGGAGCCTTTTGTCAGAAACCAATTCTCTAACAACAAAAGAGGCACTTCGGGTGCCACATAGGGTTGAATTAAAAATCCCCAACCTTTATGCACATATAGACACCCTAATGGAACATATGAACACACTTTCAACGTTTCGAATTAAAAGGTGGATGTAGGTATGGGATTATGCACCCCTACCCTCCCCCTCCCCACACTTATGGGGTTCGAGGGGACTGCCCTGGGAAAGTTTGAAAAATTTGATGGCATAAGACCAATTCTAGAACCACACCCGCACAGGAGAGCAGCAGGGGGGGGGGGCAGCAGGGCTAAAAAACCCTCTCCTTCAGGGGAGATCTCTCCCCCATCCCATCGGGGACATTTGGTAAGTTCGTCAGGGAGGGCTTCTCACTGCAGACTTGGTTAATATTTTCATCCGGGTAGCAATAAACTCTTCTTGCTTCAAATGACTATATTTTGGAAAATTGCTGGATAGAAACTTTTAATGCCTTTATTTCGAGAGGTTATGGCGAGCCGCGACCATAATTCTATTTCTTTGGGTGAGGAAATAACACTTTTTCAAAGGCTATTTTTTTAATTTCTCACACTGGGTCGAAGTTTTTCAAATAAGACTATGAAGAGCGCCATTTCACTTTTCATAGTCTTATTTGAATTTAATCTCCCCAACTCGGGGATTTTCTGGCGCCACCGCCAGTTGCCTATCAGACATTGTAATTTGAGGTAATCTGTAACTTTTTGGGGGAGTGCCTGACAGAATTTGGTCGAAAACTTTTATGTGGTAAAGGTTTAAAGTTACATTGTGAAAATCAAATTCATCAGACAGTTTTCCTTATTTTTTGCAACGCAAACTTTCCCGAAAACATATGAAACTAACAGAAAAATACAACTTTTTCCAAACTGGTTGGGGTGGGGGTGAGACCGGAGTTAAAATTTATGCGCTGGAAAATTATTTCTGGCAATTAGTACACCAAAATGGATGATGAGGTGACCATTCAGTCACTAAATGTTCTCACACAACAACTCAATTCAGCCAGCGTTATTCACAAAAATATGGAGCTTAGAATCCATGCAAAAATGAGGATAATGATGCGTTCCCCCAACCCTCCCTTTGCAGAAAGAGAGAAAGAACATTGTAACCTTGACTCTCGTAAAAAAAAATTTTTTAATTTTTCTCATACCTTTTGATAAAATGGCCGATCTGTGATTCAAAATTCAAGGCCTCGTATGAACAATGATATCTAGTAAAAACTTGAATGCCAAGTCGGGCTGCAATGTCTTCGCTTCAAATCATGGTTAATACGCATATCATATCATCACCAAGATCACTGAAAGTCTTCAGCGTCTATCAAGTGTTTTTAAGATAAGATAGTCCACCTGATTGGAACCCACCGTCAAGATTTACATGTAAATGGTCACAGTAAGAGTTCATAAAAATGACAGAATAATACCTTCTCAAACTGTATATGCTCACAGAGTTCCTACTTTTTCAAATTAAGGGTAGATTGTTTAATTCTGCTGTTGTTACACAAATGAAATTTTATCCCGACCCAATTTTTGTTCCCAGCCCCAAATCAGTACTATAGCTGTTTGTACACTGAATATCGGAATAGTAATTTCTGCCCACCTTTTGGGGAAACAAATTTCACATAAAAATGTATTACATAATGCGAGAATTTGGCAATTGTCAGATCATCGCTAATTGTCAAATACATTCTTAAAATTTATGCAGAAATCACCAACTGATCAGTCAGTAAGCGTATCCCAAAGTAAACTTATATTTGGAAAAGATGTATGGTTACAATTCTGGCAAAAATGTTGCATGTTTGGGCATCTTCCCCCCACATTTGACCTGGGCACAGAGAACAAGTTCCATATTTATATGCTTACATTAATTATAGTGCCGATAATGATAAACCATTTTTTATTTTAACACTGTAAATTGATGTCAAATCAAACACAGCAATTTCAACAAATGCATAAATCAGTTTTAAAGTTCTCTTAGGTCTGTTTCCAATTCCAACTTATTCGACAAGTTAACTTTTACTTCCTTCATGGGTGACATGAAGTCGCGGCAGATTTAAATTCTGTCATTTTTTTTAGGAAAATTGTGTAAAAAAGTATGTAATCGAGAATACTGAATCCAACCTTTCAGCCGTTAAGATAGATAAATCATTTGTGAGTAAGAGTGAAGAGAAAAACAAGAGGTAAGTTGATTTAAATCAGAATACAAGGTGTGAATGTGATATGACCAGTCCAGGGCCCGTTGCACTCATTCCTCGTTTCACTTGGTAGTATATATATATGGTACTAGCAGGTGTTACCCGGTGTTGCACGGGAGAAGATGGTTATATCAATATACCCTCAGATATGATCGGCTCGACTGTTTTCGAAATAGAAGGTCAAGGTCACTAATTTCAAGGTCAAGGTCACCCCACACGGGCACCCCGATGAAGTCAAAATGATCGATTGGGTCAATATATCTGCACATATGAAATTTCAGCCCAATCGGCCCAGCCATTTTCGAATTAAAAGGTCAAGGTCACCAATTTCAAGGTCAAGGTCACCGCACACGTGCACCCCGATAAAGTCAAAATGATCGATGGGTCAATCTACCCGCACATATGAAATTTTAGCCCGATCGGCCCAGCCGTTTTCAAAATAAAAGGTCAAGGTCATCAATTTCAAGGTCACCCCGCACGTGCACGGCACCCATCCCATGTTACTCGCAGGGACGAATTACCCCCATGTACAAAATTTGAGATCGATCGGTAGAGAAACGGAGGAGTTCACCCGGAACAAAGAGAGAGAGATATAGATACAGACATTCGCATTTATACATTAGATTATATATGGCCTGTAGTACAAGTTCCAGACTCCTGTGGTATTGGTATTATTATTACCCAGCACAGCAGGGAAGGGAGACAACTGGAATATTTTGTCATTTACCTTAGAATTAAATTAACTCATATTGTTAATAACGCTTAATTTACGAAGGATATCGAAAACTTGTTTAACTACGCTTTTTAATTCAATTAGAGCATTCAGAAACCATGAATGAACCAGCTTCTTAAGTGAACTTGAAATTTATTTTAAATACTTTAAATTTTTTTTTTAAAAGAATATACTGTTTATTACAGAGAAGAACACTCTCACCATGGGCAATGCTAAATTTCAAATCCACTGCATTGAGCTGAGGCAAATACAAAATCAACTGCAAGGTGATTATGTCGCCTTTCTAAGCCCAAAGTTACGTAGAAAAATAGTTGGGTAGATTACAAGTCACTCTCTAAAAATTGGTCAAAATAAGGGAAGGCTGAACTGAGTGAACCGAGGTTTACATAAAAACAATTATTTTCAAGAATCGAATGTGCTTGAGTGTGATAAATGGACATTTTCATTTGTCAAATAAGCGACCATTTATTTGAAATCACAGGAGAATCAATTGTCCATTGCCGCTTTTTGCAGATTTTTTATTTCTATTTTGTTCCGTTTTAGTCGGAGCTTCAAGTGTCAAAACGAAAATAGGTGACTTATGCAACTCAACAAAATAACCCAATCTGAAAGTAGGTTATGTCTCTTAGGATGCCAAAAATTCTCTGCTGAAAATGTATACACAACGGACGTATTTTCTAAGACTGTGTTTGTATTTCGTTTTGCTGACGACTGTTAACTGTTGGGCCGTCTATTCCCAGAAAAACACGAATGGAGTTGAAACACGTGAAAAAAGCTTTAGTGATGGCAAGAAAAGCTTTGTACGGGGCACAAGTGTGCATATAAAGGATCTTGAAAAAGTACCTTCCAAGCAACCTTCTCACATCTGGTCCTGTTCACACTTTCAGACTAAGAAAATTATTAGCTTAGTAGGCTTTGGTGAAAAGCAACCACAGAAGGGTGCTTGCGGGATTGACAGGAGAGGGTAGCAGTGGGGGATTTTCAATCAATAATTACTTTGTGATTTTTTAACCTGGCATAGATGCATCATAGACAACTGGACCTGCATTAATCGGGCGTTAATGGAGGACCACAAGCTGAAAATATGAAGGGACGACAGGGCCTGGTACATAAATATTCTTAATTTTTCCCACTTATGAAGTCTCCCCACTTGACTCGGCAGTCTCTCTATTTTTTCTGGAGGGAGATATGAAGTCTCCATAAAATTCCCCCCTAGGCTGGTCCCTGCTGCGTGGTAACCATAGTCATCACTGGTAGGGAAAGAGTTTTTTGTAGGGGGGGGGGGGTGGAGAATTTTAACCTACATTCTTGTTATATACCATCGGACTTAGTTTTGTGCATGTATGTATGTTTGTATAACTTTTATTTATTTTTTTCTCCACAATTATGTCCTCTATGTACATTTATTTTGTCACGATGTCATATATGTTTTGTTTTTGTTTTCTGACTTTTCCCTCATGTCCACTGACTTATCCCTCCTGGCCTCTGAAAATGAGGGGATAATAAAGTACTACATCACTACATGGACTTATACAAAGAAATCTCCTTTAAACTACCATACAATAAAGAACTACATCACTACATTGAGTTTATACAAAGAAATCTCCTTTAAATTACCATACAATAAATAACTACATCACTACATGGAGTTTATACAAAGAAATCTCCTTTAAACTACCATACAATAAAGAACTACATCACTACATGGAGTTTATACAAAGAAATCTCCTTTAAATTACCATACAATAAAGAACTACATCACTACATGGAGTTTATACAAAGAAATCTCCTTTAAACAACCATACAATAAAGAACTACATCACTACATGGAGTTTATACAAAGAAATCTCCTTTAAATTACCATACAATAAAGAACTACATCACTACATGGAGTTTATACAAAGAAATCTCCTTTAAACTACCATACAATAAAGAACTACATCACTACATGGAGTTTATACAAAGAAATCTCCTTTAAACTACCACATAGATGTAATAAAGTACTACACCTACTACATGGGGTTTATTTGGGAAATTCACCGTTATTTATTAATTTATTTATTTATTGGGGTTTAACAACTCTTTCAACAGCCGGGAATTCTCCTTTAAACTACCATATAACATAGTACTACACCACGAGATCTATAACATAGTATTACACCACCAGATCTGTAACATAGTACTACACCACCAGATCTATAACATAGTACTACACCACCAGATCTAGTAACATAGTACTACACCACCAGATCTAGTAACATAGTACTACACCACCAGATCTATAACATAGTACTACACCACCAGATCTATAACATAGTACTACACCACCAGATCTATAACATAGAACTACACCACCAGATCTAGTAAAATAGTACTACACCACCAGATCTAATAACATAGTACTACACCACCAGATCTGTAACATAGTACTACACCACCAGATCTATAACATAGTACTACACCACCAGATCTATAACATAGTACTACACAACCAGATCTATAACATAGTACTACACCACCAGATCTAGTAAAATAGTACTACACCACCAGATCTAATAACATAGTACTACACCACCAGATCTGTAACATAGTACTACATCACCAGATCTGTAACATAGTACTACACCACGAGATCTAGTAACATAGTACTACACCACCAGATCTATAACACAGTACTACACCACCAGATCTGTAACATAGTACTACACCACCAGATCTAGTAACATAGTACTACACCACCAGATCTAGTAACATAGTACTACACCACCAGATCTATAACACAGTACTACACCACCAGATCTGTAACATAGTACTACACCACCAGATCTCGTAACATAGTACGACACCACCTGATCTATAACATAGTACTACACCACGAGATCTATAACATAGTATTACACCACCAGATCTGTAACATAGTACTACACCACCAGATCTATAACATAGTACTACACCACCAGATCTAGTAACATAGTACTACACCACCAGATCTAATAACATAGTACTACACCACCAGATCTATAACATAGTACTACACCACCAGATCTGTAACATAGTACTACACCACCAGATCTATAACATAGTACTACACCACAAGATCTATAACATAGTACTACACCACCAGATCTATAACAAAGTACTACACCACCAGATCTAATAACATAGTACTACACCACCAGATCTATAACATAGTACTACACCACCAGATCTGTAACATAGTACTACACCAGCAGATCTATAACATAGTACTACACGACAAGATCTGTAACATAGTACTACACCACCAGATCAGTAACATAGTACTACACCACCAGATCTAATAACATAGTACTACACCACCAGATCTATAACATAGTACTACACCACCAGATCTATAACATAGTACTACACCACCAGATCTATAACATAGTACTACACCACGAGATCTAGCAACATAGTACTACACCACCAGATCTATAACATAGTACTACACCACCAGATCTGTAACATAGTACTACACCACCAGATCTAGTAACATAGTACTACACCACCAGATCTAGTAACATAGGACTACACCACCAGATCTATCACATAGTACTACACCACCAGATCTGTAACATAGTACTACACCACCAGATCTCATAACATAGTACGACACCACCTGATCTATAACATAGTACTACACTACCAGATCTATAACATAGCACTACACTACCAGATCTATAACATAGTACTACACCACCAGATCTGTAACATAGTACTACACCACCAGATCTATAACATAGTACTACACCACCAGATCTGTAACACAGTACTACACCACCAGATCTGCAATAGTACTACACCACCAGATCTAGTAACATAGTATTACACCACCAGATCTAGTAACATAGTATTACACCACCAGATCTATAACATAGTACTACACCACCAGATCTATAACATAGTACTACACCACCAGATCTATAACATATTACTACACCACGAGATCTATAACATAGTACTACACCACCAGATCTGTAATAGTACTACACCACCAGATCTATAACATAGTACTACACCAGATCTATAACATAGTACTACACCACCAGATCTGTAACATAGTACTACACCACCAGATCTATAACATAGTACTACACCACAAGATCTAGTAATTACCAAATAACATAGTACTACACCACGAGATCTAAAACATAGTACTACACCAAGAGATCTATAACATAGTACTACACCACCAGATCTATAACATAGTACTACACCACAGATCTATAACATAGTACTACACCACCACATCTATAACATAGTACTACACCACCAGATCTAGTAATTACCAAATAACATAGTACTACACCACGAGATCTATACCATAGTACTACACCACCAGATCTATAACATAGTACTACACCACCAGATCTATAACATAGTACTACACCAGATCTATAACATAGTCCTACACCACCAGATCTGTAACATAGTACTACACCACCAGATCTATAACATAGTACTACACCACAAGATCTAGTAATTACCAAATAACATAGTACTACACCACGAGATCTAAAACATAGTACTACACCACGAGATCTATAACATAGTACTACACCACCAGATCTATAACATAGTACTACACCACAGATCTATAACATAGTACTACACCACCACATCTATAACATAGTACTACACCACCAGATCTAGTAATTACCAAATAACATAGTACTACACCACGAGATCTATACCATAGTACTACACCACCAGATCTATAACATAGTACTACACCACCAGATCTATAACATGTTACTATACCACCAGATATATAACACAGTACTACACCACCAGATCTATAACATAGTACTACACCACCACATCTATAACATAGTACTACACCACCAGATCTATAACATAGTACTACACCACCAGATCTGTAACATAGTACTACACCACGAGATCTAGTAATTACCAAATAACATAGTACTACACCACCAGATCTATAACATGTTACTACACCACAAGATCTATAACATAGTACTACACCACCAGATCTATAACATAGAACTACACCACCAGATCTATAACACAGTACTACACCACCAGATCTAGTAATTAACAAATAACATAGTACTACACCACCAGATCTAGTAATTACCAAATAACATAGTACCACACCACCAGATCTATAACATGTTACTATACCACCAGATCTATAACACAGTACTACACCACCAGATCTATAACATAGTACTACACCACCAGATCTATAACACAGTACTACACCACCAGATCTATAACATAGTACTACACCACAAGATCTAGTAATTACTAAATAACATAGTACTACACCACAAGATCTATAACATAGTACTACACCACCAGATCTATAACATGGTACTACACCACGAGATCTATAACATAGTACTACACCACGAGATCTATAACACAGTACTACACCACAAGATCTATAAGATAGTACTACACCACCAGATCTATAACATAGTATTACACCACCAGATCTAGGAATTACCAAATAACATAGTACTACACCACGAGATCTATAACATAGTACTACACCACAAGATCTATAACATAGTACTACACCACCAGATCTATAACATAGTACTACACCACGAGATCCATAACATAGTACTACACCACGAGATCTATAACATAGGACTACACCACAAGATCTATAACATAGTACTACACCACCAGATCTATAACATAGTACTACACCACGAGATCCATAACATAGTACTACACCACGAGATCTATAACACAGTACTACACCACCAGATCTATAACATAGTACTACACCACCAGATCTATAACATAGAACTACACCACCAGATCTGTAACATAGTACTACACCACAAGATCCAGTAATTACCAAATAACAGTACTACACCACAAGATCTAGTAATTACTAAAAACATAGTACCACACCACCAGATCTATAACATAGTACTACACCACCAAATCTATAATATAGTACTACACCACCAGATCTACAACACAGAACTACACCACCAGATCTAGTAATTACCAAATAACATAGTACTACACCACCAGATCTAGTAATTACCAAATAACATAGTACTACACCACCAGATCTATAACATAGTACTACACCACCAGATGTATAACATAGTACTACACCACCAGATCTATAACATAGTACTTCATGACCAGATCTATAACATAGTACTACACCACCGGATCTATAACATAGTACTACACCACGAGATCTATAACATAGTACTACACCACCAGATCTATAACATAGTACTACACCACCAGATCTATAATAAAGTACTACACCACCAGATCTATAACATAGTACTACAAAACCAGATCTATAACATAGAACTACACCACCAGATCTGTAACATAGTACTACACCACAAGATCCAGTAATTACCAAATAACAGTACTACACCACAAGATCTAGTAATTACTAAAAACATAGTACTACACCACCAGATCTATAACATAGTACTACACCACCAAATCTATAATATAGTACTACACCACCAGATCTATAACACAGAACAACACCACCAGATCTAGTAATTACCAAATAACATAGTACTACACCACCAGATCTAGTAATTACCAAATAACATAGTACTACACCACCAGATCTATAACATAGTACTACACCACCAGATGTATAACATAGTACTAAACCACCAGATCTATAACATAGTACTACATGACCAGATCTATAACATAGTACTACACCACCGGATCTATAACATAGAACTACACCACCAGATCTATAACACAGTACTACACCACCAGATCTAGTAATTAACAAATAACATAGTACTACACCACCAGATCTAGTAATTACCAAATAACATAGTACCACACCACCAGATCTATAACATGTTACTATACCACCAGATCTATAACACAGTACTACACCACCAGATCTATAACATAGTACTACACCACCAGATCTATAACACAGTACTACACCACCAGATCTATAACATAGTACTACACCACAAGATCTAGTAATTACTAAATAACATAGTACTACACCACAAGATCTATAACATAGTACTACACCACCAGATCTATAACATGGTACTACACCACGAGATCTATAACATAGTACTACACCACGAGATCTATAACACAGTACTACACCACAAGATCTATAAGATAGTACTACACCACCAGATCTATAACATAGTATTACACCACCAGATCTAGGAATTACCAAATAACATAGTACTACACCACGAGATCTATAACATAGTACTACACCACAAGATCTATAACATAGTACTACACCACCAGATCTATAACATAGTACTACACCACGAGATCCATAACATAGTACTACACCACGAGATCTATAACATAGGACTACACCACAAGATCTATAACATAGTACTACACCACCAGATCTATAACATAGTACTACACCACGAGATCCATAACATAGTACTACACCACGAGATCTATAACACAGTACTACACCACCAGATCTATAACATAGTACTACACCACCACATCTATAACATAGTACTACACCACCAGATCTAGTAATTACCAAATAACATAGTACTACACCACGAGATCTATACCATAGTACTACACCACCAGATCTATAACATAGTACTACACCACCAGATCTATAACATGTTACTATACCACCAGATATATAACACAGTACTACACCACCAGATCTATAACATAGTACTACACCACCACATCTATAACATAGTACTACACCACCAGATCTATAACATAGTACTACACCACCAGATCTGTAACATAGTACTACACCACGAGATCTAGTAATTACCAAATAACATAGTACTACACCACCAGATCTATAACATGTTACTACACCACAAGATCTATAACATAGTACTACACCACCAGATCTATAACATAGAACTACACCACCAGATCTATAACACAGTACTACACCACCAGATCTAGTAATTAACAAATAACATAGTACTACACCACCAGATCTAGTAATTACCAAATAACATAGTACCACACCACCAGATCTATAACATGTTACTATACCACCAGATCTATAACACAGTACTACACCACCAGATCTATAACATAGTACTACACCACCAGATCTATAACACAGTACTACACCACCAGATCTATAACATAGTACTACACCACAAGATCTAGTAATTACTAAATAACATAGTACTACACCACAAGATCTATAACATAGTACTACACCACCAGATCTATAACATGGTACTACACCACGAGATCTATAACATAGTACTACACCACGAGATCTATAACACAGTACTACACCACAAGATCTATAAGATAGTACTACACCACCAGATCTATAACATAGTATTACACCACCAGATCTAGGAATTACCAAATAACATAGTACTACACCACGAGATCTATAACATAGTACTACACCACAAGATCTATAACATAGTACTACACCACCAGATCTATAACATAGTACTACACCACGAGATCCATAACATAGTACTACACCACGAGATCTATAACATAGGACTACACCACAAGATCTATAACATAGTACTACACCACCAGATCTATAACATAGTACTACACCACGAGATCCATAACATAGTACTACACCACGAGATCTATAACACAGTACTACACCACCAGATCTATAACATAGTACTACACCACCAGATCTATAACATAGAACTACACCACCAGATCTGTAACATAGTACTACACCACAAGATCCAGTAATTACCAAATAACAGTACTACACCACAAGATCTAGTAATTACTAAAAACATAGTACCACACCACCAGATCTATAACATAGTACTACACCACCAAATCTATAATATAGTACTACACCACCAGATCTACAACACAGAACTACACCACCAGATCTAGTAATTACCAAATAACATAGTACTACACCACCAGATCTAGTAATTACCAAATAACATAGTACTACACCACCAGATCTATAACATAGTACTACACCACCAGATGTATAACATAGTACTACACCACCAGATCTATAACATAGTACTTCATGACCAGATCTATAACATAGTACTACACCACCGGATCTATAACATAGTACTACACCACGAGATCTATAACATAGTACTACACCACCAGATCTATAACATAGTACTACACCACCAGATCTATAATAAAGTACTACACCACCAGATCTATAACATAGTACTACAAAACCAGATCTATAACATAGAACTACACCACCAGATCTGTAACATAGTACTACACCACAAGATCCAGTAATTACCAAATAACAGTACTACACCACAAGATCTAGTAATTACTAAAAACATAGTACTACACCACCAGATCTATAACATAGTACTACACCACCAAATCTATAATATAGTACTACACCACCAGATCTATAACACAGAACAACACCACCAGATCTAGTAATTACCAAATAACATAGTACTACACCACCAGATCTAGTAATTACCAAATAACATAGTACTACACCACCAGATCTATAACATAGTACTACACCACCAGATGTATAACATAGTACTAAACCACCAGATCTATAACATAGTACTACATGACCAGATCTATAACATAGTACTACACCACCAGATCTATAACATAGAACTACACCACCAGATCTATAACACAGTACTACACCACCAGATCTAGTAATTAACAAATAACATAGTACTACACCACCAGATCTAGTAATTACCAAATAACATAGTACCACACCACCAGATCTATAACATGTTACTATACCACCAGATCTATAACACAGTACTACACCACCAGATCTATAACATAGTACTACACCACCAGATCTATAACACAGTACTACACCACCAGATCTATAACATAGTACTACACCACAAGATATAGTAATTACTAAATAACATAGTACTACACCACAAGATCTATAACATAGTACTACACCACCAGATCTATAACATGGTACTACACCACGAGATCTATAACATAGTACTACACCACGAGATCTATAACACAGTACTACACCACAAGATCTATAAGATAGTACTACACCACCAGATCTATAACATAGTATTACACCACCAGATCTAGGAATTACCAAATAACATAGTACTACACCACGAGATCTATAACATAGTACTACACCACAAGATCTATAACATAGTACTACACCACCAGATCTATAACATAGTACTACACCACGAGATCCATAACATAGTACTACACCACGAGATCTATAACATAGGACTACACCACAAGATCTATAACATAGTACTACACCACCAGATCTATAACATAGTACTACACCACGAGATCCATAACATAGTACTACACCACGAGATCTATAACACAGTACTACACCACCAGATCTATAACATAGTACTACACCACCAGATCTATAACATAGAACTACACCACCAGATCTGTAACATAGTACTACACCACAAGATCCAGTAATTACCAAATAACAGTACTACACCACAAGATCTAGTAATTACTAAAAACATAGTACCACACCACCAGATCTATAACATAGTACTACACCACCAAATCTATAATATAGTACTACACCACCAGATCTACAACACAGAACTACACCACCAGATCTAGTAATTACCAAATAACATAGTACTACACCACCAGATCTAGTAATTACCAAATAACATAGTACTACACCACCAGATCTATAACATAGTACTACACCACCAGATGTATAACATAGTACTACACCACCAGATCTATAACATAGTACTTCATGACCAGATCTATAACATAGTACTACACCACCGGATCTATAACATAGTACTACACCACGAGATCTATAACATAGTACTACACCACCAGATCTATAACATAGTACTACACCACCAGATCTATAATAAAGTACTACACCACCAGATCTATAACATAGTACTACAAAACCAGATCTATAACATAGAACTACACCACCAGATCTGTAACATAGTACTACACCACAAGATCCAGTAATTACCAAATAACAGTACTACACCACAAGATCTAGTAATTACTAAAAACATAGTACTACACCACCAGATCTATAACATAGTACTACACCACCAAATCTATAATATAGTACTACACCACCAGATCTATAACACAGAACAACACCACCAGATCTAGTAATTACCAAATAACATAGTACTACACCACCAGATCTAGTAATTACCAAATAACATAGTACTACACCACCAGATCTATAACATAGTACTACACCACCAGATGTATAACATAGTACTAAACCACCAGATCTATAACATAGTACTACATGACCAGATCTATAACATAGTACTACACCACCGGATCTATAACATAGTACTACACCACAAGATCTATAACATAATACTATACCACCAGATCTAAAACATAGTACTACACCACAAGATCTATAACAGTACTACACCACGAGATCTATAACACAGTACTACACCACGAGATCTATAAGATAGTACTACACCACCAGATCTATAACATAGTACTACACCACCAGATCTATAACATAGTACTACACCACGAGATCTATAACACAGAACTACACCACAAGATCTAGTAATTACCAGATGACATAGTACTACACCACCAGATGTATAACATAGTACTACACCGCGAGATCTATAACATAGTACTACACGAACAGATCTATAACATAGTACTACACCACCAGATCTATAACATAGTACTACACCACCAGATCTAGTAATTACCAAATAACATAGTACTACACCACCAGATCTAGTAATTACCAAATAACAGTACTACACCACCAGATCTATAACATAGTACTACACCACCAGATCTATAACATAGTACTACACCACCAGATCTATAACATAGCACTACACCACCAGATCTATAACATAGTACTACACCACCAGATCTATAACATAGTACTACACCACAAGATCTAGTAATTACCAAATGACATAGTACTACACCACCAGATGTATAACATAGTACTACACCGCGAGATCTATAACATAGTACTACACGAACAGATCTATAACATAGTACTACACCACCAGATCTATAACATAGTTCTACACCACCAGATCTATAACATAGTACTACACCACAAGATCTATAACATAGTACTACACGAACAGATCTATAACATAGTACTACACCACCAGATCTATAACATAGTACTACACCACCAGATGTATAACATAGTACTACACCACCAGATCTATAACATAGTACTACATGACCAGATCTATAAAATAGTACTACACCACCGGATCTATAACATAGTACTACACCACGAGATCTATAACATAGTACTACACCACCAGATCTATAACATAGTACTACACCACCAGATCTATAATAAAGTACTACACCACCAGATCTATAACATAGTACTACACCACCAGATCTATAACATAGTACTACACCACAAGATCCAGTAATTACCAAATAACATAGTACTACACCACCAGATCTATAACATAGTACTACACCACCAGATCTATAACATAGAACTACACTACCAGATCTGTAACATAGTACTACACCACCAGATCTATAACATAGTACTACACCACAAGATGTATAACATAGTACTACACCACCAGATCTATAACATAGTACTACACCACGAGATCCATAACATAGTACTACACCACGAGATCTATAACACAGTACTACACCACGAGATCTATAACATAGTACTACACCACCAGATCTATAACATAGTACTACACCACAAGATCTAGTAATTACCAAATAACATAGTACTACACCACCAGATCTATAACATAGTACTACACCACCAGATCTATAACATAGAACTACACTACCAGATCTGTAACAAAGTACTACACCACAAGATCCAGTAATTACCAAATAACAGTACTACACCACAAGATCTAGTAATTACTAAAAACATAGTACTACACCACCAGATCTATAACATAGTACTACACCACCAAATCTATAATATAGTACTACACCACCAGATCTATAACACAGAACTACACCACCAGATCTAGTAATTACCAAATAACATAGTACTACACCACCAGATCTAGTAATTACCAAATAACATAGTACTACTCCACCAGATGTATAACATAGTACTACACCACCAGATGTATAACATAGTACTACACCACCAGATCTATAACATAGTACTACATGACCAGATCTATAACATAGTACTACACCACCGGATCTATAACATAGTACTACACCACGAGATCTATAACATAGTACTACACCACCAGATCTATAATAAAGTACTACACCACCAGATCTATAACATAGTACTACAAAACCAGATCTATACCATAGAACTACACCACCAGATCTGTAACATAGTACTACACCACAAGATCCAGTAATTACCAAATAACAGTACTACACCACAAGATCTAGTAATTACTAAAAACATAGTACTACACCACCAAATCTATAATATAGTACTACACCACCAGATCTATAACACAGAACGACACCACCAGATCTAGTAATTACCAAATAACATAGTACTACACCACCAGATCTAGTAATTACCAAATAACATAGTACTACACCACCAGATCTATAACATAGTACTACACCACCAGATGTATAACATAGTACTAAACCACCAGATCTATAACATAGTACTACATGACCAGATCTATAACATAGTACTACACCACCGGATCTATAACATAGTACTACACCACAAGATCTATAACATAATACTATACCACCAGATCTAAAACATAGTACTACACCACAAGATCTATAACAGTACTACACCACGAGATCTATAACACAGTACTACACCACGAGATCTATAAGATAGTACTGCACCACCAGATCTATAACATAGTACTACACCACCAGATCTATAACATAGTACTACACCACCAGATCTATAACACAGAACTACACCACAAGATCTAGTAATTACCAGATGACATAGTACTACACCACCAGATGTATAACATAGTACTACACCGCGAGATCTATAACATAGTACTACACGAACAGATCTATAACATAGTACTACACCACCAGATCTATAACATAGTACTACACCACCAGATCTATAACATAGTACTACACCACAAGATCTAGTAATTACCAGATGACATAGTACTACACCACCAGATGTATAACATAGTACTACACCGCGAGATCTATAACATAGTACTACACGAACAGATCTATAACATAGTACTACACCACCAGATCTATAACATAGTACTACACCACAAGATCTATAACATAGTACTACACGAACAGATCTATAACATAGTACTACACCACCAGATCTAGTAATTACCAAATAACATGGTACTACATCACCAGATCTATAACATAGTACTACACGAACAGATCTATAACATAGTACTACACCACCAGATCTATAACATAGTACTACACCACCAGATGTATAACATAGTACTACACCACCAGATCTATAACATAGTACTACATGACCAGATCTATAAAATAGTACTACACCACCGGATCTATAACATAGTACTACACCACAAGATCTATAACATAGTACTACACCACCAGATCTATAACATAGTACTACACCACAAGATCTAGTAATTACCAGATGACATAGTACTACACCACCAGATGTATAACATAGTACTACACCACCAGATCTATAACATAGTACTACATGACCAGATCTATAACATAGTACTACACCACCGGATCTATAACATAGTACTACACTACGAGATCTATAACATAGTACTACACCACCAGATCTATAATAAAGTACTACACCACCAGATCTATAACATAGTACTACAAAACCAGATCTATAACATAGAACTACACCACCAGATCTGTAACATAGTACTACACCACAAGATCCAGTAATTACCAAATAACAGTACTACACCACAAGATCTAGTAATTACTAAAAACATAGTACTACACCACCAGATGTATAACATAGTACTACACCACCAAATCTATAATATAGTACTACACCACCAGATCTATAACACAGAACGACACCACCAGATCTAGTAATTACCAAATAACATAGTACTACACCACCAGATCTAGTAATTACCAAATAACATAGTACTACACCACCAGATCTATAACATAGTACTACACCACCAGATGTATAACATAGTACTAAACCACCAGATCTATAACATAGTACTACATGACCAGATCTATAACATAGTACTACACCACCGGATCTATAACATAGTACTACACCACAAGATCTATAACATAATACTATACCACCAGATCTAAAACATAGTACTACACCACAAGATCTATAACAGTACTACACCACGAGATCTATAACACAGTACTACACCACGAGATCTATAAGATAGTACTGCACCACCAGATCTATAACATAGTACTACACCACCAGATCTATAACATAGTACTACACCACCAGATCTATAACACAGAACTACACCACAAGATCTAGTAATTACCAGATGACATAGTACTACACCACCAGATGTATAACATAGTACTACACCGCGAGATCTATAACATAGTACTACACGAACAGATCTATAACATAGTACTACACCACCAGATCTATAACATAGTACTACACCACCAGATCTATAACATAGTACTACACCACAAGATCTAGTAATTACCAGATGACATAGTACTACACCACCAGATGTATAACATAGTACTACACCGCGAGATCTATAACATAGTACTACACGAACAGATCTATAACATAGTACTACACCACCGGATCTATAACATAGTACTACACCACCGGATCTATAACATAATACTACACCACAAGATCTATAACATAATACTATACCACCAGATCTAAAACATAGTACTACACCACAAGATCTATAACAGTACTACACCACGAGATCTATAACACAGTACTACACCACGAGATCTATAACATAGTACTACACCACCAGATCTATAACATAGTACTACACCACCAGATCTATAACACAGAACTACACCACAAGATCTAGTAATTACCAGATGACATAGTACTACACCACCAGATGTATAACATAGTACTACACCGCGAGATCTATAACATAGTACTACACGAACAGATCTATAACATAGTACTACACCACCAGATCTATAACATAGTACTACACCACCAGATCTATAACATAGTACTACACCACAAGATCTAGTAATTACCAGATGACATAGTACTACACCACCAGATGTATAACATAGTACTACACCGCGAGATCTATAACATAGTACTACACGAACAGATCTATAACATAGTACTACACCACCAGATCTATAACATAGTACTACACCACCAGATCTATAACATAGAACTACACCACAAGATCTAGTAATTACCAAATGACATAGTACTACACCACCAGATGTATAACATAGTACTACACCGCGAGATCTATAACATAGTACTACACGAACAGATCTATAACATAGTACTACACCACCAGATCTATAACATAGTACTACACCACCAGATCTATAACATAGTACTACACCACAAGATCTAGTAATTACCAAATGACATAGTACTACACCACCAGATGTATAACATAGTACTACACCGCGAGATCTATAACATAGTACTACACGAACAGATCTATAACATAGTACTACACCACCAGATCTATAACATAGTACTACACCACCAGATCTAGTAATTACCAAATAACATAGTACTACACCACCAGATCTAGTAATTAACAAATAACAGTACTACACCACCAGATCTATAACATAATACTACACCACCAGATCTATAACATAGTACTACACCACCAGATCTATAACATAGTACTACACCACCAGATCTATAACATAGCACTACACCACCAGATCTATAACATAGTACTACACCACCAGATCTAGTAATTACCAAATAACATAGTACTACACCACCAGATCTAGTAATTATCAAAGAATATAGTACTACACCACCAGATCTATAACATGTTAGTACACCACGAGATCTATAACATAGTACTACACCACCAGATCTATAACATAGTACTACACCACCAGATCTAGTAATTACCAAATAACATAGTACTACACCACCAGATCTAGTAATTACCAAATAACAGTACTACACCACCAGATCTATAAAATAGTACTACACCACCAGATCTATAACATAGTACTACACCACCAGATCTATAACATAGTACTACACCACCAGATCTATAACATAGCACTACACCACCAGATCTATAACATAGTACTACACCACCAGATCTAGTAATTACCAAATAACATAGTACTACACCACCAGATCTAGTAATTACCAAATAACATAGTACTACACCACGAGATCTATAACATAGTACTACAACACCAGATCTATAACATAATACTACACCACAAGATCTAGTAATTACCAAATAACATAGTACTACACCACCAGATCTAGTAATTACCAAATAACATAGTACTACACCACCAGATCTGGTCATTACCAAATAACATAGTACTACACAAGATCTATAACATAGTACTACACCACCAGATCTAGTAATTACCAAATAACATAGTACTACACCACCAGATCTAGTAATTACCAAATAACATAGTACTACACCACCAGATCTATAACATAGTACTACACCACCAGATGTATAACATAGTACTACACCACCAGATCTATAACATAGTACTACACCACCAGATCTATAACACAGTACTACACCACCAGATGTATAACACAGAACTACACCACCAGATCTAGTAATTACCAAATAACATAGTACTACACCACCAGATCTATAACATAGTACTACACCACCAGATCTATAACACAGTACTACACCACGAGATCTATAACATAGTACTACACCACCAGATGTATAACATAGTACTACACCACCAGATCTAGGAATTACCAAATAACATAGTACTACACCACAAGATCTAGTAATTACCAAATAACGTAGTACTACACCACCAGATCTAGGAATTACCAAATAACATAGTACTACACCACCAGATCTATAACATAGTACTACACCACCAGATCTATAACATAGTACTACACCACCAGATCTATAACATAGTACTACACCACCAGATCTAGGAATTACCAAATAACATAGTACTACACCACAAGATCTAGTAATTACCAAATAACGTAGTACTACACCACCAGATCTAGGAATTACCAAATAACATAGTACTACACCACAAGATCTATAACATAGTACTACACCACCAGATGCATAACATAGTACTACACCACCAGATCTATAACATAGTACTACACCACCAGATGTATAACATACTACGACACCACCAGATCTATAACAAAGTACTACACCACCAGATCTAGGAATTAATGGTTTTATGGAAGGTTGATTTAACCAGATCTAGTAATTATTGGTTTCACAAAAGGTCGACTGTAACCAGATCTAGTAATTATTGGTTTCACGGAAGGCTGACTGTAACCAGATCTAGGAATTATTGGTTTCATGGAAGGCTGACTGCAACCAGATCTAGGAATTATTGGTTTCATGGAAGGCTGACTGTAACCAGATCTAGGAATTATTGGTTTCATGGAAGGCTGGCTGTAACCAGATCTAGTAATTATTGGTTTCACAGAAGGTTCACTGTAACCAGGTCTAGGAATTATTGGTTTCACGGAAGGCTGACTGTAACCAGATCTAGTAATTATTAGTTTCACGGAAGGCTGACTGTAACCAGATCTAGTAATTATTGGTTTCAGGGAAGGTTGACTGTAACGAGATCTAGTAATTATTGGTTTGACAGAAGGTTGACTGTAACCAGATCTAGCAGTTATTGGTTTCAGGGAAGGTTGACTGCAACCAAATCTAGTAATTGGTTTCAGGGAAGGTTGACTGTAACCAGATCTAGTAATTATTGGTTTCACAGAAGGCTGACTGTAACCAGATCTAGGAATTATTGGTTTCACAGAAGGCTGACTGTAACCAGATCTAGTAATTATTGGTTTCACAGAAGGTTGACTGTAACCAGATCTAGGAATTATTGGTTTCACAGAAGGTTGACTGCAACCAGATCTAGTAATTATTGGTTTCAGGGAAGACTTTCTGTAACCAGATCTAGTAATTATTGGTTTCACAGAAGGTTGACTGTAACCAGATCTAGGAATTATTGGTTTCACAGAAGGCTGACTGTAACCAGATCTAGTAATTATTGGTTTCACAGAAGGTTGACTCCAACCAGATCTTGTAATTATTGGTTTCAGGGAAGGCTGACTGTAACCAGATCTAGAAATTATTGGTTTCACAGAAGGTTGACTGCAACCAGATCTAGGAATGATTGGTTTCTCAGAAGGCAGACTGTAACCAGATCTAGGAATTATTGCTTTCACAGAAGGTTGACTGCAACCAGATCTAGGAATGATTGGTTTCTCAGAAGGCTGACTGTAACCAGATCTAGTCATTATTGGTTTAACAGAAGGTTGACTGCAACCAGATCTAGGAATTATTGGTTTCACAGAAGGCTGACTATAACCATATCTAGTAATAATTGGTTTCACAGAAGGTTGACTTTAAACATATCTTGTAATTATTGGCTTCAGGGAAGGCTGACTAACCAGATCTAGTAATTATTGGTTTCATGGTTTCACAGAAGGCCGACTGTAACCAGATCCAGTAATTATTGGTTTCACAGAAGGTTGACTGTAACCAGATCTAGTAATTATTGGTTGGCTGTAACCATATCTAGTGATTATTTGGTTTGGGGAAGGTTGACTGTAACCAGATCAAGTAATCATTGGTTTCACAGATGGTTGACTGTAACCACATCTAGTAATTATTGGGTTCACGGAAGGTTGACTGTAACAAGATCTGGTAATCATTGGTTTTATTGAAGGCTGACTGTAACCAGATCTAGTAATTATTGGTTTCCCGGAAGGCTGACTGTAACCAGATCTAGGAATTATTGGTTTTATGGAAGGCTGACTGCAACCAGATCTAGTAATTACTGGTTTCACGGAAGGCTGACTGTAACCAAATCTAGTAATTACTGGTTTCACAGAAGGTTGACTGTAACCAGATCTAGTAATTATTGGTTTTATGGAAGGCTGACTGTAACCAGATCTAGTACTTATTGGTTTCAGGGAAGGCTGACTGTAACCAGATCTGGTAATTATTGGTTTCACGGAAGGTTGACTGTAACCAGAACTAGTAAATATTGGTTTTATGGAAGGCTGACTGTAACCAGATCTAGTTATTATTGGTTTCACAGAAGGCTGACTGTAATCAGATCTAATTATTATTAGTTTTATGGAAGGCTGACTGTAACCAGATCTAGTAATTACTGGTTTCACGGAAGGCCGACTGTAACCAGATCCAGTAATTATTGGTTTCACAGAAGGTTGACTGTAACCAGATCTAGTAATTATTGGTTTTATGGAAGGCTGACTGTAACCAGATCTAGTAATTATTGGTTTCAGGAAAGGCTGACTATAACCAGATCTAGTAATTATTGGTTTCACAAAAGGTTGACTGTAACCAGATCTAGTAATTACAGGTTTTAGGGCAGGCTGACTGTAACCAGATCTAGTAATTATTGGTTTCACAGAAGGTTGACTGTAACCAAATATAGTAATTATTGGTCTCACAAAAGGTTGACTGTAACCAGATCTAGTGATTATTTGGTTTGGGGAAGGTTGACAGTAACCAGATCTAGTAATCATTGGTTTCACAGAAAGTTGACTGTAACCAGATCTAGTAATTATTGGTTTCAAGGAAGGTTGACTGTAACCAGATCTAGGAATTATTGGCTTCATGGAAGGCTGACTGTAACCAGATCTAGTAATTATTGGTTTCATGGAAGGCTGACTGTAACCAGATCTAGGAATTATTGGTTTCATGGAAGGCTGACTGTAACCAGATCTAGTAATTATTGGTTTCACAGAAGGTTGACTGCAACCAGGTCTAGGAATTATTGGTTTCATGGAAGGCTGACTGTAACCAGATCTAGTAATTATTGGTTTCAGGGAAGGCTGACTGTAACCTGATCTAGGAATTATTGGTTTCACGGAAGGCTGACTGCAACCAGATCTAGTAATTATTGGTTTCACAGAAGGCTGACTGTAACCAGATCTAGTAATTATTGGTTTCAGGGAAGGTTGACTGTAACCAGATCTAGTAATTATTGGTTTGACAGAAGGTTGACTGTAACCAGATCAAGCAGTTATTGGTTTCAGGGAAGGTTGACTGTAACCTGATCTAGTAATTATTGGTTTCAGGGAAGGTTGACTGTAACCCGATCTAGCAATTATTGGTTTCACAGAAGGCTGACTGTAACCAGATCTAGTAATTATTGGTTTCACAGAAGGTTGACTGTAACCAGATCTCGGAATTATTGGTTTCACAGAAGGCTGACTGTAATCAGATCTAGTAATTATTGGTTTCACAGAAGGCTGACTGTAACCAGATCTAGTAATTATTGGTTTCACAGAAGATTGACTGTAACCAGCTCTTTTAATTATTGGTTTCAGAGAAGGCTGACTGTAACCAGATCTAGTAATTATTGGTTTCACAGAAGGTTGACTGTAACCAGATCTAGGAATTATTGGTTTCACAGAAGGTTGACTGCAACCAGGCCTAGGAATGATTGGTTTCACAGAAGGCTGACTGTAACCAGAACTTGTAATTATTGGCTTCACAGAAGGTTGACTGTAACCAGATCTAGGAATTATTGGTTTCACAGAAGGCTGACTGTAACCAGATCTAGTAATTATTGGTTTCACAGAAGGCTGACTGTAATCAGATCTAGTTATTATTAGTTTTATGGAAGGCTGACTGTAACCAGATCTAGTAATTACTGGTTTCACGGAAGGCCGACTGTAACCAGATCCAGTAATTATTGGTTTCACAGAAGGTTGACTGTAACCAGATCTAGTAATTATTGGTTTTATGGAAGGCTGACTGTAACCAGATCAAGTAATTATTGGTTTCAGGAAAGGCTGACTGTAACCAGATCTAGTAATTATTGGTTTCACAGAAGGTTGACTGTAACCAGATCTAGTAATTACAGGTTTTAGGGCAGGCTGACTGTAACCAGATCTAGTAATTATTGGTTTCACAGAAGGTTGACTGTAACCAAATATAGTAATTATTGGTCTCACAAAAGGTTGACTGTAACCAGATCTAGTGATTATTTGGTTTGGGGAAGGTTGACAGTAACCAGATCTAGTAATCATTGGTTTCACAGAAAGTTGACTGTAACCAGATCTAGTAATTATTGGTTTCAAGGAAGGTTGACTGTAACCAGATCTAGGAATTATTGGCTTCATGGAAGGCTGACTGTAACCAGATCTAGTAATTATTGGTTTCATGGAAGGCTGACTGTAACCAGATCTAGGAATTATTGGTTTCATGGAAGGCTGACTGTAACCAGATCTAGTAATTATTGGTTTCACAGAAGGTTGACTGCAACCAGGTCTAGGAATTATTGGTTTCATGGAAGGCTGACTGTAACCAGATCTAGTAATTATTGGTTTCAGGAAAGGCTGATTGTAACCTGATCTAGGAATTATTGGTTTCACGGAAGGCTGACTGTAACCAGATCTAGTAATTATTGGTTTCACAGAAGGCTGACTGTAACCAGATCTAGTAATTATTGGTTTCAGGGAAGGTTGACTGTAACCAGATCTAGTAATTATTGGTTTGACAGAAGGTTGACTGTAACCAGATCAAGCAGTTATTGGTTTCAGGGAAGGTTGACTGTAACCTGATCTAGTAATTATTGGTTTCAGGGAAGGTTGACTGTAACCCGATCTAGCAATTATTGTTTTCACAGAAGGCTGACTGTAACCAGATCTAGCAATTATTGGTTTCACAGAAGGTTGACTGTAACCAGATCTCGGAATTATTGGTTTCACAGAAGGCTGGCTGTAACCAGATCTAGTAATTATTGGTTTCACAGAAGGCTGACTGTAACCAGATCTAGTAATTATTGGTTTCACAGAAGATTGACTGTAACCAGCTCTTTTAATTATTGGTTTCAGAGAAGGCTGACTGTAACCAGATCTAGTAATTATTGGTTTCACAGAAGGTTGACTGTAACCAGATCTAGGAATTATTGGTTTCACAGAAGGTTGACTGCAACCAGGCCTAGGAATGATTGGTTTCACAGAAGGCTGACTGTAACCAGATCTAGTAATTATTGGTTTCACAGAAGATTGACTGTAACCAGATCTTGTAATTATTGGTTTCAGGGAAGGCTGACTGTAACCAGATCTAGTAATTATTGGTTTCACAGAAGGTTGACTGTAACCAGATCTAGGAATTATTGGTTTCACAGAAGGTTGACTGCAACCAGGCCTAGGAATGATTGGTTTCACAGAAAGCTGACTGTAACCAGAACTTGTAATTATTGGCTTCACGGAAGGTTGAATGTAACCAAATCTAGGAATTATTGGTTTCACAGAAGGTTGACTGCAACCAGATCTAGGAATGATTGGTTTCTCAGAAGGCTGACTGTATCCAGATCTAGGAAATATTGGTTTCACAGAAGGTTGACTACAACCAGATCTAGGAATTATTGGTTTCACAGAAGGCTGACTGTAACCAGATCTAGTAATTATTGGTTTCACAGGTGGACTGTAACCAGATCTTGTAATTATTGGTTTCAGAGAGGGCTGATTGCAACCAGATCTAGTAATTATTGGTTTCACAGAAGGCTGACTGTAACCAGATCTAGTAATTATTGGTCTCACAAAAGGTTGACTGTAACCAGATCTAGTGATTATTTGGTTTGGGGAAGGTTGACTGTAACCTGATCTAGTAATCATTGGTTTCAAAGAAGATTGACTGTAACCAGATCTAGTAATTATTGGTTTCATGGAAGGCTGACTGTAACCAGATCTAGTAATTATTGGTTTTATGGAAGGCTGACTGCAACCAGATCTAGTAATTACTGGTTTCACGGAAGGCTGACTGTAACCAAATCTAGTAATTATTGGTTTCACAGAAGGTTGACTGTAACCAGATCTAGTAATTATTGGTTTTATGGAAGGCTGACTGTAACCAGATCTAGTACTTATTGGTTTCAGGGAAGGCTGACTAACCAGATCTAGTAATTATTGGTTTCACAAAAGGTTGACTGTAACCAGATCTAGTGATTATTTGGTTTGGGGAAGGTTGACTGTAACCAGATCTAGTAATCAATGGTTTCACAGAAGGTTGACTGTAACCAGATCTAGTAATCAATGGTTTCACAGAAGGTTGACTGTAATCAGATCTAGTAATTATTGCTTTCACGGAAGGTTGACTGTAACCAGATCTAGTAATTATTGGTTTTATGGAAGGCTGACTGTAACCAGATCTAGTAATTATTGGTTTCACGGAAGGCTGACTATAACCAGATCTAGTAATTATTGGTTTTATGGAAGGCTGTCTGTAACCAGATCTAGTAATTACTGGTTTCACGGAAGACTGACTGTAACCAGATCTAGTAAATATTGGTTTTATGGAAGGCTGACTGTAACCAGATCTAGTAATTATTGGTTTCAGGGAAGGCTGACTGTAACCAGATCTAGTAATTATTGGTCTCACAAAAGGTTGACTGTAACCAAATCAAGTAATTATTGGGTTTGGGGGAGGTTGACTGTAACCAGATCTAGTAATTGTTGGTTCGACAGAAGGATGACTGCAACCAGATCTAGTAATTATTGGTTTGACAAAAGGTTGACTGTAACCAGATCTAGCAGTTATTGGTTTCACAGAAGGTTGACTGCAACCAGACCTAGGGATGATTGGCTTCACAGAAGGCTGACTGTAACCAAAACTTGTAATTATTGGTTTCGCAGGTGGACTGTAACCAGATCTTGTAATTATTGGTTTCAGAGAGGGCTGACTGTAACCAGATCTTGTAATTACTGGTTTCATGGAAGGCTGACTGTAACCAGATCCAGGAATTATTGGTTTCACGGAAGGTTGACTGCAACCAGATCTAGGAATTATTGGTTTCACAGAAGGCAGACTGTAACCAGATCTAGTAATTATTGGTTTCACAGGTGGACTGTAACCAGATCTTGTAATTATTGGTTTCAGAGAGGGCTGACTGTAACCAGATCTAGTAATTATTGGTTTCACAGAAGGTTGACTGTAACCAGATCTAGTAATTATTGGTCTCACAAAAGGTTGAATGTAACCAGATCTAGTGATTATTTGGTTTGGGGAAGGTTGACTGTAACCAGATCTAGTAATCATTGGTTTCACAGAAGGTTGACTGTAACCAGATCTAGCAATTATTGGTTTCACGGAAGGTTGACAGTAACCAGATCTAGTAATCATTGGTTTTATTGAAGGCTGACTGTAACCAGATCTAGTAATTATTGTTTTCACGGAAGGCTGACTGTAACCAGACCTAGTAATTATTGGTTTTATGGAAGGCTGACTGCAACCAGATCTAGTAATTACTGGTTTCACGGAAGGCTGACTATAACCAGATCTAGTAATTATTGGTTTTATGGAAGGCTGACTGTAACCAGATCTAGTAATTATTGGTTTCACATAAGGTTGACTGCAACCAGATCTATTAATTATTGGTTTTAGGGAAGGCTGACTGTAACCAGATCTAGTAATTATTGGTTTCAGGGAAGGCTGACTGTAACCAGATCTAGTAATTATTGGTTTCACAGAAGGTTGACTGTAACCAGATCTAGTAATTATTGGTTTTATGGAAGGCTGACTGTAACCAGATCTAGTACTTATTGGTTTCAGGGAAGGCTGACTGTAACCAGATCTAGTAATTATTGCTTTCATGGAAGGTTGACTGTAACCAGATCTAGCAATTATTGGTTTTATGGAAGGCTGACTGTAACCAGATCTAGTAATCATTGGTTTCACGGAAGGCTGACTATAACCAGATCTAGTAATTATTGGTTTTATGGAAGGCTGACTGTAACCAGGTCTAGTAATTACTGGTTTCACGGAAGACTGACTGTAACCAGATCTAGTAATTATTGGTTTCACAGAAGGTTGACTGTAACCAGATCTATTAATTATTGGTTTTATGGAAGGCTGACTGTAAGCAGATCTAGTAATTATTGGTTTCAGGGAAGGCTGACTGTAACCAGATCTAGTAATTATTGGTTTCAGGGAAGGCTGACTGTAACCAGATCTAGTAATTATTGGTCTCACAAAAGGTTGACTGTAACCAAATCAAGTAATTATTGGGTTTGGGGAAGGTTGACTGTAACCAGATCTAGTAATTGTTGGTTTCACAGAAGGTTGACTGCAACCAGATCTAGTAATTGTTGGTTTCACAGAAGGTTGACTGTAACCAGATCTAGTAATTATTGGTTTCAGGGAAGGTTGACTGTAACCGGATCTAGTAATTATTGGTTTCATGGAAGGCTGACTGTAACCAGATCTAGCAATCATTGGTTTCACGGAAGGCTGACTGTAACCAGATCTAGTAATCATTGGTTTCAGAGAAGGTTGACTGTAACCAGATCAAGTAATTATTGGTTTCAGGGAAGGCTGACTGTAACCAGATCGAGGAATTATTGGTTTCATGGAAGGCTGACTGTAACCAGATCTAGTAATTATTGGTTTCATGGAAGGCTGACTGTAACCAGATCTAGGAATTATTGGTTTCGCGGAAGGCTGACTGTAACCAGATCTAAGAATTATTGGTTTCATGGAAGGCTGACTGTAACCACATCTAGTAATTATTGGTTTCATGGAAGGCTGACTGTAACCAGATCTAGGAATTATTGATTTCATGGAAGGCTGACTGTAACCAGATCTAGTAATTATTGGTTTCAAAGGAGGTTGACTGTAACTAGGTCTAGGAATTATTGGTTTCATGGAAGGCTGACTGTAACCAGGTCTAGTAATTATTGGTTTCAGGGAAGGCTGACTGTAACCTGATCTAGGAATTATTGGTTTCACGGAAGGCTGACTGTAACCAGATCTAGTAATTATTGGTTTCACGGAAGGCTGACTGTAACCAGATCTAGTAATTATTGGTTTCAGGAAAGGTTGGCTGTAACCAGATCTAGTAATTATTGGTTTGACAGAAGGTTGACTGTAACCAGATCTAGCAGTTATTGGTTTCAGGGAAGGTTGACTGCAACCAAATCTAGTAATTATTGGTTTCAGGGAAGGTTGACTGTAACCAGATCTAGTAATTATTGGTTCCAGGGAAGGCTGACTGTAACCAGATCTAGTAATTATTGGTTTCACAGAAGGTTGACTGTAACCAGATCTAGTAATTATTGGCTTCACAGAAGGTTGACTGTAACCAGATCTAGTAATTATTGGTTTCATGGAAGGCTGACTGTAACCAGATCTAGTAATTATTGGTTTCAGGGAAGGCTGACTGTAACCAGATCTAATAAATATTGGTTTCACAGAAGGCTGACTGTAACCAGATCTAGTAATTATTGGTTTCAGGGAAGGTTGACTGTAACTCGATCTAGTAATTATTGGTTTCAGGGAAAGCTGACTTCAACCAGATCTAGTAATTATTGGTTTCACAAAAGGTTGACTGTAACCAGGTCTAGTAATTATTGGTTTCACAGAAGGTTGACTGTAACCAGATCTAGTAATTATTGGTTTCACAGAAGGTTGATTTAACCAGATCTAGTAATTATTGGTTTCAGGGAAGGCTGACTGCAACCAGATCTAGTAATTATTGGTTTCACAGAAGGTTGACTGTAACCAGATCTAGTAATTATTGGTTTCACAGAAGGTTGACTGTAACCAGATCCAGTAATTAATGGTTTCAGGGAAGGTTGACTGTAACCAGATCCAGTAATTATTGGTTTCAGGGAAGGCTGACTGTAACCAGATTTAGTAATTATTGGTTTCACAGAAGGTTGACTGTAACCTGATCCAGTAATTAATGGTTTCAGGGAAGGTTGACTGTAACCAGATCTAGGAATTATTGGTTTCACAGGAGGTTGACTGTAACCAGATCTAGTAATTATTGGTTTCAGAGAAGGCTGACTGTAACCAGATCTAGTAATTATTGGTTCCACAGAAGGTTGACTGTAACCAGATCTAGTAATTATTGGTTTCATGGAAGGCTGACTGTAACCAGATCTAGCAATTATTGGTTTCAGGGAAGGTTGACTGTAACCAGATCTAGTAATTATTGGTTTTGGGGAAGGTTGACTGTAACCAGATCTTGAAATTATTGGTTTCAGAGAAGGCTGACTGTAACCAGATCTAGTAATTATTGATTTCAGGGAAGGTTGACTGTAACCAGATCTAGTAATTATTGGTTTCAGGGATGGTTGACTGTAACCAGCTCTAGTAATTATTGGTTTCATGGAAGGCTGACTCTAACCAGATCTTGTAATTTTTGGTTTCAGGGAAGGCTGACTGTAACCAGATCTTGTAATTATTGGTTTCCGGGAAGGCTGACTGTAACCAGATCTAGTAATTATTGGTTTCAGGGAAGGTTGACTGTAAGCAGATCTAGTAATTATTGATTTCAGGGAAGGTTGACTGTAACCAGATCTAGGAATTATTGATTTCAGGGAAGGTTGACTGTAACCAGATCTAGCAATTATTGGTTTCACAGAAGGTTGACTGTATCGTCATCCAGGAATTATTGGTTTTATGGAAGGCTGACTGTAACCAGATCTAGTAATTATTTGTTTCAGGGAAGGTTGACTGTAACCAGATCTAGTAATTATTGGTTTCAGGAAAAGTTGACTGTAACCAGGTCTAGTAATTATTGGTTTCAGGAAAGGTTGACTGTAACCAGATCTAGTAATTATTGGTTTCGCGGAAGGTTGACTGTAACCAGATCTAGTAATTATTGGTTTCAGGGAAGGTTGACTGTAACCAGATCTGGTAATTATTGGTTTCGGGGAAGGTTGACTGTAACCAGATCTAGTAATTATTGGTTTCAGGGAAGGTTGACTGTAACCAGATCTAGTAATTATTGGTTTCACAAAAGGTTGACTGTAACCAGATCTAGTAATTATTGGTTTTAGGGAAGGTTGACTGTAACCTGATATAGGAATTAATGGTTTTATGGAAGGTTGATTTAACCAGATCTAGTAATTATTGGTTTCAGGGAAAGTTGACTGTAACCAGATCTACTAATTATTGGTTTCAGGGAAGGTTGGCTGTAACCAGATCTAGGAATTATTGGTTTCACAGCAGACTTGGGGTCAAATGCAAATGCATTTGCATTTAAATGCATTTAAATGCGTGATTTCAAGTATTTGCATTTGCATTTGAATATTTTAGAAGCAAGTATTTGCATTTGAAAGAAAAAGTAATTGAAATTTCAAATACTTTCTAAATACGTTTCAAATACTTTTGTCTTAACTCCATAAATTGAACTTTGCATTTGTTACTCAACAGATTAATTATATCTAGTTTTACACAGTTGGCTGGAAAGGGAATTCCTTCTTGTTAATTAATTTGTTTGTCCAGTCTAAAGAAATCTTGAACTTGGAAGATTACTGTGCTGATAAAATGTGTTCATACAAACTGTGACAAGAGACTCAGCATGGTGTAATAAATGACCATCCACTTAGTCTTTTGAATCAACTGAAGTAGCATATTTTTTATCAGAATACAGCTTAGGGCATAACACAGGTGGAAAGTGGATTACGGAACACTTATTTAACACTGGGTGAAAAATTATACAGCACAGCTACAAGAGAAATTATATGCCAAGCAGAAGAAATTGAATATTATTTTCTGTAACTGAACAAACTGAATTTTTTGATCAGTCATCAAAAGACCATTCTAAGCTTTTGTTTTTTTTTAGTGGAGATTATAGATTAGGACCCTTGTTATTACTCGAGATAAAAACCTATTGATTAATTTATTCAACACTTAGTCCATACACTTTATTTTGCTTGCAACAATATTCAAGCCTTCTTCCTCTGATTAGGGTATGTTCTGAAGCACTCCACCCACCTTTAATACCAGCAAACTCCCCTGGTAAGGCATAAGTCACACAAGCGAAGTCTCAGCCAATGGACCTCTGGGTTCAACCTGAAAGTCTTTGGCTGAAACTTTGGTTGCCCTTCTTACAATGTTTTGAATACCTTTAGTTATTAGCCAGGTGGAATCGCCAGTAACTTCACGAGTGCTTCAGTGATATTACATTTCTAAGACCCAGTTTGTGTTGCTGAAATAAATTTATTATTTGACAGAATGTATTCAATCCACAATGGCTGTGCTAGGGCCGAGATAGTAATACAAAATTGTTTAATAAACAATGAAAGAAAGATTTAGTTGATTTTTAGTTTTATTTTCTTTAACTTGTCAGAATGTATTTGAAAGTATTTGAAAAGTATTTGAATTGATTTTCAAATGCATTTGCATTTGCATTTCAACAATTTCAGCTGTATTTGCATTTGCATTTGAAAATTTGAAAAGTATTTGCATTTGCATTTAAATACTTTCCAAAGTATTTCACCCCATGTCTGTTTCACAGAAGGTTGACCAGGAATTATTGGTTTTATGGAAGGTTGATTTAACCAGATCTAGTAATTATTGGTTTCAGGGAAGGTTGGCTGTAACCAGATCTAGTAATTACTGGTTTCAGGGAAGGTTGACTGTAACCAGATCTAGTAATTATTGGTTTTGGGGAAGGTTGACTGTAACCAGATCTAGTAAATATTAGTTTCATGGAAGGTTGACTGTAACCAGATCTAGTAAATATTAGTTTCATGGAAGGTTGACTGTAACCAGATCTAGTAATTATTGGTTTCAGGGAAGGTTGACTGTGACCAGATCTAATAAATATTGGTTTCACAGAAGGTTGACTGCAACCAGATCTAGCAATAATTGGTTTCACAGAAGGTTGAGTGTAACCAGATCTAGTAATTATTACTGGTTTCACAGAAGGTTGACTGTAACCAGATCTAGTAATAACTGGTTTCACAGAAGGTTGACTGTAACCAGATCTAGTAATTATTGGTTTCAGGAAAGGTTGACTGTAACCACATCTAGTAATTATTGGTTTCAGGGAAGGTTGACTGTAACCAGATCTAGTAATTATTAGTTTCATGGAAGGTTGACTGTAACCAGATCTGGTATTTATTGGTTTCAGGAAAGGCTAATTGTAACCAGATCTAGTAATTATTAGTTTCAGGAAAGGCTGACTGTAACCAGATCTAGTAATTATTGGTGTCATGGAAGGTTGACTGTAACCAGATCTAGTAATTATTAGTTTCATGGAAGGCTGACTGTAACCAGATCTAGTAATTATTAGTTTCATGGAAGGCTGACTGTAACCAGATCTAGTAATTATTAGTTTCATGGAAGGTTGACTGTAACCAGATCTAGTAATTATTGGTTTCAGGGAAGGTTGGCTGTAACCAGATCTAGTAATTATTGGTTTCAGGGAAGGTTGACTGTAACCAGATCTAGTAATTATTGATTTCAGGGAAGGCTGACTGTAACCAGATCTAGTAATTATTGGTTTCAGGGAAGGTTGACTGTGACCAGATCTAGTAATTATTGGTTTCAGGGAAGGTTGGCTGTAACCAGATCTAGTAATTATTGGTTTCAGGGAAGGTTGGCTGTGACCAGATCTAGTAATTATTGGGTTTGGGGAAGGTTGACTGTAACCAGATCTAGTAATTATTGGGTTTGGGGAAGGCTGACTGTAACCTGATCCAGTAATTATTGGTTTCAGGGAAGGTTGACTGTAACCAGATCTAGTTATCGTTGGTTTCATGGAAGGCTGACTATAACCAGATCTAGTAAATATTGGTTTTAGGAAAGGCTGACTGTAACCAGATCTAGTAATTATTGGTTTCAGGAAAGTTTGACTGTAACCAGATCTAGTAAATATTGGGTTTGGGGAAGGTTGGCTGTAACCAGATCCAGTAATTATTGCTTTCAGGGAAGGCTGACTGTAACCAGATCTAGTAATTATTGGGTTTGGGGAAGGTTGACTGTAACCAGATCTAGTAATTATTGGGTTTGGGGAAGGCTGACTGTAACCTGATCCAGTAATTATTGGTTTCAGGGAAGGTTGACTGTAACCAGATCTAGTAATCATTGTCTTCACGGAAGGCTGACTGTAACCAGATCTAGTAATTATTGGTTTCACGGAAGGTTGACTGTAACCAGATCTAGTAATCATTGGTTTCAGGGAAGGCTGACTGTAACCTGATCTAGTAATTATTGGTTTCACAGAAGGTTGACTGTAACCAGATCTAGTAATCATTGGTTTCAGGGAAGGCTGACTGTAACCAGATCTAGTAATTATTGGTTTCACAGAAGGTTGACTGTAACCAGATCTAGTAATTATTGGTTTCAAGGAAGGTTGACTGTAACCAGATCTAGTAATTATTGGTTTTATGGAAGACTGACTGTAACCAGATCTAGTAATAATTGGTTTCAGGGAAGGCTGACTGTAACCAGATCTAGTAATTATTGGTTTCAGGGAAGGTTGACTGTCACCAGATCTAGTAAATATTGGGTTTCACCGACGGTTGACTGCAACCAGATCTAGTAATTGTTGGTTTCTAGATAGGATGACTGCAACCAGAACTAGTAATTTTGTCAACAACATTAGTTGATGTTTAGACTGATACCAAATTGAATGGACTCCATGGAAGGCATATTGAGAATCATGATCAGGCCGGAAAATAAGCAGTCTGACATAGGGCTGCACGGTATATCGATAAACCGATATAATATCGATTGAATACCGGTGTAATTACAAAAATATCGGTTTATCGTCATTATTTATTTACCCGCAATTTAATTTTCAAGACTTCTTGAGTTTTTTAACTGTAGCCCCGAATGAATAATATTATCCCTGTATCCAAGGAATCGTCTGCCTGTGCCCTTGTAATATACAAATTGAGCAGTTGAAAAAGTAATTTTCAAAAATTTCAACAAAACTATATCATGTGACCCCTCAATGGAACGAGCTCGTTCCAATGAGGGGTCACATGACATAGTTTTGTTGAAATCTTTGGGGAAAATCTGATAAATTAATTTTGAAAATAATAAATTTTGATATCGTCTGCATTGGGTAAAAGTTTTTCGAACCGCATCATCAAGGCATGCTAATTCGTTCCGACTGTGATGCCTCGAGGCTTGATTGTGGTACTTGTGTTCATATATCTGAACATTTTTTGATACACCGGTATACCGCGGTATTTTTTGGAATACCGATACCAGTAAAAAGTTTTGAATATCGTGCAGCCCTAGTCTGACATTTGCAGAATGAGGTCCCCAGAGGGTGAATTTGATGATGATGCCCCATACAGTGGGCCAATTTATCCTCTGGGTACCTTTTTCTGTTTGGTTATGAGACCCTGTTTCAGATTGAGGTTCACAGAGGGTAAATTTAGTGATGCGACCCTGCTGTGCAGGGTAGCATCACTAAATTCACCCTCTGGGGACCTCATTTTGCAGATGTCAGTCTGCTTATTTTCTGGCTTGATCATGATTATTTTACATATTTAGTTCACTTATCTGTACTTTCCAAACAGTTTGGTCCGCATTTACTTGTATTTAACCATGTGGGTGAATGGTTGTTACCTGTACCGGTATTCTATTTATTTATTTATTGGTGTTTAAGGTCACATATTTCATATTTCATATTTCAACAGTCCCTTTGGATATTACATTTTTCCATGACCTTGGCATTGCATTCATCACACCGAGGAAGTTGGTGAATGGTATTATAAAGGTCATATTTCAACTTAAATTCTTGAAAGTCATAAAGGCTCCTGACGCACTTAGTATATCGTTTATAAAGAAAACACCCTTTGTACACCAACGTCTGTAAAGAAATGGTTCATTATTAATTTTTATATAATTATTATAAAATAGTGGTTGTGAGAGGATCTCTGTTGGGGCTGTGGGATCGCTATCTTTTAACAGAGCCCATACATTAAGCACGTTTTTCCAGAAAGGGTCCATATAATTTGAACCTCTACATGTAAGTATACCATGTTTATTCAAAGACCACATTTTACACCCCACAAATGTTTCAAAATTATCGACTACGAGTGTTTTCCATTGAGCCATTGTTTCTGAATCTAGTAACTTTTTGATCCACATCATTTTTAAAGACCAGCACAGTGTTTTTATGTTGGGTAGTTTGAGCCCGCCATTTTCAATTAAATTTATTATTATACCACGTTTAATTTTTGTCTGACCACAGAAACTTTAAAATTATACTTTGAATTTCATCTAATATCTTATCAGCCGGATCTGGGAGAACAGTAAGAGAGTGTATTAGGATGGGGATCACTAACGTTTTAATAACTGTAACTTTGCTGACTAGTGTAAGATTTCTGAGGGCCCAATCTGCTAAAAAATTTTGCATTTTTTTTATTTTTTTCTGAAAAGTGTTTTTAGAAGTAATTGTCCAAATTTAGTTCAAATTTTAATCCGGTATGATTCCACTTTATACATTTTTCTGTTTCCACTTCGAACCCACAACCACGCCGAGATCCTATCCAAACGATGAGTTTTACCGAAGTTAACGCTTAATCAGGATATCGCAGCGAAGTTGTCGAGAGCCTTTAGGGTCTCGTTTAGGGAATCTTGGTCGTCATCTAAGAATAGAGTACTGTCATCGGTGTATTGGTTGATTACATACTCTGAATCATTAATTTTGATTCCATTTATTTTTGGATTGAATTTAATGAATGCGCTTAGTATTTCGACAAACAGAATAAACAAAAGTTGTTGATAATTTGGGTTCTCCTAAAGACCGGAATAACAAGGAATGACCCAGAGTGATATGGGATGACATATTTTTTACAAATTATTACTGGACCCCAAAATTCCTTTTGTTGATAACAAACAAAAGACGGAAATTGGAGGAATGGAAATGGTAATACTTTCTGTGTGAAACTCCCGGAATGACAGACCTCGACTTTGCTATTTTGGACCCTTTTAAGAAGGTAAAGTGATACATTATAATATACAATCAGTAAACCACATGTCGGTCCTACTAATTACTGACGAAAACCGTCCAAAACAGTCCAAATTATTGAGGGACGTGAAGACAATCGATCCACAAAATCCTTATCAAATGTAATGTTTTAGAGTTCTCAGCTTGTGCCGAGCACTTGTGTCCGCCCCACAAATAACTGCTAAAAACATTTAAGATTCTTAAAATCATATTTTTTTGGTCGGTACTCATTTAATTTTTTTGGTCAGTACTCATTGGGTTTTGATCGTTATTTTGGTCAATAATTAGCACTTTTGGCTGGTTTTGGACTGTTTTGGTTAGTAGGAACCCCACCTGTTACAATATTTTTTATAACGGGATTGGGGGGGGTCTTTGTTTGTTCAAAGTGCGATTTAAGTATCAGGGGTTGAGGGGGAGAATTGGGAAAAGCAAGGAAAGAGTATGCCAAATCTGTAATTTAGGCGTAACAGAGACTCTGGAGACTGGAACATTTCATTCTAGAATGCCCCAATATTTACCTAGTAGAACAAGACTCCTTAAGGGGCTATATAAGTAAAGGAATTTTGTTTATTTTGAAAATTCTCACCTCTGATATTCCTTCAATTCAAATTAAATATACACAAAATGTACATCAAAATGAAGATTGAGATGTATAGAACATGAAATACATGACATAGAGTCGACCGTAGGTTCCTGGAAGTGTGCTACCATATTCGTTCCAGAACTGATAATTTAATAATATTTCACGAGAACAACTTGTGGCCAAATGTGCTTTGCCTATCTAAGAACAAAGCTAGGGTATCAAAATTCTTCAAAACACAGTGACAGAGCTGCATGCGGGTAAATTTCAAAACCTTTGTTTTTGTTCACATATGAATTTACTTTCGATTTCCGATCAACGTCATCGAACAGAAAAAGCATTTATATACAACGCCGTCTAAAATCAAATAATGAGAAAGATCGCCTTAATTCAGTATACTGTTATTAGATGGAGACTGCACAGTTGCCATATTCACTGAGGGTATAATGATGGGGAATGGTCGATTGGTACCACGGTCGATTGGTTCCATCGGACAGTAGTCGTTTGGCACCAACCGTAAAGTTGATTGGTACCATCTCGAAAGTCGATTGTGCCATGATCCGAAAAGTCGATTGCTACCGTCAGTTCGGTCGATTCGCACCAACCATAAGTCGATTCGCACCACTACAACTGTATGACAATGTTCCCCCAAAAAATCTTGAGTTTGAAATGTAGAAAATATATTCAAAGGTTGTTTTCTCTTGTTAAGTGGGATTATTATCAAAACAGTCAAATGCACCACCATCGAATGCTTTATATATGAAAGGGTATATTTTTCCTACAGTTAGAAGCCCTTTTAAAAATGGCCTAGGTTGGGTAAAAGCCGTGAACAATCTGTGTTTCCTCTGGTCGTGGCAGGGGGTGGAGAGGCAGGGATGGACTCGTGACAGGGTTAAGCATTAATAAGGAGACACGAGTCATGTTTATCTTTACTAATATTTTATTCTATACTCATCATGGTTAAACTACATCATAGCAGAACAATAAGAAAATATCAACAGAACGTAAAAGAATAAAAGTACAAATAACAATAAAATAGAACAGCACATTAATGCTGAAGAGTGAAGTTCATTAACATTAAAGAGTCGTCTTCCTTTAATCACGCAGTTTATTGCAATTTTGAGGGGTCAGGCCTACAGGAGGGCTAAAATTTGCTACCCTTTCATGACTTAGGGGAGCGATGAGCTCTCAAGCTCACAAAAACTATAAGTGGCAAAATAAAGTTTTATCATTAATGAATTCTGCCTAGCTTTCTCACCGAGTGTTTATCAAGAAATTATGCCAGGTTTTAATTTTTTTTAATTACAAAAGAATGCGATAAAAACTCAATGACAAAATTTATTCAGTAAAGTAATCACAATATGTAGGAAATCAACAAGAAATTTTTTTCTTTAATGAATTCTGCCCAGCTTTCTGCCCAAGTGTTTCCCAAGAAATTATGCCAGGTTTTAATTTTTTTAATACAGAAGAATGCGATAAAAATTCAATGATAAAATTTATTCAGTAAAGTAATCACAATATGTAGGAAATCAACAAGAAATTTTTTATCGCATTTTCCTGTATTGAAAAAACTAATGCTTGGCATAATTTCTTTGGAAGCTTTCTCCCCTAGTGTTTTCCGAGAAATTATGCCAGGTTTTAGTTTTTTCAGCACAGAAGAATGCGATAAAAACTCAAAGATGAAATTGCTTCAGAAAAGTAATCACAATATGTTGGAAATCAGCAAGAATTTTTTTATCGCATTTTCCTGTATTGAAAAAACTAATACTTGGCATAATTTCTTGGGAAGCTTTCTCCCCGAGTGTTTCCCAAGAAAACAACCTTTGAATATATTTTCTACATTTCATACGCAACATTTTTGGGGGAACATTGTCATACATTTGTAGTGGTGCGAATCGACTTATGGTTGGGGCTAATCGACCGAACCGACGGTACCAATCAACTTTTTGGATGGTATCAATCGACTTTCGAGATGGTACCAATCGACTGCCAGAACAGCACATTAATGCTGAAGAGTGAAGTTCATTAACATTAAAGAGTCATCTTCCTTCAATCACGCAGTTTATTGCAATTTTGAGGGGTCAGGCCTACAGGAGGGCTAAAATTTGCTACCCTTTCATGACTTAGGGGAGCGATGAGCTCTCAAGCTCACAAAAACTATAAGTGGCAAAATAAAGTTTTATCATTAATGAATTCTGCGTAGCTTTCTCCCCGAGTGTTTATCAAGAAATTATGCCAGGTTTTAATTTTTTTTAATTACAGAAGAATGCGATAAAAACTCAATGACAAAATTTATTCAGTAAAGTAATCACAATATGTAGGAAATCAACAAGAAATTTTTTTCTTTAATGAATTCTGCCCAGCTTTCTGCCCAAGTGTTTCCCAAGAAATTATGCCAGGTTTTAATTTTTTTAATACAGAAGAATGCGATAAAAATTCAATGATAAAATTTATTCAGTAAAGTAATCACAATATGTAGGAAATCAACAAGAAATTTTTTATCGCATTTTCCTGTATTGAAAAAACTAATGCTTGGCATAATTTCTTTGGAAGCTTTCTCCCCTAGTGTTTTCCAAGAAATTATGCCAGGTTTTAGTTTTTTCAGCACAGAAGAATGCGATAAAAACTCAAAGATGAAATTGCTTCAGAAAAGTAATCACAATATGTTGGAAATCAGCAAGAATTTTTTTATCGCATTTTCCTGTATTGAAAAAACTAATACTTGGCATAATTTCTTGGGAAGCTTTCTCCCCGAGTGTTTCCTAAGAAAACAACCTTTGAATATATTTTCTACATTTCAAAAGCAAAATTTTGGGGGGAACATTGTCATACATTTGTAGTGGTGCGAATCGACTTATGGTTGGGGCTAATCGACCGAACCGACAGTACCAATCAACTTTTTGGATGGTATCAATCGACTTTCGAGATGGTACCAATCGACTGCCAGATGGTACCAATCGACCAATATTCATCATGATACCTGTTGAAATCTCTTAGAATTACGATTTTGTTTTTCGATGGAAATTCGTGGTATCGAGTGATTTGTGCATGTCTGTCGAGCATGGAAACCATCTTCAATAAAAAATGCAGACAGTGTTGTCCTTTCCCAAACTGCAGTCCCATCACTGCACTAGAAAGTGTTTTGAATGCCAAGCTTTGTTATTGAATATCTGAAGCACATTCGGCCACAAGTTGTTCTTGCGAAATACTAATTTATTATCAGTTCTGGTACAAATACAGTAGCAGAGTTCCAGGAACCAGTGGTGCTTTCTGTCATGAGTTGATTACATGTGTTTTGTGTTCTATACATCCCAACCTTCATTTTGATGTATAATTTGTGTATATTTAATCTGAACTTAAGGAATATCAGAGGTGAAAATTTTAAAATAAATAGAATTCCATTACTTATATAGTCCCTTAAGGGCCTATATAAGTAATGAAATTTTGTTTATTTTGAAAATTCTCATCTCTGATATTCCTTCAATTCAAATTAAATATACACAAAATGTACATCAAAATGAAGGTTGGGATGTATAGAACACGAAACACGTGTGTAATCGACTCATAGAGTCGACTGTAGGCACCACTGGTTCCTGGAAGTCTGCTGCCGTATTCACACCAGAACTGATAATTTAATAATATTTCACGAAAACAACTTGTGGCCAAATGTGCTTCACATATCCAAGAACAAAGCAAGGGGATAAAAATTCTTCAAAACACGGTGACAGAGCTGCATTGGGTAAAATTCCAAAGCCTTTGCTTTTGTTTACGTATGAGTATACTTTCGATTTCCGGTCGACGTCATTGGACAGAAAAAGCATGTAAAAACAACGCCGTCTAAAATCAAATAATGAAAAAGATCGCCTTCATACAGTATATTGTTATTAGGTAGAGATTGCATAGTTGCCATATTCAATGCAAGGTATCATGATACCTGTTGAAATTTCTTAGAATTACGATTTTGTTTTTTGATGGAAATTCGTGGTAACGAGTGATTTGCGCATGTCTGTCGAGCATGGAAACCATCTTCAATAAAAAATGCAGACAGTGTTGTCCTTTTCCAAAATGCAGACCTATCTCTGTATTCGAAAGTGTTTTGAATGCCTAGCTTTGTTCTTGGATATATGGAGCACATTTGGCCACAAGTTGTTCTGATGAAATATTATTTTATTATCAGTTCTGGTGCGAATACGGTAGCAGACTTCCAGGAACCAGTGGTGCCTGCTGTCAACTCTATGAGTTGATTACATATGTGTTTCGTGTTCTATACATCTCAACCTTCATTTTGATGTATAATTTGTGTATATTTAATCTGAATTTAAGGAATATGAGAGGTGAGAATTTCAAAATAAACAAAATTCCATTACTTATATAGGCCCTTAAAATACTAATGGGTAAAATGGGATAAAAACATGAAGGATAGGTGGATGGGGAATGACATGAGGGAAAGGGTCAATTTTATAGTCAGGACGTGGGTGGGTAAGGGTCGCAACGACTCGGGGACGAAACGACTCGGGGTGTCCGACCCGGGCGAAAATTGCCGAAATGGTCCAGATGCCAACCGACTTCGGGGCGGACGACTCGACCGATACCGTGCGTTTCTAAATGCTACGGATTTTAATTTTGATGTAAGGACTGTAGTAGTACTACTAGTACTAGTAGTATTATATTGTACGCTATACTGCTACTACCAGGTAGTCGTATTTTATCGTACGCTACGCCGGGTTTTTTTTACAACTATCAACACTGTGTCAACTTTTATTGCTTCAGTTACCATTAACGTCAATGGAAGCCAAGAACGAAACATGTTTCTTGTGTTCATCATCAAACATCAACAACATTTTTCAACTCCTACACAGGTCCAAGACATCAGCATAGACTGACAGTGACACACCTCCACACTGACAAGGGTCCAAAACACCTTCAACTTGAAATTGGTAGCACTCGATTGGGTGCCGGCCGAGTTACGCCGCTTAGTTTGATTACGCGAAAGGCTCACGTCGGCTTTTGGTCTGAATCACAGAAATCGGATATAAAAAGATTTTTTATCCGATTTCTATGGTCTGAATCGGCAGAATAAAGGGGATGAAACAAACTACCCTGAGATAACTCGCCCGGAGACAAGTCGCCCCTAGTGAGACAACTCGCCCCAACTTTTGAGACGACTCGCACCAACTTTTGAGACAACAGCCCCAACTTTTGAGACAACTCGCCCCAACTTTTGAGATAATTCACCCCCAACTTTTGAGACAACGCCTTCCCAACTTTTCCATTAGAACTGGTTACACAAAATAACAGGAGACTGGATCATACCAAAACACATTTTTATTCATAGATATAAATGAAAAATATATATGCGATTTTACAACACAAATATACATATTTCCAAAAAAGAATAGCATTTTTGTGTTCTAATATAATACAAAATACATGAATATAATACAAATTATTTCCCAACTTTGACATATACACCACCACATTTCTTCAACAAAGTATTAACACTCATCCTTCTTTCACAATAGTCTTTCTAGTATCCGAAAATGTTACCCTGTATTTTCTTTTCCTTTGATGTCTGGGTGCTTTTTTAGTTTTCCATCAGATATAAGCCGCAACTATGTCGGCAAAATTTTGCTTTCTTTGTAAAGTAATAGCATTAAAATGTACAAAGGTAAATTGCTTTTCTTGGCTTTTCTGTTGAACGGGTAGTACCAGGCCTCGACGTCACTGTTGGTCCTGGTGGCACGCTGGAAGATAGACCAGGTGGCTGGGCGCCATACAGAGCTGTTGATCTAACTTGATTCCACACATTCAGCGAGAGTAGTAAGCTTTGGAGAGAAGCTAGCATTCTCTTTCAATGTGCTGAACGTGGCAGTAATCTGCTCTTGGGATAAAAATGGAAGGTCTAAAAATTTCCTAACAAACCTATACATTTCATCCTTTTCTGAGTTTCGTTCAAAAACCTGAGCGCTGACGGCCTTCTTGTTACTTCTTGTTCAACTTGACAATGTAGGAGCTATCGGGATGTGCTGTTTTCCGTAGAAACTTGAATGAATGACTTGGCATTAGTGGAACTTTCTATTTAATTCAGTCCCGCCTTGGTCAAGTGGAGCTGCAATGTCATCGACACTTTTATTTTTCATACCATGTCCCCAATACACTTACGTTTTATTGCACTGTAAAACGTAAGGCATTCAATATGTTGTGTACATAAACATGTACACCATTAATGTGCGCTGTACGGTGCGTTTATAGTACCAATGTATAAATACGAAACATGTTGCATTTTTTTCATATTGCTAGACTTGGTAATTTTTGTGGGAAGAGGGTGGTCCATAAACGTATTTTCTTCATCTTGGAAAGAGCTGGAGACACCCATTGGTGTCATTCTACAAAGGCAGGAGCTATCTCGAAAATGACCGATTGGAGATTGATTTATGAACACTTTAGACTTTGGGAAAATACATAAAATATACGTGCTTTCGTCGAGATATAACTACAAATATTAAATTCACTCATATATGAAAGGACAAATCAATATGTAAGACTTCACTACCAGTCGAAATGTCCCGGTTGCAAAAATTAATGGTGGGGGATACACCATCTTACCCCTCACCCTGTACCGACGTCCCTATACGAAGCATTTGAAGGGGTGTGAAATGTGTAGCTTTGTTTTTTTCTGGACGAGGGTTTAGCCTCCCACAATCCCTAATGGTCCTTCCATTAGAAATGCAACATGGACCGCCATCCAATGAAATTACAGATGATATACCTCACATTGTGAAAATTGACGTTCTTCCATTAGAAATGCAGCATGGAGCGTCATCCAATGAAATTACAGATGACATGCCCCGCATTCTGAAAACTGACGTTCTTCCATTAGAAATGCAGCATGGAGCGTCATCCAATGAAATTACAGATGGCATGCCCCACATTGTGAAAACTGACGTTCTTCCATTAGAAATTCAGCATGGGGCGTCATCCAATAAAACTGAAGATGATATACCTCACTTTTTGAAAACTGACGTTCATCCATCAGCAATGCAGCATGGAGCGTCATCCAATGAAATTACAGATGATATACCACACTTTGTGAAAACTGACGTTCTTCAAGTAAGAATGCAGCTTCGGGCATCATCAAATGAAATTACAGATGATGTACCCCACTTTTTGGAATCTGATGTTCGTCCATTAGAAATGCAGCATACAGAGCCATACAATGACATTACAGATGCTATACAACACTTTGTGAAAACTAACGTTCTTCCATTCGAAATGTAGCATGGAGCATCATCCAATGAAATTACAGATGATATACTTCACATTGTGAAAACTGACGTTCGTCCATTAGAAATGCAGTATGAAGCGTCATTCAGTGAAACTGCCGATGATATACCACACTTTGTGAAAACTTACGTTCTTCTATTAGAAATGCAGCATCCAGTAAATTACATTTGGAGCAATGGTAAAGTAGGATCCGGTAACCTTCATCAGGAGCGATGATGAAGTGTCATCCAGTAACCCACATTTAGAGCGATAGTAAAGTAGGATCCGGAAAACGATATCTGGAGTGATGGTAAACTGTGTCTGGAGTGATAGGATCCAATAACTTACATCTAGAGCGGTGGTAAAGCAGGAACTGGAAAACGATATCTGGAGTGATGGTAAACTGTATCTGGAGTGATAGGATCTAATAACCTACATCTAGAGCGATGGTATAGCAGGATCTGGTAAACTATATATGGAGTGATGGTAAAGCAGGATCTGGTAAACTATATATGGAGCCCAAAACATCAACACTCTCTTATCGAGTTTCGGCCCCTTGGCCTTTTTCAAGAATAAAGCTGAAACTATAATTACATCTTGACTCAAAACTCGGACTACACCAGGAATAGAAGCAAATTAAAGCGACAACTGACAAAGCGGGGCTTCAGCTTAAATTTATTGAGAGACAGTTATGCAAAGTAGACAAAAGAAAACGGGAGGACTTACTAAAACCGAGATCTGAATCCAAAAAGACGGTTGACGCGGTTCCATTAGTATGTACCTTCTCAAAAATTCTACCCGACATAGGACAGATCGCTCGTAGGAACATGGACGTCTTATATGAGTCCGAAGGAATGAAGAAAGTATTCCCGTCTTCCCCTCTGATCGCGTACAGAAGAGATGAAAATCTTGGCGATATTCTCGTTCACAAAAAAACTGCGAAGGCCACGCGAAAACAAGTGTCCAAATGTGAATCATCTTGGGCGACCTGTGAAATTATTAATGAAAATGACATCGTAGATGCACGGAACGCCAACTCATATCAAATAAAGACAAATCTCACATGCAAAACTCGCAATTTGGTGTACGTGTTAAGATACAAAAAGTGCAATACCCCGCTCTATGCGAGGGAGACTGGTCGCCAACTGAAAGATCGGGCCGATGAACACTTAAGGGACATTCATAAAGGGCGGGACAAACCGGTACCCAATTATTTTAATACAAGTGGACGTAGGGTGGACGATCTCTCTGTATCAGTGGTTGAACAAGTGGGTGACAATTCACTCCAGCTTCGACTAGTAAAGGAGAATAAGTGGCTCAAAAGACTCGACACATTCCATCCTCATGGTTCAAGCATTCAATTCGATAAATAATTCAGCTCTCGGAATTCGCTGTGGTGATCGGCATTGACATGGAGGGAGCCAAGACAGGATGTCACGGTTTTTGCTACGGCGAGGCAGATTGCCGTAACGAATTACGAAAGCTCTATAAGGTTTAAAGCCTTTTGGCGTATGATAATACGTCGCCGTAATAACGTTACAATATAACGTCAGTCACTGTCACGTTAACTGAACTTTCTTGATACACAAGTTGTCTGCGGATGTACAAGATGTAATTATAGTTTCTGCTTTATTCTTGAAAAAGGCCAAGGGGCCGAAAGCTTGATAAGAGAGTGTTGATGTTTTGTACTCATAATTCACGTTCCTGAATTGATGGCGGACAGCATTTACTGTATTATTTTATATATGGAGCGATGGTAAAGTAGGATCCAATAACCTACATCTAGAGTGATGGTAAAGCAGGATCTGGAAAACTAAATATGGAGTGATGGTGAAGTAGGTAACGTACATCTCGAATGATGGTAAAGGAGGATCTAGTAACCTACATGTGGAGTGGTGGTAAAGTAGGATCTGGTAACCTCAACCTGAAGCGATGGTAAAGTGGTATCCTGTAACCAACCTGGTGGTAAAGCAGGATCTGGTAACTTACAACTGAAGTGATGGTAAAGTTGGATCTGGTAACGTACATATGGAGCGATGGTAAAGTACGATCTGGTGACCTACATCTGGCTGGAGTGATGGCAAAGTAGGACCTGGTAACCTACATCTGGAGCGATGATAAAGTAGGATCTGGTAAACTATATATGGAGTGATGGTAAAGTAGGTAACTTACATCTCGAATGATGGTAAAGGAGGATGTAGTAACCTACACGTGGAGTGGTGGTAAAGTAGGATCTGGTAACCTCCACCTGGAGCGATGGTAATGTGGGATCCTGTAACCCACCAGATGGTAAAGCAGGATCTGATAACTTACAACTGGAGTGATGGTAAAGTAGGATTTGGTAACCTACATCTGGAGCGCTGATAAAGTAGGATCTGGTAACTTACATCTGAAGCAAGGGTAAAGTAGGATCTCGTAACCTACATCTGGAGCGATGGTAAAGCAGGATTTGGTAACTTACAACTGGGGTGATGGTAAAGTAGGATCTGGTAACCTACACCTGGAGCGATGGTAAAGTAGGATCTGGTGACCTACATCTGGAGCGATGGTAAAGTAGGATCTGGTAACCAACATTTGGAGTGATGGTAAAGTAGGATCTGGTAACCTACATCTGAAGTGATGGTAAAGTGGGGTCTGGTAACCTACATCTAGAGTGATGGTAAAATAGGATCCAGTAACCTACATCTGGAGTGATGGTAAAGTAGACTACATGGATGGAAAAGAAGGATCCATTAAACTACGTCTTCAGCAATGGCAAAGTAGCGTCGGGTAGCCTACATGTAATGCGATGATAAGGTAGGGATGGCAAAGTAGGACCCGGTAACCTACATATGGAGTGATGGTAAAGTAGGACCCAATAACCTACATCAAGAGTGATGATAAAGTAGGATCCAGTAACCTACATCTAGAGTGATGATAAAGCAGGATCCAATAACCTACATCTAGAATGATGATAAAGTAGGATCCAATAACCTACATCTAGAATGATGATAAAGTAGGATTCAATAACCTACATCTAGAGTGATGATAAAGTAGGATCCGGTAACCTACATCTAGAGCGATGATAAAGTAGGTCCAGTAGCCAACATCTAGAATGATGATAAAGTAGGATCCAGTAACCTACATCTGGAGTGATGATAAAGTAGGATCCAATAACCTACATCTAGAGTGATGATAAAGTAGGATACAATAACCTACATCTAGAGTGATGATAAAGTAGGATCCGGTAACCTACATCTAGAACAATGATAAAGTAGGATCCAGTAACCAACATCTAGAATGATGATAAAGTAGGATCCAGTAACCTGCATCTAGAGTGATGATCAAGTAGGTTCCGGTAACCTACATCTAGAATGATGATAAAGTAGGATCCAGTAACCTACATCTAGAGTGATGATAAAGTAGGATCCAGTAACCTACATCTAGAGTGATGATAAAGTAGGATCCAGTAACCTACATCTACAGTGATGGTAAAGTAGGATCCAGTAACCTACATCTAGAGTGATGATAAAGTAGGATCCAGTAACCTGCATCTAGAATGATGATACAGTAGGATCCAATAACCTACATCTAGAATGATGATAAAGTAGGATCCAATAACCTACATCTAGAATGATGATAAAGTAGGACACAAATACCTATGCCTAGGGTGGTCATAAAGTAGGATCCGGTAACCTACATCTAGAGTGATGATAAAGTAGGATCTTGTAGTCTACATCTAGAGTGATGATAAAGTAGGATCTTGTAGCCTACATCTAGAATGATGATAAAGTAGGATCCAGTAACCTACATCTATAGTGATGATAAAGTAGGATCCAGTAACCTACATCTAGAGTGATGATAAAGTAGGATCCCGTAACCTACATCAAGAGTGATGATGAAGTAGGATCCAGTAACCTACATCTAGAGTGATGATAAAGTAGGATCTAGTAGCCTACATCTAGAATGATGATAAAGTAGGATCCAGTAACCTACACCTAGTGTGATGATAAAGTAGGATCCAGTAACCTACATCTAGAATGATGATAAAGTAGGATCTTGTAGCCTACACCTAGAGTGGTGATAAAATAGGATCCAGTAACCTACATCTAGAATGATGATAAAGTAGGATCCAGTAACCTACATCTAGAGTGATGATAAAGTAGGATCTAGTAGCCTACATCTAGAGTGATGATAAATTAAAAATCTAGTAACCTTCATCTAGAGTGATGGTAAAGAAGGATCCAGTAGCCTACATCTGGAGTGATGGTAAAGTAGGATCTGGTAACTTACATCTGGAGCGAGGGTAAAGTAGGATCTCGTAACCTACATCTGGAGCGATGGTAAAGAAGGATTTGGTAACTTACAACTGGGGTGATGTTAAAGTAGGATCTGGTAACCTACACCTGGAGCGATGGTAAAGTAGGATCTGGTAACTTACATCTGAAATGAGGGTAAAGTAGGATCTCGTAACCTACATCTGGAGTGATGGTAAAGCAGGATTTGGTAACTTACAACTGGGGTGATGGTAAAGTAGGATCTGGTAACCTACACCTGGAGCGATGGTAAAGTAGGATCTGGTGACCTACATCTGGAGCGATGGTAAAGTAGGATCTGGTAACCTACATCTGAAGTGATGGTAAAGTGGGGTCAGGTAACCTACATCTAGAGTGATGGTAAAATAGGATCCAGTAACCCACATCTGGAGTGATGGTAAAGTAGACTACATGGATGGAAAAGAAGGATCCATTAAACTACGTCTTCAGCAATGGCAAAGTAGCGCCAGGTAGCCTACATGTAATGCGATGATAAGGTAGGGATGGCAAAGTAGGATCCGGTAACCTACATATGGAGTGATGGTAAAGTAGGACCCAATAACCTACATCTAGAGTGATGGTAAAGTAGGATCCAGTAACCTACATCTAGAGTGATGATAAAGCAGGATCCAATAACCTACATCTAGAATGATGATAAAGTAGGATTCAATAACCTACATCTAGAATGATGATAAAGTAGGATTCAATAACCTACATCTAGAGTGATGATAAAGTAGGATCCGGTAACCTACATCTAGAGCAATGATAAAGTAGGTCCAGTAACCAACATCTAGAATGACGATAAAATAGGATCCAGTAACCTACATCTGGAGTGATGATAAAGTAGGATCCAATAACCTACATCTAGAATGATGATAAAGTAGGATCCAGTAACCTACATCTAGAGTGATGGTAAAGTAGGATCCAGTAACCTACATCTAGAATGATGATAATGTAGGATCCAGTAACCTACATCTAGAATGATGATACAGTAGGATCCAATAACCTACATCTAGAATGATGATAAAGTAGGATCCAATAACCTACATCTAGAATGATGATAAAGTAGGACATAAATACCTACTCCTAGAGTGGTCATAAAGTAGGATCCGGTAACCTACATCTAGAGTGATGATAAAGTAGGATCTTGTAGACTACATCTAGAGTGATGATAAAGTAGGATCTTGTAGCCTACATCTAGAATGATGATAAAGTAGGATCCAGTAACCAACATCTAGAGTGATGGTAAAGTAGGATCCAGTAACCTACATCTAGAGTGACGATAACGTAGGATCCAGTAGCCTACGTCTGGAGTGATGATAAAGTAGGATCCAGTAACCTACATCTACAGTGATGATAAAGTAGGATCCAGTAACCTACATCTAGAATGATGGTAAAGTAGGATACAGTAGCCTACATCTACAATGATGATAAAGTAGGATTCAGTAACCTACATCTAGAATGATGATAAAGTAGGATCTAGTACACTACATCTAGAGTGATGATAAAGTAGGATCTAGTAGACTACATCTACAATGATGATAAAGTAGGATCTAGTAGACTACATCTAGAATGATGATAAAGTAGGATCTAGTAGACTACATCTAGAATGATGATAAAGTAGGATCTAGTAGACTACATCTAGAGTGATGATAACGTAGGATCTAGTACACTACATCTAGAATGATGATAAAGTAGGATCTAGTAGACTACATCTAGAATGATGATAAAGTAGGATCTAGTAGACTACATCTAAAGTGATGATAAATTAAAAATTCAGTAACCTTCATCTAGAGTGATGATAAATTAAAAATTCAGTAACCTTCATCTAGAGTGATGGTAAAGTAGGATACAGTAGTCTACATCTGGAGTGATGGTATAGTAGGATCTAGTAGCCTACATCTAGAGTGATGATAAAGTAGGATCCAGTAGTCTACATCTGGAGTGATGGTAAAGTAGGATCTAGTAGCCTACATCTAGAGTGATGATAAAGTAGGTTCCAGTAGTCTACATCTGGAGTGATGGTAAAGTAGGATCTAGTAGCCTACATCTAGAGTGATGATAAAGTAGGATCCAGTAGCCTACATCTGGAATGATGGTAAAGTAGGATTTAGTAACCTACATCTAGAGTGATGATAAAGTAGGATCCAGTAGTCTACATCTGGAGTGATGGTAAAGTAGGATCTAGTAGCCTACATCTAGAATGATGATAAAGTAGGATCCAGTAGTCTACATCTGGAGTGATGGTAAAGTAGGATCTAGTAGCCTACATCTAGAGTGATGATAAAGTAGGATCCAATAACCTACATCTAGAGTGATGGTAAAGTAGGATCCAGTAACCTACATCTAGAGTGATGGTAAAGTGGGATCTGGTAACCTACATCTAGAGTGATGATTAAGTAGGATCCAGTAACCTACATCTAGAGTGATGATAAAGTAGGATTTAATAACCTACATCTAGAGTAATGGTAAAGTAGGATCCATTAAGCTAGATCTTCAGCGATGGCAAAGTAGGACACAGTAACCTACATCAGTTGACTCTCGAAAATCTGACGTCGTTTTTGCGAAATTCGACGGTTACTTCTCACCGAAAAAAAACATTATTCACGAAAGGGCAAAATTCCATGAACGTCGGCAGCAAGCCACAGAATCAGTTATAGGGTTCGTTCGTTCGCTTTTTGAACTCTCAGAAATGTGTGATTTTCGTGATTTGGACGAGCGAATAAGCCACCCGTTGGTCAATGGCATACTTGACAGAAATTTATCTGAAAAACTTCAGCTGCAGAGTGACCTAACGCTAGACAAATTGCACGACAAAGTGACATGGTCAAATCAGAAATGAAAAAGCAATGTCAAACAAATTACAAACACTTAGACGCAATTCGTTCGCATACTGCACACCCGGTGGAAATTGTTAATTCAGCTGACAATTGGCATACGCAGTTTTTGCAACCGAAAGACACACATTCAACAAGTCTAACAGGAAGCTTACCAAACACACCCAATGTACAAAGTGTAATGGACAGCATGGTCGAACAGATCCATGTCCAGCTAGAGGTCAACAACGTTGCTCGTGTCACAGACTCGAACATTTCGAAACATTTCGAAATTTGTTGTAGATCGAAACCAAAATCTGTGCGCGAGATTAATCATGATATTCATCATTAACCCCCTCCCCCCCCCCCCCCCCCCCCCCCCATTAATTTACACTGAAAGTATTTTAATTTGGGGATCCAACAGGCTGCAGTTGAACGGGTTTCTGTATATTGCGTTTAGCTCCATGGGTTAATTTGGTTCCAAATGCACGTTCCCATTTTAGCTGTGATTTACACTTCGAGACTTTTTTCCGTTGATTGGATTTTCATCAGGCTGTTGCCTTTTTCTGGCAGTATATTCCATAAAGTTGTGAGGATAATTGGTTGTCTGATAAATGGTGTTGTCTGTTCTGTTATTTTTTATTTGATTTTTAATGGTGGTTATTACACTTGAAAAACTAATGTAGTTCGAGAAATTCCCATAGATATTTTTAAAATCTTGCTATGTAAGAGACTGGTCGTCTGGGTCGAAGAGGTCTCGTACGGATCTGATTCTACTTTTCCTCCACTCGGCAGCTCTGATAATCTTATCGATGCCAGTCATTTCCTTACTGTAACCTAAAGGCGATTTTTTATGAAATCAGCTGGTTTTCTTTGAGTTGATTCTATGCGGCGTTGCCATGAATGCAGGTGCCAAAAGGGGTAGACCGTGGTATATTTTTGAGATTTTGAATATATTTTTGTTCGCTGAAATTTTCTGAGAAAGATGATAGTTTACATATTTTTTAGGAATAGTGATGTAAAGTTATCCTCAATGAGGAGCCTTTTTATCCAGGAGACTTTCATGCAGTGAAAGTGACTTTCTAAGTCACCATCTTTAGCACGCCCCCCCCCCCCCCCCCCCACACACACACACCCGCTCTGCGTAGTCCGACACAAGATGTCGTCTCTTTATTTTATTGACCGCGCTACCCCAAATAAAATTCTATGAAGTCTTGTTTAATTCTTTTACAGTTGCTGGCGTTCGGTTGTGTATGGATGACAGTAAGTGATTTATTTGGGGGACTAAAAAGTATTTTTTTTATAGTAATTTTACCCAGTGGAATTATTCCTCTTTTGCTCCATGAGTTAATAATTTGTTTTATTTTGATTAGTTTCTTATTGTAGTTTGATTCAACTCGATCAACTTCAGCCATATTAAACTCAACATCTAAAAGTGTGAACTTAGAGACGACTTCTATATCGGGATACCCGGACTTTAATTGTCCCTATCTAAATTGATGTAGTGTTCTTATGGCTAATTTAGAGAGCAGATATCATTGCGAAATTATTTAAGCTTATCATAGCCGCTCAAACTGATGTTGTCGAGCCGTACGGGTTTCAGACACGTGTCGTTCGTATGAGTTTATATTCCATGCCTGCCATCTCGTTGCCTGTTAAGTCGATATTTTGTTCAATAAGAAGAGCAAGTATTTCAGCGCCTAAGATAAACAAGTACGGCGATAAAGGGTCTCCCTGCTTACACCCCGTTCTAGATTCACCAGGCCCGACATGAACCCAAACTGCAGCACGGTCGAGAATGTATTCTGATAAATTGTATTTATTCATCTCTGGAACGAATTTTCAAAGTTAAAGAAAATCAGAGTTTTCGACACAAAATTCCATTATGTCGTATGAAAAGCCTTTTCAAAATCAGTTTAAAGCAAATGTCCAGGGATGTTTTTGGATTCTGTTGTACCAATTATATCTTTCACTGAGCGGATATATTCTACTAGACATCTACCTTTGATGACTACTGTTTGCTCTCTACTAACACTTTTAGGAAAGTGTTTCATACTATTTCAGGTTCAGAAGAACAACTAACGCTCTCTTCGAATAAGGTTCAGAAGGACGACTAACGCTCTCTTGGAATAACTTTCAGAAGGGCGACTAACGCTCTCTTGCAATAAGGTTCAGAAGGACAACTAACTCTTTCCTGGAATAAGGTTAAGGAGAGCCACCAAAATTCTTTCTTGCAATAATGTTCAGATGTGCCACTAAAACTTTTTCTCCCGGAATAATGTTCAGAAGAGCGACTAACCATCTATCTGAATACGTTTCACGAGGGCCACTAAAACTCTAATGGAATGGGATTCGAAAGTGTGAATAACACTCTCATGAAATAAGGTCAATGGGCTCGATTAACACTTCTAGAATAAGGTTCAGAAGGTCAACTAACGCTCTCTCGAAATAAGGTTCAGAAGGACAACTAACGCTCTCTTGGAATAAGGTTCAGAAGGACAACTAACGCTCTCTTGGAATAAAGTTCAGAAGGGCAAGTAATGCTCTCTTGGAATAAGGTTCAGAAGGGCAACAAAGACTTTCTCGGAATAAGGATGAGGGGGGGGGGGCAACTAACGCTCTCTTGGAATAAGGTTCCGAAGGAGAACTAACGCTCTCTTGCAATAAGGTTCAGAAGGACGACTAACGCTCTCTTGGAATAAGGTGCAGAAGGACGACTAACGTTCTCTTGGAATAAGGTTGAGAAGGACAACTAACACTCTCTTGGAATAAGGTTGAGAAGGACAACTAACGGTCTCTTGGAATAAGATTGAGGAGGACAACTAATGCTCTCTTGGAATAAGGTTCAGAATATCGACTGACGCTCTCTTGGAATAAGGTTGAGACGGACATCTAACGTGCCCTTGGAATAAGGCTCAGAAGGGCGACTAATGCTCTCTTGGAATAAGGTTCAGAAGGGCAACTAACACTCTCGCGTAATAAGGATGAGGAAGACAACTAACGCTCTCTTGGAATAAGGTTCAGAAAGACAACTAACGCTCTCTTGGAATAAGGTTAAGGAGGACAACTAATACTCTCTTGGAATAAGGTTCAGAATGTCGACTAACGATCTCTTGGAATAAGGTTGAGACGGACATCTAACGTGCTCTTGGAATAAGGCTCAGAAGGGCGACTAACGCTCTCTTGGAATAAGGTTCAGAAGGACAACTAACGCTCTCTTGGAATAAGGTTCAGAAGGACGACTAACGCTCTCTTGGAATAAGGTGCAGAAGGACGACTAACGTTCTTTTGGAATAAGCTTGAGGAGGATAACTAACGCTCTCACGGAATAAGGTTTAGAAGGGCGACAAGTGCTTTCTTGGAATAAGGTGCAGAAGGTCAACTAACGCTCTTTCGTAATAAGGTTGAGGAGGACAACTAACGCTCTCTTGGAATAAGGTTCAGAAGGGTGACTAACGCTCTCTTGGAATAATGTTCAGAAGCGTTACTAACGCTCTCTTGGAACAATGTTCAGAAGGACGACTAACGCTCTCTTGGAATAAGGTTCAGAAAGGTGACTAACGCTCTCGTGGAATAAGGTTCAGAAGAACAACTAACGCTCTCTTGGAATGGGGTTCAGAAAGGTAACTAACGCTGTCTTGGAATAAGGTTCAGAAGGGCAACTAATGCTCTCTTGGAATAAGGTTCAGAAACACAACTAACGCTCGCTTGGGATAAGGTTAAGAAGGACAACTAACGCTCTCTTGGAATAAGGTTAAGATGGACGACTAACGCTCTCTTGGTTTTAGGTTAAGAAGGACAACTAACGCTCTCTTGGAATAAGGTGAAGTAGGACAACTAACGCTCTCTGGGAATAAGGTTAAGAAGGATAACTAACGCTCTCTTGGAATAAGGTTCAGAAAGGTTACTAATGCTCTCTCGGAATAAGGTTCAGAAGGGCAACTAACACTCTGTTGTAATAACGTTCAGAAGGACATCAACACTCTCTTGGAATAAGGTTCAGAAGAACGGCTAATGCTCTCTTGGTATAAGATTCAGAAGGACAACTAACGCTCTCTTGGAATAAGGTTGAGGAGGACAACTAACACTCTCTTGGAATAAGGTTCAGAAGAACAGCTCGTGATCTCTTGGTAAAAGGTTCACGCTTAAGAAACACTCTCCTCCAATAAGGTTCAGAGGGACAACTGACACTCTCCTGAAATAAGGATCAGAATGGCAACTCTCTCTTTCTGAATAACGTTATGACGGACGACTGATAACAACATTCGCAAGGGCAAATATTGCTCTCTTGGGGTGAGGTTCAGAAGGATGACTAACATTCTCCTGGAATACGGTTCACATGAAAACAAACCCCTTCTGGAATAAGATTCATAAGGGTGACTGACACTATCTTGAAATAGTGTTCGAAACGAAGAGTAACGCTCTCCCAGACTAAGATTCAGAAGGACGACTAACTCTCTTCTGGAAAAGGTCTCAGACGGCCGAGTAACGCTCTCTCGGAATAAGGCTCTCGGAAGGGAGCGATACTAAAACTCTCCTTGTGGAACAAGCTTTAGAAGGCTACTAACACTCTCTTGTCAGAAAATGGTTCAGACTAACCTCTCGGGAATTAAGAATCGGTATCGCCACAACATTCTGCTTCTGGGATAGGGTTCAAACGGACGACTAACGCTCTCCTGGAATAAGGTTCAAAAGAATGACTAACACTCTTCTGGACTAAGGTCCAGAATATGATTAACGTTGTCCTTGAATGGGGTTCAACAAGGCGGATGACACGCTCCTGTAATGATGTTCCGAACGGCAAATAACTCTCTCCAAGAATAAGGACCAGAATGGCAACTATTTCTCTCCTGGAATAAGGTTCAGATGGATGACTAATGCTCCCTTCTCTTAGAATAATTTTCAGGATCGCGACTAACCCTCTCTTGGAATAAGACTCTGGACTCGACTAATACATGCTGAAATGAGGTTCAGGTGGCGACTAACGCTCTCACGGATTTAGGTTCACCAGGACGACTAATTGTTCCCTAGAATATGTTCTGGGGCGTGACTAGCACTCTTCTGGAATAAGGTCCAGGGTCGAGACTGACTCCTTCCTCGAGTAAGGCTCAAAAGGGCGACTGTCACTTCCCTGGCATAAGCTTCAGAAGCAAAACTGACACTCTCTTGTAATAAAGTCCAGAAGGACAGCTGCACTTTCCATCAGAAAGGTGAGTAACGCCACCCTCCCCCCCCCCCCCCCCCGGGAAATGTGATTCAGAATTGTGACCGGTATTCTGATGGAATAAGTGGAGAATGGCAGTTATCGCTCTGAGCCCCCCCCCCCCCCCCCCCCCCCCTAGGAAAACGCTTCAGAATTGTGACCGGTACTCTCCTGGGATCCTGGGATAAGCAAAGAATGGTAGTTATCGCTCGTTTGAAATGAGGTTCATAAGGGTGAATAACGCCCACCCCCCGCCCCCCGGGGATATAGTTTAGAATTGTTACCGGTATTCTCCTAGAATAGGTGGAGAATGGCAATTATCACACTCCTGGGATGAGGATCAGAAGGCGACTAACGCCCCCCCCCCCCCCCCCCCCCCGGGAATATGGTTCAGAATCGTGACCGGCAATCTCCTGGAATAAGTGGAGAATGGAAGTTATCGCTCTCTTGGAATGAGGTTCAGAAGGCGACTAACGCCGCCCCCCCCCCCCCCTCCACCTTTCCGGGAATATGGTTCAGAATCGTAACCGGCAATCTCCTGGAATAAGTGGAGAATGGCAGTTATCGCTCACCTGGAATGAGGTTCAGAAGGCGACTAACACGCCCCCACCCCACCCTTCCCGGGAATATGCTTCAGAATTGTGACCGATTCTCTCCCGGAATAAGTGGAGAATGGCAGTTATTGTTCTTCTGGAATGACGTTCAGAATGACGTTCAGAAGGCGACTAACGCCCCCCCCCCCCCCCTCCTCCCCAGGAATTAGGTTGAGAATTGTGACCGGCACACTCCTGGAATAAGTGGAGAATGGCAGTTATCGCTCTCCTGGAATGAGGTTCAGAAGGGTGACTGACACTTTCCTGGAATAATGTTCAGAATGGCAACAATCGCGTTCTTCTGGAATAAGGTCCAGAAGAGAGAATGACACCCTCCCGGAATGAGGTTCATAAGGCCTATCAACACTATCCTGGAATAAAGTTCAGAAGGATGGGTAACGCTCTCCTGGAATAAAGTTCAGAAAGGCGATTGCACCAACAGTTTAGCTTCAAAATCATACTGATGTGGGGCTCTGTCCTATAGATCTTTGTTTAATACATGTATAAACTTTATTTCATACTGATGTAGGACCCTGTCCTATAGATCTTTGATTAATACATTTATAAACTTTATATCATACTGATGTGGGACCCTGTCCTATAGTTCTTTGTTTAATACATAAACTTTATATCATACTGATGTGGGACCCTGTCCTATAGATCTTTGTTTAATACATGTATAAACTTTATATCATACTGATGTGGGACCCTGTCCTATATATCTTTGTTTAATACATGTATAAACTTTATATCATACTGATGTGGGACCCTGTCCTATAGATCTTTGTTTAATACATGTATAAACTTTATATCATACTGATGTGGGACCCTGTCCTATAGATCTTTGTTTAATACATGTATAAACTTTATATCATACTGATGTGGGACCCTGTCCTATATATCTTTGTTTAATACATGTATAAACTTTATATCATACTGATGTGGGACCCTGTCCTATAGATCTTTGTTTAATACATAAACTTTATATCATACTGATGTAGGACCCTGTCCTATAGATCTTTGTTTAATACATGTATAAACTTTATATCATACTGATGTAGGACCCTGTCCTATAGATCTTTGATTAATACATGTATAAACTTTATATCATACTGATGTGGGACCCTGTCCTATAGATCTTTGTTTAATACATAAACTTTATATCATACTGATGTAGGACCCTGTCCTATAGATCTTTGTTTAATACATGTATAAACTTTATATCATACTGACGTGGGACCCTGTCCTATAGATCTTTGTTTAATACATGTATAAACTTTATATCATACTGATGTAGGACCCTGTCCTATAGATCTTTGATTAATACATGTATAAACTTTATATCATACTGATGTGGGACCCTGTCCTATAGATCTTTGTTTAATACATAAACTTTATATCATACTCATGTAGGACCCTGTCCTATAGATCTTTGTTTAATACATGTATAAACTTTATATCATACTGATGTGGGACCCTGTCCTATAGATCTTTGTTTAATACATGTATAAACTTTATATCATACTGATGTGGGACCCTGTCCTATATATCTTTGTTTAATACATGTATAAACTTTATATCATACTGATGTGGGACCCTGTCCTATAGATCTTTGTTTAATACATGTATAAACTTTATATCATACTGATGTGGGACCCTGTCCTATATATCTTTGTTTAATACATGTATAAACTTTATATCATACTGATGTGGGACTCTGTCCTATAGATCTTTGTTTAATACATGTATAAACTTTATATCATACTGATGTAGGACCCTGTCCTACATATCTTTGTTTAATACATGTATAAACTTTATATCATACTGATGTGGGACCCTGTCCTATAGATCTTTGTTTAATACATGTATAAACTTTATATCATACTGATGTGGGACCCTGTCCTATAGATCATTGTTTAATACATGTATAAACTTTATATCATACTGATGTGGGACCCTGTCCTATAGATCTTTGTTTAATACAAGTATAAACTTTATATCATACTGATGTGGGACCCTGTCCTATATATCTTTGTTTAATACATGTATAAACTTTATATCATACTGATGTGGGACCCTGTCCTATATATCTTTGTTTAATACATGTATAAACTTTATATCATACTGATGTGGGACCCTGTCCTATAGGTCTTTGTTTAATACATGTATAAACTTTATATCATACTGATGTGGGACCTTGTCCTATACATCTTTGTTTAATACATGTATAAACTTTATATCATACTGATGTGGGACCCTGTCCTATATATCTTTGTTTGATACATGTATAAACTTTATATCATACTGATGTGGGACCCTGTCCTATATATCTTTGTTTAATACATGTATAAACTTTATATCATACTGATGTGGGACCCTGTCCTATATATCTTTGTTTAATACATAAACTTTATATCATACTGATGTGGGACCCTATCCTATAGATCTTTGTTTAATACATGTATAAACTTTATATCATACTGATGTGGGACCCTGTCCAAAAGATCTTTGTTTAATACATGTATAAACTTTATATCATACTGATGTAGGACCCTGTCCTATAGATCTTTGTTTAATACATGTATAAACTTTATATCATACTGATGTAGGACCCTGTCCTATAGATCTTTGTTTACTACATAAACTTTATATCATACTGATGTGGGACCCTGTCCTATAGATCTTTGTTTAATACATGTATAAACTTTATATCATACTGATGTGGGACCCTGTCCTATAGATTTTTGTTTAATACATGCATAAACTTTATATCATACTGATGTGGGACCCTGTCCTATATATCTTTGTTTAATACATGTATAAACTTTATATCATACTGATGTGGGACCCTGTCCTATAGATCTTTGTTTAATACATAAACTTTATATCATACTGATGTGGGACCCTGTCCAAAAGATCTTTGTTTAATACATGTATAAACTTTATATCATACTGATGTAGGACCCTGTCCTATAGATCTTTGTTTAATACATGTATAAACTTTATATCATACTGATGTAGGACCCTGTCCTATAGATCTTTGTTTAATACATGTATAAACTTTATAGCATACTGATGTGGGACCCTGTCCTATAGATCTTTGTTTAATACATGTATAAACTTTATATCATACTGATGTGGGACCCTGTCCTATATATCTTTGTTTAATACATAAACTTTATATCATACTGATGTGGGACCCTATCCTATAGATCTTTGTTTAATACATGTATAAACTTTATATCATACTGATGTGGGACCCTGTCCTATATATCTTTGTTTAATACATAGACTTTATATCATACTGATGTGGGACCCTGTCCAAAAGATCTTTGTTTAATACATGTATAAACTTTATATCATACTGATGTAGGACCCTGTCCTATAGATCTTTGTTTAATACATGTATAAACTTTATATCATACTGATGTAGGACCCTGTCCTATAGATCTTTGTTTACTACATAAACTTTATATCATACTGATGTGGGACCCTGTCCTATAGATCTTTGTTTAATACATGTATAAACTTTATATCATACTGATGTGGGACCCTGTCCTATAGATTTTTGTTTAATACATGCATAAACTTTATATCATACTGATGTGGGACCCTGTCCTATATATCTTTGTTTAATACATGTATAAACTTTATATCATACTGATGTGGGACCCTGTCCTATAGATCTTTGTTTAATACATAAACTTTATATCATACTGATGTGGGACCCTGTCCAAAAGATCTTTGTTTAATACATGTATAAACTTTATATCATACTGATGTAGGACCCTGTCCTATAGATCTTTGTTTAATACATGTATAAACTTTATATCATACTGATGTAGGACCCTGTCCTATAGATCTTTGTTTAATACATGTATAAACTTTATAGCATACTGATGTGGGACCCTGTCCTATAGATCTTTGTTTAATACATGTATAAACTTTATATCATACTGGTGTAGGACCCTGTCCTTAGATCTTTGTTTAATACATGTATAAACTTTATATCATACTGATGTGGGACCCTGTCCTATAGATTTTTGATTAATACATGTATAAACTTTATATCATACTGTTCTGGGACCCTGTCCTATAGCTCTTTGCTTAATACATGTATAAACTTTATATCATACTGATGTGGGACCCTGTCCTATAGATCTTTGATTAATACATGTATAAACTTTATATCATACTGATGTGGGACCCTGTCCTATAGATCTTTGTTTAATACATAAACTTTATATCATACTGATGTAGGACCCTGTCCTATAGATCTTTGATTAATACATGCATAAACTTTATATCATACTGATGTGGGACCCTGTCCTACAGTTCTTTGTTTAATACATAAACTTTATATCATCCTGATGTAGGACCCTGTCCTATAGATCTTTGCTTAATACATGTATAAACTTTATATCATACTGATGTGGGACCCTGTCCCATATATCTTTGTTTAATACATGTCTAAACTTTATATCATACTGATGTGGGACCCTGTCCTATAGATCTTTGTTTAATACATAAACTTTATATCATACTGATGTAGGACCCTGTCCTATAGATCTTTGTTTAATACATGTATAAACTTTATATCATACTGATGTAGGACCCTGTCCTATAGATCTTTGATTAATACATGTATAAACTTTATATCATACTGATGTGGGACCCTGTCCTATAGATCTTTGTTTAATACATAAACTTTATATCATACTGAAGTAGGACCCTGTCCTATAGATCTTTGTTTAATACATGTATAAACTTTATATCATACTGATGTAGGACCCTGTCCTATAGATCTTTGTTTACTACATAAACTTTATATCATACTGATGTGGGACCCTGTCCTATAGATCTTTGTTTAATACATGTATAAACTTTATATCATACTGATGTGGGACCCTGTCCTATAGATTTTTGTTTAATACATGCATAAACTTTATATCATACTGATGTGGGACCCTGTCCTATATATCTTTGTTTAATACATGTATAAACTTTATATCATACTGATGTGGGACCCTGTCCTATAGATCTTTGTTTAATACATAAACTTTATATCATACTGATGTGGGACCCTGTCCAAAAGATCTTTGTTTAATACATGTATAAACTTTATATCATACTGATGTAGGACCCTGTCCTATAGATCTTTGTTTAATACATGTATAAACTTTATATCATACTGATGTAGGACCCTGTCCTATAGATCTTTGTTTAATACATGTATAAACTTTATAGCATACTGATGTGGGACCCTGTCCTATAGATCTTTGTTTAATACATGTATAAACTTTATATCATACTGATGTAGGACCCTGTCCTTAGATCTTTGTTTAATACATGTATAAACTTTATATCATACTGATGTGGGACCCTGTCCTATAGATTTTTGATTAATACATGTATAAACTTTATATCATACTGTTCTGGGACCCTGTCCTATAGCTCTTTGCTTAATACATGTATAAACTTTATATCATACTGATGTGGGACCCTGTCCTATAGATCTTTGATTAATACATGTATAAACTTTATATCATACTGATGTGGGACCCTGTCCTATAGATCTTTGTTTAATACATAAACTTTATATCATACTGATGTAGGACCCTGTCCTATAGATCTTTGATTAATACATGCATAAACTTTATATCATACTGATGTGGGACCCTGTCCTACAGTTCTTTGTTTAATACATAAACTTTATATCATCCTGATGTAGGACCCTGTCCTATAGATCTTTGCTTAATACATGTATAAACTTTATATCATACTGATGTGGGACCCTGTCCCATATATCTTTGTTTAATACATGTCTAAACTTTATATCATACTGATGTGGGACCCTGTCCTATAGATCTTTGTTTAATACATGTATAAACTTTATATCATACTGATGTGGGACCCTGTCCTATAGATCTTTGTTTAATACATGTATAAACTTTATATCATACTGATGTAGGACCCTGTCCTATAGATCTTTGTTTAATACATGTATAAACTTTATATCATACTGATGTGGGACCCTGTCCTATAGATCTTTGTTTAATACATGTATAAACTTTATATCATACTGATGTGGGACCCTGTCCTATATATCTTTGTTTAATACATGTATAAACTTTATATCATACTGATGTGGGACCCTGTCCTATAGATCTTTGTTTAATACATGTATAAACTTTATATCATACTGATGTAGGACCCTGTCCTATAGATCTTTGTTTAATACATGTATAAACTTTATATCATACTGATGTGGGACCCTGTCCTTTATGTCTTTGTTTAATACATGTATAAACTTTATATCATACTGGTGTGGGGCCCTGTCCTATATATCTTTGCTTAATACATGCATAAACTTTTGGGAGCTCTCTGTCATTACATGCATGCCTCTATGCGTATTTGACAAACTTTGTGTTCTCGGAACAGGTTCTTTTTTCAATAATCAAGTCCTGCAGAGGATAATCAAATTATCTTAGTAATGCAGTAAATAGCGCTTCACCAACACATCCAAAAACTTTTTCGACAGATTTGCAATAGGGGAGTCAAAGTTCTACACTGTATAAATGCACCGTTAAAATTACGGTAGCTTTACCAACAGACAATTCCCTTAATTCCACTGTAAATCTTACCGTTTTGAGGGGGGGGGGGGGGGTTAGCGAACGCCTCGAACTTTTCAATTCCTGGACCATGTCGCTATCAGTTTTTTCAATAACATGACTGATTAAAAACAAGAAACAATTACAGTAGAAAGATAAAGATATAACTAAAGGTCTACTTAATATCGCGAGGAGCAAATCTCCAGATAATATCAAACGAAGCACGGTGTTATGTCCACTTTTGAATTAACCGACCACTTTTGTAGTAGCTCACCACTTTTGAAATAAAAATCGACCACTTTTGAAGTAGCTCATCACTTTTGAAGTAAAAATAGATCACTTTTGAAGTAGCTCACCACTTTTGTAGTAACCGTCGACAACTTTTGAAGAAAAAAACAAGGTCACCACTTTTGAAGTAATATTTGACCACTTTTGAAGTAAAAAGATTTCCCCTTTCCCATGGCCATTGAACTTCTTTTTTTTCCATGAAACGGTCTATTTGAACACAAATCGTAATGTTTGCGCAGAACTGACCCGACCTTCCACCAGACTCGGCTCTAAGCAGGCTGTTGCACCTTTCCGATCCAATTTTTAGCCCACCCGAGCGAAGCAAAGGAGAGATGATAACAACTTAAGAAAGCTTTACATTTTTCTTCAGAGCCACTGTACAGTAAAGAAAATGTTGAAACTGAAACTTTCAGCAGTTGTTATGGATGGTATGATGAACGTCCTGCACCATTTTTGACCCATGCAAATATGAATGTCACAGGAATGGAACTATCTATCTATGTGTCAGTTATAACTTTTTATTTTATTACATATTTCATTTTATTAGACGGAGATTTTTCCCAGTTGTTGGGGATGTCGTGCTGAAGATCCAACACCTCGTAATATAGCCATACAAATATGGATGTAATAGAAAGTTTCGAAGTCTGTTTATCTTAAAGCTGAAAGTTTCAACAGTGGTTAGTTCTATACTACTTTAGAATCTGTTGCTTATCAACAAAGTCATACAAATGATATGGATATCCGCTATATTTATCATTTGCCCCTTCTTCGAGCTGGTTCATCCAATCATGCTGAAACTTTCACCAGCTGTCGCGGCTGTTATTCGATGATCCCTTTAAATACAGCCATACATATATAGATTACCAGAAGATACTGCTGCCCTTTTTTCGTCTATGTGACAAATTCTCATGGGGGGGGGGGGGGGGGGTTGTACTATTTCAATTTTCAATTATTCGCTCGAGCCCAAATCGTGTTTTCATCAGGCATTCGCCCCTATCGGGTTTACTCTTTTTCTAGACTATATGAAACTTGTGCATTTTGACCGTGCATTCGTTTAAGTTTGACAATTTACCGCTACCTAGAGATGAGTGTAGTGGTCTGCTCGAGTCGTATAGTCAGGGTCGATTACTGGGACGAATGGGTAGTGGGATTTGATCTTGGGATCACATAAACGAATGAGTGGTGGAACAGTGGCGGGGCCATGGGGCGCCTATGGGGATGTTAAATAAAATAATCTAATCTAATCTAAAAACCCAGCAAGCACAATTTAGTGTATATTTTTTTTTAAAAAACCCATTTCCCCCAGTAGGACCCCCAACGACTGGTCTCATTAGGACTACTTACCATCTTAGACCTACCTGGGCAGCGTGCCCAGGTAGGTCTACGCACGTAAGTAGCCTTACTGAGACTTTGGATTCATGGTCAACCTGAAAGACGTTACGTTAGAAAGAAGTCTTGCAGGTGCTATACTATATATGGCAAGCAAATGGCTCCCGGATCCCTCAATCCATTCCCCTCTTCCGTCTTTGTCCTTCATATTTATTTATTTATTTATTTATTTATTTATTTATTTATTTATTTATTTATTTATTTATTTATTTATTTATTTATTGTCATATACTTATGCACAATGGCTAATCATGACGGTGACAGTTTTACGGGTGGAGGAAGCCGGAGTACCCGGAGAGAACCACCGAGCAATGACGAGCGGCTGCCAGCTCCCCAACATCGTAGCTCCGCACTGCAGCACAGGCAGGGTTAGATTGGTTGGAGACATGCGTACCATCGACGTGCAGTACGCCTTAGTACACTGCGTCATCGTACCCCCATGTGGGCTTTGTCCTTTCAGACATTTTCTGGGCCCCTTCCTCTCAGAAGGTACCTGTACCTCTTAACATTGAATTCTTGGCTCCGCCACTGTTGGAATGAGGTGTTGGGCAACGAAGTCGCAGAGGATGATTGGAACGGGGAAGGGGGCGTATTTGGGTAGGGTCGCGACCAAAATATGTGGGTAGTGGCTCACCAAACCGCGACAAGTCGGGTCGTGTGGCATTGTCGGGTCGCTGGTCAATTACTGGGTCGAATGCGTAGTCTGGTTTGGGTAACACGTGAAATGTGGGAGTTTGAGTCGGGTCGAATAGGTTGTGGAATGGAGGCGGTTCGACCACCAGATTGTCAGAGTTGTGTGTTATAAAGGGGTATAAGTTTTGGGTTAGATCACATAGATGTGACAGAGGGGGTCAAGATCAATGGGTGGTTATGCAGGGATAGTGGACCACTTGGCAGTGGTTGGATTCGATGGTTTACAGGAACAGGTTGAGTGACTGTGTCGCCCTTGGAATGAATGGGGCGATACATCGTGTATGAAGGTAGGCGTTTATGTTACTGGGTCATGTTGGATCACTGAATTGAGTCGGAAGATAGGGGTGTTAAATCACCGGGACAGGTCGAGCGACTCTGTCGGTGTGGATGAAAGTCTCCAAGTCCGTAGGTATGTGTGTTGACAACCAGTTTGTGAACTGTCTTTGGGGTGAGTAGGTGACTGTGTTATCAGGCCCGAGGCTAATAGGGACTCCTATGGCCACCCCAGCCGGAAATTTTGACCTCTTCTTTCCAGAATGTGGGTGCATTTTCCATACAAAATTTAGGTTTTTAGGTCATTTCCCCAATATTTTCGGAAATTTCAGAGGTCACCCCATTCCTTTCTCAGTCAGTTGTCGACAACCCCTCCTATAATTTTTCTATTACTGCAAGGAAGACAATGCCTTGGAACTTGTATCAGCTTAAGCGTATCAAGCATTTATCAAGTTTAGCTCATACGGCCTGATCGGCTCGTAAAGCAAGACGTTTTAAAGAAATCATTCGAGATTATATTTATTTTTTAAGATTATTACGGGGTTCAATAATTTATACAATTACACACATTTGTTCAGTTACAAGTATGCAACTACAAACATTCCATTCCCCGCATAAGAAGTATTGATTTCACCTAAAGGACTGCTGTCCGCAAAAATGTTTTCTTCTGCCCTCTGCCTCTTGTCATGCCAGTTAAAGTTTCAAAAGAAATCGCCCTGTATAAATTTGCAATATATGGGAGTTTGAATTTGTGTGGACTAACCTGAGATTACATAACTATATGTTAACAAGTCCCGCAGCAAATAGCTGGTGCATAATCGCAGGTTAAATATTTTGCACCACTCCAGAGCACATTTGTTTATTTGCTGTGGCACTTGTCAGCCTGCGATTATGCACGTTTTTGTTAGACTATAGAAGCCCATATCTGGTATAAAATTATTGGACGGATTTTTATGAAATTTGCTGTGAAATTGTTATGGTTGGAGGGTACGGCCGATGGATCTTAGTAGCGAATTAAGTATCGGGACATTCGGCAGGGCTCCCGTAGAATTGAAGTCGATACTATATACCAACACACAGTGTCGCCTCGTTTTTTGTTTACAGCCAGGGATGTGGCGACAGGGGTGGGGTGGGGGTGTGTCTCACCCCACCCCAGCTAGGAGTTTTTTTTTCAGTAGTTGGAAATTCCGAGATCAAAAATCAAATAGTTGGAAATTCAATAAATTAACATTGTTCATGAAAAATTTTAAAATTCCAACTTAATGATGAGAAATTTTGATCTTTTATTTCCAACTGGAAACTTGAGTTTCATATTTCCTTCTCTAAAATTGACATTGGCTTCAAAATTTCGACTCTGACATCAATCCGGTAAATTTTCTGACCCAGACACATTATAAATGGTGCTTTTCCCGTTTCAGGACTAGTGAAAATGTTCGGAAGGGTTCATAAGCATGTGTATATATATATATATAATCACTTTAACCCTTTACCTAACGCAGACGATTTGAAAATTAATTATTTTAAATATCATTTTTTAAATTTTTAAAAAAATTTTCAACAAAACCATATCATGTGACCCCTCTTTGGAACGAGCTCGACGAGCTCGTTCCAAAGAGAGATCACATGATATGGTTTTGTTGGAATTTTTCGAAAAATAATTTTTGTTCAGCAGCTGTATTTGCATATTACGCGGGCGGATGCGGGCGATTCGTTGGTCAAAGGGTTAAAAGATATCACCCAGCGCTGCAATGCAACCACCTATCAAAACAACTCACAGTTGGAATTTACACCGGTGGCACCCCCAGCTGAAACCCTCTAGCCACATCCACATCCCTGTTTACAGCGGGTTACTCTGTGGCAATTTGTGATACTGTGAAGGAATTGTTGGTCGGTGAATGCTGGGGTGAGGTGGGGGTGAGGTGGAAGTACACTGAGTAATATTCTTCCTGCACATAGGAATGGCACTTAATCTACCCAAATGTTTTCATGATGCGCGCGCTGCTTATACGTTCTAAATTTCTTAAAGATTTTAAAACCATTTTTTGGTGAGTGTAAATATACCCTTAATTTGTTATGTAGAATCAGTGAATGATACGAAATAAATATACTGTTCAAAGACATGTACATGTGTCCTTTGATTCTCAATTTATTCCGAGTTTCTATTGTTCCATAAGTTGCATAAATTTAAATATATATACCTCCGATTTTGTTTGAAAATGGCAAGTGTTGCGAATGTGTGTCAATGGAAGATGACAAGTGGATATCTGTCCTATAGTTTTCTTTATTCTAAGAAGTTTTAATTCATACCACTCAGTCCATTTAGTCGGAAATTTTGTGATTTCCTTGTTGAAGTATAATGGGAAATTGGTTGCATTTTTATTTTCTGAAATATTACTCCCAAGGAAACCATAACAGCTTCCAACCGACATCACTTGCCCCCGCCCCCGATCCACGACGTTCTCGCTCACAAGAAAGAGTGTCGTGGACCCGACCCGGTCAGAAATTGCCAGGAATGTCAGTTATATAAATCTACGGATGCATCTGTGACGCACGCGCGTCATTTACTGACCATCCCGTGTTGCCTCAGCCGGATTTCATTCTCAAGTTAACACATTGCAAAAAAACATTTGATAATAGAACCAATTTGTCACATATATGGAACTAAGACGAGAATGAACAAAACTATTGGTCAAGAGTATGTTAAAAAACATTGAATATATGCCGCACAACTTTTGCTAAAGGTCTCTCTCTCTCTTTCTCCACACAATTATGTTTTAGATAAACTAAGAATTAATGTTGGTATCTGATCCCCCGCGGGATTCGAACCCTCGGCAACACCGCCTGGCAGTCAGGAGTCCAACACCTTTTTTATAATATTTATTAAAACAAAAACAGAGACTATTTACAAATATCACAGAAAATAGAACAGTAATACTATACGTATTTACTACTACATTGATAGTACGACAACCTCTCTTAAATTTCACGTTATATGATAATCCACCTTGAGGACCTGAAGAAAACACCACTAGAACCCACCAACAAGGATCTTACGTATTCGGCGCATAGGAGGAAAAACTAGTGGTTCCTCCTTCAACACGAGTAGACATGTGGAAATTAGTCACTTACAGTCAATAAGGGTCGAAAGGGGCTTGCTTTCCATACCGTCCCTGCGCGCCTTCGGCGCGTTAAACCATTACATTCGGTGTTGCGCGAAACTAGTGCTTCTCAAAATAAAAGCTGAAAATACGGAAACACTTTCACTCTCACATGACCAAAGCCACTAACCACACGGCATGCCTAAAGCCCGCGACCAAATAAATAAAAGCAAAGTCACCCGAATTCAACTTGCATCTTGGTATCTGCTGACATTGATGATAATGCAGCGACTAACTTCCGCAGTACACCTATACACGCCCGTAAACCACGACCCCATATTTAGCAGTAGAGAAATTATAATCAAAGCAGGGATAACGGAGCAACACCCACAACACAACTCATGGATGGGAGTTCAACACCTAAACCACTAAGCCACTGCACACCGTCTTAAACGATGACTCAAACTCCCACATGTCACGTGTTAGTCTAGCTTTTTAGATGAGAGAGACGGACATCAAGCTGATATGTTGACCCGGGCGGACAGCGCATTAAAAATCCGAGTCCTGTTAATCAAGGGTAATAACATTCGTCAGCCTATAAACAGATTCTGTTAATCATTGACTGCAACGGAACTATTTCAGTCTCCATGGTAATAAACAACCTAGCTGTCCATGTTGAGGTGAGTGAGGAAATGTTAATTATTCATACCAGAGAGAAAAGACGAACGTAACAACCGTTACTTATTCCCGGTTCCTTATTCGACATTCGCCACCAACCGATTTTCGCCAAATAAACTGCACGGTGGGGTAGCACAAATAGATTCATGAAGATTGCCACCAAAATTAGGCTCCTCAACCTCTCAAATTTGGGAACCCTAGGAGCCCAAAAGTGCCGAGTTGCTCAAAATCGCATTTATCAACCGATTTTCGCCAAATAAACTGCATTGTGGGGTGGCACAAATAGATTCATGAAGATTGCCACCCAAATTAGGTACCTCACCCTCCCAAAATTGGGCACCCTAGGAGCCCAAAAGTGCTGAGTTGCTCAAAATCGCATTTATCAACCGATTTTCGCCAAATAAACTGCATTGTGGGGTGGCACAAATAGTTTCATGAAGATTGCCACCAAAATTAGGCTCCTCACCCCCCAAAATTGGGCACCCTAGGAGCCCAAAAGTGCTGAGTTGCTCAAAATCGCATTTATGAACCGATTTTCGCCAAATAAACTGCATTGTGGGGTGGCACAAATAGATTCATGAAGAATGCCACCAAAATTAGCTACCTCACCCTCCCAAAATTGGGCAGCCCAGGAGCCCAAAAGTGCTGAGTTGCTCAAAATCGTATTTATCAACCGATTTTCGCCAAATAAATTGCATTGTGGGGTGGCACAAATAGATTCATGAAGATTGTCACCAAAATTAGGTACCTCACCCTCCCAAAATTGGGCACACTAGGATACCAAAAGTGCCGAGTTGCTCAAAATCGCATTTATCAACCGATTTTCGCCAAATAAACTGCATTGTGGGGTGGCACAAATAGATTCATGAAGATTGCCACCAAAATTAGCTACCTCACCCTCCCAAACTTGGGCATCCTAGGAGCCCAAATGTGTTGAGTTGCTCAAAATCGCATTTATCAACCGATTTTCGCCAAATAAACTGCATTGTGGGGTGGCACAAATAGATTCATGAAGATTGCCACCAAAATTAGGCTCCTCACCCTCCCAAATTTGGGCACCGCATGAGCCCAAAAGTGCTGAGTTGCTTAAAATCGCATTTATCAACCGATTTTCGCCAAATAAACTGCACTGTGGGGTGGCACAAATAGATTCATGAAGATAGCCACCCAAATTATGGTACCTCACCCTCCCAAAGTGTGGCACCCTAAGAGCCCAAAAGTGCTGAGTTGCACAAAATCACATCTATCAACCGATTTTCGCCAAATAAACTGCATTGTGGGGTGGCACAAATAGATTCATGAAGATTGCCACCAAAATTTGGCTCCCAACCCTCCCAAAATTGGGCACCCTAGGAGAACAAAAGTGCTGAGTTGCTCAAAATCGCATTTATCAACAGATTTTCGCCAAATAAACTGCATTGTGGGGAGGCACAAATAGATTCATGAAAATTGCCACCAAAATTAGGTACCTCACCCTCCCAAAATTGGGCATCCTAGGAGCACAAAATAGCTGAGTTGCTCAAAAATCGCATTTATCAACCGATTTTCGCCAAATAAACTGCATTGTGGGGTGGCACAAATAGATTCATGAAGATTGCCACCAAAATTAGCTACCTCACCCTCTCAAAATTGGGCACCCTAGGAGCCCAAAAGTGCTGAGTTGCTCTAAATCGCATTTATGAACCGATTTTCGCCAAATAAACTGCATTGTGGAGTGGCACAAATAGATTCATGAAGATTGCCACCAAAATTAGGTACGTCACCCACCCAAAATTGGGCACCCTAGGAGCCCAAAAGTGCTGAGTTGCTCAAAATCGTATTTATCAACCGATTTTCGCCAAATAAACTGCATTGTGGGGTGGCACAAATAGAATCATGAAGATTGTCACCAAAATTAGGTACCTCACCCTCCCAAAATTGGGCACCCTAGGATACCAAATGTGCTGAGTTGCTCAAAATCGCATTTATCAACCGATTTTCGCCAAATAAACTGCATTGTGGGGTGGCACAAATAGATTCATGAAGATTGCCACCAAAATTAGGCTCCTCACCCTCCCAAAATTGGGCACCCTATGAGCCCTAACGTACTGAGTTGCTCAGAATCGCATTTATCAACCGATTTTTACCAAATAAACTGCATAGTGGGGTGACACAAATAGATTCATGAAGATTACCACCAAAATTAGGTACCTCACCCTCCCAAAATTGGGCACCCTAGGAGCCCAAAAGTGCTGAGTTGCTCAAAATCGCATTTATCAACCGATTTTCGCCAAATAAACTGCATTGTGGGGTGGCACAAATAGATTCATGAAGATTGCCACCAAAATTTGGCTCCCAACCCTCCCAAAATTGGGCACCCTAGGAGAACAAAAGTGCTGAGTTGCTCAAAATCGCATTTATCAACAGATTTTCGCCAAATAAACTGCATTGTGGGGAGGCACAAATAGATTCATGAAAATTGCCACCAAAATTAGGTACCTCACCCTCCCAAAATTGGGCACCCTAGGAGCACAAAAGTGCTGAGTTGCTCAAAATCGCATTTATCAACCGATTTTCGCCAAATAAACTGCATTGTGGGGTGGCACAAATAGATTCATGAAGATTGCCACCAAAATTAGCTACCTCACCCCTCTCAAAATTGGGCACCCTAGGAGCCCAAAAGTGCTGAGTTGCTCTAAATCGCATTTATGAAACCGATTTTCGCCAAATAAACTGCATTGTGGAGTGGCACAAAATAGATTCATGAAGATTGCCACCAAAATTAGGTACGTCACCCACCCAAAATTGGGCACCCTAGGAGCCCAAAAGTGCTGAGTTGCTCAAAATCGTATTTATCAAACCGATTTTCGCTCCAAATAAACTGCATTGTGGGGTGGCACAAATAGAATCATGAAGATTGTCACCAAAATTAGGTACCTCACCCTCCCAAAATTGGGCACCCTAGGATACCAAATGTGCTGAGTTGCTCAAGAAATCGCATTTATCAACCGATTTTCGCCAAATAAACTGCATTGTGGGGTGGCACAAATAGATTCATGAAGATTGCCACCAAAATTAGGCTCCTCACCCTCCCAAAATTGGGCACCCTATGAGCCGTAACGTACTGAGTTGCTCAGAATCGCATTTATCAACCGATTTTTACCAAATAAACTGCATTGTGGGGTGACACAAATAGATTCATGAAGATTACCACCAAATTAGGTACCTCACCCTCCCGAAATTGGGCACCCTAGGAGCCCAAAAGTGCTGAGTTGCTCAAAATCGCATTTAATCAACCGATTTTCGCCAAATAAACTGCATTGTGGGGTGGCACAAATAGATTCATGAAGATTGCCACCAAAATTAGCTACCTCACCCTCCCAAAATTTGGCACCCTTAGAGCCCAAAAGTGCTGAGTTGCACAAAATCACATTTATCAATCGATTTTCGCCAAATAAAGTGCATTGTGGGGTGGCACAAATAGATTCATGAAGATTGCCACCAAAATTTGGCTCCTCACCCTCCAAAAAATTGGGCACCCTAGGAGCACAAAAAGTGCTGAGTTGCTAAAAATCGCATTTTATCAACCGATTTTCGCCAAATAAACTGCATTGTGGGGTGGCACAAATAGATTCATGAAAATTGCCACCAAAATTAGGTCCCTCACCCTCCCAAAAATTGGGCACCCTAGGAGCCCAAAAAGTGCTGAGTTGCTCAAAATCGCATTTATCAACCGATTTTCGCCCTATAAACTGCATTGTGGGGTGGCACAAATAGATTTATGAAGATTGCCACCAAAATTAGGCTCCCCACCCTCCCAAAATTGGGCACCCTAGGAGAACAAAAGTGCTGAGTTGCTCAAAATCGCATTTATCAACCGATTTTCGCCCTATAAACTGCATTGTGGGGTGGCACAAATAGATTTATGAAGATAGCCACCCAAATTAGGTACCTCACCCTCCCAAAGTGTGGCACCCTAAGAGCCCAAAAGTGCTGAGTTGCACAAAATCACATCTATCAACCGATTTTCGCCAAATAAACTGCATTGTGGGGTGGCACAAATAGATTCATGAAGATTGCCACCAAAATTTGGCTCCCAACCCTCCCAAAATTGGGCACCCTAGGAGAACAAAAGTGCTGAGTTGCTCAAAATCGCATTTATCAACAGATTTTCGCCAAATAAACTGCATTGTGGGGAGGCACAAATAGATTCATGAAAATTGCCACCAAAATTAGGTACCTCACCCTCCGAAAATTGGGCACCCTAGGAGCACAAAATAGCTGAGTTGCTCAAAATCGCATTTATCAACCGATTTTCGCCAAATAAACTGCATTGTGGGGTGGCACAAACAGATTCATGAAGATTGCCACCAAAATTAGGCTCCTCACCCTCCCAAAATTGGGCACCCTATGAGCCCTAACGTACTGAGTTGCTCAGAATCGCATTTATCAACCGATTTTTACCAAATAAACTGCATTGTGGGGTGACACAAATAGATTCATGAAGATTACCACCAAAATTAGGTACCTCACCCTCCCAAAATTGGGCACCCTAGGAGCCCAAAAGTGCTGAGTTGCTCAAAATCGCATTTATCAACCGATTTTCGCCCTATAAACTGCATTGTGGGGTGGCACAAATAGATTTATGAAGATTGCCACCAAAATTAGGCTCCCCACCCTCCCAAAATTGGGCACCCTAGGAGAACAAAAGTGCTGAGTTGCTCAAAATCGCATTTATCAACCGATTTTCGCCAAATAAACTGCATTGTGGGGTGGCACAAATAGATTCATGAAGATTGCCACCAAAATTTGGCTCCCAACCCTCCCAAAATTTGGCACCCTAGGAGAACAAAAGTGCTGAGTTGCTCAAAATCGCATTTATCAACAGATTTTCGCCAAATAAACTGCATTGTGGGGAGGCACAAATAGATTCATGAAAATTGCCACCAAAATTAGGTACCTCACCCTCCCAAAATTGGGCACCCTAGGAGCACAAAAGTGCTGAGTTGCTCAAAATCGCATTTATCAACCGATTTTCGCCAAATAAACTGCATTGTGGGGTGGCACAAATAGATTCATGAAGATTGCCACCAAAATTAGCTACCTCACCCTCTCAAAATTGGGCACCCTAGGAGCCCAAAAGTGCTGAGTTGCTCTAAATCGCATTTATGAACCGATTTTCGCCAAATAAACTGCATTGTGGAGTGGCACAAATAGATTCATGAAGATTGCCACCAAAATTAGGTACGTCACCCACCCAAAATTGGGCACCCTAGGAGCCCAAAAGTGCTGAGTTGCTCAAAATCGTATTTATCAACCGATTTTCGCCAAATAAACTGCATTGTGGGGTGGCACAAATAGAATCATGAAGATTGTCACCAAAATTAGGTACCTCACCCTCCCAAAATTGGGCACCCTAGGATACCAAATGTGCTGAGTTGCTCAAAATCGCATTTATCAACCGATTTTCGCCAAATAAACTGCATTGTGGGGTGGCACAAATAGATTCATGAAGATTGCCACCAAAATTAGGCTCCTCACCCTCCCAAAATTGGGCACCCTATGAGCCCTAACGTACTGAGTTGCTCAGAATCGCATTTATCAACCGATTTTTACCAAATAAACTGCATTGTGGGGTGACACAAATAGATTCATGAAGATTACCACCAAAATTAGGTACCTCACCCTCCCGAAATTGGGCACCCTAGGAGCCCAAAAGTGCTGAGTTGCTCAAAATCGCATTTATCAACCGATTTTCGCCAAATAAACTGCATTGTGGGGTGGCACAAATAGATTCATGAAGATTGCCACCAAAATTAGCTACCTCACCCTCCCAGAATTTGGCACCCTTAGAGCCCAAAAGTGCTGAGTAGCACAAAATCACATTTATCAATCGATTTTCGCCAAATAAACTGCATTGTGGGGTGGCACAAATAGATTCATGAAGATTGCCACCAAAATTTGGCTCCTCACCCTCCAAAAATTGGGCACCCTAGGAGCACAAAAGTGCTGAGTTGCTAAAAATCGCATTTATCAACCGATTTTCGCCAAATAAACTGCATTGTGGGGTGGCCCAAATAGATTCATGAAAATTGCCACCAAAATTAGGTCCCTCACCCTCCCAAAATTGGGCACCCTAGGAGCCCAAAAGTGCTGAGTTGCTCAAAATCGCATTTATCAACCGATTTTCGCCCTATAAACTGCATTGTGGGGTGGCACAAATAGATTTATGAAGATTGCCACCAAAATTAGGCTCCCCACCCTCCCAAAATTGGGCACCCTAGGAGAACAAAAGTGCTGAGTTGCTCAAAATCGCATTTATCAACCGATTTTCGCCCTATAAACTGCATTGTGGGGTGGCACAAATAGATTTATGAAGATAGCCACCCAAATTAGGTACCTCACCCTCCCAAAGTGTGGCACCCTAAGAGCCCAAAAGTGCTGAGTTGCACAAAATCACATCTATCAACCGATTTTCGCCAAATAAACTGCATTGTGGGGTGGCACAAATAGATTCATGAAGATTGCCACCAAAATTTGGCTCCCAACCCTCCCAAAATTGGGCACCCTAGGAGAACAAAAGTGCTGAGTTGCTCAAAATCGCATTTATCAACAGATTTTCGCCAAATAAACTGCATTGTGGGGAGGCACAAATAGATTCATGAAAATTGCCACCAAAATTAGGTACCTCACCCTCCCAAAATTGGGCACCCTAGGAGCACAAAATAGCTGAGTTGCTCAAAATCGCATTTATCAACCGATTTTCGCCAAATAAACTGCATTGTGGGGTGGCACAAATAGATTCATGAAGATTGCCACCAAAATTAGGCTCCTCACCCTCCCAAAATTGGGCACCCTATGAGCCCTAACGTACTGAGTTGCTCAGAATCGCATTTATCAACCGATTTTTACCAAATAAACTGCATTGTGGGGTGACACAAATAGATTCATGAAGATTACCACCAAAATTAGGTACCTCACCCTCCCAAAATTGGGCACCCTAGGAGAACAAAAGTGCTGAGTTGCTCAAAATCGCATTTATCAACCGATTTTCGCCAAATAAACTGCATTGTGGGGTGGCACAAATAGATTCATGAAGATTGCCACCAAAATTTGGCTCCCAACCCTCCCAAAATTGGGCACCCTAGGAGAACAAAAGTGCTGAGTTGCTCAAAATCGCATTTATCAACAGATTTTCGCCAAATAAACTGCATTGTGGGGAGGCACAAATAGATTCATGAAAATTGCCACCAAAATTAGGTACCTCACCCTCCCAAAATTGGGCACCCTAGGAGCACAAAAGTGCTGAGTTGCTCAAAATCGCATTTATCAACCGATTTTCGCCAAATAAACTGCATTGTGGGGTGGCACAAATAGATTCATGAAGATTGCCACCAAAATTAGCTACCTCACCCTCTCAAAATTGGGCACCCTAGGAGCCCAAAAGTGCTGAGTTGCTCTAAATCGCATTTATGAACCGATTTTCGCCAAATAAACTGCATTGTGGAGTGGCACAAATAGATTCATGAAGATTGCCACCAAAATTAGGTACGTCACCCACCCAAAATTGGGCACCCTAGGAGCCCAAAAGTGCTGAGTTGCTCAAAATCGTATTTATCAACCGATTTTCGCCAAATAAACTGCATTGTGGGGTGGCACAAATAGAATCATGAAGATTGTCACCAAAATTAGGTACCTCACCCTCCCAAAATTGGGCACCCTAGGATACCAAATGTGCTGAGTTGCTCAAAATCGCATTTATCAACCGATTTTCGCCAAATAAACTGCATTGTGGGGTGGCACAAATAGATTCATGAAGATTGCCACCAAAATTAGGCTCCTCACCCTCCCAAAATTGGGCACCCTATGAGCCCTAACGTACTGAGTTGCTCAGAATCGCATTTATCAACCGATTTTTACCAAATAAACTGCATTGTGGGGTGACACAAATAGATTCATGAAGATTACCACCAAAATTAGGTACCTCACCCTCCCGAAATTGGGCACCCTAGGAGCCCAAAAGTGCTGAGTTGCTCAAAATCGCATTTATCAACCGATTTTCGCCAAATAAACTGCATTGTGGGGTGGCACAAATAGATTCATGAAGATTGCCACCAAAATTAGCTACCTCACCCTCCCAAAATTTGGCACCCTTAGAGCCCAAAAGTGCTGAGTTGCACAAAATCACATTTATCAATCGATTTTCGCCAAATAAACTGCATTGTGGGGTGGCACAAATAGATTCATGAAGATTGCCACCAAAATTTGGCTCCTCACCCTCCCAAAATTGGGCACCCTAGGAGCACAAAAGTGCTGAGTTGCTAAAAATCGCATTTATCAACCGATTTTCGCCAAATAAACTGCATTGTGGGGTGGCACAAATAGATTCATGAAAATTGCCACCAAAATTAGGTCCCTCACCCTCCCAAAATTGGGCACCCTAGGAGCCCAAAAGTGCTGAGTTGCTCAAAATCGCATTTATCAACCGATTTTCGCCCTATAAACTGCATTGTGGGGTGGCACAAATAGATTTATGAAGATTGCCACCAAAATTAGGCTCCCCACCCTCCCAAAATTGGGCACCCTAGGAGCCCAAAGGTGCTGAGTTACTCAAAATCGCATTTATCAACCGATTTTCGCCAAATAAACTGCATTGTGGGGCGGCACAATTAGATTCATGAAGATTGCCACCAAAATTAGGTACCTCACCCTCCCAAAATTTGGCACCCTAGGAGCCCAAATGTGCTGAGTTGCTCAAAATCGCATTTATCAACCGATTTTCGCCAAATAAACTGAATTGTGGGGTGGCACAAATAGATTCATGAAGATTGCCACCAAAATTAGGTACCTCACCCTCCCAAAATTGGGCACCCTAGCAGCCCAAAAGTGCTGAGTTGCTCAAATCACATTTATGAACCGATTTTCGCCAAATAAACTGCATTGTGGGGTGTCACAAATAGATTAATGAAGATTGGCCCCAATATTAGGTATGTCACCCTCCCAAAATTGGGCACCCTAGGAGCCCAAAAGTGCTGAGTTGCTCAAAATCATATTTATCAACCGATTTTCGCCAAATAAACTGCATTGTGGGGTGGCACATATAGATTCATCAGGATTGTCACCAAAATTAGGTACCTCACCCTCCCAAAATTGGGCACCCAAGGATCCCAAAAGTGCTGGGTTGCTCAAAATCGCCTTTATCAACCGATTTTCGCCAAATAAACTGCATTGTGGGGTGGCACAAATAGATTCATGAAGATTGCCACCAAAATTAGGCTCCTCACCTTCCCAAAATTGGGCACCCTAGGAGCCCAAAAGTGCTGAGTTGCTCAAAATCATATTTATCAACCGATTTTCGCCAAATAAACTGCATTGTGGGGTGGCACATATAGATTCATCAGGATTGTCACCAAAATTAGGTACCTCACCCTCCCAAAATTGGGCACCCAAGGATCCCAAAAGTGCTGGGTTGCTCAAAATCGCCTTTATCAACCGATTTTCGCCAAATAAACTGCATTGTGGGGTGGCACAAAAAGATTCATGATGATTCCCACCAAAATTAGGTAACTCACCCTCCCAAAATTGGGCACCCTAGGATCCCAAAAGTGCTGAGTTGCTCAAAATCGCATTTATCAACCGATTTTCGCCAAATAAACTGCATTGTTGGGTGGCACAAATAGATTTATGAAGTTTGCCACCAAAATTAGGTACCTCACCCTCCCAAAATTGGGCACCCTAGTAGCCCAAAAGTGCTGAGTTGCTCAAAATCGCATTTATCAACCGATTTTCGCCAAATAAACTGCATTGTGGGGTGGCACAAATAGATTCATGAAGATTGCCACCAAAATTAGGTACCTCACCCTCCCACAATTGGGCACCCTAGGAGCCCAAATGTGCTGAGTTGCTCAAAACCGCATTTATCAACCGATTTTCGCCAAATAAACTGCATTGTGGGGGTGGCACAAATAGATTCATGAAGATTGCCACCAAAATTAGGTACGTCACCCTCCCAAAATTGGGCACCCTAGCAGCCCAAGAGTGCTGAGTTGCTCAAAATCGTATTTGTCAACCGATTTTCGCCAAATAAACTGCATTGTGGGGTGGCACAAATAGATTCATGGAGATTGCCACCAAAATTAGGCTCCTGACCTTCCCAAAATTGGGCACCCTAGGAGCCCAAATGTGCTGAGTTGCTCAAAATCGCATTTATCATCCGATTTTCGCCAAATAAACTGCATTGTGGGGTGGCACAAATAGTTTCAGGAAGATTGCCACCAAAATTAGGTCCCTCACCCTCCCAAAATTGGGCACCCTAGAAGCCCAAATGTGCTGAGTTGCTCAAAATCGTATTTATCAACCGATTTTCGCCAAATAAACTGCATTGTGGGGTGGCACAAATATATTCATGAAGCTTGCCACCAAAATTAGGCTCCTGACCTTCCCAAAATTGGGCACCCTAGGAGCCCAAAAGTGCTGAGTTGCTCAAAATCGCATTTATGAACCGATTTTCGCCAGATAAACTGCATTGTGGGGTGGCACAAAATGATTCTTGAAGATTGCCACCAAAATTAGGTACGTCACCCTCACAAAATTGGGCACCCTAGGATCTCAAAAGTGCTGAGTTGCTCAAAATCGCATTTATGAACCGATTTTCGGCAAATAAACTGCATTGTGGGGTGGCACAAATAGATTGATGAAGATTTCCACCAAAATTAGGCTCCTCACCTTCCCAAAATTGGGCACCCAAGAAGCCCAAACGTGTTGAGTTGCTCAACATCGCATTTATCAACCGATTTTCGCCTCCTAGGGTGCCCAAAATTGCTGAGTTGCTCAAAATCGTATTTATCAATCGATTTTCGCCAAATAAACTGTATTGTGGGGTGGCACAAATAGATTCATGAAGATTGCCACCAAAATTAAGTACCTCACCCTCACAAAATTGGGCACCCTAGGATCTCAAAAGTGCTGAGTTGCTCAAAATCGCATTTATCAACCGATTTTCGGCAAATAAACTGCATTGTGGGGTGGCACAAATAGATTGATGTAGATTGCCACCAAAATTAGGCTCCTCACCTTCCCAAAATTGGGCACCCAAGAAGCCCAAACGTGTTGCGTTGCTCAACATCGCATTTCCCTCAACCGATTTTCGCCAAATAAACAGCATTGTGCCTATTCTAATGCTTATAAGACTCAAAACCATAACAGAAATACAATGTGTTAAAAAGCAGCCTACTTCTATACAATGCTACTTTCTTTTACAGTATTCATGTGGTAGCAGAATTTATGCGACGGCTTCTGAGTGGGCGTTGTGAGCGGCGCGATGAAGAACGGCCAGCGCTATTTACAAAAATCGCCAATTTTCTGTCTCAAAAACATAGGTTATGATCCCTCATGGGAACGAGGTCGTTCCAATGAGGGGTCATAACCTGTGTTTTTGAGACAAAAAATGGAAAAAATTAGTTGTCTGTAAGTGTTGCCTGCTTTTCGGGTTGTATAAAGGTTGAACGTGATTGTCGGGGTTTCCTTTACATTATGAGTTTTATCTAGCTACTTGTGCGACTTGGACACTGTTGTTGAGGAGGGACAGCAGTAGTATAGCATGTACCCGGACGTGCCTGTTTGGGGGAACCCCGCAGGGGACTCCGGACGTAACGTCATGTCACGTGACCTGGTGACGTCATGTTGTGTTGTTATGGTAACCCGCGTGAGCGGCCATCTTGTGACGTCATCTCCATAGTGATACGTGGTGGGAGTGCGCATGCGCAGCGCGTGTTGTTAGGGTGACACGTGTTTCCGTCGGCCATTTTGTATACTGGGGGCCGCCATCTTGGTTTCTATGGTAGCACGTGGTTGCTATGTGACCCAAAACCTTTTAACAAGACAGGGGTATGTTCGGAGGGTGTGTTCGATTGAATCGGAGTATTACGAATTACCACACACAACCCGACACTCCCTCCAAATCACCAAAATCCGCCCAAAATCACCGAAATTGACTTTATTTGCTATGTATTCCCCAATTTATCGGCGTATAACGTAGTGCTATAGTACTAAGGGGGTACATGGGGTGTGTTCGATTGAACTAGAGTATATCTAATTACCCAAATAAACCCCAACAAGTTGTATTTTTTCGAATTCTTTCAGAATTCTCTGCTTCTATCTATATATGCAATAGTTTTAGCCTATCTGGCTATGTTCCTTTGTTCTGGAGTATACACCAGTAGCGTAGAATAGCCTATTAGTTGGAACAGCTTACCTTATTATTACTATATTTAGCAATTTCTGGTCTATTCTTGTTAGTTCTGGCCCTATTCCAAGTACTCTTGTTGTTTCATTTATCTAGATCATTTATATAACCAACCAATCAGATTGCTTGTTTTCCCATAACCTGTATGCAGAGTTATCTCCCTTGTGTATATCAAAAACATTCTAATCGCCTCTATATCCAATGGCCATATCCTAGGGAACCCCTTTTTTGTTATATGTGCTTGTTGCTCAACCTGTTGATTTTTGGACTTTATGATTATATTTTAAAAGAGTAGAATATATTTTAAAATTTATTAAAAAGGTTGATTTCGTTTAGAAATAACAAAATTTCGTACGGGCTTGTGTGATAAATACACAGAATGTCACGCGCGGAAATGGGTTAACCCTTACCCAAGGAATCGCCTGCATCCGCCCGCGTAATATGCAAATTCAGAAGTTGAAAAAATATTATTTTTCAAAAAATTTCAACAAAACCATATCATGTGACCCCTCGTTGGAACGAGCTCGTCGAGCTCGTTTCAACGAGGGGTTACATGATATGGTTTTGTTGAAATTTTTTGAAAAAATTTTAAAAATAATATTTAAAATAATAAATTTTGATATCGTCTGCGTTGCGTAAAGGGGTTAATCGATATGGCACGAGTGCCAGTGCGGAGGGTTAAAACGAGAGGCTGCAAGCGGGGGATAAAACGACAGGCCGCAGGCCTCAAGTTTTATCCTTCTGCGATGGCACAAGTGCCATATCAATTAACCCATTCACACGCGTGTTGTCCTGCGTTTATTACACACCTTCTATCGTTAGCGATTCAAATTGTAACTGCATTGCGCGATGTGTAGAAAATTCCAATGGAATTTCGCTTCTATTTAAAAATAGTCTGTGAACAATTTCCGACTCGTACATATGTGCGGAACAGATTTTCATTTTCCGCGCGGTTTGGTGTTGCTGTAGATGGGGATTACATAGAACAGGCGTGTCATAAAAAAAGATCTCTTAAGATATCAGGAAAAATTGTAAAATATTTGCCACTGAAAAGATTGAAATCTATATAATATAAAATGTTTTGTTCCACACTCAAGTTAAAGGTAGTTAAATACGGTATTTTAACGATAATAGTTTACTGTAGAAGTACCAATAGCTCAATTGCTGCTACTTTTATCGTGTTAACAGTAGAAGTACCAGCAGCTATCGTGTTTACTGTAGAAGTACCAATAGCTCGTGTTTACTGTAGAAGTACCAATATCTCGATTGTCACTCCTTTTATCGTGTTTGCAGCAGAAGTACGAGCAGCTAGATTGTCACTGCATTTATCGTGTTTACAGTAGAAGTACCAGCAGCTAGATTGTCACTACTTTTATCGTGTTTACTGTAAAAGTACAAATAGCCCGTTTGTCACTGTGTTTATAGTGTTTACTGTAGAAATACTAATAGCTCGATTGCCACTACTTTTAACGCGTTTGCTGTAGATGTATCAGCAGCTAGTTTGTCACTACATTTATCGTGTTGAATGTAGAAGTACCAATAACTAGATTCCTACTACTTTTATCGTGTTTACTGTAGAAGTACCAATAGCGGTATTGTAACTACTTTTATCGTGTTTACTGTAGAAGTACCAATAGCTAGATTGCCACTACTTTTTATCGTGTTTACTGTAGAAGTACCAGTAGCCCGATTGCAACTACTTTATCGTGTTTACTGTAGAAGTACCAATAGCTAGATTGCCACTACTTTTTATCGTGTTACTCTGGAAGTACCAGTAGTAGATTGCAACTACTTTTATCGTGTTTACTGTAAAAGTACCAATAGCTAGATTGTCACTACTTTTGTCGTGTTTACTGTAGAAGTACCAATAGCTAGATTGCTACTACTTTTATCATGTTTACTGTAGAAGTACCACTAGCTGGATTGCCACAACATGTATCGTGTTTACTGTAGAAGTACCAGTAGCGGGATTGCTACTACTTTTATCGCGTTTACTGTAGAAGTACCAATAGATAGATTGCCACTACTTTTATCGTGTTTACTGTAGAAGTACCAGTAGCCCGATTGTCCACTAAATTTATCGTGTTTACTGTAGAACTACCAAAGGCTAGATTGCCACTACGTTTATCGTGTTAACTGTAGAAGTACCAATATCCCGATTGCCACTACGTTTATCGTGTTTACTGTAGAAGTACCAATAGCTAGTTTGTCACTACTCTTATCGTGTTTACTGTAAAAGTACCATTAGCTAGATTGCCACTACGTTTATCGTGTTTACTGTAGAAGTACCAATAGCCCGATTGCCACTACCTTTATCGTGTTTACTGTACCAGTACCAATAGCTAGATTGCCACTACTTTTATCGTGTTTACTGCAGAAGTACCAATAGCTAGATTGCCGCTATATTTATCGCGTTTGCTGTAGAAGTTCCAATAGCTAGATTGCCACTACTTTTATTGTGCTTACTGTAGAAGTACCAATAGCTCGATTGCCACTACATTTATCGTATTTACTGTAGAAGTACCAATAGCTCGATTGCCACTACATTTATCGTGTTTGCAGTAGAAGTACCAATAGCTCGATTGCTACTACTTTTATCGTGTTTACTGCAGAAGTACCAATAGCTAGATTGCCACTATATTTATCGCGTTTGCTGTAGAAGTTCCAATAGCTAGATTGCCACTACTTTTATTGTGCTTACTGTAGAAGTACCAATAGCTCGATTGCCACTACATTTATCGTATTTACTGTAGAAGTACCAATAGCTCGATTGCCACTACATTTATCGTGTTTGCAGTAGAAGTACCAATAGCTCGATTGCTACTACTTTTATCGTGTTTACTGTAGAAGTACCAATAGCCCGATTGCCACTACATTTATCGTGTTTACTGTAGAAGTACCAATAGCTCGATTGCCACTACCTTTATCGTGTTTGCAGTAGAAGTACCAATAGCTCGATTGCTCCTACTTTTATCGTGTTTACTGTAGAAGTACCAATAGCCCGATTGCCACTACATTTATCGTGTTTACTGTAGAAGTACCAATAGATCGATTGCCACTACCTTTATCGTGTTTGCAGTAGAAGTACCAATAGCTCGATTGCTCCTACTTTTATCGTGTTTACTGTAGAAGTACCAATAGCCCGATTGCCACTACATTTATCGTGTTTACTGTAGAAGTACCAATAGCTAGATTGCCACTACATTTATCGCGTTTGCTGTAGAAGTACCAATAGCTAGATTGCCACTACTTTTATTGTGCTTACTGTAGAAGTACCAATAGCTCGATTGTCACTACCTTTATCGTGTTTGCAGTAGAAGTACCAATAGCTCGATGGCTACTACTTTTATCGTGTTTACTGTAGAAGTACCAATAGCCCGATTGCCACTACATTTATTGTGTTTACTGTAGAAGTACCAATAGCTCGATTGCTACTACTTTTATCGTGTTTACTGTAGAAGTACCAATAGCCCGATTGCCGCTACATTTATCGTGTTTACTGTAGAAGTACCAATAGCTCGATTGTCACTTCCTTTATCGTGTTTGCAGTAGAAGTACCAACAGCTCGATTGTCACTTCCTTTATCGTGTTTGCAGTAGAAGTACCAACAGCTCGATGGCTACTACTTTTATCCTGTTTACTGTAGAAGTACCAATAGCCCGATTGCCACTACATTTATCGTGTTTACTGTAGAAGTACCAATAGCTCGATTGCTACTACTTTTATCGTGTTTACTGTAGAAGTACCAATAGCTAGATTGCCACTACTTTTATCGTGTTTACTGTAGAAGTACCAATAGCTAGATTGCCACTACTTTTATCGTGTTTACTGTAGAAGTACCAATAGTTTGATTGCTACTACATTTATCGTGTTTACTGTAGAAGTACCAATAGCCCGATTGCCGCTACATTTATCGTGTTTACTGTAGAAGTACCAATAGCTCGATTGCTACTACTTTTATCGTGCTTACTGTAGAAGTACCAATAGCTCGATTGTCACTTCCTTTATCGTGTTTGCAGTAGAAGTACCAACAGCTCGATGGCTACTACTTTTATCCTGTTTACTGTAGAAGTACCAATAGCCCGATTGCCACTACATTTATCGTGTTTACTGTAGAAGTACCAATAGCTCGATTGCTACTACTTTTATCGTGTTTACTGTAGAAGTACCAATAGCTAGATTGCCACCACTTTTATCGTGTTTACTGTAGAAGTACCAATAGCTAGATTGCCACTACTTTAATTGTGCTTACTGTAGAAGTACCAGTAGCTCGATTGTCACTACCTTTATCGTGTTTGCAGTAGAAGTACCAATAGCTCGATGGCTACTACTTTTATCGTGTTTACTATAAAAGTACAAATAGCCCGATTGCCACTACATTTATCGTGTTTACTGCAGAAGTACCAATAGCTCGATTGCTACTACTTTTATCGTGTTTACTGTAGAAGTACCAATAGCTCGATAGCTACTACTTTTATCGTGTTTACTGTAGAAGTACCAATAGCTAGATTGCCACTACTTTTATCGTGTTTACTGTAGAAGTACCAATAGCTCGATTGCCACTACTTTTTTCGTATTTACTGTAGAAGTACCAATAGCTCGATTGCCACTACTTTTATCGTATTTACTGTAGAAGTACCAATAGCTAGATTGCCACTACTTTTATCGTGTTTACTGTAGAAGTACCAATAGCTAGAGTGCCACTACTTTTATCGTGTTTACTGTAGAAGTACCAATAGCTAGAGTGCCACTACTTTTATCGTGTTTACTGTTGAAGTGCCAAAAGCTAGATTGCTACTACTTTTATCGTGTTTACTGTAGAAGTACAATAGCGGGATTGCCACTATCTTTGTTGTGTTTACTGTAGAAGTACCAGTAGCGGGATTGCACTACCTTTCGTGTTTACTGTAGAAATACCAATAGCTAGATTGTCACTACGTTTATCGTGTTAACTGTAGAGGTACCAATAGCTAGATTGCCACTACTTTTATCGTGTTTACTGTAGAAGTACCATTAGCAAGATTGCCATTACTTTTATCGTGTTTACTGTAGAAGTTCCAATAGCTAGATTGCCACTACTTTTATCGTGTTTACTGTAGAAGTACCAATAGCTAGATTGCCACTACTTTTATCGTGTTTGCTGTAGAAGTACCATTAGCTAGATTGCCGCTACCTTTATAGTGTTTACTGTAGAAGTACCATTAGCTAGATTGCCACTGCGTTTATCGTGTTAACTGTAGAGGTACCAATAGCTAGATTGCCACTACTTTTATCGTGTTTACTGTAGAAGTACCAATAGCTAGACTGCCACTACCTTTATCGTGTTTACTGTAGAAGTACCATTAGCTAGATTGCCACTACCTTTATCGTGTTTACTGTAGAAGTACCAATAGCTAAATTGCCACTACTTTTATCGTGTTTACTGTTGAAGTACAATTAGCTAGATTGCCACTACTTTTATCGTGTTTACTGTAGAAGTACCATTAGGTAGATTGCCGCTACTTTTATCGTGTTTGCTGTAGAAGTACCATTAGCTAGATTGCCACTACCTTTATCGTGTTTACTGTAGAAGTACCATTAGCTAGATTGCCACTACGTTTATCATGTTAACTGTAGAAGTACCAGTAGCGGTATTGCCACTACCTTTATCGTGTTCACCGTAGAAGTACCAATGGCTAGATTGCCACTACGTTTACCGTGTTTACCGTAGAAGTACCATTAGCTGAATTGTCACTACTTTTATCGTGCTTACTGTAGAAGTACCAATAGCCCGATTGCCACTACTTTTATCGTGTTCACTGTGAATGTACCAATAGCTAGATTGCCACTACTTTTATCGTATTTACTGTAGAAGTACCAATAGCTAGATTGCCACTACTTTTATCGTGTTTACTGTAGAAGTACCATTAGCTAGATTGCCACTACTTTTATCGTGTTTACTGTAGAAGTACCAATAGCTAGATTGCCACTACTTTTATCGTATTTACTTTAGAAGTACCAATAGCTAGATTGCCACTACTTTTATCGTGTTTACTGTAGAAGTACCAATAGCTTGATTGCCACTACTTTTATCGTATTTACTGTAGAAGTACCAATAGCTAGATTGCCACTACTTTTATCGTGTTTACTGTAGAAGTACCAATAGCTTGATTGCCACTACTTTTATCGTGTTTACTGTAGAAGTACCAATAGCTAGATTGCCACTACTTTTATCGTGTTTACTGTAGAAGTACCAATAGCTTGATTGCCACTACTTTTATCGTATTTACTGTAGAAGTACCAATAGCGGGATTGCTACTACTTTTATCGTATTTACTGTAGAAGTACCAATAGCTTGATTGCCACTACTTTTATCGTGTTTACTGTAGAAGTACCAATAGCTTGATTGCCACTACTTTTATCGTGTTTACTGTAGAAGTACCAATAGCTTGATTGCCACTACTTTTATCGTATTTACTGTAGAAGTACCAATAGCGGGATTGCTACTACTTTTATCGTATTTACTGTAGAAGTACCAATAGCTTGATTGCCACTACTTTTATCGTATTTACTGTAGAAGTACCAATAGCTAGATTGCCACTACTTTTATCGTATTTACTGTAGAAGTACCAATAGCTAGATTGCCACTACTTTTATCGTGTTTACTGTAGAAGTACCAATAGCTTGATTGCCACTACTTTTATCGTATTTACTGTAGAAGTACCAATAGCTAGATTGCCACTACTTTTATCGTGTTTACTGTAGAAGTACCAATAGCTTGATTGCCACTACTTTTATCGTGTTTACTGTAGAAGTACCAATAGCTAGATTGCCACTACTTTTATCGTGTTTACTGTAGAAGTACCAATAGCTTGATTGCCACTACTTTTATCGTATTTACTGTAGAAGTACCAATAGCGGGATTGCTACTACTTTTATCGTATTTACTGTAGAAGTACCAATAGCTTGATTGCCACTACTTTTATCGTGTTTACTGTAGAAGTACCAATAGCTAGATTGCCACTACTTTTATCGTGTTTACTGTAGAAGTACCAATAGCTTGATTGCCACTACTTTTATCGTATTTGCTGTAGAAGTACCAATAGCGGGATTGCTACTACTTTTATCGTATTTACTGTAGAAGTACCAATAGCTAGATTGCCACTACTTTTATCGTGTTTACTGTAGAAGTACCAATAGCTTGATTGCCACTACTTTTATCGTGTTTACTGTAGAAGTACCAATAGCTTGATTGCCACTACTTTTATCGTATTTACTGTAGAAGTACCAATAGCTAGATTGCCACTACTTTTATCGTGTTTACTGTAGAAGTACCAATAGCTTGATTGCCACTACTTTTATCGTATTTACTGTAGAAGTACCAATAGCGGGATTGCCACTACTTTTATCGTATTTACTGTAGAAGTACCAATAGCGGGATTGCTACTACTTTTATCGTGTTTACTGTAGAAGTACCATTAGCTAGATTGCTACTACTTTTATCGTGTTTACTGTAGAAGTACCAATAGCTCGATAGCTACTACTTTTATCGTATTTACTGTAGAAGTACCAATAGCTAGATTGCCACTACTTTTATCGTGTTTACTGTAGAAGTACCAATAGCTTGATTGCCACTACTTTTATCGTGTTTACTGTAGAAGTACCAATAGCTTGATTGCCACTACTTTTATCGTGTTTACTGTAGAAGTACCATTAGCTAGATTGCCACCACTTTTATCGTGTTTACTGTAGAAGTACCAATAGCTTGATTGCCACTACTTTTATCGTATTTACTGTAGAAGTACCAATAGCTTGATTGCCACTACTTTTATCGTGTTTACTGTAGAAGTGCCAGTAGCTCGATTGCTACTACTTTTATCGTGTTTACTGTAGAAGTACCAATAGCGGGATTGCCACTGTCTTTATTGTGTTTACTGTAGAAGTACCAGTAGCGGGATTGCACTACCTTTCGTGTTTACTGTAGAAATACCAATAGCTAGATTGTCACTACGTTTATCGTGTTAACTGTAGAGGTACCAATAGCTAGATTGCCACTACTTTTATCGTGTCTACTGTAGAAGTACCATTAGCTAGACTGCCATTACTTTTATCGTGTTTACTGTAGAAGTACCATTAGCTAGACTGCCACTACTTTTATCGTGTTTACTGTAGAAGTACAATTAGCTAGATTGCCACTACTTTTATCGTGTTTACTGTAGAAGTACCATTAGGTAGATTGCCGCTACTTTTATCGTGTTTGCTGTAGAAGGACCATTAGCTAGATTGCCACTACCTTTATCGTGTTTACTGTAGAAGTACCATTAGCTAGATTGCCACTACGTTTATCATGTTAACTGTAGAAGTACCAGTAGCGGTATTGCCACTACCTTTATCGTGTTCACCGTAGAAGTACCAATAGCTAGATTGCCACTACGTTTACCGTGTTTACCGTAGAAGTACCATTAGCTGAATTGTCACTACTTTTATCGTGCTTACTGTAGAAGTACCAATAGCCCGATTGCCACTACTTTTATCGTGTTCACTGTGAATGTACCAATAGCTAGATTGCCACTACTTTTATCGTATTTACTGTAGAAGTACCAATAGCTAGATTGCCACTACTTTTATCGTGTTTACTGTAGAAGTACCATTAGCTAGATTGCCACTACTTTTATCGTGTTTACTGTAGAAGTACCAATAGCTAGATTGCCACTACTTTTATCGTATTTACTGTAGAAGTACCAATAGCTAGATTGCCACTACTTTTATCGTATTTACTGTAGAAGTACCAATAGCTAGATTGCCACTACTTTTATCGTGTCTACTGTAGAAGTACCAATAGCTTGATTGCCACTACTTTTATCGTGTTTACTGTAGAAGTACCAATATCTAGATTGCCACTACTTTTATCGTGTTTACTGTAGAAGTACCAATAGCTTGATTGCCACTACTTTTATCGTATTTACTGTAGAAGTACCAATAGCTAGATTGCCACTACTTTTATCGTATTTACTGTAGAAGTACCAATAGCTTGATTGCCACTACTTTTATCGTATTTACTGTAGAAGTACCAATAGCTAGATTGCCACTACTTTTATCGTATTTACTGTAGAAGTACCAATAGCTAGATTGCCACTACTTTTATCGTGTCTACTGTAGAAGTGCCAATAGCTTGATTGCCACTACTTTTATCGTGTTTACTGTAGAAGTACCAATAGCTAGATTGCCACTACTTTTATCGTGTCTACTGTAGAAGTACCAATAGCTTGATTGCCACTACTTTTATCGTATTTACTGTAGAAGTACCAATAGCTAGATTGCCACTACTTTTATCGTATTTACTGTAGAAGTATCATTAGCTAGATTGCCACTACTTTTATCGTATTTACTGTAGAAGTACCAATAGCTAGATTGCCACTACTTTTATCGTGTTTACTGTAGAAGTACCAATAGCTTGATTGCCACTACTTTTATCGTATTTACTGTAGAAGTACCAATAGCTAGATTGCCACTACTTTTATCGTGTTTACTGTAGAAGTACCAATAGCTTGATTGCCACTACTTTTATCGTGTTTACTGTAGAAGTACCAATAGCTTGATTGCCACTACTTTTATCGTGTTTACTGTAGAAGTGCCAGTAGCTCGATTGCTACTACTTTTATCGTGTTTACTGTAGAACTACCAATAGCGGGATTGCCACTATCTTTATTGTGTTTACTGTAGAAGTACCAGTAGCGGGATTGCACTACCTTTCGTGTTTACTGTAGAAATACCAATAGCTAGATTGTCACTACGTTTATCGTGTTAACTGTAGAGGTACCAATAGCTAGATTGCCACTACTTTTATCGTGTTTACTGTAGAAGTACCATTAGCTAGATTGCCATTACTTTTATCGTGTTTACTGTAGAAGTACCATTAGCTAGATTGCCACTACCTTTATCGTGTTTACTGTAGAAGTACCATTAGCTAGATTGCCACTACCTTTATCGTGTTTACTGTAGAAGTTCCAATAGCTAGATTGCCACTACTTTTATCGTGTTTACTGTAGAAGTACCATTAGCTAGATTGCCGCTACCTTTATCGTGTTTACTGTAGAAGTTCCAATAGCTAGATTGCCACTACTTTTATCGTGTTTACTGTAGAAGTACCATTAGCTAGATTGCCACTACTTTTATCGTGTTTGCTGTAGAAGTACCATTAGCTAGATTGCCACTACCTTTATCGTGTTTACTGTAGAAGTACCATTAGCTAGATTGCCACTACCTTTATCGTGTTTACTGTAGAAGTACCATTAGCTAGATTGCCACTACGTTTATCGTGTTTACTGTAGAAGTACCAATAGCTAGATTGCCACTACTTTTATCGTGTTTACTGTAGAAGTACCATTAGCTAGATTGCCACTACTTTTATCGTGTTTGCTGTAGAAGTACCATTAGCTAGATTGCCACTACCTTTATCGTGTTTACTGTAGAAGTACCATTAGCTAGATTGCCACTACGTTTATCGTGTTAACTGTAGAAGTACCAGTAGCGGTATTGCCACTACCTTTATCGTGTTCACCGTAGAAGTACCAATAGCTAGATTGCCACTACGTTTACCGTGTTTACTGTAGAAGTACCATTAGCTGGATTGTCACTACTTTTATCTTGTTTACTGTAGAAGTACCAATAGCCCGATTGCCACTACTTTTATCGTGTTCACTGTGAATGTACCAATAGTTCGATTGCAACTACCTTTATCGTGTTTACTGTAGAAGTACCAGCAGCGATATTGCCAGTACGTTTATCGTGTTGATATGGTATTTAATTTTACAATGTACCCTCTGTTACCTAAAACGGTTTAGTTACTGAAACTTCGGCATAAAAACATGGATTTTAACCTTTCAGTTTTCAACTGGGGATTTTTTTGTTTAAAAGTTTCAAATATTTTATTCACTCATATACTCTTTGTTTGCTGAACCTTTTAGTCATTGTAACGACTAAAACCATCCATCACCATTTACAAAAACTGCTTCAGATCTTAATACTTTAATTTTTGTCCCCAAAACATAACTAATGAAGCTCAATGGAATGAGCCCAGTGCAATATCATTCCACTGAGGAGTCATAAGCTAAGTTTTTTAAACAAAAACTGGAAATGTTCGGTTGATCAATTTTTTTTTCAGTATCGTCTGCTATTTCGATTGTGTGAAGGGTTACAATGTATTGCCCATATATGTGGGGTACTCAAGTCTGGAAATAAGCAATCTGTCATTTGCAGAACGAAGTCCCCAGATGACGTATTTGCTTATATTGTCCCATACAGTGGGCCAATTTAGCCTCTGAGTACCGCTTTCTCTTTAGGCCTGAGGCCTTGATTTAGATTAATGTATACAGAGATTATATTTAGAGATGCTACCCTGCTATGCAGGGTAGCATCACCAAATTCACCCTCTGGGAATCTCATTCTGCAGATGACCGTCTGCATATTTCCAGACTTGTACATATATTTGACGCCGGGCCCCTTAAGTATGGTCAGATATAATTTTAAATAGATATAACTTTATTTTTTATTTAATCTTATTTGTTTTACAAGGATTGGCGAACAAGTTATGAAACTTATATTAACGCTTCTCCTTGGCCCAATGGCGTAGGTATGTGGGATGACCTTCATAGCGGCAACTTCGTGGCCTAGCTCTTCTCGTATACTGCGAAGGGATGTTTAGCCTGCACGGAGTGTGTCTCTCTCCGCACAGAGGACAGTCATTTTACGTCCCCCACCCGATAGGAGGATACGATGTGACAGCATCAACCCCACAATTGATGCTGACAGAGAGTGTTCGGACACCTCGAGAACTTTCCCCGACCGATAACTTTATTTGCTGTGAGCTCATAAACAGTATTGGATTGGGCTTGGAAAACAGGATCGGTAAGGAAACCAAAATCACTTCTATTTTTCCTCAGCCTTAGAAGTGTGTTAAGGAAAATAATTTCAGTATATAAATTTCCTCCCGATTAAATTCAATAACCTATACCAAATATAATTCACTGCGTCAATTGTATGTTAGATTGGCACAAATTACCTGATGTATTGATCCTGGGTTGTGGAACGCTTCTGCAACAGATGTTAATTAAACTTACAGGTGTAACTTCATTAAATATTCATTCGCTTACTCTGAAAAATACGAGAAATTTGTGTGTGTTCTCACTTGATTAATTAATTAGATTCGCTAACAATGTACATTGTAAATTATTAGCATGACTCAAGGTGGTAAAACTCGCGTGTCTGTGTGCAAGTCAAGGTATTTCGTCATTTTAAACAACGACATTAGAAACTTGTATTATTCATTTACCTGCTACCGTCAAGATATAATATTTGTGATTTCTGGATCATTTTTAGAAAACTAGATTATTCTGCTGGACTTATTTTCATCATTATTTAGCCAAGGAGAACGACGAGTTTTTCAAATATTATTTTATTGGGGTGGAACCCGTTGAGTAAAGTTTAAGGTAAGCGAGCAAATCTATTAACCCTTTACCTAACGTAACGGCAAAAACCGGCCAGCGCTATTCTCAAATATCGCCAATTAATTTTCATTATTTTTTTCATTTTTTGTCTCAAAAACATAGGTTATGGCCCCTCGTTGGAACGAGCTCGTCGAGCTCGTTCCAGCGAGGGTTCATAACCTATGTTTTTGAGACAAAAAATGAAAAAAATAGTTGTTCAAGAATTATTTTTGCAAGTGTCGTCTGCTTTTCAGGTTAGGTAAAGGGTTAAATCAACATGGTTCAATTTTAGATATTCTCTTAAACAATCAATAAGTTTACAATATGTATGATGTAATATGGTCATCAGTGTACAAGGTAAGAATTGAACCATCATGTAACAGAAATCAAACTTCTTCACTTTACTTTTCTCAATTAAAAATACGTATTCGTGATATTGAATCTGAAAGAGTTCTAGAAGCATGTTCGATCTTGTAATCAAAAGTGGCGGTAAAATAAGAGTAAAAGAATATCCCATTATCCCATAACTAGATGTAATGGACTTTTCAAGGGTTGGAAGGACTCAGATTCATGCTTAACTTCTATCACTGAGGTAATGCAACAGAATTTTCTTCAATCACTGTGTTTTCTCTTGTTCAACTATTAATTTAACCAATTATATAAGGGAGCACGGTGGCTCAGTTGGTAGAGGTGCAGGCTGCAAGCCGAGAGGTCCTCGGTTCGAATCCCACCTGCGGCAACCGCGTTGTGTCCTTGGGCAAGACACTTCATCTTCACTGCCCGTGTGGGGGCACGATGACGCCGTGTACTACGGCGTACTGCACGTCGATGGTACGCATGTCTTCAACCAATCTAACCCTGCCTGTGCTGCAGTGCGGAGTTACGATGTTGGGGAGCTGGCAGCTGCTCGTCGTTGCTCGGTGGTATACTCTCTGGGTACTCCGGCTTCCTCCACCCGTAAAACTGTCACGGCCATGATTAGTCATTGTGCATAAATATGTGACCTTAAACATTAATAAATGAATAAACCAATTATATCTTATTTTACAGAGCTTACTGAGCTTTGTCAAACAAGGTGTATTTGGTTAAGTATCAAACTGCATTATTGAAATATTTGCTGCTAAAAATATTGCCATTTTGACATCAGGATGGAGAGAGTTAAAGAAAATCAATAGACTGAAGTATACATTTGCCCTATCCCATTTAGGGCAAAAGTAGGTATGTCGGACAGTGATTTTACATTGATAAATCAATTGTTTTCCGAGTGATTATTTATTTATTTATTTATTTATTTATTTATTTATTTATTTATTTATTTATTTATTATTATTATGATAAATCACTTGTTTTCCAAGTGATTATTTATTTATTTATTTATTTATTTATTTATTTATTTATTTATTACACCGCATCAGCATCCAAGGCCATCGTGGTGACAAAACGACTGGCTGAAAAACATGTGATTTCTATATAGATTTAATTAGTCAAAGAGGGTTGGGGGGGGGAGTATTTTTTAAAAAAAGTGTTTAAAGATGAAAAATAAATAATGAAATAACTGTTTTTAAGGAAAATGACTCCCTGATCAGCCTGTTTATTTCCGAATAAACCTGTTTATATGAGCGAAGTAAAAAATTATCGTTTGAAAGATAACAACACTTTTATTTATTAAACAAGTTGATTTCCTATGAGAACGACAAAATTTCCTGTGAGTTCGTTTTATAAAGAAAATATTTAAAAGACTTACTTATTTTTTATTTATCTGCGTTTAACGTCGTATTGACATCTAGAGCTATATTGTGGCGAAAAATTCAATGTAGTATTTATTAGTTTGTAAATTGGGGGTTAATGACACCTTTAACAAGCAGGGTTTTACTCGGTGTACCCGGGGAGACCTATCGAGTAACGGTGAGAAACTGTCAGACTCCCCACACGAACAGGGTTAGCGGCGACTAGTGTGTCACATGAATAGGGTTAGCGGTGGCTGTTGTGTCACGCGAACAGGGTTAGCAGTGGCTGATATGTCACAGGAACTGGATAGTGGTGGTTGTTGTGTCTCACAAACAGGCTAGCAGCGATTGGTGTATCACACAAACAGGGTTAGCGGTGGCTGGTGTGTCACACGAACAGTGTTAGCGGCAACAGGGGTGTCACACGAACAGGGTTAGCGGTGGCTGCTGGGTCACACGAACAGGGATAGTGGTGACTGGTGTGTCACAGGAACTGGGTTAGTGGTGGCTGTTTGTCACAGGAACAGGCTAGCAGCGACTGGTGTGTCACACGAACAGGGTTAGCAGTGGCTGATGTGCCAAACGAACAGTCTTAGCGTTGACTGGTGTGTAATACGAACAGGGTTAGCAATGGCTGGTGTGTCACACGAACAGGGTTAGTGGTGACTGGTGTGTCACAGGAACTGGGTTAGCGGTGGCTGTTGTGTCACACGAACAGGCTAGAAGCGACTGGTGTGTCACACGAGCAGGGTTAGTGGTTGCTGGTGTGTCACACGAACAGGGTTAGCGATGGCTGGTGTGTCACACGAACAGGGTTAGCGGCGACTGGTGTGTCACATAAACAGTGTTAGCGGTGACTGGTGTGTCATGAAGAGGGTTGGAGGTGGCTGGTGTGTCACACAAACAGTGTTAGTGGTGGCTGGTGTGTCACACGAATAGGGTTAGCGACGGCTGGTGTGTCACAGGAACTGGGTTAGGGGCGACTGTTGTGTCACACGAACAGGGTTAGAGGCGACTGGTGTGTCACATGGACAGGGTTAGTGGTGGCTGGTGTGTCACACGAACAGTGTTAGCGACGACTGGTGTGTCACACGAAGAGGGTTGGCGGTGGCTGGTGTGTCATTGGCGGAGATGGATATTTTGTGTGTTGTAAGCTTTCACAGAAAAGGGCGGAGGTGGATATTTTGTATGTTGTAAGTTTTCATAGAAAGGCGAGGTGACTATTTTGTATGTCATAAACTTTCAAAGAAAAGCGAGGTGGATATTTTGTATGTTATAAGCTTTCACAGAAAGGCGGCAGTGGATATTTTGTATGTTGTAAGGTTTCATAGAGAGGCGGCAGTGGATATTTTGTATGTCATAAGCTTTCATAGAAAAGCGGAGGTGGATTTTTGTATGTTGTAAGCTTCCATAGAAAGGTGGCGGTGGATATTATGACTAAGGATAAACAATTACCCTAAACAATGTTCCACACGATATCATTGTTACGGAAGAAGTATTTGAATTTTCTGAACGTTTTCCTTCCACACCCGTTCTCAGAATTAACTGGTTCTATCAAATGACTACAGCAACGTGTCGAATTAAAAAAAAAACGTTTGAGACCCCGAGTGTCAGGTGGGGGGTGGGGGTGGGGGGGGTTGGGTGACGGTAAACTGAGGATAAACTGAAAAGGGTATCTTCCCCCACTTGGAAAATTTTCTTTTTTTACAATTCATTTCAAAAGAGTGGTCCGGATAAACGAATTTTGAGACCTCGAGCATCAGATGGGGTATCTGCCTTCTCCTGAATTTTTATTTTTTTCACAACTTACATATAGGCATTTTGAAAATGAAAACTACTGATAAATTTCTCTTCAAAATAACGGTTTGAGTTGAATTTTGTTGTAACTGAGATTTCAAATGTCAGTTGAAAGTATAAAGTGTATATGTGTGAACTGATCCGAGTCTTTTGCCCCACATAAAACAATGTTTAACGTGAAAAGAATTTTACCTTCATTCTCTATTTTCAAAATGCATGTGCATAAGTTGTGTAAAAATGTTCAGGATTAAAGAAGATACCCTGATCAGTTATCCCCCACACCCCACCACCACCACCTTCTAACCTAACACTCGAAGTCTTAAACATTTCTTTTTTTTTTTTTTTGCTCTAACCTCTTATTTTGAAGAGCATGTCATCCACATGTCCCATTTAAAAATTCATATGCATGGGTTGATAAAAGAAAGAAAATCGGAATGGGGGAAGATACCTCTCTCCCTCCCCACCTGACACTCGATCCTCGATCTCTAAAACTTTTTCTTTTACTCTTTCAATTATATTGAAGAGAATTTCGCCTATATTTATCATGTTACCATGAATATGAGTGTGTGTGGGGGGGGGGGGGGGGGAGGGGGGTTCAACCGGATATAGAGGGACGGTAAAGGTACTGAGAGCTATTGAAATGCAATTATAGGAACTGAGAGTCGACCACTGAACTCTGATAGTGGTGGAAGACTGAACGCACAAGACAGCAGTTACACAACGGGAGCAGAGAAGATACTGGTTGCAGAACCCTTACACCGAACAGCGGCTACCCAGGAGCAGAAAAGATACTGGCTGCAGAACCCTATACACTGAACAGCGGCTACACAGGAGCAGAGTAATACTGGTTGCGCAACTCCTTGCACTGAAAAACAGGATCAGAGTAGATACTGGTTGCAGAACCCCAAACACTAAAAAACAAGACCAGAGAAGATACTTGTAGCAGAACCACCTTATACTGAAAAACCAGATCAGAGAAGATACTTGTAGCAGAACCACCTTATACTGAAAAACCAGATCAGAGAAGATACTGGTTGCAGAACCACCTTATACTGAAAAACCAGATCAGAGAAGATACTGGTTGCAGAACCACCTTATACTGAAAATTTGCAACTTAAAGTCTTGATATTTCGTAATCTGCGTTTTGAGGTTGATGCCAGTTTCAGCCTGCTTATGAAAATAAACCCATGCTTTGAATTATATTTCAACTGTCGAACCCAGGCAAAATAGCTCTACGTTTTTTAATTTCGAATTAAAAATTTTCTCAACCTGAATTGACCATGGTCGACACAGTTGGTGCGTGCGTGCGTGCGTGCGTGCGTGCGTGCGTGCGTGCGTGCGTTGCGTGCGTGCGTGCGTGCGTGCGTGCGTGCGTGCGTGCGTGCGTGCGTGCGTGCGTGCGTGCGTGCGTGCGTGCGTGCGTGCGTGCGTGCGTGCGTGCGTGCGTGCGTGCGTGCGTGCGTGCGACTTTAGCGAGGTGTATGTCAGCACACATAGCCACATTTTCCCCAAGTGAGTAATTGTGATGAGGCGTCTTTTCTGAAGGACACAACGCGAATGATCCCGACCTGGCATTGAGCCCACAGTAGTAGTAGGGGAGGGTCCGTTCGAGAATCATTGGCAGGATCACATTGAATAATCTCATCCTGGGGAATGTTGTTTTGGGCGATGTCATGACATGCTCATACCACCTGAGCGAACTGCTAACGCGGCATCTTGTGATGCTGTTGCTATGGCGATTCGAGGTATCACATGCGTGTGCACAACTTATGAGATTGTGTGAGCTGTTTCGGAATGTCGTGACAATCCACAGTGAAAGTTCCATAGAGGTTGCCATCTTATGTGGAGGGTATTTGCACCAACACAAGGTATCCTCCCGACCTCGACTTTTCAGGGTCAAAACACCGATATGCGCTAAAAAGGGTCTCTAAAGGATAAGAATGGAGAATGGCGGAAAATAAAGAAGAGGGACAGGGAATTGGAGGAAAGAAAAGAGGAAGAGGGAGAAGGGGAGGTAAAGAGTGACTTCTCCTAAGAGCAGGAACAGCATTGAGGAACAGGAGTAGAAGCAAGGAGCAGGATTGAGGTTTATAATGGAGTGGTAGTGTGTGTGTGGTAGAGGAGTAGCCTTAGTGATCCATCTTTAGCCTTACCCCTATCCTAGCCTTATCCCTATCCTAGCATAACTTTAGCCCTACCCTCAGACCTTAGGCTAGCTTAACCTAGCCCAAGTGTTAGCCCTAGCTATGCCTTAGCCTAGTCAATGTTTTAATCAGCCCAAAACCCAAACCACAACCTTAAGCTTTTGGGCCTAGCCTAACCTTAACCTTGTCTAAGTGTTAGCCCTGCCTCCAACCCTAGCCATAGCCTAGCCATAGTCCTTGCCTACCCCTAGTCCTAATCCTAGCCCTAGCCCAAGCCTTAACACTAGCACAATCCCTAGCCTAGCCTAGTCTAGTCTAAGCCTGGTCCTGACCTTAACCCTATCCTAGCCTACCCATTACACTAGTCCAACCCTAAAGAGAGAAATGAAGAAGGAAGGGAGGGAGAAAGAGGAGAGAAGAGAAATGAGGGAGTAAAAGGAAGCAGGAAGAGGAAGGACGAACAAGGTCGAGGAAGGACGGGATGAGGGAAAAGTGGGATAGGAGGAGGTAGTATGAGAGTGATCCCTGCTTCTAGGAGCAAGAGCATGTTTACAGAGAAGGGGCAAGTAGCAGAAGCATGGAGCAGGAGGAGGATCAGGAGAGGCAGTCCTTGCTTTGCGGAGTGGGTCGTGAGTGACGGGGACTAACCCTAACCCAATCTGCCTAGCCCTACTCCTAGCCTTTACCCAAGCCTATTCCTAACCCAGAGCGAGGGCTTGTGCTAGGTTTAGGATTAGGTCTAGTTGGTTAGGGTTAAGGTTATCTTTCCTCGCCACTCACAACTTACTCTCCAAGGCAGCAGATGTTTCTCGTGATCCTTGTTCTTGCTCCTTAAAGTTGCCCCCCCCCCCCCGCCCCCAAGAGCAAGGGCCTTTCCAACACTCCTTCATCAAACCCCTTTTTCCTTCCTTTCCTCTTTTTCTCCTTCCATCCCTTCCCTCTTCTCTCTCCTCCCTCTTTCTCTCCCTTCCCTCCTCCATTCTCTCTAGTAACATGTCTGTTGCTAGGCTAGCCTAGTGGTAGGTTTAGGGTTAGGGCTAAGACTGAGATCAGGGTTAGGGGTAGGGCTAAGGCTAAGAATTGTGCAAGGGCTAAGCTAGTGTTGGGGCTAACAGTTGGGCTAGGTTATGGTTATGCAATGTCTAAGGTTAGACTAAGGCTTAGGTTAGAGTTTGAGCTATGGTTAGACTAGACTAGGGTTAGGACAAGGACTAAGACTTGGTCCAGGTTAGGGCTAGTCTAGAGTTAACCCGCCACAATATGAACTACCACCCCATTCCAACTCAATTCTGACCATGTTCCTTGCCCCGCTCCTCAGTGCTGCTAGGAGCAGGAGTCACTCATAAAGTTCCTCCTCTTTTCCCTCTTGTTCCTCTTCCCTTTTCTCTTCCCATCTCCATTCCCTCTTTTCCCTGCTCTCTTTTCTCTTCCCTCTTCCATTCACTACTATCCCTCTGCTGTTCCTTTTCTTTGGCATTCCCCCATCCCATTCTTATCCTTCAGGGGCCATTATTGCAAAATCCGGTGATTTGACCTCAAAAGGTGTCCGATGGCCCAGATGTCCTATTTCCGGGGTAGGGGAGATAATTTGTTTCGGTACAAGTACCCAACGTGTAAAAATTCTCCAAACTGACATGGCATCTTAGTTGCATGTTGGCGCGTGACTCCTCGTATCACCACGACAATGGCGTCACAGGTCTGCAGGTTACTAGGCGGTAGGAAAACGTGGTGACATTTCCAAAATGATATCCCCAGGGTGAGATCCTTCAATAAGACCCTGTTATTGATGATCGAACAGGCCTCTCCTGCTACTAGCAAACTTTCGATCGCGAGTCCAACACACTAACCGATGAGCTACTGGGTACTCCTGCACAAGTAGAAAGAAAGGTGGAAAATTACTCGCGATTACCAGAATACAGGAGCAGGATCCTACCCTACCGCATTACCTGTCATTTCCTGATGTCATTGTCGTGCCGACTTAACTTTAACCCTTTACCTAACATGAAAAGCAGATGACACTTGCCAAAAAAATTATTGAATAACTAATTTGTTTCATTTTTTGTCTCAAAAACATAGGTTATGACCCCTCATTGGAACGAGCTGAGACTTAGTTAAATTGTTAAAACAAGATAAGTTAAAGCAATGAGATTTAGATTATCCAAATCACAACACATCGCCAGTGCGATCGTTGTTTTCACGGAAGTAGAAGTTTGAGAACTTCAGAGGCGTTTCACTGAATATGAAGGGAGCACGACGGCTCATTGACCAGAGCGTTGGACTTGTGATCGCAAGGTCTCAGATTCCTTCCTAGTTCGTGTCGTCTGCGTTGTGTTCTTAAGTAAGACATTTAATTCTAAGCCTCACTTGTACAGCACTTTTTAGAGGGCAGGTGCACATTCATATCCCAGTTCTCGCCTGTTTCCATTAGATCTGGGGTAGAATTCCGTCGATAATACAAGAATCGGCTGGCGTGAAGATTCCTCTGGGTTTACATCTGCGAGAATCCTTCTGGATTTCATTGGATATCGATGTCATTGGAATCGGCTCATTGAGCTGGTTCTAAATGACATCCAAATTTGATTGCTTTATTGACAAATGTATGTCATCACCCCCCGAAAAACCCCACCACCCACCCCCCCCCCCACCCCCACCCCCGCACACATACACACACCCAATATAAACAACTTAATTGTGTTCATTTTGACCAAAAATATCTGTCGGGTTAAGAGTTACAAAAAGAGTTATCAGATGTCTCCAGGATACATTCATATGTCCTTTCGTCTCTTTAACCCCACCCTCACAATCCACAATCCCACCCCATTCGTCAAGTCCAATAAATGAACTTTACGAAAAAAGAGTCCCAAGATTGGTGTAAAAATTCGTGGATAATGGTTTCGCCTGATCTGGAGTGAAAGTCTGCCTCTTTAGATATCAACGATAAAAACATATAGATATATTAAAGAGTTACTTTTTACCAAGATAGAACTTATTTATTTATTATTATTTATTTATTTATTGGTGTTTAAGGTCACATAATAATAATAACACTTTGGCAGGCCGCTGATTTGTCGCGCTTCTCGTATGACATACCTACGCACATTGGCTAATCGTGACCGTGACAGTTTTACGGGTGGGGAAAGCCGGAGTACCCGGAGAGCATCGACGAGCAACTGTCAGCTCCTCAACATTTTAACTCTGTTCAACCGCAGCTCAAGCAGGGTTACAGCTGTTCGCTCCATCGACGTGCAGTACGTCTTAATACACGGCGTCATCGTGCCCCCATGTAGGCAACCGGGCTAAAGTTCCGTGCTCAAGAACACAACGCGGGTCGACCCGGATGGGGATCGAACTCGGGACCTATAGCATAGAAGTCCACACAGTGTACCACTGAGCCACCGTGCTCCCACCTAGATGGAACTACAAAGTAGATTAAATTAAGTAATTATCAATAAACTGAGACTAAAGGGATTAAGATGGGTAAAGTGAGTAAGGTGGGTAAAGAGGAGAGAAAGGAGATGTAAGGAAGCACGGATGGATATCATATCCGCCTTTACATTGGTGAAAGCGTAACTTCCGTTTTGCAACTTGCTCAAGGTTCAGACTCTGAAGATAGAGCTTTCAGGTTTTACTATATTACACTACAATTTCCACTTTTCTCTTCAGGGACAATCTCACCTCATTCATCACACTGCGCGTTACTATCCACCTTCCGCGACATCCCATTATAGAAGCTGGGTTGGTCAGTTCTGGGGTACTGTTATGTTTTAGCACTTTTCAGAGCTACCAGACACATCATACCGGGTACCATATACAGTATGCGGAGGGTGGATTGTAATTAAATAACCCAGTGAGTGGAGTCATCACCCAATGTATCACTTTCAAAATCTATACAAGTGGGCAAAAAACGCAAGCAATGTTTCAGCCAATGGACCTCCGGGTATAACCCGGAGGTCCATTGGCTGGAACTTTGCTGGTGCTTGTTATGCTTTGCAACAAATTTGCAATTATTGCTTGGTGGAATCTCCACTCTGTGTGTGATTTAGTGATAATACACTCTCCACGTACTGTATGTATGTGCAGCAATAGTGGACATAGTGTTTTTACCTCGTTTTTGTGTTTGCGGAGCCGGACAACAGCGAACGTGATAGCTAAAATGTTATAACTGCTTAGCTAAATCGTTATAACATGACAGTAAAATTGTTATGACAAGATAGCTATTTTGTTATAACAACTTGACTGAGTTGTATAACAAGACAGCTATCTTGTTATAACAATTAAGATAACAGTAGGTCTAGTTTATTGTGTAGTGCTAATGCTCCGTAAAACGCCGTTGTGGTGGCGCCAAACAAAATTTGTCCTGTAAATTGTTATAAAAACGTAGCTCAGTTGCTATAACAATGTAGCTAAGTTGTCATAACATCTTACTGGCGAATTTTTGTTTGTCGCTAATATGTTTCCGTACTCCACAAACACGGATCATGACAAAAAACTGGTGTGCTATTTCGAATAAGTGCGTCTTATGAGTACATACCATAGGCATGCACTGAAAAATGTAAACGCCAAATTCGCAAGTGCACTACCGAGCGGTGACATAAATTTGTGTTCGCCTGTATCTTCACCACCAGAAGACCCCGTGTGTGTTCGTGTATTGGGGAGGAATGATGGATGTGTTTGTTTGCGTGAAGGTTTGGGGCTGGAGGGGGTGTTCCGGACACCCCTGGTTGGCCGGACCCCGTATGGCGTATCACGCTCCATACCCATAATGCACATATTTTCACTTTCGGACATGCGCAATTAGATGGTCTGTCCAATGAGGTTCCCTGAATGATGAGAGAACGGATCGACTCCTGATACTTAGAGAAGTATATTCGCTTGATAGAAAGGGAGTGTTAAAGTGAAATTCCGGAAAGCTAGAACACATGTCCAGATTCTACAATAATGGGCAAAGATTTTTACGTGCTGTCACGTGACATGATGTAGGGTTCGATGTATAAGGGTCACTTACCAACAAGCCTGGTTGGTCCAGATCTCTTAGTCTCGTGGTATGTCGGTCGCTTTGTGTGCAGAAGGTCGTGAGTTCGAATCACGGCTCCCGCACTAGTCCCATCTTCTCGTTACAATAGGATTGGCTTATCGGTGATCCGGCATATCGATGTCTCCCGATAGCACCCTCTCGACATTCGTAGGTGGAGATATCGCGGGACACCGGTATATAAACAAAATGACCCCAAAATACAAAACAAGATGTCTCTGGAAGGCATTGAGTCTCTCGTCTGATATGAAAATTGGTGCGCTCAAAATGCAGCCAAAGTCTTAAAAAATCAGCGCATAAAGCTGGCCAAAAAGGAAGGCTCCAATGTTCATGTCTACTATACAGAAACCTTCATTCCTTGTTTAAGAAAACTGGATTAAAAATGTAGTCTGCAGCTGGTGCCACAGGGGAAACGTTTTGAAAAATCAAACATGGCTGGCGTGACGGCCATATTGGATAACGGACTGGCACTAAAAGGGGAGGCTCCCATCTACATATTGACACATAAACCTTCATTCCATGTTACGGGAAAATCGGATCAGAAATATATCCTGTTCCAAAGAATGTTAACGCGTACGCACGACGGACGGACGACGACGGAAAAATTGGTATGACAATAGCTCACTCACCCTGAGTGAAACTCGGGTGAGCTAAAATTCAGGTCGAGAAAGATAACCAGGACGTGGGGAAGATATCCCATGACATCCCCCGGGGTGGGGGAAGATATCAGGGGAGATATCTTGGAACACCGGTGCTGAGACTGACCACATGGTGTGCTCATTACGCGTCTGTGAAGATATATGGACACGAACGGTTTCTCATGTCCATTTCACGTACCACACCGATAGCCGCTGCTGGCTGGGTTTTCATCGGCAGTACTGGTGACCTGTTACTAGTTGTGCTACGGTCCAAATTTTAATATGGGACTTCCGTGGAATAAACGCTTGTACTGGCACTGCTTATTTTAGTTTATTTTATAGGTCAGAAAATCGCAGAGTGTCTCACATAAATAGACAATTCTTACAAAAGTGGGTGTAACTGGCGTGCCCATTTTTGTAATAAAATTTTCATTTTTTTTGTATTAATCCGGATTCTTACAAAAGTGGTCAAATTTTCTTACAAAAATGATGAGCTTGTTTTTTCTCATAAAAAAGTGAGCGTTTTTTTTTTCTTGCAAAACTCTAGACCTCAATTGTTACAAAAATGGGCGATTTTATTACAAAAGTAGGCGAATGTTTTTACAAAGGTGGTGAGTTCTTACAAAAGTCGTCATTTCTTACAAAAAAACGGGCGTAACAGTCGTAAATAATGATATACAGCGACAACAGTCGTAAATAATGATATACAGCGACAACAGTCGTAAATAATGATATACAGTGACAACAGTCGTAAATAATGATATACAGCGACAACAGTCGTAAATAATGATACCAAAAGCTCAATGAATTCTTTTTGAAGGACATTAACAAGGTACTCAGTTCTCGTCGTATATTACTCTAAAAACAAAACAAAATACAGTGTAAGTCTTGAATGATCAATATGGCATCGTGTCAATATTACATGTGTAAGTCTTGTTGGTCAATATGGCATCGTGTCAATATTACACGTGTAAGTCTTGTATGATCAATATGGCATCGTGTCAATATTACAATATTACATGTGTAAGTCTTGTATGATCAATATGGCATCGTGTCAATATTACAATATTACATGTGTAAGTTTTGTATGATCAATATGGCATCGTGTCAATATTACAATATTATATGTGTAAGTCTTGTATGATTAATATGGCATCGTGTCAATATTACAATATTACATGTGTAAGTTTTGTATGATCAATATGGCATCGTGTCAATATTACAATATTACATGTGTAAGTCTTGTATGATCAATATGGCATCGTGTCAATATTACAATATTACATGTGTAAGTCTTGTATGATCAATATGGCATCGTGTCAATATTACAATATTACATTGTAAGTCTTGTATGATCAATATGGCATCGTGTCAATATTACAATATTACATGTGTAAGTCTTGTATGATCAATATGGCATCGTGTCAATATTACAATATTACATGTGTAAGTCTTGTATGATCAATATGGCATAGTGTCAATATTACAACATTGCATTTGAAAGTTTTGTATGATCAATATGGCATCGTGTCAAAATTATATGTGTAAGTCTTGTATGGTCAATATGGCATCGTGTCAATATTACATGTGTAAGTCTTGTATGATCAATATGGCATCGTGTCAATATTACAATATTACATGTGTAAGTCTTGTATGATCAATATGGCATCGTGTCAATATTACATGTGTAAGTCTTGTATGGTCAATATGGCATCGTGTCAATATTACATGTGTAAGTCTTGGATGATCAATATGGCATCGTGTCAATATTACAATATTACATGTGTAAGTCTTGTATTATCAATATGGCATCGTGTCAAAATTACATGTGTAAGTCTTGTATGGTCAATATGGCATCGTGTCAATATTACATGTGTAGGTCTTGCATGATCAATATGGCATGTCTTGTATGATCAATATGGCATCGTGTCAATATTACAATATTACATGTGTAAGTCTTGTATGATCAATATGGTATCGTGTCAATATTACAATATTACACATGTAAGTCTTGTATGATCAATATGGCATCGTGTCAATATTACAATATTACATGTGTAAGTCTTGTATGATCAATATGGTATCGTGTCAATATTACAATATTACATGTGTAAGTCTTGTATGGTCAATATGGCATCGTGTCAATATTACATGTGTAAGTTTTGTATGATCAATATGGCATCGTGTCAATATTACAATATTACATGTGTAAGTCTTGTATGATCAATATGGTATCGTGTCAATATTACAATATTACATGTGTAAGTCTTGTATGGTCAATATGGCATCGTGTCAATATTACAATATTACATGTGTAAGTTTTGTATGATCAATATGGCATCGTGTCAATATTACAATATTACATGTGTAAGTCTTGTATGATCAATATGGCATAGTGTCAATATTACAACATTGCATTTGAAAGTTTTGTATGATCAATATGGCATCGTGTCAAAATTATATGTGTAAGTCTTGTATGGTCAATATGGCATCGTGTCAATATTACATGTGTAAGTCTTGTATGATCAATATGGCACCGTGTCAATATTACAATATTACATGTGTAAGTCTTGTATTATCAATATGGCATCGTGTCAAAATTACATGTGTAAGTCTTGTATGGTCAATATGGCATCGTGTCAATATTACATGTGTAAGTCTTGCATGATCAATATGGCATGTCTTGTATGATCAATATGGCATCGTGTCAATATTACAATATTACATGTGTAAGTCTTGTATGATCAATATGGTATCGTGTCAATATTACAATATTACACGTGTAAGTCTTGTATGATCAATATGGCATCGTGTCAATATTACATGTGTATTACTCTAAAAACAAAACAAGTCTTGTATGATCAATATGGCATCGTGTCGATATTACATGGTCTTTTCTTCAAAGGTTACTAGACAAATAATGATAAAAAATAGCTGATTGGAAATGATGGAGCTTGTTGTCTGTTGCCCCACCCTATTCTGCCTGTCATATAGATTTCATGTATTTACTGATATGTGGTTGGTAACCACTGAGTGGAATCCTCAGATCGGTGATAGGCTTGTTCAATAAAGTTTTTTTTACTACACTGTCTGTGTCTGTCTGATGTTACCGGAGATACCAACATGTCCAGGTAACCAGCAAAACACGATACCATATTGGTCAGACATGAGAACATTCAACTTATCACGAAGTTCCAAAATGAGAGTGTTATACAACTTGGCGTTGAGTAAAGCTAGTAAAGAGGACAGAACGTCGAAAAAGATAATCGGCATGGTTTCCTGTACATTCTCAATGTGTCTTAGGCGTGGTTGCAAAGCCATGAAAATAAACGTTTTATGTGGTATTCTGACATAGATGACGTAATCACAAGTAAAGACATTTGATGAGACACTTTCACCATCTATATAGATGATTTTGTACGCTTTGTACGCTCTCTATGTAGACTTTATTTCAGCATAGGCCTAACTTTTGTTTGCAAAGAATTTGTCAGATTTTTTGGAAGAAGAGAGGTCCAAAATAACAAATGGTTTTCTAAGATGCCAAGGACGAGCATGTGTATCATAGTTCTCCTTTATCGAATCAGATCCAATTGTGTGGCAGGTTATTTATTAGGCATTAGCGACACTTCGACAGCAGGGTCACCTCTAGTCGGACATTTTTATGAGTAGAGGAAGCTGGAATACCCGAAGAGACCCACCAAGCAGCGGCGAGCAACTTCAGACTTTCCAACTTACTCCTCACTAGCAGGGTTAGCACTGGTTGGAGATATGTGCACCGTCGACGTGCAGTACGCCTTAGTACACCGCGCCATCGTGCCCCCACGTGGGCAGTCAGACTTCATAAACTGTTTACTTCTAATTCCCAATGGGAGAATAAGTTTCTGGTGTTTGTTAAAAATTCTACATTTTCAGTGTATGAGACTCAATTATAAGCGGTTCTTGATGGGTTGGCATATAGTTTAGAAGGGCATTGGAGTGACAGTTTAATCCTGCGCTTCTCAATAGAAGCCTCACCTGCTTTATTGAGCATTGAATCTACTGGTGATGTTCTGAATGCGCCCATGCTAATCTAATACAATTATTATCATTAGTATCAAGTGGTTTGGGGTACTACTTTCTCACAGTAAACCACACAGCCGTAATCTAATTTGGATCTTATAAGTGATCTTTACAGATGGAGTAACGTTTTTTGGTCAGCAACCTCATGAGTGCTGCCAACCACTTCCAGAACGTTAAGTTCCCTTTTGCTTCTAACCTGTAGTTGTTTTGTATGAGAAGCGAAATTCAGTTTAATGCTGAACAATAAACCCGGTAATTTCACCTCCTCAACTACTGTTTTAATACTCCTATCTATTTTCAAATTCGGGTCGAGGTGATGTTTCTGGAGCTTACAAAATTGTGGACTTTGAGAGCTTGAAACCATTTTCCGTAGCCCATATCTGAATTCTGTATAACCCATTACCCAACGCAGACGATATCAAACTTTTTATTATTTTAAATATCATTTTTTGAAATTTTTCAAAACATTTCAACAAAACCATATCATGTGACCCCCTCGTTGGAACGATCTCGACGAGCTCGTTCCAGCGAGGGGTCACATGAAATGGTTTTGTTGAATTTTTTTGAAAAATATTATTTTTTCAACCACTGAATTTGCATATTACGTGGGCAGCTGCGGGCGATTCTTTGGGTAAAGGGTTAAACAATGCTGAAGTTTACGCTCGATGACATTTATGTTTTTTTTATTGTTTTCGCTAATTAAAAAATCATCGATATACGGTGACGAATCTACGATCTATTATATTCTCAACAGCTTCGATGATGTTATTAATTTTCACCGAAAAGGGGGTAACATCTATAATATACTTCCACAGGACCTCCAATTCTTGCTCGTGGGAATGAGATAACCTAGCCCCTACAACACACCATAGGCGGAAATGGTGTAATATCCGGTGTTGAACCACATATTGGAGAAAATGGTGTAATATCCGGTGTTGAACCACATATTGGAGAAAATGGTGTAATATCCGGTGTTGAACCACATATTGGAGACAATGGTGTAATATCCGGTGCTGAACCACATATTGGAGAAAATGGTGTAATATCCAGTGTTGACTCACATATTGGAGAAAATGGTGTAATGCCCTGTGTTGAACCACATATTGTAGAAAATGGTGTAATATTCGGTGTTGAACCACATATTGGAGAAAATGGTGTAATATCCGGTGTTGAACCACATATTGGAGAAAATGGCATAATATCCAGAGTTGAACCACATATTGGAGAAAATGGTGTAATATCCAGAGTTGAACCACATATTGGAGAAAATGGTGTAACATCCGGTGTTGAACCACATATTGGAGAAAATGGTGTAATATCCGGTGTTGACCCACCTATTGGAGAAAATGGTGTAATATCCGGTGTTGACCCACATATTGGAGAAAATGGTGTAATATCCGGTGTTGAACCACAGATTGGAGAAAATGGTGTAATATCCGGTGTTGAACCACATATTGGAGAAAATGGTGTAATATCCAGAGCTGAACCACATATTGGAGAAAATGGTGGAATATCCAGAGCTGAACCACATATTGGAGAAAATGGTGTAATATCCGGTGTTGAATCACATATTGGAGAAAATGGTGTAATATCCGGTGTTGAACCACATACTGGAGAAAATGGTGTAATATCCGGTGTTGAACCACATATTGGAGAAAATGGTGTAATATCCGGTGTTGACCCACATATTGGAGAAAATGGTGTTAAAGTGATACAAAATGAAAACGCCAATAACGTACATTTATTTGTAAATTTAAAACTGTTATTACATGTTGGAACATTATGTGGTAATCTCACTCAGGTACTCAGTGTGATAGAGTTAAACAATGTTCACAAAATTACTCCTAGTCGTCCTCACTCTATAAATCTCAATAGAAAAATTACTCCCAGTCCACACTCCATAAATCTCAACAGAAAAATTACCCCCAGTCGTTCATACTTCATAACTCTCAAAAGAAAAATTACTCCCAATCGTCCACACTCCATAAATCTTAATAGAAAAATTACTCCCAGTCGTTCATACTTCATAACTCTCAATAGAAAAATTAACCCCAGTCGTCCACACTCCATAAATCTCAATAGAAAAATTACTCCCAGTCGTTCATTCTTCATAACTCTCAATAGAAAAATTACCCCCAGTCGTCCACACTCCATAACTCTCAAAAGAAAAATTACTCCCAATCGTCCACACTCCATAAATCTCAATAAAAAAATTACTCCCAGTCGTCCACACTCCATAAATCTCAATAGAAAAATTACTCCCAGTCGTTCATACTTCATAACTCTCAATAGAAAAATTACCCCCAGTCGTCCACACTCCATAACTCTCAAAAGAAAAATTACTCCCAATCGTCCACACTCCATAAATCTCAATAGAAAAATTACTCCCAATCGTTCACACTCCATAAATCTCAATAGAAAAAATACTCCCAGTCGTTCAAACTTCATAACTCTCAATAGAAAAATTAACCTCAGTCGTCCACACTCCATAAATCTCAATAGAAAAATTACTCCCAGTCGTTCATACTTCATAACTCTCAAAAGAAAAATTACTCTCAGTCGTCCACACTCTCCATAAATCTCAACAGAAAAATTACTCCCAGTCATTCATACGTCATAAATCTCAACAGAAAAATTACTCCCAGTCATTCATACGTCATAAATCTCAACAGAAAAATTACTCCCAGTCGCCCACACCCCATAAATCTCAATAGAAAAATTACCCCCAGTCGTCCACACTCCATAAATCTCAACAGAAAAATTACTCCCAGTCGTCCACATACCTTAAATCTCAATAGAAAAATTACCCCCAGTCGTCCACATTCCACAAATCTCAATAGAAAAATGACTCCCAGTCGTCCACACTCCATAAATCTCAATAGAAAAAATACTCCCAGTGCACTCCATTAATTTCTATAGAAAAATATATTACTCCCAGTCGTCCACACTCCATAAATCTCAATAGAAAAATTACTCCCAGTCGTCCACACTCCATAAATCTCAATAGAAAAATGACTCCCAGTCGTCCACACTCCATAAATCTCAATAGAAAGATTACTCCCAGTCGTTCCGACTTCATAACTCTTAAAAAAAATTACTCCCCGTCGTCCACACTCCATATACCTCAATAGAAAAATTACTCCCAATCGTCCACACTCCATAAATCTCAATAGAAAATTTACTCCCAGCCGTCCACACTCCATAAATCTCAATAGAAAAGTTACTCCCAGTCGTCCACACTCCATAAATCTCAATAGAAAAATTACTCCCAGTCGTCCACACTCCATAAATCTCAATAGAAAAATTACTCCCAGTCGTTCATACTTCATAACTCTCAAAAGAAAAATTACTCCCCGTCGTCCACACTCCTTAAATCTCAATAGAAAATTTACTCCCAATCGCCCACACTCCATAAATCTCAATAGAAAAATTACTCCCAGTCGTCCACACTCCATAAATCTCAATAGAAAAATTACTCCCAGTGCACTCCATTAATTTCAATAGAAACACATATTACTCCCAGTCCACACTCCATAAATCTCAATAGAACAATTACTCCCAGTAATTGTTCTATTGAGATTTATTCCCAGTCGTCCACACTCCATAAATCTCAATAGAAAAATTACTCCCAGTGCACTCCACTAATTTCAATAGAAACACATATTACTCCCAGTCCACACTCCATAAATCTCAATAGAACAATTACCCCCAGTCCACACTCCATGAATCTCAGAACAATTACTCCCGGTCGTCCACACTCCATAAATCTCAATAGAAAAACTAGAGAGTTGTAATTTGTTGGACAAATTACGGGCTTTCCCAACTTCCAAATGTGAAAATGCAGACTACATATAGCAAAGCAAACTGTTGAAATTGACCATTTCCAAAATGATAGACAAAAAGCATCCACAGTTGGCTAATTTTAGCATTCTATAACGATACTCTCATTCTCGCCCACATTGTGCTTGGGGGATAAATCTTGAGATTAAAAAAAGTAAACAGTAACTTTCTTCTGCAATTATTTTTACATCTATCCATACCAAAATAATTGCTACAACCTTGCGATTAGATGAAATGAGTACAGATGTTTGCAAAATTCACTGAAAATCAATTTTTGTCGGACAATACTATTCTTTATGTGGCCAAAGCATATGTTGGGTTAAACTCCAAAGCATGACTTACTGCAGCGGATTTGTTCATTAAGCATCTCTACCTATAGGAAAACAAAGTGTTTAAAATTAACCCTTCCAAAATGACCGGAAAATGCAAACGAAGTTAGCTAATTTTAACATTTTCGAGAGGAACTCTTAGCCTCATTGTGCTTGAGGGTTAAAGATGAGATTAACAACTAAACAGTGGTGATTTTAGTGTATCATTTTATGCTCTGAATGTGTGAACATCAATCACAGACTGAGTGTCTGATAAGAGACATGGAGGAATCTTGAATCTTGATATTTGAATAAACATGTACAAGTTGAGGGTACTACAAGTCAAGGCACGACAACTGGGTGAAGGTTAAAACTTGTAATAAAACATATAACAGCAAAATTGTTTTTGGATGAATGTCCTATCTTCTCACGGGAACCGTTTTGAGAAAATATGGCTCCAGTGCTGAGAATATGCATGAAAAAGTTGGCGAAAATAACAATTATTCCGACAGTACCCTTATGGGAAGTCTCATATCTGCCAGGGGTTAAACTTTTAATAATAACATATAAAACAAAATTTGTCATACTTTGACTGCTGCATGCAGCTATAGAAAACATTCAGAGCTCAAGCAATTAAAAATGGAGTAAATCGTCACCTAAACTTACCAAATTTTGAAAAGATGGGAGTTTCTTTGGAAGGTACCTCCTTTTATGCAACCAGAATGGGGTAGGGTTAAACTTTACAACCAAACTTACAACAGCAAATATGCTCGGTAATCAATTGTGAATACATATATGAAAAGTGTTTGAAATTAACCCTTTCCAAAATGATAGAAAAAGCAACCACAGTTGGTTTATTATGGCATTTTCAAACGGTACTCTTATTCTCGCCCTCATTGTGCTTGAGGGTTAAATCTGAGATTAAAAAGTAAACAGTAACTTTCTTCTGCAATTATTGTTGCATCTATCTTTACCAAAATAATTGTTACAAGAACTTTGTAATTAGAGAAATTTATCTTTGTAGTTGGTCCATTTTGAAGAAAAAGCTATATTGATGTCATTTTTGGCCAATGGGGGTTAATGTTGAAAGATTTGAATGGTGATTGTGGTGTATCATATTAAGCTCTAAATGTATTAAAAATTTGAGCTAAATAACTGTGAACAGTTTTGAGACTTTCGAAAGGTGTTAAAATTTTGAAAGTTTTGGCAGAATATTTTGAAAGTACGCGTTTTCAGTCATGACGATACCGCATTTCACTAGATTTTATGACATTACATAAGTATGCCAAATTTGGTTAAAATCGTACAACTTGTTTTTGAGCAGTTCAACAGACAAAATTCACGGCCGAAAACTTTTAAAAAAATTTTTAAAATTTAAAAAAAATAAAAATAAATATAAAACTAGAGAATTGCAATTTGTTGGACAAATTACGGGCTTTCTCAACTTTTTAATGTAAAAAGGCAAACTGTATTGTACACAAAACTATCGATCAGTTTTGAAAATAGAAAAATATAGTTGAAGCAAAGTTTTTTGTGATGCTACTGGGTTTTATGCAGCCAAAACAGATATTTGAGATAAAGCAGGACATCAAAACATTTAACACAAAATTTGCTCTTCAATAATTACTGAATATTTTCATGGCAAGCAAAACGAGCCATGTTCATTTTACTTTGGAAAAAATAAGTACAGATGAATAGGGCCAGGGTGTCTGTGAGGACTCCCCCCCCCCCCCCACCCCCGCCCCACCCCTGAGTCGGGAAGAAGCCGAAAATTTCGGGCAATTCAGTTGCCAGAAATGACCAAATAAAGCAGGCAGGGAGACTATTTTTTCTTACAACAATGACGTGAATGGGGAGTGGTTAATGTCGGGTAGGCAGGCAGGCAGGCCTTATAACAACTCTACCGACTGAACTCTTTCACACTGGCATGCGCCCTTAAAGTTGGTCAATTTTGTAGAAAAAATGCTATATTCATGTGTGTCCCATATGCAATGCTGGTGCCGTAGAAGATGAGTTACATTTTGTAATGGATTGCAGGGAGTACGAAGCGATCAGGTCTATTGCGTTTTCAGAAAACTGAAAGCGAATTTCCTCAATTTTCTGATATGTCTAGCTCGGATCGGTTCGTATTTCTTATGAAAAACGAAATACCATCATTATGCAACATTATCTGTGATATGATCCGACAGTTCATTAAACAACGGGAATTATTGTACAATAAATAAATAATATAGTGAAAATGTCCCGATAGAATGTTTTTGAATGTGAATATTTGGATTACATTATTCACCATATATATAATACTATGATTTTGTATTTTTGCAATCTGCCTTGTTTTTGGTGTATTTGCTAAATAAATAATCTAATCTAATCAATCACAGCTTGAGTTTTTGATAAGAGACAAAGAGGAATCTTGAATGTTGGTATTTGAATTAACATGTACAATTTGAGGGTACTCCAATTCAATCAAGCCCCCAACAACTGGGGGAGTGTTAAAACTTTGAATAAAACATATAACAGCAAAATTGTTCTAGGAATAATGTCCTATCTTCTCATGGGAAGTGTTTTCAGAAAATATGGCTCCCGTGCTGATAAATCGCACGTAAAAGTTGGCAAAAATAACAATTATTCCAACGGAACCCTAAGCGGAAACTCAAATCTGCCAAGGGTTAAACTTTAAAAAATAACATATAAAACAAAAGTTGTCATATCTTGATTGCTGCATGCAAACATAGAAAACATTCAGCGCTCAATCAATTAGAAATGGAGTAAATTGTCACTTGAAATTACCAAATTTTGAAAAATGGGACTTTTTTTAGGACGGGATCTACTTTTATGCAACCAGAATGGACATAGGGTTCAACTTTACAACTAAACTTACAACAGCACATATGCACGGTAGTCAATTGTGAATACGGACATACAAAGTGTTTGAAATTAACCCTTTCCAAAATGATATAAAAAGCAACCACAGTTGGCTAATTTTGCCATTTTCAAACGGTACACTTATTCACGCCCTCGTTGTGCTTGAGGGTTAAATCTGAGATTAAAGCATAAACAGTAACTTTCTTCCACAATCATTGTTGCGTCTATCCATATCAAAACAATTGTTACAACAACCTTGCAATTGAGACATTTGCCCTTGAAGTTGGTAAATTTTGAAGAAAAAAGCTATATTCGTGTCTTTTTTGTTCAATGAGGGTTAATTTGGAAATATTTTTGTGGTGATTTTGGTGTATCATGTTATGCTCTAAATTTGTGGGAAATTTGAGCTAAACAATTTTACGACTTTTGAAAAATGGTGAACTTTGACGGTTTTGGCAGAATATTTTGAAAATACGCGTTTTCAGTCATGACGATACCTCATTTCATTAGATTTTATGGCATTACATAAGTATGGCAAATGTGGTTAAAATCGTACAGCTTGTTTTTGAGCAGTGCAACAGACAAAATTGACGGCGGAAATAAAAAATACAGAAAGGAAAAAAAAAATAGAGGAGAAAAATTTTGAAAAAGAAGAATAACTAGAGTCTTTCCCAAACTGGGTTTAGGAAAGCCTAATAAAAAAAATAGAGAAGAAACATTTTGAAAAAGAAAAATAACAAGAGTCTTTCCCAAACTGGGACGGACTGGGCCAAAAAACGTTGCCGGGTACCATGCCAAGTGGGGAGGCCGGACCCGGACAAAATTTTGATTTCTCGAACCGAAAGAACGCTGTTTCCTTGCATTTGACCGATCAGTGGCAGATTAGACTGCGGGTATATCGAATTGCCATCTATGTAGACTGCTAATGGCAGTTTTAGACTGCGGGTATATCGAATTGCCATCTATGTAGACTGCTAATGGCAGTTTACACACATGGAATTTTAGTCATTTTTACAGGTGTTGGGCTGCATAAATTTAGGTGACTCCCAGTAGGGGATGGGGCGCACCGGGAAATTTCCCAGTGGACCGTACGGCAAGTCCGCATCTGGGTCGTGATTGGACATGGTTGGATATTTCAGATTTTTTAAAGATATTAACCGCGATAGACTTTAGCACTTTTAAATGCCCCCCCCCCCCCCCCCCCCCCCCCCCCACACACACACACTCTATATTTTTTCAGGCCACTCCGGCCTCGCTGAGGAAAATCTCCTAGCCATCTCGTTGAAAGGTGTGGATTCCCAGCTAAACGTGCAAGTACTCTCGACACAAACCTTCGAGTGACACTAATTTTTTTTGTCGAAGATTTATTGTAACACGACCCCAATACTTCCTCCAGCCGGGACATTTCCGTCTGGATACTTTTTTGCAAGAATAGATTTGATGCTCGGGCTTCTGACACCCATACAGACTATCATACAAATGGAAGTCAGTAGTACCTCATTCGAGCTATTGGGGGTACCACGTGAGCAGGGTAGAGTGCAGGTACGGAATGTGTAAATTAGTTAATTCAGACCCTAGGAGGCTTCACGTGACCAGTTTGGAGTGCCAGTAGGCCTGTATGGTGGAGTGGAGTGGAGTGGGGCAGCATGACCCGTTTGCATTACGACTACAACATACAGGACTTACCAGTTGTGTGAGTGGGGTGAGGTGGGGCTTCATGATTAGTTTGGAATACTGATACGGTACGAGTTAATTAAAAATGAAGTTGCATTATGATTACAACATATAGAACCTATAGGTTGAGTGGGTGGGGTGGGGCCACATGATTTGTTTGGAATACCGATATTATACATATTAATTATAAAAGAACTTGCTTTACGACTACAGCAGATAGAGCCTATCGATTAAGACTACAGCATATAGGACCTATAGGTTGAGTAGGTGGGGTGGGGTGGGTTAGAATGGGCCACATCATCTGCTTGGAATACCGATATGATACATGCTAGTTATAAAATAAGTTGTGTTACGTCTGCAGCATATAGAGCCTATCGATTAAGCCTACAACATATAGGACCTATAGGTTGATTGGGTGGGGTGGGGTGCGATGGGATAGGATGGGCCACATCATCTGCTTGGAATACCGATATGATACATGCTAGTTATAAAATAAGTTGTGTTACGTATGCAGCATATACGGCCTATCGGATGAGTGGGTGGTTTGGGGTGGGTGGAGTGGTGTATGTCCACATGATCAGTTTGGAATACCGATATGCTATGCATTAATTATAAAAGAAGTTGTGCTACGGCAAATATGGCCTATCGGTTGAGTGGGTGGGGTGAGATGGGGCCATATGAACAGTTTAGAATACCGATACGATATGAGTTAATTAAAATGAAGTTGCGTTATGTCTACAGCATATAGGGCCTGTCGGTTGAGTGGGGTGGGGTTGTATGATCAGTTTAGAATACCGATACGATATGAGTTAATTAAAATGAAGTTGCGTTATGGCTACAGCATATAGGGCCTGTCGATTGAGTGGGTGGGGTTGTATGATTAGTTTGGAATACCGATACGATATGAGTTAATTAAAATGAAGTTGCGTTATGGCTACAGCATATAGGGCCTGTCGGTTGAGTGGGTGGGGTTGTATGATCAGTTTAGAATACCGATACGATACATTTTAATTATGAAAGAAGTTGGGTTACGTCTATTGTGTGTTATATTTTATCGATTCGTTTCCTCTCGAATCTTTTTCATAGGAATATAGCTTGGTATCATCGTCTCACAATACGTATAGTTCAGATGGAAATTGTACATATATTTATTGGTGTTTAAGGTTACATACTTATGCACAATGGCTAGTCGTGACCGTAACAGTTTTACGGGTGGAGAAAGCCGGAGTACCCGGAGATAACCACCAAGCATTGACGAGCAACTGTCAGCTCCCCAACATTCTAACTCTGTTCAAGCTCCCCTCAAGCAGGGTTACAGCGGTTGAAGACATGTGCACCATCGACGTACAGTACGCCATAGTACACGTGCCCCCATGTATGCAAACGGGATAAAGTGCCTTGCCCAAGAACACACCGGACGGGGATCGAACCCAGGACCTCTAGCATAGAAGTTCAACAGGCTACCACTGAGTCACTGCGCTCCCAGAAACTGTACATAAATAATATTGAAATAATACACTGAGTATAACTTCCGATGCATTCACGTAAATTACATCTTCACGCATGCCACAGGCCATGCTAATTCCATATCACTAATCCCTGCCACAGTTAAACACAAATTTACGGTTTCCAAGAAATGTCGACGATGAACTGGAGAAGCAGAAAATACTGCAACCAGAAATTCAAGTCTGTGTGAAGATGGTGAATGCATCAGAACTAAATTATATAGAAAAAAATTCATGTGGACTTATTTTCCGGACCAAAAATATCATTAAAGAATTCAGAAATAGTTTTTTTGTAAATAACATTTAAACATTTTCATACAGGGTTCAGATACATTTTTTCAAGAAATTGCAAATAACTTCCGGTGGATAGCATTAAATGTTTAATATAAAGTAATCAGCAAATAACTTCGGGTGGATAGCATTAAATGTGTTATATAAAGCAATCAGGAATGAACTTCGGGTGGATAGCATTAAATGTGTTATATAAAGGAATCAGCAATGAACTTCGGGTGGATAGCATTAAATGTGTTATATAAAGGAATCAGGAATGAACTTCGGGTGGATAGCATTAAATGTGTTATATAAAGGAATCAGCAATGAACTTCGGGTAGATAGCATTAAATGTGTTACATAAAGGAATCAGCAATGAACTTCGGGTGGATAGCATTAAATGTGTTACATAAAGGAATCAGCAATGAACTTCGGGTGGATAGCATTAAATGTGTTACATAAAGGAATCAGCAATGAACTTCGGGTGGATAGCATTAAATGTGTTATATAAAGGAAATTCCAAATAACTTCGGGTGGATAGCATTAAATGTTTTATATAAAGGGATCAGCAAATAACTTCGGGTGGATAGCATTAAATGTGTTATATAAAGGAAATTACAAATAACTTCGGGTGGATAGCATTAAATGTGTTACATAAAGGAATCAGCAATGAACTTCGGGTGGATAGCATTAAATGTGTTATATAAAGCAATCAGGAATGAACTTCGGGTGGATAGCATTAAATGTGTTATATAAAGGAATCAGCAATGAACTTCGGGTGGATAGCATTAAATGTGTTATATAAAGGAATCAGGAATGAACTTCGGGTGGATAGCATTAAATGTGTTATATAAAGGAATCAGCAATGAACTTCGGGTAGATAACATTAAATGTGTTACATAAAGGAATCAGCAATGAACTTCGGGTGGATAGCATTAAATGTGTTACATAAAGGAATCAGCAATGAACTTCGGGTGGATAGCATTAAATGTGTTACATAAAGGAATCAGCAATGAACTTCGGGTGGATAGCATTAAATGTGTTATATAAAGGAAATTCCAAATAACTTCGGGTGGATAGCATTAAATGTTTTATATAAAGGGATCAGCAAATAACTTCGGGTGGATAGCATTAAATGTGTTATATAAAGGAAATTACAAATAACTTCGGGTGGATAGCATTAAATGTGTTACATAAAGGAATCAGCAATGAACTTCGGGTGGATAGCATTAAATGTGTTACATAAAGGAATCAGCAATGAACTTCGGGTGGATAGCATTAAATGTGTTATATAAAGGAATCAGCAATGAACTTCGGGTGGATAGCATTAAATGTGTTATATAAAGGAAATTACAAATAACTTCGGGTGGATAGCATTAAATGTGTTACATAAAGGAATCAGCAATGAACTTCGGTTGGATAGCATTAAATGTGTTACATAAAGGAATCAGCAATGAACTTCGGGTGGATAGCATTAAATGTGTTATATAAAGTAATCAGCAATGAACTTCGGGTGGATAGCATTAAATGTGTTATATAAAGGAATCAGCAATGAACTTCGGGTGGATAGCATTAAATGTGTTATATAAAGGAATCAGCAATGAACTTCGGGTGGATAGCATTAAATGTGTTATATAAAGGAATCAGCAATGAACTTCGGGTGGATAGCATTAAATGTGTTACATAAAGGAATCAGCAATGAACTTCGGGTGGATAGCATTAAATGTGTTATATAAAGGAATCAGCAATGAACTTCGGGTGGATAGCATTAAGTATGTTATATAAAGGAATCAGCAATGAACTTCGGGTGGATAGCATTAAATGTGTTATATAAAGGAATCAGCAATGAACTTCGGGTGGATAGCATTAAATGTGTTACATAAAGGAATCAGCAATGAACTTCGGGTGGATAGCATTAAATGTGTTATATAAAGGAATCAGCAATGAACTTCGGGTGGATAGCATTAAGTGTGTTATATAAAGGAATCAGCAATGAACTTCGGGTGGATAGCATTAAATGTGTTATATAAAGGAATCAGCAATGAACTTCGGGTGGATAGCATTAAATGTGTTATATAAAGGAATCAGCAATGAACTTCAGGTGGATAGCATTAAAAGTGTTCTATAAAGGAATCAGCAATGGATATTTTCAATTATTTTTCGCGTAAAAATACATGCATGAACGTCGGGATTGCATTGGGGGTGGGGGGGGGGGGACAAAAATATGATTGCTGTAATTCTGAAAAAAATGCACTCAATGACTCCTGGGTAACCCAAGTGACCTTGACCCATAATTTGAACCTCCATTGAGTTTCTCATGTACATGTGGCATTCTATGCCTGAGATATGAGCATAACTCACTTTCAAAATTTTTGGTCACACTCACTTTTTAGTGAAAAAAATGTATGTGTGAACATCGGGATGCGTTAGGGGGGGGGGGGGGGGGAATAAAAAATGTGATATCCTGCAATTCTGAAAAATGCGCTCAATGACCCCAGAGAGAGCTTGATGACATTGACCCATATTGTGAACCTTCATTGAGTTTCAACTCATTTGGTGTTGTTCTAGGTCCATATGGTGTACCATACTTGAGATATGAGCGTGACCCACTTTGAAAATTTTTAGCCATGCTTGTTTTTGGTTTCTGGAGTGTAAAAATGCATGTATGGACATGGACTTCAGGAATGCATTGGGGGGGGGGGGGGTGTTAAGAAAATGTGATTTCCAGCATTTCTGAAAAATGCAGTCAATGACCTCTGGGTGACCTCAGTGACCTTTAGCAATATTTTGAACCTACATCGAGTTTCGACTCATTTGGTGTTGGTCCCAGATTCATATGTCATACCATGCTTGAGATATGAGCATGACCATTTTCAAAATTTTTGGCCATGCTCACACACTGTTTTGAGTGTAAAAATGCATGTATGAACTTCGAGAATGCATTAGAGGGTCAAAAATGTAATTTTCCGCAGCCCTGAAAAATGCACTCAATGACCCTGGGAGACCTCAGTGACCTTGACCCATATTTTGAACCTCCATCGAGTGTCAACTCATTTGGCGTTGTCCCATGTCCATAGGTCACACCATGCTTGAGATATGGGCGTGACCCACTTTAAAACACCCATACTGACACCCCTAATGCCCCAGGAATCTGAAAAATATCGGTGGCCGTGTACTTGTGACTATCTATCAGTTTGCCAAAAGTCAGTGAGAAAGGTCAATTCGTTTTCGAGTTATCGTGCAGAAGAAGAAGAGAAGAAGAAGAAGAAGAAGAAGAAGAAGAAGAAGAAGAAGAGAGAAGAAGAAGAAGAAGAAGAAGAAGAAGAAGAAGAAGAAGAAGAAGAAAAAAAAAAAATAAATAAATCATACAAAAAGAATCGTCTGTGTATTTCACACAGACTAACTATAGTCCTAACAGGGTAATATTCCAACTACATCATCAAGACGTGCCTTCGACGAAGGCAGTGGTGGCGCCAAGGGGGGGGGGGTCAGTGGGGCTAGAGCCACCCCTCCCCCACACACACACACACGTCGGAGAGGTCCAGCCCCCCCCCCCCCCCCCTCCCGTCGGAGATTTTTAGTCAGTCCGTCGGAGAGTCTCGTAAACCCGACTTCACGAGAAATTTCCGACAATCGAATGTAGATATCTCTTCTTGTCTGTCTCGAACCCGTGCAGCACTGGAACTTTGATAGAGTATAGTGATGAAATATTTCCCGACCTTATTATAATATGTTTACTTTAACCCTTTACCTAAGGTAACGGCCAAAACCGGCCAGCGCTATTCTCAAAAATCGCCAATTAATTTTCATTATTTTTTTCATTTTTTGTCTTAAAAACATAGGTTATGACCCCTCGTTGGAACGAGCTCGTCGAGCTCGTTCCAACGAGGGGTCATAACCTATGTTTTTGAGACAAAAAATGAAAAAAATTAGTTATTCAAGAATTATTTTTGCAAGTGTCGTCTGCTTTTCAGGTTACATGTAGGTAAAGGGTTAAATAATCAACAAACATACTCAATTTGCTTCTATTTTGGTTCTCCAATTTACCAATTTTCACTCATTTTCCTTCGTTTGGGAGGTCAAATGTTATAGCCCCCCTGTCGAGAAATCCCTGGCGCCACCCTGGATGAAGGCATGCCTTGATGATGAAGTTAGATTATTTTATCAGTTGGGACTTGAGCCATCATAGTCGGAACAAATCAGGTTTGTAGTTGTTATCCAAACCCCATTGGTCATCGCTAGGGCGCCACTGACTCGATTTCGAATAGCAGACGCGATGCGATTCGAGATTCGATTCTAATCGAAACGGTATGATTCGTAGCTCCTAAAAATCGTTCGTTGATTTTGAAGTAACTCTTTACAATTGCTATCTTTTTTTATTTACAGGTCCACAGAACTGTGATCTAATTATTCTAGACTTGTGATGTGAACTTGTGAACTATAGAAACTAGTAACACTTTGCAGTAAAGAAAAGAGAGAAATTATTTCGCGACGGAAGATGTATTCTATTTTAACAGTGGTGTTCTTGATTTCATGTTCCAATCGTCACGTGATCACTCTACGCTTGTTTCCGCCACTTTTTAATGTGGCAAAGGATAAAACTGTTTGGACGGAACCAAGTGACAGCACGTGCGGTTTACCACAGAGAAATGCCTATTGTAAAAGTTCGAAAGCAGTGGAGTCAGTACAGACTTGTAATTCAGATTTTTGCGTTCAAACCTGTCCCCATGGAGAGACGGCTGCCTCTCACAAACAACTGCTTCCAGCTCGTGTCAGTTCTAATCTCTTTTCGTGTATTACTATGGATTTTTCCAATACAAGACCAAGAAGCACCATTGATAAGTTCTCAACCAACTTCATGAGTGCAGGAGCCACCTGTTTTCTCACACCAAGTGATGTTCCCTTGGTAACGGACAACACGTTTACAATAACTGCTTGGGTGTGGTTAGCTGGGAATAGAGGATCATCAAGGTAAAGAAAGACCTGCTCACGTATATCGGCTATATTTTGGGAGGGACGTGGAGACGATAGGTTCGCTTGGCATTAGGATGCAGAGAGTGGTATATACTCCCTTCCCCTCGTAACAGCCCCGAATTTCAGCCCAACCAAATTTGTTATATAGATTTCGGTGGGGGCAATTTGGGAACATACACGGCACGCGGTGAATAGGTTTTTCAATGGTCAACAACTCAGATAGATGTGAAAATGGCGGATCAAAGTTTATTTTGGGTTTTATTGGGATACTCATAACAATTATTATCAAGTGATACGTACATTTTACATTAATTATAGATTCTGGGTGAATATCCTTGTGACAATGTGGCGATGTGCATGTCGATGGTGCACTTGTGAATCTGACAATTACTCTCCGATGCTCGGTGGTTCTCTCCGGGTACTCCGTCTTCTTCCACTAGTAGAACTGTCCGACACGTGGTGACCATGGCTGTCGATCGGTGGTTCTCTCCGGGTACTCCGTCTTCCTCCACTAGTAGAACTGTCCGACAAGAGGTGACCATGGCTGTCGAAAGTGTCGTTTAAGGTGATGGTTACACGACCAAAATTGGCTGAAAATTTGGTTTATGTTCAAAAATATATGAGCACTTTCTAAGTTACTAAAAATATATTCTTTTCATTTAATATGTCATGTGGCATCAATAATAGAATGATATTTTGAAAGAAATAATGATAAAAGAAAAATTAAAACTCACCAGAAATTGTGCATTGGATTTTCATCAAACTTTCTCAGCACAGATGTTTCCCAAAAGTATGGTAAAACTGTACAAGAAAACATACTACAATAATGAAGTCCCAAAATACCAGAAACAAATCTTCAGTCGGAATAATGAAAAAAATGATATATTTCTGTTAATCATGTGGATAAGTGCCATGACATCCATTTAAGGATGTGTGTGTTTGGTAAGGGGGTGTATATGTCAGCATGCTTTTTCAGTGTAACGCAGGTCACATGATCTGACCAGTCAACCTGCAATTGCAGTTCACACTGGTGGTATTTCTTAAATATACCCCCTCCCCCTTAAATGGACGCCATGACACTTATCCACATGATTAGCAGAAATATCTCATTTTTTCATTATTCCGACTGAAGATTTGTTTCAGTTTTTTTTGTGGCTTCATTTTTGTAGTATGTTTTCTTGTGCAACTTTTAACATATTTTTGGTGAATATTTTGACATTTGTTTATCCTGTGCTGGGAAAGATTGATGGCAATCAAAAACATATTTTAGGGTAAGTTTTTATTTTTTATCATCAATATTTCTTACAAAATATCTTTCTACCATAATAATAGATGTCACATGACTCATTACTTGAAAACAAAATATATATAGTCCAAAGATATATAGTCCCTAACAAAGCTCCCATATATTTTGGAGCATAAACAAATGTTTAGCCATGTTTGTTCATGTAACCATCACATTAAGATGTTATATAAGTAATGGATTTTTTTGGAAAGTTAGTTTGAAAATAGTTGGAAGGATATATTCTATGTCGTCAAATATATAAACAAAATAATAATTTGTCACCTTTTTGCCGTCCATCCATATTTATGGACAATGGTACGCAGTTTTGAACACAAAAAATGAAAAATTATAACATTTTTTTAATATTTGACGCCATAGATTATAACATGTCACCTATTTTCAAACTAAATTTTCTATTAGGCTACTTATAAATAAATAAATAAATAAATAAATAAATAAATAAATAAATAAATAAATAAATACAGGGTCATGTCGAACTTAAAACAAAAATGAAAACGTAACACACACTTCCATGGGACGTACGTAATTTCTTGCAATTTGCCATAGAGGTTTTATACCGTACGGGTCATAAAAATCTTCACCCAGTTGGACATTAATTGGTCAACATGTGCCTCTTCACACAGTCTCATGGATACCACAGTTTGAATGAGGTCCATAAATCTCCCATGAAATGGCGTAGTCATAATTACAAGACAAGCAAAATTTAATGATCACATGACAAATATATATACAAGTTATATCTATCACCCCCTCTCCACCCCACCCCCCCCCCCCCCCGGATTTCCGAAGACGCATCCAGTCCATGGAAATAAAGGCAGTAAAGTCCTTCAATTCCGATATCCATAGTTCGTCCTTCTAAACATGCAGTGGCTAGCATGTAGACTGTTAAATAATTTTACAACTCACATCCCCGTCAGGGAGTCCGCCCAAGGAATGATGAAGTTTCCTACAGCTCTTACAAAGTGTTGTGCACAGCATCGCGTTGAGAACAAGTAAAGGTGTTATATATACGTCGCTGTATAGGGTCGCATCGAATTCAATTAATTCCAATCAAGTGAATTCGACACGACAAAAGAGCGACGTAAAAACATGAAATGCGAGTAGACGAGCTTCAGACGAATCTTCGTGTTAGTCAGACGAATCTAATTCCCAAATTCGAACCGTGTTAGTTATAGACGTCGTCTCACCGTCGACTCGAATTAAATGTAAATGAAATTATAATAATATGCTAATCAGGAAAACACCAAATGTCGTGACGTGATTTACAATTTTCAATAACTTTCGCAGTGGAATCGAATTCGAGTCGACGATGATGCGTCATCAATAACCAACATGGATCTAATTCGAATTTGGGAATTGTTTTTTTTTTTTCCCTTGGTTTGGGATGGGGGTATGGGGAGGCAGCCAACTAAACTATACAGACACTACTCGGCAATTTTCTTTTAAAACAAAATGTGTCATGTTACCTCATTAAAGCACCATAAATTACAAACAAATATGCCTGTATATGCAGGCTAAACTATATAAACCTTATCATATGATATACAATCTCCAAATGAATTCAACTATAGTATAAACGTTCCCCGAGTTCCAATGTGTTCTGTGTGCCTACTGGCAGCCTTTTGGCACATAGAACACATTGGAACTCAGGGGACGTAATGTATAACTATAAGTGTAATTCAGCCATAGTATAATTCCTATAAGTGGAATTCAGCCATAGTATAATGTATTCCTACAAGTGGAATTCAGCTATAGTATAATGTATTCCTATAAGTGTAATTCAGTCATCGTATAATTCCTATAAGTGTAATTCAGCCATAGTATAATGTATTCCTATAAGTTTAATTCACCCATAGTATAATGTATTCCTATAAGTGTAATTCAGCCATAGTATAATTCCTATAAGTGTAATTCAGCCATAGTATAATTCTTATAAGTGTAATTCAACTAGAGTATAATGTATTCCTATAAGTGTCATTCAGCCATAGTATACTGTATTCCTATAAGTGTAATTCAGCCAAAGTATAATGTAATCCAATAAGCGTAATTCAGCCAGAGTATAATTCCTATAAGCGTAATTCAGCCAGAGTATAATGTATTCCTATAAGTGTAATTCAGCCACAGAATAATGTATTCCAATAAGTGTAATTCAGCCATAGTATAATGTATTCCTATAAGTGTAATTCAACCATAGTATAATTCCTATAAGTGTAATTCAGCCAAAGTATAACGTATTCCTATAAGTGTAATTCAGCCATAGTATAATTCCTATAAGTGTAATTCAGACAAAGTATAATGTATTCCTATAAGTGTAATTCAGCCATAGTATAATTCCTATAAGTGTAATTCAGCCAAAGTATAATGTATTCCTATAAGTGTAATTCAGCCATAGTATAATTCCTATAAGTGTAATTCAGCCAAAGTATAATGTATTCCTATAAGTGTAATTCAGCCAAGGTATAATGTATTCCTATAAGTGTAATTCAGCCATAGTATAATTCCTATAAGTGTAATTCAGCCATAGTATAATTCCTATAAGTGTAATTCAACCATAGTATAATTCCTATAAGTGTAATTCAGACAAAGTATAATGTATTCCTATAAGTGTAATTCAGCCATAGTATAATTCCTATAAGTGTAATTCAGCCATAGTATAATTCCTATAAGTGTAATTCAGCCATAGTATAATTCCTATAAGTGTAATTCAACCATAGTATAATTCCTATAAGTGTAATTCAACCATAGTATAATTCCTATAAGTGTAATTCAGACAAAGTATAATGTATTCCTATAAGTGTAATTCAGCCATAGTATAATTCCTATAAGTGTAATTCAGCCATAGTATAATTCCTATAAGTGTAATTCAGCCATAGTATAATTCCTATAAGTGTAATTCAACCATAGTATAATTCCTATAAGTGTAATTCAGACAAAGTATAATGTATTCCTATAAGTGTAATTCAGCCATAGTATAATTCCTATAAGTGTAATTCAGCCATAGTATAATTCCTATAAGTGTAATTCAGCCATAGTATAATTCCTATAAGTGTAATTCAGCCATAGTATAATTCCTATAAGTGTAATTCAACCATAGTATAATTCCTATAAGTGTAATTCAGACAAAGTATAATGTATTCCTATAAGTGTAATTCAGCCAAGGTATAATGTATTCCTATAAGTGTAATTCAGCCAAGGTATAATGTATTCCTATAAGTGTAATTCAGCCATAGTATAATTCCTATAAGCGTAATTCAACCATAGTATAATTCCTATAAGTGTAATTCAGACAAAGTATAATGTATTCCTATAAGTGTAATTCAGCCAAAGTATAATGTATTCCTATAAGTGTAATTCAGCCATAGTATAATTCCTACAAGTGTAATTCAGCCATACTATAATTCCTATAAGTGTAATTCAGCCAAAGTATAATGTATTCCTATATGTGTACACAGTTAAAAAGTATGTATAGATATCACACAAGATTTGTGTGTATTTATTTATTTATTGGTATTTAAGGTTACATAATTATGCACAATGGCTAATCGTGACTGTAACAGATTTATGGGTGGAAGAAACCGGAGTACCCGTAACTGTCAGCTCCTCAACATTCTAATTCTGTTCAAGTTCCGCTCAAGCAGGGGGTTACAGCAGTTGGAGACATGCGCACCATCGACGTGCAGTACGCCTTAGTACATGGCGTCATCGTGCCCCCATGTAGGCAACCGGGATAAAGTGCTTTGCCCAAGGAGACAACACGAGTCGTCCCGGACAGGGATCGAACTCGGGACCTCTAGCATAGAAGCCCAACAGTCTACCACTGAGTTACCGCGCTCCCCAAGATTTGTGTGTAGACTCAAACATTGTGAGTTGACGTCATACGTCAACTAAATTCAACTCTACGGTAGTGCATCCGTGTATATCAAATGAAGATTTGACGGATTTCAGACGAATCTGACTGAATTGAATTCGACGTAACGGTAGTGCGACGTATATAACAGGTCTAACCATTGCTTATCCAAGCAGGACATCATAAGATATCGGTTTACTCCCAATACTACCACCAGTAATACTATAATTATAACACATCTCTGAGTCCATAAAACATTATCTCGCAACGAATTAACTCTTCCGAACAGCTGGCCGGTAATTACGTTTAAATTGGTTCACCCACATGAGCACCCTATTTTCCGAAATAACTCATCTTATTTCAAAAGTTCTGTGACACGTGTCGTCACTGTTGTCTCATCTGAACACTTGCTTCTCGTGAACTGTTCATTCGACGAGCCATGAGAATTGTGGCTTTGATTTTTTTAGTATAAACTTGTCATTTTAATCAAGCATTATAATATTTCATATGAAAATTTTAATAAAAGCTATTTCGGATTTCTAGTGTTAAGGGGCTACCTACTGGCACTCATCTTATTTGTTTGTTTATAGACGATACGGAATGAGTGTTTTTCTCATATAATATTTATGAAACGAGTCTAAGAATTTCCGTTTTGGCGAGCCTCTGGCGAGTCCAAACGGAAAATTCGGACGAGTTTCATCAATATTATATGAGAAAAACACTCATTTCATATTCTATTTATCATATGACACACACACGCACAAATTAGCCACTTAGTATGACTTTTTAACCCATCACCTAATTTGAGTTGCCGACGGCACTTGGAAAAAACATCCTCGTATTACTAAAAATTTTCATTTTTTGCTTCCAAAACATAGGTTATGACCCCTCATTGGAACGAGCTCGATACCTATGTTTTGGAAGCAAAAATTGAAAATGTAAAAAAAAATGAATGGCGTTTTTCTTGTAAGTAAGTAAGTAAGTAAGTAAGTAAGTAAGTAAGTAAGTAAGTAAGTAAGTAAGTAAGTATGTAAGTAAGTAAGTAAGTAAGTGAATCTTTATTGACATATGCTATACATTGAATTGGTGGTATTCTGTCAAGATTATCTAAAAGCATACGGCCAATTTGGCCTATATGTCACATGTATCATTGTAGGTAAGAGATTAATACAATATAACCCACCCTAAATAGGACAGATAACGTAAATTCTCCCTACTGAAATTATGCAAATGTGACCCAGTTTTTTTTTTTAGCCAATCAAATTGTCCAGTTTTGAAATTGACCAATGAAAGCTCCCAACTCTAATTATGCAAATTATGAAAATGTGGCCCAGTTGTATTTTGTTCAGCCAATCAAATTGTCTAGTTTTAAAATTGACCAATGAAATTGACGGAAGGTTTTATTTATCACTGATTAATACGAAAACAAAATATCAAATGTTTGAAAGTGAACAAAACGGACGAGTCATATGATAAATTTAGGTATTTTCTCTTCATGAACAGTCATGTAATTTTGCACCCATTGAAAAGTATTTCTATATTTAAAAATCGTTTCAACATTTTCAAATTTCTACCTTTACCAAAAACAGCGTCCAGTGTCGTTTTTGTTTTATTTCAACTTTTAATTTCAACGCCAGTATCAAGCCTTACTCTTTCAAACTTTGCATATTTCACCCCTATCAAAAGAAAAACATATATAAACATTTGGCACTGACCTGGGAAATTCCCAACGGTTATGGCCAAATTTAAGAGTGACATTATTTACATCAATGTCATTAGAAATTAAATGACGTCGGATTATCATGAAATGTTATTATATTTATCTTACTTCTAATGGCCGTTTTCAAGGGAGACCTTATTAACGCTAACATTAATGAAAAATTAAATGTCGCTGGATTCTCATGAACTTTAGCAGCTTGTAGAGCTCACAAAATTATAAAATAATTCCTTTTTATTTTTTCGATTTATCCCAATTTTGTTGTTTTTAGGTCAATTGAAATTTTAGCACTTTTTAGGTGCTAAAACTTAAAACAAATAAGCAGACACGCATACCTTCGTCATTACTTTATCTACAACTCCGACGACATGCATACCTTCCTCGTTACTTTATCTATACAATGACAACATGCATACCTTCCTCGTTACTTTATCTATAGCAATGACGACACGCATGCCTTCCTCATTACTTTATCTACAGCTCTGACAACATGCATACCTTCCTCGTTACTTTATCTATAGCAATGACGACACACTTACCTTCCTCATTACTTTATCTGCAGCTCTGACAACATGCATACCTTCCTCGTTACTTTATCTATAGCAATGACGACACACTTACCTTCCTCATTACTTTATCTACAGCACTGACGACACTCATTTCATCGTCGTTACTTTATCTGCAGCTCTGACAACATGCGTACCTTCCTCGTTACTTTATCTATAGCAATGACGGCACGCACACCTTCCTCATTACTTTATCTACAGCTCTGACGACACTCTTACCTTCCTCATTACTTTATCTACAGCTTTGACGACATGCATACCTTCCTCGTTACTTTATCTATAGCAAGGGCGACACGCATATCTTCCTCATTACTTTATCTTCAGCTCTGACGGCACTCATACCTTCCTCATTACTTTATCTACAGCAATGACGACACGCTTACCTTCCTCATCACTTTATCTACAGCTCTGACGGCACTCATACCTTCCTCATTACTTTATCTACAGCTCTGTCGACACTCATATCTTCGTCATTACTTTATCATCAGCTCTGATGACACGCACACCTTACTCATTACTTTATCTACAGCTCTGACGACACTCAGTCCTTCCCCATTACTTTATCTACAGCTCTGCCGACACGTATACCTGCCTTATTACTTTATCCCACAACTCTGACGACATGCATACCTTCCTCATTACTTTATATACAGCTCTGACGATACTCATACCTTCCTCATTACTTTATCTATAGTGTTTGTCAACTTCGTAACCTTGTTCTTATCTTAAAGCTCCACCTCCCCCTCCCCATCTTTCATTACTAACTTCTGTGTCAAGCTCCAACCCCCTCCACCCCCCGAATCTTTTATTACTAGCTCCTCTGTGAAGCTCCAACCCCTAATCTTTTATTATTAACTCCTGTGTGAAGCCCCCCCCCCCCCTAATCTGTTATTATTAACTTCTGTGTGAAGCTCCACCCTTCACTTAATCATTTATTACTAACTCCTGTGTGAAGCTCCACCCCCTTAATTTTTTTATTATTAACTGCTGCGTTATCTCCACCCCACCCCTCCCACCTTAATCTTTTATTACCACCTTCTGTCTCCTGTGTGAAGCTCCAACCACTCCTAACCTTTTATTACTAACTCTTGTGTGAAGCTCCACCCAACCCCACCCCCTTAATCTTTTATATTACTCCTGTGAAGCTCCAACCCCACCTAATCTTTTATTACGAACTCCTGTGTGAAGCCCCCCCCCCCCCCCCCCACACACACACCTTAATCTTTTATTAGCAACGCATGTGTGAAGCTCCAACACCCCCCCCCCCCAATCTTTTATTACTAACTCCTGTGTGAAGCGCCAACCCCCAGACTTTTATTATTAACTCCCGTGTGAAGCTCCACACCCCGCCCTTTAATCTTTTATTATTAATTGCTGTGTGAAGTTCCAACACCCCCTCCCCCACCCTTCTCTTTCAAATTTTGGATATATAATCTCCAATAAAACACATTCCTAACAATTTGGTACTGACCAACGAAATTCCCAATGGTTATGCAGGCCTGCAAATTACCCACGAACAATCATTTAGGTTACGTGTGGGTTACATCAATAACCCACGAATGACCATTTAGGTTACGTGTGGGTTGCGTCAATAACCCAAGAACGATCATTTAGGTTATGTGTGGGTTACCTCAATTACCCATGAACGATCATTTAGGTTATGTTTGGGTTACATCAATAACCCGCAAATGATCATTTAGGTTACGTGTGGGTAAAGTTAATTACCTGTGAACGATCGTTTAGGTTATGTGTGGGTTAAGTCAATAACCCACGAACGATCGTTTAGGTTACGTGTGGGTTACGTCAGTTGTAAAATACGCGAACTAACTACAGGTTATGACAAGCTAATACAACATAACTTTATAAACTTACTAATCTCACATGTCTTACCAGAAAGACTTGACAGTATTTCGGAACTATCTCGACCTAAAGGTTAGGTATTGCATCCACGATGAATAAAATAGGATGCTGTTTGCAATGTGAAGAATTTCTGCGAAAATAAATAGCAACAACTAACATGCGATCACGTTTCAATGACATCACGCATTTGTTGTTGATAGTTATTCAGGAGGAAATTCTGTTAAGACGTAAAGCAGCATGCCGGACGTAGTAAAAATCCCATTAAGACGTAAAGCAGCACGCCTGACGTTGGAAAAATCCCATTAAGATGTAAAGCAGCACGCATGACGTAGTAAAAATCCCATTAAGATGTAAAGCAGCATGCCGGACGTAGTAAAAATCCCATTAAGATGTAAAGCAGCATGCCTGACGTAGTAAAAATCCCATTAAGATGTAAAGCAGCACGCATGACGTAGTAAAAATCCCATTAAGATGTAAAGCAGCACGCCTGACGTAGTAAAAATCCCATTAAGACGTAAAGCAGCACACCTGGCGTTGTAAAAATCCCATTAAGACGTAAAACAGCACACCTGATGTAGTAAAAATCCCGTTAAGACATAAAGCAGCACGCCTGACGTAGTAAAAATCCCAGTAAGACGTAAAGCAGCACACCTGATGTTGTAAAAAACCCGTTAAGATATAAAACAGCACGCCTGATGTAATGAAAATCCCGTTAAGACATAAACCAGCACGCCTGACGTAGTAAAAATCCCATTAAGATGTAAAGCAGCACGCCTGATGTAGTAAAAATCCCGTTAAGACATAAAGCAGCATGCCTGATGTAGTGAAAACCCCGTTAAGACGTAAAGCAGCATGCCTGACGTAGTAAAAATCCCGTTAAGACATAAAGCAGCACGCTTGACGTAGTAAAAATCCCGTTAAGACGTAAAGCAGCATGCATGACGTAGTAAAAGTCCCGTTAAGACGTAAAGCAGCACGCCTGATGTAGTAAAAATCCCGTTAAGACGTAAAGCAGCACGTCTGATATAGTAAAAATCCCGTTCTGACGTAAAGCATCACGCCTGACGTAGTAAAAATTCCGTTAAGACGTAAAGCAGCACGCCTGATATAGCAAAAATCCCGTTAAGACATAAAGTAGCACGCCTGACATAGTAAAAATCCTGTTGAGACATAAAGCAGCACGCCTGACATAGTAAAAATCCCGTTAAGACGTAAAGCAGCATGCATGACGTAGTAAAAATCCCGTTAAGACGTAAAGCAGCATGCATGACGTAGTAAAAATCCCGTTAAGACGTAAAGCAGCACGCCTGATGTAGTAAAAATCCCGTTAAGACGTAAAGCAGCACGCCTGATATAGCAAAAATCCCGTTAAGACATAAAGCAGCACGCCTGATGTAGTAAAAATCCCACTAAGACGTAAACGTAAAGCAGCACGTCTGATGTAGTGAAAATCCCGTTAAGACATAAAGCAGCATGCATGACGTAGTAAAAATCCCGTTAAGACGTAAAGCAGCACGCCTGATATAGCGAGAATCCCATTAAGACATAAAGCAGCATGCCTGACGTAGTAAAAATCCTGTTAAGACGTACAGCAGCATGCCTGATGTAGTAAAAATCCCGTTAAGATGTAAAGCAGCATGCCTGATGTAGTGAAAATCCCGTTAAGACGTAAAGCAGCACGCCTGATTTAGTGAAAATCCCGTTAAGACATAAAGCAGCACGCCTGACGTAGTAAAAATCTCGTTAAAACGTAAAGCAGCACGCCTGACGTAGTAAAAATTCCGTTAAGACGTAAAGCAGCACGCCTGATATAGCAAAAATCCCGTTAAGACATAAAGTAGCATGCATGACGTAGTAAAAATCCCGTTAAGACATAAAGCAGCACGCCTGACATAGTAAAAATCCTGTTAAGACATAAAGCAGCACGCTTGACGTAGTAAAAATCCCGTTAAGACGTAAAGCAGCATGCATGACGTAGTAAAAATCCCGTTAAGACGTAAAGCAGCACGCCTGATGTAGTAAAATTCCCGTTAAGACGTAAAGCAACACGCCTGATATAGCGAAAATCCCGTTAAGACATAAAGCAGCACGCCTGATGTAGTAAAAATCCCACTAAGACGTAAAGCAGCACGTCTGATGTAGTGAAAATCTCGTTAAGACGTAAAGCACCACGCCTGATATAGCGAAAATCCCGTTAAGACATAAAGCAGCACGCCTGACGTAGTAAAAATCCCGTTAAGACGTAAAGCAGCACGCCTGATATAGCGAAAATCCCGTTAAGACATAAAGCAGCACGCCTGACGTAGTAAAAATCCCGTTAAGACATAAAGCAGCATGCCTGACGTAGTAAAAATCCCGTTAAGACATAAAGCAGCACGCCTGACATAGTAAAAATGCCGTTAGGACGTAAAGCAGCATGCATGACGTAGTAAAAATCCTGTTAAGACGTAAAGCAGCACGCCTGATGTAGTGAAAATCCCGTTAAGACGTAAAGCAGCACGCCTGACATAGTAAAAATCCCATTAAGATGTAAAGCAGCACGCCTGACGTAGTAAAAACAGAGAAACCGTAGAAGTTCCACAACACCCTTTTTTCCTGTAGGCTACCACCATTCTATATAGCGTAACCTGCTCACGGATTATAGTAAAATCAGGGCCGGTTATGTTATGTTAGAATTCAAAGGTGAAGTTATTGGTGTCAATGTTATGAAAAATTAAATGACGTTGGATTCTTATGAAAATTTGGAGATAGCTGGGTTTTTTTAATTTTTTTTGAGTTTTTCAGTTCATCCCCCATTTTTGACGTTTTTACATCAATTTTAGCTTTTGAAACCAAAACGGGGCCACTTATAACTTTCTCATTACTTTATCTACATCTATGAAGCTTCAAAACGGGGCCACGTATAACTTTCCCATTACCTTGTCTACCTCTATGAAGCTTCAAAACAATATTTCTGGAGCTGATGTCTAGTGTAAGCTATCTTAACAGTTACAAAGTTCCTCCTTTACTGAAAAAATCGTCAGTCTTAACGTTTTTTTAATGCCGATTCCTGTATCAAGTGGCCATCTTTCGTCTTTTTGGATATATCATCTCCAACAAAAACCATATATAAAAGTTTGGTACTGACATGGCAATTCCAAATGGCTATGGCCGAATTAAAAAAAAATTAAATGAATTGAATTTTTATGAAATTTTAGTTTTTTATAGCTCCAAAAATTAACGAATAGCTGCTTTTTAGTTCTTTTTTTAATTTATCGCAATTTTTACGTTTTTCAAATTTTCACCTTACTTTACATATTCATTAAAATGCTATGGAGTTTGAAGTGTTAACAAACGTTCTGTGGTCTCTAACCAACATATACTCTTCACGCTGTTAACAGACGTTCTGTGGTCTCTAACCAACATATACTCTTCACGCTGTTAACAAACGTAACCAACATAAACTCTTCACACTGTTAACAAACGTCCTGTGGTCTCTAACCAACATAAACTCTTCACACTGTTAACAAACGTTCTGTGGTCTCTAACCAACATATACTCTTCACACTGTTAACAAACGTTCTGTGGTCTCAAACCAACATATACTCTTCACGCTGTTAACAAACGTTCTGTGGTCTCAAACCAACATAAACTCTTCACACTGTTAACAAACGTTCTGTGGTCTCTAACCAACATAAACTCTTCACACTGTCAACAAACGTTCTTTGGTCTCTAACCAACATAAACTCTTCACACTGTTAACAAACGTTATGTGGTCTCAAACCAACATATACTCTTCGCGCTGTTAACAAACGTTCTATGGTCTCAAACCAACATAAACTCTTCACACTGTTAACAAACGTTCTGTGGTCTCTAACCAACATAAACTCTTCACACTGTTAACAAACGTTCTGTGGTCTCTAACCAACATATACCCTTCACGCTGTTAACAAACGTTCTGTGGTCTGAAACCAACATATACTCTCCACACTGTTAACAAACGTTCTGTGGTCTCTAACCAACATAAACTCTTCACACTGTTAACAAACGTTCTGTGGTCTCTAACCAACATATACTCTTCACGCTGTTAACAAACGTTCTGTGGTCTCTAACCAACATATACTCTTCACACTGTTAACAACCGTTCTGTGGTCTCAAACCAACATAAACTCTTCACACTGTTAACAAACGTTCTGTGGTCTCAAACCAACATATACTCTTCACACTGTTAACAACCGTTCTGTGGTCTCAAACCAACATATACTCTTCACACTGTTAACAAACGTCCTGCGGTTTCAAACCAACATATACTCTTCACACTGTTAACAAACGTTATGTGGTCTCTAACCAACATATACTCTTCACACTGTTAACAAACGTCCTGTGGTCTCAAACCAACATATACTCTTCACACTGTTAACAAACGTTCTGTGGTCTCAAACCAACATATACTCTTCACACTGTTAACAAACGTTATGTGGTCTCTAACCAACATATACTCTTCACGCTGTTAACAAACGTTATGTGGTCTATAACCAGCATATACTCTTCACAATGTTAACAAACGTCCTGTGGTCTCAAACCAACATATACTCTTCACACTGTTAACAAACGTTCTGTGGTCTCAAACCAACATATACTCTTCACACTGTTAACAAACGTTATGTGGTCTCTAACCAACATTAAACTCTTCACACTGTTAACAAACGTTCTGTTGTCTCTAACCAACATATACTCTTCACGCTGTTAACAAACGTCCTGTGGTTTCAAACCAACATATACTCTTCACACTGTTAACAAACGTCCTGTGGTCTCTAACCAACATATACTCTTCACACTTTTAACAAACAGACGTTCTGTGGACTCTAACCAACATATACTCTTCACGCTGTTAACAAACGTTATGTGGTCTATAACCAACATATACTCTTCACAATGTTAACAAACGTCCTGAGGTCTCAAAGCAACATATACTCTTCACACTGTTAACAAACGTTCTGTGGTCTCAAACCAACACATACTCTTCACGCTGTTAACAAACGTTCTGTGGTCTCTAACCAACATAAACTCTTCACACTGTTAACAAACGTTCTGTCGTCTCAAACCAACATATACTCTTCACACTGTTAACAAACGTTCTGTGGTCTCAAACCAACATATACTCTTCACACTTTTAACAAACAGACGTTCTGTGGTCTCACACCAACACATACTCTTCACGCTGTTAACAAACGTTCTGTGGTCTCTAACCAACATAAACTCTTCACACTGTTAACAAATGTTCTGTGGTCTCAAACCAACATATACTCTTCACACTGTTAACAAACGTTCTGCGGTCTCAAACCAACATATACTCTTCACACTGTTAACAAACGTTCTGTGGTCTCAAACCAACATATACTCTTCACACTTGTAACAAACAGACGTTCTGTGGTCTCAAACCAACACATACTCTTCACGCTGTTAACAAACGTTCTGTGGTCTCTAACCAACATAAACTCTTCACACTGTTAACAAACGTTCTGTGGTCTCAAACCAACATATACTCTTCACACTGTTAACAAACGTTCTGTGGTCTCAAACCAACATATACTCTTCACACTGTTAACAAACGTTCTGTGGTCTCAAACCAACATATACTCTTCACACTTTTAACAAACAGACGTTCTGTGGTCTCAAACCAACACATACTCTTCACGCTGTTAACAAACGTTCTGTGGTCTCAAACCAACATAAACTCTTCACACTGTTAACAAACGTTCTGTGGTCTCAACCCAACATATACTCTTCACGCTGTTAACAAACGTTATGTGGTCTCCAACCAACATATACTCTTCACACTTTTAACAAACAGACGTTCTGTGGTCTCAAACCAACACATACTCTTCACGCTGTTAACAAACGTCCTGTGGTCTCAAACCAACATAACCTCTTCACACTGTTAACAAATGTTCTGTGGTCTCAAACCAACATATACTCTTCACGCTGTTAACAAACGTTATGTGGTCTCAAACCAACATATACTCTTCACACTGTTAACACACGTTCTGTGGTCTCAACCCAACATATACTCTTCACGCTGTTAACAAACGTAATGTGGTCTCTAACCAACATATACTCTTCACGCTGTTAACACACGTTCTGTGGTCTCTAACAAACATAAACTCTTCACGCTGTTAACAAACGTTCTGTGGTCTCTAACCAACATATACTCTTCACGCTGTTAACAAACGTTCTGTGGTATCTAACCAACATATACTCTCCACACTGTTAACAAACGTTATGTTGTCTCAAACTAACACACTTTAGTTCCCAAACAGCAAATAATATGCATGAATGGGAAACAAGCATGTATACATACAGATAAGTTTTTAGTTATCAATGCAGCAAATGATAAAACAGATCAGCAGAAACGATGTAAGCGTCTGGGTTTCCCTCTGGCTCGCACTCGGTGTATGGAATTCGAAATATAAGGAGTAACTTCGGAAACGTTCCTAGAAAAAAAAAACACTGACAATGTGGAGCAACTGCTCCCAAACGTTTTGCCACAGTTTACTCACAACTGACGGCTCTGTAATTCTGGCGCGAGATAAGCACTGTTTTGAAGCGACACGAAGTGGTTATGGACGCGTTATCATCGAGCTGTTTGAAACATTAACCCTTTACCCAACGTAACGGCAAAAACCGGCCGGCGCTTTTTTTTGGGGGGGGGGGGGGCGGGGGGTAGGTAGAGTGCCCGAATAATTGCCAATTACAATTCGTCCCCTGAGTTCCAATGTGTTCTGTGTGCCAGTAGGCACATAGACAACATTGGAACTCGGGGGACGAATTGTCAAATACTTACAACAAAGCTATCATTAATGAATAAAATGATACCTGTTTCAAGTGGAACTAGAACGTTAACCTTTATTACTAAAGAATCCTACATTACTAAATGACCCTACATTACTAAAGGGTCCTACATTACTAAAGGACACTACATTACTAAAGGATCCTAAATTACTAAAGGACCCTACATTACTAAAGGATCCTACATTACTAAAGGATCCTACATTACTTAAGGATCCTACATTATTAAAGGAGATACACGGTGGCATGTTATTATTGAATTGATTGGCAAGCACACATATTCATCTTAGTTTGCTAAGCACCAAGTATATCCAACTACCTGTTTTACGTTTTAGTTGAAATACTGTTATGAAAAGTGTATATAATTTTTTATTTAATTATATCTTTAATTATTTAAGTACAGAAATTAAGATTTTGTTTGTGTTTCACATTATTTTTTAGGTTTTGACTACGATAACCATGGGAAATGGATTTTATAAGTAAAAGAGGAATTTTTCAAATTTGCCAAAAAGTTGACGGAGCGAACTGTTATGGGTTCAATATCGAGTACGAGACCCATTACTGTTAATTACAGCTTGACAACGTCTTCTCATGCTCCCAATCAGGTACCTGAGATGGTCCTTTGTGGGATGTTGTTCCATTCTTGGATCATCATAGCACCAAGCTCCTGGACACATCTTGGCTTGACTGGACGGGCTGAAATTGCAAGCTGCAACTCATTCCAGACATGTTCGATTGAATTGAGGTCAGGGGATCTTGCTGGCCAGTCCATACGCTCAATCCCCTCCCCCTGTTGGTACTCCCCGACAGCATATGCAACATGAGGACGGGCATTATCGTCCATCAGAATGAATCTATCACCCGCTGCACCTGCATACAATCTGACGTGGGCATCCAGGATCTCATCAATATACTGCTGTGCAGTCAATGTACCACAGTCAAGGACACAGAGCTCTGTACGTCCCAATGTTGGCTGCATGGAATCGCTCTCCTGGACTTCCCCATACCCTAGAACGACTATTTGTGTAGTCGAGGCAGTACCTTGACTCATCTGTTAAAAGGACAGGTCGACAATCTTCTCTGGTACATCCAACATGGTCCATGGTCCATTCATATCGTGTCTGGTGGTGGTTCTGGGGCAGCGGAATGCGAATACATGGTCTTCTCGATCGGAGACCACCTTCGAGCAACCTTGCCCGGATAGTTTGCGTCGAAACATTTACCCCGGATGCATTCTGAAGGTCACTGCGAAGCTGGGTTGCTGTTGCAAAGCGGTTCCGACGGGCCTGAATGATCAAAAACCGGTCTTCAGCTGCAGATGTTGCCCTGTCCCTGCCACCACCATGCCGTCTTACTGGTGTGCAATACTGCTGGAATCTTGCTCAGGCTCTGGTGATCAGCGTATGGTGCACACCAAGGGCTTCACCAACCTGATGATGCGTAGCCCCTTGCTCCACCATCCCAACAGCTCGCCACATTTCTGCTTCAGACAACTGTCTTCTTACATTTGCATACGCCATATTCATTCATTAAATTACAAGGATTTGTGTTGAAATGAAGACTGAATACCCTACACATGTCATGTACATGCAGACAGTACACGAAAACATCATGAAAATCAAGGGGTACATGCTTTCCATGACTGTCACGAAAAGCCTGCCTGTTAAGAGAGCTAATGTAAACACTGTGGACCATCTCAATACATTACTCAATCATATCCACCAAAAATATCGCAAATATGTCACAAGCAAATTTCACAATGATGTGTCAAATATGTGGTGCTTAGCAAACTTTGAGTAGTATATTTAAAAAATACTTAAATCTATCAGATCTATATTATTCATTTTTGTACTAAACTATTAAAAATATACTTAAATCGATCAGATTCATATTTATTATTCATCTTTCTACTAAACTATTAAAAAATACTTAAATCTATCAGATCTATATTATTCTTCTCTCTACTAAACTATTAAAATACTTAAATCTATCAGATCTATATTATTCATTTTTGTACTAAACTATTAAAAATATACTTAAATCGATCAGATCCATATTTATTATTCATCTTTCTTCTAAACTATTAAAAAATACTTAAATCTATCAGATCTATATTATTCTTCTCTCTACTAAACTATTAAAATACTTAAATCTATCAGATCTATATTATTCATTTTTTTACTAAACTATTAAAAATATACTTAAATCGATCAGATCCATATTTATTTTTCATCTTTCTTCTAAACTATTAAAAAATACTTAAATCTATCAGATCTATATTATTCTTCTCTCTACTAAACTACTAAAAAATACTTAAATCTATCAGGTCCACATTATTCTTCTCTCTACTAAACTATTAAAAAATACTTAAATCTATCAGATCTATATTATTCACCTTTCTACTATACTATTAAAAAATACTATCAATGTTACACATCCCCCCCCCCTAGGGGGGGGGGGGGATGTGTAAAGAGTCAGGAGTACTAGGGGCCGGGGCATGCCCTCCTCGGGAAAAGTTTTAAATTTAGTATGAAAAGGAGCTCTCTTGTAGGCTTTTGGGGATTTTTTTAAAAAAAACTTAAAACGGATTCGTTAGGACTCCTATATTTTCACATGTCTCTCATACTCTCTCTGTTATTTTCCAGAACGTTGTTGCAGAAAGTAAACAATAAAATGAAGATTATTTATGAAGTACAGTTGGCAGAAGAGTGGGTAACATTCCTGTTCCATGATGCCTACACGATTCAGAATATAACATGGAAAAGAGGTTTATCCTTTCGTACATGGACACATGTGGCCATACAGGTGTTTATAACGTATTATTAATGTCTGTTTTTCTAGAATTGTATTTTCTACCTGTTTTCATGACTGACTAAAATAAATCATTAGCATTTTAAAAGATATGGCAACTGGAAAATTACAAAATCTTTGAAAATGCCAATGGCTCTTTTAAGCCATTTAAAGTTCTAACTAGAAAATACTATTCTAAAAAATACAATTGTAAAAGTTTTATAGTATTGACGTGGTATGTCTGGTGATGTTTCAGTTGGTCTTTCTTCCCACCTTTACAGTGCCGAGCTTTCCAAAGTGATTTTCTTTCTATTTTCAGTATCTCCGCAAAGCAAACAATGGATCATGGTTTGTATTTTCGATTTGTGGCGATTTGTCTATCACCAGGAACACAAAAATATTAACCACTCTCCACAAAAGTGTTGATACAAGACTGAGAATGTGTACGAGTGCGTGAGGGGGTGTTTGTATGAATGTGAACTATGAGGGCGTGACTATTGGTTTGTGTGGATGGTTTATTGTGAAGGCGTTGACAAGTTCAGGTGAGGGAGAGCCTTCTAAACTTGCTTATCCCCACCCCACCCCCACCGACCTCGCCCCACTCAAAAACATAGCAATTATTTTTTTTTAAATCAATAGGTTCTATTTACACATTTATCCAACCGTAACAAGGCCACAAACGTGCTATGAATGTCTATTAGACTTTGACATGGTTGGGATGGGTGGAGAAATATGTCCCGGCCTGGATATTCCCCACCTCCTTGTCAAAATATATAGAAAAATGGAATTTTCAATGTTAAACCATTAAACAAGGAAGCGATGTGAACCCAGTTACTAGTTCCTAGTTACTGGTTCCTAGTTACTAGTTCATCATGAATCACGTGGCTAGTTTCTAGTTACTAATTCATTGTGAATAACGTTCCTAGTTACTAGTTCCTAGTTACTAATTCATTGACCCCAGTTACTATTTCCTAGTTACTAGTTCGAAGTGAATGCAGTTACTAGTTCCTAGTTACTAGTTCAGTTACTAGTTCCTAGTTCGGACTAATTTAAGAAGCACGTCGAATAGTTCCTAGTTACCAGTTCCTAGTTACTAGTTCCTAGTTCGGACGAATCTAAGAAGCACGTCGACCAGCACGAGGTTTCTACAAAGGGTCGAACACCAAATGAAAGTATTTTTGACCGGACGAGATTTTTTTGTGCCGATAGACATGTGTTTGACAAGGAAGGGTTGTTTGTGTGAAGTCAGGAGTAACTCAAGGGGTACTCGCCGGTAGTGAGTGACTGGCAGTAAGTTTTGAGATGACCAGGCAACACCAGTAGCTAACAAGTAACTCGTTCCTAGTTACTAGTTCGATGTGAATCCATTTCCTAGTTCCTAGTTACTAGTTCCTAGTTCGGACTAATCTAAGAAGTACGTCAACCAGCACGAGGTTTCTACCAAGAGTCGAACACCAACTGATAGTATTTTCGACGGGACGAGATTGTTTTTGCCAAAAGACATGTGTTTACAAGGACGGGTTTTTTGTTTAAAGAGTCAGGAGTAACTGAAGGGGTACTTGCCAGTAGTGAGTGACTGGCAGTAAGTTTTGAGATGACCTGGCAAAAGCAGTAACTAACAAGTAACTCGTTCCTAGTTACTAGTTCGATGTGAATCAAGTTACTAGTTCCTAGTTATTAGTTCAGTTACTAGTTCGGACTAATGTAAGAAGCATGCCGACCAAGGCGAGTTTTCTACCTAGGGCCGAACACCAACAACTGATAGCATTTTAGACCGAGACGAGATTGTTTTGCCAGTAGACATGTGTTGGCAAGGACGTTTTTTTCTGTTTGAGGAGTCAGCAGCAGTAACTGAAGGGGTACTCGCCGGTATTGGATGACTGGTAGTAAGTTTTGAAATGACCTGGCAAAAGCAGTAACTAACAAGTAACTCGTTCCTAGTTCCTAGTCTGATGTGAATCCATTCACTAGTTCAGTTACTAATTACTAGTTCGAACCAATCTAAGAAGTACGTCGACAGGCACGAGGTTTCTACCAAGGGTCGAACACCAACTGATAGTATTTTCGACCGAACGAGATTTTTTGTGCCAATAGACATGTGTGGACAAGGACGAGTTTTTTTTTTGTTTGAAGAGTCAGGAGTAACTCAAGGGGTATTCGCCGGTAGTGAGTGACTGGCAGTAAGATTTGAGACGACCTGGTAGAACCAGTAACTAACAAGTAACTCGTTCCAAGTTACTAGTTTGATGTGAAGCCAGTTATTAGTTCCTAGTTACTAACTAATAGTTCCTAGTTCGAACTAATCTAAGAAGTACGTCGACCAGCACGAGGTTTCTACCAAGGGTCGAACACACACAGGACATTACTCGTGTTCAAAGGAACATACCCTCCAAACGTACCCCTGTCCTATAAGAAGCCTTTGGGTCACATAGCAACCACGTGCTACCATAGAAACTAAGATGGCCTCCAGTATACAAAATGGACGACGGAAACACCCTAACAATACGCGCTGTGCATGTGCACTCACATCACGTATCACTATAGGGATGACGTCACAAGATGGCCGCTCACGCTGGTTACTATGACAGCACAACATGGCGCCAATGGATCACGTGACTATGACATCACATTTGAAATCCCCCGATCGGGCACGATCTCCACATCTCCTACTACTCTCGCCGGTAGTGAGTGACTGGCAATAAGTTTTGAGATGACCTGGCAAAAGCAGTAAGTAACAAGTAACTCGTTCCTAGTTACTAGTTTGATGTGAATCCAGTTACTACTTACTAGTTCAGTTACTAGTTCGGACTAATCTAAGAAGCACGTCGACAGTGCGAGACTTCTACCCATGGTCGAACACCAATAACTGATAGTATTTTCGATCGGGACGAGATTTTTTTGCCAATAGACATGTGTTGACAAGGATGGGTTTTTTGTTTAAAGAGTCAGGATTAACTCAAGGTGTATCCACTGGTCGTGAGTGACTGGCAGTAAATTTGGAGATAACCTGGCAAAAGCAGTAACTAACAAATAACTCGTTCCTAATTACTAGTTCGATGTGAATCTAGTTACTAGTTCAGTTACTAGTTCGGACTAATCCAAGAGGCACGTCGACCAGGAACAGTTTTCTACCTAGGGTCGAACACCCACAACTGATAGCATTTTAGACCGAGACGAGATTGTTTTGCCAGTAGACATGTGTTGGCAAGGACGGGTTTTTTTTGTTTGAGGAGTCAGCAGCAGTAACTGAAGGGTTACTCGCCAGTATTGGATGACTGGTAGTAAGTTTTGAAATAACCTGGCAAAAGCAGTAACTAACAAGTAACTCGTTCTTAGTTCCTAGTCTGATGTGAATCCATTTACTAGTTCAGTTACTAATTACTAGTTCGAACCAATCTAAGAAGTACGTCGACAGGCACGTGGTTTCTACCAAGGGTCGAACACCAACTGATAGTATTTTCGACCGAACGAGATTTTTTGTGCCAATAGACATGTGTGGACAAGGACGGTTTTTTTTTGTTTGAAGAGTCAGGAGTAACTCAAGGGGTATTCGCCGGTAGTGAGTGACTGGTAGTAAGATTTGAGACGACCTGGCAGAACCAATAACTAACAAGTAACTCGTTCCTAGTTACTAGTTTGATATGAAGCCAGTTACTAGTTCCTAGTTACTAACTAATAGTTCCTAGTTCGAACTAATCTAAGAAGTACGTCGACCAGCACGAGGTTTCTACCAAGGGTCGAACACACACAGGACAGTACTCGCGTTCAAAGAAACATACCCTCCAAACGTACCCCTATCCTATAAGAAGCCTTTGGGTCACATAGCAACCACGTGCTACCATAGAAACTAAGATGGCCTCCAGTATACAAAATGGACGATGGAAACACCCTAACAACACGCGCTGTGCATGTGCACTCACATCACGTATCACTATAGGGATGACGTCACAAGATGGCCGCTCACGCGGGTTACCATGACAACACAACATGGCGCCATTGGATCACGTGACTATGACATCACATTTGAAATCCCCCGATCGGGCACGATCTCCACATCTCCTACTACTCTCGCCGGTAGTGAGTGACTGGCAATAAGTTTTGAGATGACCTGGCAAAAGCAGTAAGTAACAAGTAACTCGTTCCTAGTTACTAGTTTGATGTGAATCCAGTTACTACTTACTAGTTCAGTTACTAGTTCGGACTAATCTAAGAAGCACGTCGACAGTGCGAGACTTCTACCCATGGTCGAACACCAATAACTGATAGTATTTTCGACCAGACGAGATTTTTTTGCCAATAGACATTGTGTTGACAAGGACGGGGTTTTTTATTTGAAGAGTCAGGAGTAACTCAAGGGGTACTTGCCAGTAGTGAGTGATTGACAGTCAGTTTTGAGTTGACCCGGCAAAAGCAGCAACTAACAAGTAACTCGTTCCTAGTTACTAGTTCGATGTGAATCCAGTTACTAGTTTCCAGTTCAGTCATTAGTTCAGACTAATCTAAGAACCACGTCGACCAGCACGAGTTTTCTACCTACATGTACATGGTACCAGTCAATCAGTCATATTTCTGAGGCTACATGGGCCCGTTTCGATTCAATGGGTCATTTATTTTGAAGTTGTAAAGTGGTTGTTAAACACTGACTGACAATCAAAAGAAACTTTCTAATTTATTTTCTTAACGTAAACAATACTGACTATTGAATAAATAACCCGATGGGTTAAAGTATGATATGGCAATGGCTGACATGCAGTTCAAACTAAAGAACAACGTTGACCACAGCCCTGGGCTCGTTACAAACAATGATCCGGAATAAAATAATATAAAATATATCCACCGTTTGTCGGGAAAAGACTTATCTGCCCAATTACACGCATGTTTTTATCATATTAAATTAAAATTGATGAACAAAATATGATTTATTGGCACTTTCCCTCCAAAAGAACTTTGCCGGTACCGGAAGCTCGGCTTTTCAGCTGTTGAGTCTCATCATGCAACCCCAAGAAAAGTGGGTCCTGAAAGTTTCGTCCGCGACGGCGTTCCGTTTTTTGTTAGTCATTTCAGCCATATTCAGAGGCCAGAAAACGGCGGGAGGGTCAGCCCCAAACATTTTTGAGAAACTTTGTGAAAATTGTTTGTCAAATGAGTTTCGACAAATGCTTTTATTATTTTTTTTATCACAGCTCATCATGACGTGTGTTTCAAGAAATTGCCAGTGTGTGTGTCTATTTTTATGTTCTCAAACAAAGCACCGTTACTCGAATCACAAGGTTGGCATATTGTTCGGTCTTGGTGATTTCAGAGAAATACTGGACCAATCTACCGACACCTTGTCGGTGCTGTGGTCAACTAATGCACTAAAATGGCAGGATCACTTCTTCATTCGCAAAGTTTTACATTAATCTCTCTGAAAGGGTGTAAAAATACCCTTTACATTTTAGTGGACCCAACTTTATTTATTTGTTCCTTTATTTATCGATTTATTACACTCTTAAAGTGTGAATAGAAAATTGTTTCGGAATATTTTACGGATCAATGAAGACGAACTATCCGCAGAAAACCATCAGACAAGGACATGTACCTATCAGACTTGTCAATTTACTTAAACCCATTGACACGCGAAACGTGATTTAGATGTTATGGGTACTGACGAGACACGAACGTAGATTTTGTTGTTGTTGTTGTTGTTGTTGTTGTTGTTGTTGTTGTTGTTGTTTAGTGACAGATGCGGGTGTGGGTAGATTCGAATTCACGGCGTCTCGATCAGAAATTGGCCACTTACACAAACCCATTTCTTTCCGCGACGATGTGCGTTTTCACTTTTTAGTTGTTATCTTCATCAACTCGGAATTTTGGACAGGAGACCGGAGTATGCTGGATAACTTCGGCGTTTATATGAATTTTCTTCAAATGCATATATTGTGTGCCAAATATTAGTGATTGCCTGTGGCGTGGATGCATAGAAGGAGCTCCGTCCTTTCCTCCCCTCCGTTCCCTTGTTTCAGAATTCTGTTGGGTTTTTTCTCACTCGCATGATGTTAAACTTTAATATTATTATTAGACACTGACACAAGGTGCTGCTGCACATCCACTGCCACGATCTCGCCTGCTTCAGGCATACGTCTGATGTGGAAGATAAAACGAGAAGTGAAGCAGAGTTTGTTTCGTGAGATGAAGAAGCTCTGTTTCGTTGGTAAAATAGGAACTGGTCACTAAACCCGAGGTGGAAGCTCTCTAATATGAGCAACATAGATGGAAACGATTGGCTAAACTTGACTTTTTTAATATTGCGGTCATGTCATTGTGCAGAAATGTGACCTTGAACATAAATAAATAAATAGGAGACAAAGTAAGGATACTTGATTTGAGGCCAACAAACACTAGCAAGCATTAGACATCTGCATGAGTGATCCCCTCAACTACAAACGTTGCACGATGTGTGGGGATAATTCTTGGTGCACACGATGCACGAGTCCAAACGCGACTCTCGTCCTGTGGGGCCAGGGTGGTCAATGGTCATAAGCCCCCGACTTGAGGGCGGGGGCACGACTAAATATGAGATCCGCAAGCTCACAGAAGAGAGAGAGAGAGAGAGAGAGAGAGAGAGAGAGAGAGAGAGAGAGAGAGAGAGAGATGATGTGATGTCCCTGTATTTGCCAGAATTTGAATTCGTGTATCGTAAATCACCAACGGTACTCCGTGTACAGTTGCATACAGGCCTCGGTCGAGTTCCGCGGACTTCTATGAGAAGCTCATATCAGCCCTCGAAACGAGACAGGTACCCAGTATTTGCATACGGACAAAATAATCCACGTCCATCACACTCGACAGTGCTCCAACGTATGTGCATGACAACACCCCACCCCCACCCCCCACACCACCACCACCACCACCACGAAAAATAGTCTACCTTATTGGAGGTTGTATTTTATTCAAGTATCTCAAAACGCACTAAAGGCCTAGTCTGTTTCTTCTTTCTCACTAAGAATCGAGGATTTTGCTTCTGTTCATATGCAATTTTTAACATTTTCACCCGCCATGCTGAATCTTTATCATTCAGTGCGTCTTGGGCCCACTAATGATTTGAGAAACGAATAATGCCAGTATGTAGAGATAAAAGAAACATCCAGATGAGGTTTTATCCATGGTGTTCGTTCTTGGGGCGTTGGAGGAACCTACACTGGGAAAGTATAATCTGCATCTGTCTTGGTTCTAGTCGTTTTTGAGGAGCGAACAAACAACGGCTCCTGGTGGGATTGTGGCTACTTCAACTTCGTCGGCTTGGGAATAGCCCTACAGGAAAAAGTGGAAAGCGAAATAGGGTTCAGGAGAACTATGATGGCATCTCTTACAGCTTTTAGGGCGGAGCTCGACCCTTTACGTTGGGGGGGGGGGGGGGTAATCGTTTGTGAGCGCCAAAGGCGTGTGAGAACATCATTCTATCCCTATGCCATTCCCGTGCGTAAACCACATTCGAGAGGTTGTATCGATGCTATATTCAGTTACAAGAGTGAAGGTCACAAATCTGGTGTTTTCAGATAGATAGCTAACTCCGGGGCATTGTCTCTTGGGGAGTTTATTTCTATTGCGTAAGTGACATCAGGATTATCCAGCGAGAAACACTATTCCAAAACGATTGTACAGTTCTACTATTCCAGGATTCAAGCAGTACGTGTCTAAAGTGTTCAATTAAGTCGGGGTGTTTTAAAATATATATTTCGTTGGGTTTCCCGAAATGGCAATATGTGTGTGAAAGAGGACTCAACGACCGGAGAGGGCGTTGTGAGTATCCCATAAGATGAATTAACTACTACTAAACACCAACACCAGAGTTGTGGGAAATATAACGTGATAAATGTATGTGTGGGTGTGTGTGTGTGTGTGTGTGTGTGTGGGGGGGGGGGGGGGGGGGGTTAGGTAAGGTGATGTCGCTCTCGAATATGCTTGTATTTTTCCGTTTTTTGCCCCCCCCCCCCCCCCCCCCACCCATCCATTCGAACATTGAACTTGAATACTTCAATAAATGAAAAAACAAAACAAAACAAACAAAACAAACACACAATACATAGGAATAGAATGGTTCTTATGCCCCCCATACTGGATATCTAAATACTCAAGTTTAACCCTTTACCCAACGAATCGCCCGCATCCGCCCGCGTAATATGCAAATTCAGCAGTTGAAAAAATATTATTTTTAAAAAAATTTCAACAAAACCATATCATGTGACCCCTCGTTGGAACATTTGAAACATTTGAAAAAATGATATTTAAAATAATAAATTCTGATATCGTCTGCGTTGGGTAAAGGGTTTTAAAGAGGGCCCTGCAATGCTTCAACATTCGATTCGATTTTCTATATTGAGTTGATGTTCGACTCGTTTCGAAATCAGTATGCTGTTGCCAATTTCTTTTCTTTCGAATCTTTTCACGGTTCAGATGAAAATTATCCATAAATAACATCTGCACCCATGCTGATTCCAGTCTCACTTGTCACTACCACTGTTGAAAGGACCTAGTACTGGTAGGCCTAATTCTCTCACATGTTCCTGTTTATAAACTATAATCCTTACTGGGAAATACTCCACTGCATTATTAAGGCATGCCATCGATGAAGGCGTGTGATGATGTAGTTGGAGTATTTCAGCTGTAGAGGCTTGCACCATCACAGAGGGAACAAATTAGTTTTACGATCCTCTCCCCACCTCCCCACCCCAAAATTGTTCATCTTCAAGACGGTTGATTCAAGGTTCGATTCGAATTCGAATATTCGACCCCATCGCCTCGCGTTTTGATTCGAATCGAAAACGAGTGATTGGCAAAGCCCTAGTTTAGATGTGAGTAAACGATGACCTTAAATTCGTAATTCATTTTAAAAAATAAAATAGGTCAAACTTTGGTAAATTGAGGTTTGACTATAATACTGTGTGCAGATGAAAAACGATTTAAGCAGAAGCGATTAGTGAATGGTTTTCTATATTTCAAAAGAATATTCTACAAGGGCCAAACTTTGGTAGTATCTGAAATACGACAGTTGGAAAACTTTGCGACTGAGAGTGTCTGGTTCTTGTTTTGTATTGTATTAAAATGTCAGAGGCGCTGAAATGTAAAGAGCGTTTCCGAAACCATGTCTTGGAATTCATGTTAAACTTTGAACCCAAAGAAGTAATCGTGACGATTTTAGCGTATGAGCTGACCACGGCGCCGACCCGGTGTCCAAATTTCTGAGTTGAGGAAGGTAACTACTAAAAAAATGATGAAAAAGCACACCGTCGCTGAAAGAAATTGATTTGTGTAAGTGGCCAATTTCTGATAGCGACCGTGAATTTGAATCTACCTACACCACGCCCACCCCACCCCACCGCCACCCCCACCCCTGCGTTTGCTATTAAGCAACAACAACAAAAACTCTACTTGCTTGTGTCGTCAGTACACATAAAATCTAGCTCAAGTGTCGCGTGTCAATGGGTTTAAGTAAATTGACAAGTCTAAAAGTTACATGTCCCTGTCTGATGATTTTGTACTTGTCCTCCAATCCTGATTTGCATTGTTGAATTGACAAGTCTAAAAGTTACATGTCCCTGTCTGATGATTTTGTACTTGTTCTCCAATCCTGATTTGCATTGTTGAATGGCAAATAAAAATATGTTTAACCCTTTACCCAACGTAACGGTAAAAACTGACCAACGCTATTCACAAAAACTCCCATTAATTTGCATTATTTTTTTCATTTTTTGTTTCAAAAACATAGGTTATGGCCCCTCTTTGGAACGAGCTCATCGAGCTCGTTCCAAAGAGGGGGTCATAACCTATGTTTTTGAGACAAAAAATGAAAAAAAAATAGTTATTCAAGAATTGTGTTTGCAAGTGTCGTCTGCTTTTCATGTTAGGTAAAGGGTTAATCTAATCTAATCTGATGATTTTGTGCGGATGGTTCGTCTTCATTGATCCATAAAATATTCCGGAACAATTTTACGTTCACGCTTTAAGAGTGTAATGAATCGACAAATAAGGGAACAAGTAAATAAGTCAGGCCCACTAAAATGTAAACGGCATTATTTTGACCCTTTCAGAAATATTAATGTAAAACTTTACGAATGAAGAAGTGATCGGGACGATTTTAGCGCATTAGGTGACCACAGCACCGACAAAGTGTAGGTAGATTGGTCCAGTAATTCCCTGATATCACCCAGACCGAACAATATGCCAACCTTGTGACTCAAGTGCTTTGGTTGAGAACATAAGAATAGACACTTACCCTGGCAATTTATATTAGTTTACACACAAATGTCATGATGAGCTGTGATAAAAATAATAAAGTATTTGTCGAAACTCATTTGCCAAACAATTTTCACATAGTTTCTCAAAAATGTTTGGGACTGACCCTCCCCGTCGCTTTCTGGACTCTGAATATGGCTGAAATGACTAACAAAAACGGAACGCCGTCGCGGACGAAACGTTCAGTGCCCACTTTTCTTGGGGGTATGTGATGAGACTCAACAGCGGAAAAGCCGAGCTTCCGGTAGACCGGCAAAGTTCTTTTCGAGGGAAAGTGCCAATAAATCATGTTTTGTTCATCGATTTTAATTTAATATGATAAAAACATGTTTGCAGTCGAGAAGATAAGTCTTTTCCCGACAAAACGGTGCATAGAAGTCAATGGATCAACATAAGTAGAATATATTTTGAACCGTTTGAAAAATCGAGGTAGGAATTGTTTGTTCTCCCTTGTATTATTTATTATTTTTACTATTATCCAGTTATGCTTATTTTATATTATTACCACTCAATCTATAAGTTGCTAGTCGATTAACATAAGTTTGGAGGCCCGTTAAAACTCAATAATTTCAGTGAAGTCATTCGACGGAGCCGGGCCGCGGGCAATAATGGTATAAATAGCCATTAGCGCCCCGCTACGGAAGCATATTAGCTTCACGTCGTTTTTAGTTATTAAATTGTAACTACAATTTAATAAATTGTAGCTACAATTTAGCGCTTGTACTTTTATTGGTCAAGCTAAATTGTAGCTGCAGTTTAACTGGCCAATCGGGTTCGTTGTTTTGTTTTCGCTGAAAATGGCCTGAATAATCTCTTTCTTTGAGATGTTTCACACATTTCGCCGGTTGAGTCAGTCACGGCAACAAAATCTAACATTGTAACAATAGAAATGGGAAAATAAAATCATCATCATTTTATTCTAAATATAATTATTTTTATTTTGGTTATCATTGGGTATAATTTGAGTATTATTGGGTAACATTGGCAACTTGGGTGTCATTGTGTATCATTGGGGTAAAACACATGTCGTAAGAAAGTGGGGGCCCTAGGTAGCGCCGATCTACGTGGGCCTGTAGACCTGTTCAAGTAATCCACAAGATCAACCATGCTGTAGCCCCGCGGGAGAAAATTTGTTTAATACAAAAGGAAAAGGAGCCATTTCCCGGCACTTGAACCTCTCAAAAACATCGTTTCACGCGATTCATGTTGCATATTTGAGAGAATGTTATCGTTTTGCACAATTCGGCTTATTCCGTGTGAAATGTGGGACCCCATAAATGAGTGAAGCCCTGGGCGTTTGCCAGTCTGGCCATTCCTCGACAATTGGTGGAAAGGTTTTGTGTGCGTCTTTTGGTGATAATATAGAAGTAGTATGTCATGTTCCCCTACAGGGAAAGGTTGCAGGATCTCATTGCAGGATCTCATGTGACGTCATGGTCACGTGACCTAGTGCCGCCATGTTGTGTTGTCATGGTAACCCGCGTGAGCGGCCATGTTGTGACGTCATCCCCATAGTGATATGTGGTGTTAGTGCGCATGCGCAGCGCGTGTTGTTAGGGTGATACGTGTTTCCGTCGTCCATTTTGTATACTGGAAGCCGCCATCTTGGTTTCTATGGTAGCACGTGATTGCTATGTTACCTAAGGCCTACAATAGGATAGGGGTATGTTCGGTGGGTATGTTCGATTGAATCGGAGTAAATCTGATTACCACAAACAACCCGACAATCCCCCAAATCACCAAAATCCACCCAAAATCTCCGAAATTGACTTTATTTCCCCAATTTATCAGTTTAGCACGTAGTGCTATAGTACTAAGGGGTACAAGGGGGTGCATTCGATTGAACAGGAGTAATGTTCTGGATTAGAATTCTCCCAAAATCCCTATCCCATGACGTTTTTCCCTATTAAGAATAGCACGTAGTGCTATAGGACAAATTTACCCAGAATTCTCCGCTTCTATCTATATATGCAATAGTTTACGTCTATCTAGCCATGTTCCTTTGTTCTAGAGTATACTCCAGTAGCGTAGAAGAGCCTATTATTTGGAACAGTTTATCTTATTATTACTATATTTAGCAATTTCTGATCTATTCTTGTTAGTTCTGACCCTATTCCGTGTACTCTTGTTGTTTCATTTATATAACTAACCAATCAGATTGCTTGATTTCCCATAACCTGTATGCAGGGTTATCTCCCTTGTGTATAACAAAAGCCTATATCCAATGGCCATATCCCATGGAATCCTATTTTGGAAAACACCTGTGGCTATGGAATCCCTTTTTTGTCATATGTGCTTATGTGAAAAAGCACAAGGTGACACAATGTGACCTAGCACAAAGGCACATGCTTTATGTGCCGATATGTGCTTATGTGAAAAAGCACAATGTGACACAATGTGCCCTATCACATAGGCACATACGGGTATTTGAGGATACCTTTGGCCTGGTATTGTATTATTTGAGGATACCTATCGAGGATACCTACTGGAGAATCCCTTTTTTGTCATATGTGCTTATGTGAAAAAGCACAATGTGACCTAGCACAAAGGCACATGCTTTATGTGCCGATATGTGCTTATGTGAAAAAGCACAATGTGACACAATGTGCCCTATCACATAGGCACATACGGGTATTTGAGGATACCTTTGGCCTGGTATTGTATTATTTGAGGATACCTATCGAGGATACCTACTGGAAAATCCCTTTTTGTCATATGTGCTTATGTAAAAAGGCACAATGTGACACAATATGCCCTATCACATAGGCACATGCTTTATGTGCCGATATGTGCTTATGTGAAAAGGCACAATGTGACACAATATGCCCTATCACATAGGCACATACGGGTATTTGAGGATACCTATGGCCCGGCATTGTATTATTTGAAGATACCTATTGAGGATACATATCGAGGATACCTTTTGGAGAATCCCTTTTTTGTCGCATTAGGCTATGTAAAAGCCCTCAATGGGTCTAATGGAGTCTTACCAACCGCTTCCATCTTGTCGCCAATGCTCCAAGGCCATTACAGGTCTATGGCCTATCTGTCCTATCATTAGCTTCTACAACAGTCTTGTTCCATTGCGGCCTTGTACCAGTACTATTGGCTTCTGTTATTCTGCCCCATATCTCATCCATTACTTACAGAGTCTTTGTGCCCAATGTGTGCACTGGGATGCAATGCCTTGCCCATTGTACAATGAAGGTCGCTCTTGTGGCTTAACGAGCTTAAACTCAGAATCTCGAGCACAAAAGTCAAGCCGTCTATCAGTGATTCACCACTACCCCTAAATTTATGATAACAGTATCCTCATGGAATTAACTCCAATTGAGGATGACCTCCATGCTATCATATTTTACCAATTGAGAATGTTGGTTTTCCTTTGCAAAAGTTCAAGCATTTTGGAGTTGAGTGTGCGTTCAAAGACTGAAATTTTTTCGTGTTGGGAAAACATCCTCAAAACGCTTACCCTCTTTGAGGATGACCTCCATGCTATCATATTTTACCAATTGAGAATGTTGGTTTTCCTTTACAAAAGTTCAAGCATTTTGGAGCTTTGGACCCTCTTTGGGACGCTTTTTTTCTCACTACCGGTACTATAACACCCAAATCCTGCCGGTCTGAGTGTTATGATAGTGAGCCAATTTTAAGCTATCGGCCAAAAATGCCTCGGCTTCCGTGTTTCCTTGGCTACACATATTAAAATATTACATTCCCTTTCTATCTAACACTCTTTTTAATCCCCCCCCCCCCCCCGCAGTTCTAGTGATTTCGATCTGACCCTGAACAATAGTGACCCTAAGCGAACCACCAAGATAACGTTCAAGAACGGGCGCCTTTTTCTCACTTAGCCCTCCAAATAAGCTTTTAGATTTAACCCCCACCCTCTCATTCCCATTACAATCCTCTAAAATTATATAAAAAAAAACTCGCCGACTGATACTGTTTTAAACTCCTAATATTTGCCCCTCAAATTGATGATTTTCGGCTATTTCAAGTGTTAATGCAGGATTGAGTGGTGAGCCATGGTACGTGCGAATGCCACCGATTGGCCACTTAAATTGCAGCTACAATTTAGCATGACCAATAAAAGGACAGGCGCTAAATTGTAGCTACAATTTAGCTAAATTGTAGTTACAATTCAAAAAATTGTAAGTACAATTTAGCTAAATTGTAAATACAATTTATTAAACTGTATCTACAATTTAGCTAAATTGTAGTTAGAATTTAGTAAATTGTAGCTACAATTTAATAACTAAAAACGACGTGAAGCTAATAGGCTTCCGTAGCCCGCGGCCCGGCTATTTTTAGATTCAAGTTACCTGTAACAGGGAGTGGTAATAATAGTAATAACATGATTGTTGTCAGGCATCATGATTCATTAGCGGCCCTGCAGCAATGATAAACAACCCTTGGGCTTATTAACGGCCCTCGACTTCGTCTCGGGCCTTTAATAAACCCTCGGGCTGTTCATCATTGCTGCAGGGCCGCTAATGAACCATAATGCCCTCCAAAATCATGTTATTGTTATATTATTTTATTCCTGAATCATTGTTTGTAACGAGCCCCTGTGATCGGAGTGGTGACGCTTTACAATTTGCAAGTTGAAACTATGAATGAAAGTTCAATCCGCGTTCGAACTAACAATAAGACTGGTCTCCTGCTTGTGAAGATTAATTTGGATTTTTGTCTTATTTTATTTCCTGTACGTCTCAGAAGGATAGGTTAGTTCTTACTTGGTTTGGCGCACAATACCACTCGAGGCTTCTCCTCTAGTGGTATTCTTGCGCCCAACCAAACTCGTGCGATAAACATTAATCCATTCAAACGCGTGTGCGGTTCTGTCTATGTATCAATCGACGGATATTCATACGGAATTAAGGCGTCAAATGACACCCAAATTAGATAGCGTTGTACCGTTCGGCAACGTGGAAACATGAATATGTGCTTAGTCATTGTCGCACAAAGGGGAAACGAGTTTATCAGAAATCATCAAGAGGCCAAGAAACAACATACCCCGCGGCCGAAAAACGAAAGGCCGAAAAGCAAGGATCACTTCATATACATGTATTGGTTAACTGTCTTTTGGATTTTAAGTTTTCCCTTCTGTATCTTAAAGAAAAAGAAAACAAGCCGGTAATTTACTATTTTCTTTGCCCATTTTAAAATACATTTCTGAGATTTTTAACCCTTTACCTAACGTAACGGCCAAAACCGGCCAGCGCGATTCTCAAAAATCGCTAATAAATTTTCATTATTTTTTTCATTTTTTGTCTCAAAAACATAGGTTACGACCCCTCGTTGGAACGAGCTCGTCGAGCTCGTTCCAACCTATGTTTTTGAGACAAAAAATGAAAAAAATTAGTTATTCAAGAATTATTTTTGCAAGTGTCGTCTGCTTTTCAGGTTAGGTAAAGGGTTAAATACTTCAATAAAGTGTCTTAGATACATGTATTATTTATAATTATGTTGATTTGTTTTTATAATTGAGTATTATTGTAGTGTGTTAGTTTGCAAGAATTTGTAATTTAAAAGTCAAATTTCATTTTTGAAAACTATAAATTTAGTGAAACATTTTCAGCAACATTGCTGCAACAAATAGAAAATGTTACTCTCTCATCGGGCTTGAGCGGAGCTTGAACAGAGTTAGAATGTCGAGGAAATGACTGTTGCTCGTCGATGCTCGGTGGTTCACGTCGGGTACACCGGCTTCCTTCACCCGTAATACTGTCACGGTCACGATTAGCCATTGTGCATAAGTATGTGACCTTAAATACCAATAAGTAAATAAATAAATACTCTCTCATCGTGTACGTAATCACGATTACTAGTAGGCTACTTTTCTGGTCTCATCGTGTACGTAATCACGATTACTAGTAGGCTACTTTTCTCGCTTGGAACGTGGCATTTGACTTCAAACCGAAAATTTCACGGCTTGATGCCCGCCAAGACAACTGCCTTGTGTCCATGGCCAAGGCACTTAATTCCCATTACCTACGTGGGGGCACGGTGGCTCTGTGTACTAAAGTGTAGTTTAATGTGGCACAATATGCGACACATAAGCGCTTTTCTTTGAACTGCTCACAGATAACTTTGAACATGCCACTTATTTCAATTTTAAATATGGCAGACATCTTCGTTTGACATTTTGGGATTACCTTTTCTTGACGACTGTGCGTCTTATTCTTCCCCCACGTCTGGGAGTAGACCACATCGATTGTCGCGTCTTGCCCCATATATGGGGGCAAAATGCGACAAGAGAGTTGACACTAGATATACTGGATGGAGAAAGACTATGATGAATATTTGATTTTCTGGTTGTATAATTTCAATCACACTTATAAACAGATTAAATCACAATTACCATTTCAAAACACGTACAGTGTTTATCGGGTCAGCGAAGGTTGGGGCGTAGTGGAGGGGGAAACCATCCCTTGCTCTCAGCGAGGGGACAAAAAGCCATATCAAGATCATGCAGTCCACCTTCCCGATCTGTATTAAGAAGACAGGTGTTTCGTCTGGGTATGCGTAGTAGAAAGATGCATTAATAATTAGTAGTTCTTTCCAGAAAATCGACGAAAATATGTGTACACATACTGCACCTATACCGAAATTTTATGAGAAAATCTACCGGAATCTGCACCAAACAGTATGAAACACATTTCGTGCTCCATCCAGATTCTGCCCCCCCCCCCCCTCCACCCACCCATCGCTTTGGCCCATTGACGCTTGCATGCGTCGGGCACCGTCCAATGCCATTGCTTTTTGGTTGTCTGTCCTCATACTGGTCTGCCCCATTGGCTATTTGGATAATTCTTCAACAAAAAATAAAATTAATTCAGGAAAACACAAGTTCCGCACAAACAGAGACCATCAGAAAAAGAGCTTTAAACTGTTTGACCTTTAGAAATCCACGAGGTAACCAAATGTATAAAAGAATCCTCAAATGCCTCATGTCAACTCGACCCAATGCCAACATCTATTGCCAAATCATGTGTAGACTCTTTGGCTCCTGTAATCACAAAAATGATCAGCATGTCTCTGCTAGAAGGATATGTGCCCGATGCGTGGAAAATAGCAACTGTTAATCCTCTTCTGAAGAAACAAGGTGCGGAACTTGTGTTTAAAAAACTTCCGACCAGTGAGTAACTTACCGTTCATCTCTAAGCTGTGTGAAAAAGCCGCAATTGACCAACTAATGTTACATAGTGATATGAATGCTCCGTTACCGGCCAACACGTCTGGATTCAGAAAATTTCACTCGACTGAAACGGCATTACTCAAGGTTCAGAATGACATCCTTCTTAATATGGAGTCTGGAAGGGTAACATTGCTTATTCTTTTAGACCCTAGTGCTGCTTTTGACACGGTTTGTCACAAAACTCTGCTAGAGACAACGAATTCTGATTTTGGACTTAATGGTGTTGCTGCTAGCTGTCTATCATCATACCTCAAGAATAGACAGCAGCGTGTATCAATAAACGGTAATCTGTCAAAAGACTTCTATCTTGAATCTGGAGTCCCACAGGGCAGTTGCCTTGGTCCTGTTCTGTTTCTATTCTATATTTAAAAAATGTTCAACATCATTGAATCTCACCTGCCTGACGTCCATGGTTATGCCGATTACACACGGGTCTTTTTCTCTTTTCGACCATCAATCAAGGATCAAGCTCTAAAAACTATTGAATCCTGTATTTCGGACATTCGCACATGGATGGTTTCAAAGAAATTAATGATAAATGATGATAAGACTGAATTCCTAATAATTGGTTCACGACAACAACTCACTAAAGTTGACATCAATTCAATGAAGGTAGGAGATTCCGCCATCAGTGCAGTAACAGTGTACGTAATCTTGGTGCCTTCTATGGGCAGACATGTTACAAATATGTGCAATAAGGCTTTCAGGGGTCTCTACAAAGTTAAACAGATAAGACAGTTCCTCACCAAAGACTCAACAAAAACCCTAGTTCATGCCTTTGTAACTTCACATTTGGATTATTGTAATGCCTTACTGTTCAACCGTCCACAATATCAGTACTTTCGCCTGCAGATGGTACTCAATGCATCAGCCCAAGTGGTGTGTAGTGTATCACGATCTCAACACATCACTCCTGTTCTGAGGGATACGCACTGGCTGCCAGTCAAGTACAGAATAATTTTTAAAACTTTATTATTAGTTTTTAAGACACAAAACAACATGTCACCAGCCTACTTGGATGAACTCCTTAATACCAAGAGTGTGTGTCAATACAACCTGAGGTCCGATGGTAAAATGCTGCTACATGTTCTAAAACATAGGTCTAAGTCTTTTTGGAGTTAGGTCATTCTCATTTGCTGGCCCTCACTTGTGGAATAATTTACCAGAACACATAAAAAGACTGTCAAATGTCAACCTTTTCAAGAAAGATCTCAAAACATACTTGTTTCAAAAAGCCTATAAGTCATTTTCTGGACTGTAAGATACTGTATATATTCCGTTTGTATATTTGCACGGGCTCAGTAACATGTACAGCGCCTTGGTATATCTTCTGAACTATAATTTTAGCGCTATATAAACGTGTATGTTATTGTCACTTACCGAAGAAAGTGTCGGTCTATCAGATTTGTGTGTCTTGTTTGAACCTGTTGGGTCTGGCAGTTCTCTCTTGATCACTGCGAGATCTTGGACCATATCGTGTCAGGTAAATGCGTGTTCAGAAACAATTTATCAGTTCGTGGGCAAAAAAAACAACAACTGAGGCTTCCTGAGCAACCGTAGTGGTCAGTTTGACAAGTAGGTTCCCTGATATGAATTGGTCCGCCTTCGATCCGCGGTAAGCCCTATAAGCGTGAACCCCCCCCCCCCCCCCCCCCCCCGATAAATGTCGTACCCAAAGTTGTGGTTATTGTAAACTCCACCAAAACTTCAAGCTTCATAGCGTTTTAGCAGGGGTGGATTCAAGTTAATCATTGTTTCTCTCATCACAACTTGGGCGTAAACGAATACAGGTACATTCGTCTGCCAATCGACCTCAATGGGAATTGATTTTCAGAATTGCACATTTTTCGAGAAAAATGTCGCATCATGCCCCAATTAGATCTCGACTACATGTTCCATGAATATCACGTTACAGTGAAGAATTATGGAAGATAAAATGGCGAACAGAGCTTTTTTCAACACCGTGAAATTTCTTCAGATGTTTTAAATGATAAAACTATGAGATGTGAGAGAGAGGTAAATAAATGTTATTGCCCTAGATGAGCCAGCATTATAACCCATAATGATAATTTTTCTTGCCATTCAGATTTACATTCACAATCTCAGATTTTAATGTTTTGACAATTACTGTAATAGGGGCGCAATTTAAATATTTTTGCAGTGCGAGACTGTTACGTCAAAACAAAGTACTTTTGAGAGAAATGGTGAAGTTCCGCAGACAGTACCTACCCCAATCAGAAAAATTGTAGCATCTTGCCCCTTGTCTCATCTTGTCCCACATTATCCATACGACATGCCGATGGTGCACTTGTCTTCAATCAATGCTAACCCTGCTTGTGTGGAATTGGTTCGTTAAGGATTCTGATATTTACTCACCACTGCTCGGTTCTCTCCGAGTACTTCGCCGTCCTCCATCCGTAAAACTGCCCAACACGATGTAACCCTGGCTGTCGAAAGTGTCGTTAAACCCCAATAAATAAATAAATTAAATAAATAAATAAATATTACTTTCTTCGCTTTCATTGAGCCTTTTTTCTAAAAACAGATATGGGGTAACAAAGTCCTCGATGTCAAATGAGAAAAAACTGTACAATAAAAGTAAAGGAATTACCTGATTACATCTAAAAATTTAGGTGAGGGGCTGGTGGAAGAAGGTAGCCTAGGATATCCCCGGGGTGGGGAAGATATCGGTCTTCACGGGTTCTAAAATAGTGATGCCAGTCACAGCAGCAAAAGTTATTCGAACAACATTATTCACGACATGGTTGTTACTTGTACCGTAACAGTTATGGAGGTTTTTGTAACATTTTTTTTATTCGTAACCTTCAGGTCAATCGAGACAGTGTTAGTCTGTTTCTGAATGGAACCAGTGTTACATATCTCCCGACAGAATCTACGTCTATCGATGAAGCATTCTCAGACGATTCAGGAGATGTTACAATAGGACAGAACAGCTCAGGTAACTATCTTATTAATATTTCTATTTTTGTTGAGGTTCACATAACATTTTTACGAACTTATGGTCAGGTATGTCGCTAGAGGGCCTTGGTTCAGAATATATTCATCTGATTATCTACCCTTTCCAAACCGGCCGCCAAACGTACAACGTTTGAAAAAATCATTTGCACCACCAGCTGGGGAGGGGGTGGTGGTGGTGGTGGGGGGGGGGGGGGGGGGGTTGCAACCGCTCCGGGATTTGGAGTGTTTTAAAAAAATGAACGTCGTGGGAGGGTTTTTGGTACGGGCATCCCACGCTGGTGGAGGTGAGTGGCAAGACTAAGTAGCTGGATTACTGACTAGGTCCCATTCTTAAAAGACCCGACTTGTTCCGGTTTGGTTTTTTTCTATCTGTCCACAGATCTTTCCTACATCGTGGTGGTCATGATTATCTTTGGAGAAAAATTGTTCCATACACACAGAAATACGGGTAATAGATTAACCAAATTGTAAGGAAATAATTAAGTAGATATTGTCAGGAAAATACAGAAGAATGCTTCCCCTAGCACCAATTTTAAAGAAAATGTGGGGAGGACCCCCAGACTATCCGCTTATCGCTTTGCGCCTTCGAGGACCCATAACGCCCGTTCAACACGTTTCTCCGGTGCCCGACCTCGCTCTCGGTGGCCCTGTGTGCAACCATTTTCCAAGCGAGAACATTTTCCAATTGCTTAGTGGTGACTTTTCAAATTCTGGTCTTTGGCCTGGACTTGGGGAGATCCATGCTTATTGAAGTTGGGGGATGGGGGGGGGGGTGACACCACCCCCCTCCTCCCAATTGACACATCCTTGGTTATGAAGGGAGACGGGCTCCCTGTTGACACATCCTTGCTTACTGAAGTTTGGAAGAACTCCTGTTGCCACATCATTACTTATTGGAGTATTGGAGTTAATGGCCTCTGAACAATTGATTGAAAACTCTGTGATTCTGGTGAGAGCAATAAGCTACATTTTAATGCGTTAAATATGCCTTTAAACGCGCGAAAAGCGATAATGTAAGGAAACGTTCGTGATAAGCCTTATATGAAAAGGAAAATCTTCTATTGTGAGTGGTCTTAATGATGTTCATGTGGATTAAATCGAACCTTTGGATAGGCCAACTAACACGCTGTTTGTGTCAGAAAAAGTATGATGAACGTGAGGTGCATGGTGATCTAATTTTCTATCAAATGTGTAATGGCAGTATTCATTCATATAATTAATATTGATCAGTTCAGTACAAAGTTGTGTTAACCATGTCTGTTCAAAGTGCCATTAAACACCCCAAAGAAACACACAAATGAGGAGGTTTAATACTCTAATCATGGGATTATTTGGAATGATACAGCTTACCTCCACTTAATGCTAGTAGAGAACTTAAAATGAAATGGTTTAAGGATATTACAAAGAAATGGTTTAAGGATACTACAAGGAAATGGTGTAATGGTAGAACAAGAAAGTAAATTTACTAATGGAATAAGTCAACAGCCTTCCAAAGTGGAAGCCGGCACTGGGTAGGGATGTATTCTGAAACTAAGCTACCTTCAAAAGAATGATTCAATTTGAAAATATTTTGAAGCCTTCTTTTCAGAGTTTACATCAGTATCCCAGAGAAAAAAGAGGGCTCTTTAAAATACGACTGACTGTTGATATGTTTTTGATGGAAATTTCTAGAAAAAAATTAAAAGATTCTTATCCATTTATATTTTAAGAATATCTATTGGTACTCTCTACTTTGAATTAAAGTCTAATACTGCATAATATAGTTTGTAAAAAGTTTAGTATAGAGTTTGTAAATGTATTGAATTAAAGTTTAATGTATGCTGTTTGTTTGTAAAATTTATTGAATTAAAGTTTAATATACAGCTTAAAAATTTATAGAATTAAAGTTTAAATTGTAGTTTGTAAATTTATTGAATTAAAGTTTAATATATTTCTTATAAATTTATTGAATTAAAGTTTTTTATATAGTTTCTAAATTATTGAATTCAAGTTTATTGTATAGTTTGTAAATTTATTGAATTCAAGTGTAATATATAGTTTGTAAATTTATTTATTGAATTCAAGTGTAATATATAGCTTCTAAATTTATTGAATTCAGGTGTAATATATAATTTATAAATTTATATATATTGTTTATAGATCTATTGAATTAAAGTTTAATATTTTTTATAAATTTATTTAATTAAAGTTTAATATATTTTTTATAAATTTATTGAATTGAAGTTTAATATATTTTTTTTTATAAATTTATTGAATTGAAGTTTAGTATATTGTTTGTAAATTTATTGAATTGAAGTTTTGTTTATAGTTTGTAAATTTATTGAATTAAAGATTTGTTTATAGTTTGTAAATTTATTGAATTAAAGATTTGTTTATAGTTTGTAAATTTCATATAATAAATTCAATATATTGTGTGTTCAATTTATTTTTCAGGCCTTAGTCAGTTTATTGGAAGAGTTCAAGATATCAGAATATATCCAACAGGGATAACAAACAGGTTTGAATAACTATTACTCCTTTATAAATCAGCATAGAACACGTCTTTTGATTTTCAAAAGTGGCAAAAACATATAGCAATGATGTCAGAGATTATAGAATATGCAGATTGTAAGAGCTTGCACTGTTGTTACCCATTTGTTGTATGAGTCACCTTTAGCCCAGACTTGCTCACTTTGACTTGGGAAACTCCTATTATAATTATTAAGCCATTTCCAGCTGATATTCGTATTGTAGTTAATACAAATAAAAACTTCGACATATTTGAAATGGAAGCGCTTACAAATAGCTTGTGCATGAATTACATGGAAATTTTAATTCACTCTTCCATACTTTCCACAACACTGCCACAGACAATGTCATTATGTCAACACAACAGTGCAAAAAATCTTGTTATCAAACAGTGATAACTATTCTGAGCTTTCTAATGTGGTTAACCCTTCAAACACGCGTTTCCTGGAATGGTACCGTCCTTGTGTACACTTATATTGAGATGGGTCAGTACAATATTAATATACAGGGAGAATAAAATAATAACTGCTGTCTACAGACTGTCTACAGACTGCAGTTATTATTTTATCATCAATGCCCTGTGTATAGACCTCATATAATAAGATAAAAATGGGACGAAATTATGCCTTGCACTGAAAAATCGGTCTTACAAGTTCAAAGGGTTAACATAAAAATGTTCTCAGTTATTGAGAGCACCTACCTCTTCTAAATTCCACAGACACGGCTCAATCCACCAAATCCGAGCTGAGACTGAAAAATCACCCGAGTAATACACAAATAAATTAATGTTGGCTACTCTACAGTGCAGTACAGGTTTTTGGTTTGACAATCGTTTTTAAATAATTCTGTGGTAGACATGAAAAGGACACACAACATAAGTTCTTTCCATCTACCGGTAACATGTTACAGAGTTTATTCCATGGTAATTCGATTTATACAATAGAGAGTAGAACTCTGAATTTACAAATTACACTGATACATATTCACTTTGGTAACAAACTTCTTAAGGCGTGTAGTCTGATTTCATAAATAGAATCAGTTTAACTACTCATAGAGTTTGTTTTGTTCGTCTGTTTCAGGGAATCGTTTCAGAGTGTGTTGAATTAAATTGATTTCGAGGAGGGTTAATTTGAATCCTCGAGAAAAATGTTAATTGCCCAGCTTTCTCCACTGAAGGGTGAGATGATCAGCTGTAGTTCATTGTCTTCTCACTATTGGTACATTTATGCCTTGTTCGCATTCACATCAATTGATAAGTTGCATATCACAATGCTTTTGGGACTTAGTGCACTTTGGCTATATCGTGTGAGGCTATATTTGGGATAGTTTATCGTATTTATTGAAACATCACATCACTCGTATTATTTCTATGGTAGAGGGCGGGACAAACTCGTTATCGCAGGCAACATGCTGGGTACATGAGATTTAATACCTAAATGTCTCTTTTTAAACAATCAGGCTTGCAGTGGCAGTGTTTAACCCTTTACCCAACGCAGATGATTTCAAAATTTATTATTTTAAATATATTTTTTTTAATTTTTAAAAAAAAATTCAACAAAACCATATCATGTGACCCCTCTTTGGAACGAGCTCGACGAGCTCGTTCCAAAGAGGGGCCACATGATATGGTTTTGTTGAAATTTTTCGAAAGATAATATTTTTTCAGTTGCTGAATTTGCAAATTACGTGGGTGGATGCGGGCGATTCGTTGGGTAAAGGGTTAAAAATGACATCCAGATATTAAATCTCCACGTACCCTGGATGTTGCATGAGACAATTTATAGTGAAATTTATAATCTTCGTCAGTACATGTTACAAATTATGTTTCTTGAAAATTCATATATATCCAAACTGGTTCATTCTCCATCCCATCATGCTATCATCCAAAAATCACCCGCCCTTCATTCTCCATCCCCTAATGCTATCATTGAAAAACCACCCATCCTTTATTCTCCATCCCACCATGCTATCATCCAAAAAACACCCGTCCTTCATTCTCCATCCCATAATGCTATCATCCAAAAACCACCCGTCCTTCATTCTCCATCCCATCATGCTATTATCCAAAAAACACCCATCCTTCATTCTCCATCCCATGATGCTATCATCCAAAACCAAACCGTCCTTCATTCTCCATCCCATCATGCTATCATCCAAAACCAAACTGTCCTTCACTCTCCGTCTCATCATGCTATCATCTAAAAGCCACCTGTTCTTCATTCTCCATCCCATCATGCTACCATCCAGAAACCACCCATCCTTCATTCTCCATCCCATCAGGATATCATCCAAAAACCACCCGTCCTTCATTCTCCATCCCATCATGCTATCATCCAAAAACCACCCGTCCTTCATTCTCCATCCCATCATGCTATCATCCAAAAACCACCCATCCTTCATTCTCCATCCCATCGTGCTATCATCCAAAAACCACCCGTCCCCCATTCTCTATCCCATCATGCTATCATCCAAAAACATCTCTCCTTCATTCTCCATCTCTTCATGCTATCATCCAAAAACCACCCGTCCTTCATTCTCCATCTCATCATGCTATCATCCAAAAACCACCCATCCCTCATTCTGCATCCCATCATGCTATCATCCAAACAACATCTCTCCTTCATTCTTCATCTCATCATGCTATCATCCAAAAATCACCCGTCCTTCATAGTCATCCCATCATGATATCATCCAAAAAACACCCATCCTTCACTGTCCATCCCATCATGATATCATCCAGAAACCACCTGTCCTTCATTGCCCATCCCATCATGCTATCATCCAAAAACCACCCGCCTTTCATTCTCCATCTTGTCATGCTATCATCCAAAACCACCTGTCCTTCATTCTCCATCCCATCATGCTATCATCCAAAAACCACCCGTCCTTCATTCTCCATCCCATCATGCCATCATCCAAAATCCACCCATCCCCCATTCTCCATCCTATCATGCTATCATCGAAAAACCACCCGTCCTTCATTCTCCATCCCATCATGTTATCATCCAAAACCTCCTATCCTTCATTCTCCATCCCATCATGCTATCATCCAAAACCACCCGTCCTTTATTCTCCATCTCATCATGCTATCATCCAAAAACCACCCGTCCTTTATTCTCCATCTCATCATGCTATCATCCAAAAAACACCTGTCCTTCATTCTCCATCCCATCATGCTATCATCCAAAACCACCCGTCCTTTATTCTCCATCTCGTCATGCTATCATCCAAAAACCACCCATCCTTTATTCTCCATCTCATCATGCTATCATCCAAAACCACCCGTCCTTTATTCTCCATCTCATCATGCTATCATCCAAAATCCACCCATCCTTCATTCTCCATACCATCATGCTATCATCCAAAAACCACTCGTCCTTCAGTGTCCATCCCATCATGATATCATCCTAAAACCACCCGTCCTTTATTCTCCATCTCATCATGCTGTCATCCAAAAAAACCCATCATTCATTCTCCATCTCATCATGCTATCATCCAAAAACCACCTGTCCTTCATTCTCCATCTTTTCATGTTGTCATCCAAAACCTACCCAACCTTCATTCTCCATCCCATCATGCTATCGTCTAAAAACCACCCGTCCTTCATTCTCCATCCCATCATGCTATCACCCAAAAACCACCCGTCCTTCATTCTCCATGCCATCATGCTATCGTCCAAAAACCACCCGTCCTTTATTCTCCATCTCCAAAACCACCCGTCCTTTATTCTCCATCTCATCATGCTATCATCCAAAATCCACCCATCCTTCATTCTCCATACCATCATGCTATCATCCAAAAACCACTCGTCCTTCAGTGTCCATCCCATCATGATATCATCCTAAAACCACCCGTCCTTCATTCTCCATCTCATCATGCTATCATCCAAAAACACCCATCATTCATTCTCCATCTCATCATGCTATCATCCAAAAACCACCTGTCCTTCATTCTCCATCTTTTCATGTTGTCATCCAAAACCTACCCAACCTTCATTCTCCATCCCATCATGCTATCGTCTAAAAACCACCCGTCCTTCATTCTCCATCCCATCATGCTATCACCCAAAAACCACCCGTCCTTCATTCTCCATGCCATCATGCTATCGTCCAAAAACCACCCGTCCTTTATTCTCCATCTCATCATGCTATCATCCAAAATCCACCCATCCTTCATTCTCCATACCATCATGCTATCATCCAAAAACCACTCGTCCTTCAGTGTCCATCCCATCATGATATCATCCTAAAACCACCCGTCCTTTATTCTCCATCTCATCATGCTATCATCCAAAAAAACCCATCATTCATTCTCCATCTCATCATGCTATCATCCAAAAACCACCTGTCCTTCATTCTCCATCTTTTCATGTTGTCATCCAAAACCTACCCAACCTTCATTCTCCATCCCATCATGCTATCGTCTAAAAACCACCCGTCCTTCATTCTCCATCCCATCATGCTATCACCCAAAAACCACCTGTCCTTCATTCTCCATCCCATCATGCTATCGTCTAAAAACCACCCGTCCTTCATTCTCCATCCCATCAAGCTATCACCCAAAAACCACCCGTCCTTCATTCTCCATGCCATCATGCTATCGTCCAAAAACCATCCCTTCTTCATTCTCCATCTAATCATGCTATCATCCAAAAACAACCCATCCTTCATTCTCCATCTTTTCATTCTGTCATTCAAAAACTACCTGTCCTTCATTCTCCATCCCATCATGCTATGATCCAAAAACCAGCCATCCTTCATTATCCATCCCATCGTGCTATCATCCAAAAAACACCCGTCATTCATTCCCCATCCCATCATGCTGTCATCCAAAAACCACCCGTCCTTCATTCTCCATCCCATCATGCTATCATTCAGAAACCACCCGTCATTCATTCTCCATCCCATCATGCTGTCATCCAAAAACCACCCGTCCTTCATTCTCCATCCCATTATGCTATCATCCAAAAACCACCCATCCTTCATTCTCCATCCCATCATGCTATCATCCAAAAACCACCCGTCTTTCATTCTCCATCTCATCATGCTGTCATCCACAAACCACCCGTCCTTCATTCTCCATCCCATCATGCTGTCATCCAAAAACCACCCGTCCCCCATTCTGCATCCCATCATGCTATCATCCAAAAACCACCCGTCTTTCATTCTCCATCTCATCCTGCTGTCATTCACAAACCACCCGTCCTTCATTCTCCATCCCATCATGCTGTCATCCAAAAACCACCCGTCCCCCATTCTCCATCCCATGATGCTATCATCCAAAAACCACCCATCCTTCATTCTCCATCTCATCATGCTATCATCCAAAAACCACCCATCCTTCATTCTCCATCCCATCATGCTATGATCCAAAAACCACCCGTCTTTCATTCTCCATCTCATCATGCTATCATCCAAAAACCACTTGTCCTTCATTCTCCATCTTTTCATGCTGTCATCCAAAAACTACCCATCCTTCATTCTCCATCCCATCATGCTATCATCCAAAAACCACCTATCCTTCATTCTCCATCCCATCATGCTATCATCCAAAAAACACCTGTCTTTCATTCCCCATCCCATCATGCTATCATTCAAAAACCACCTGTCTTTCATTTTCCATCTCATCATGGTATCATCCAAAAACCACCCATCCTTCATTCTCCATCCCATCGTGCTATCATCCAAAAACCACCCGTCCTTCATTCTCCATCCCATGATGCTATCATCCAAAAACCACCCATCCTTCATTCTCCATCCCATCATGCTATCATCCGAAAACCACCCATCCTTCATTCTCCATCCCATCATGCTATCATCCAAAAACCACCCATCCTTCATTCTCCATCTTTTCATTCTGTCATCCAAAAACTACCTGTCCTTCATAGAGCTGTAGGTTTTTAAATTTCTTGTTCGGTTTCGGTTTTGGTTTTTCAGGTGGAGGAAAACCTCGGTTCGGTTCGGTTTTAGGTTTGTTCATGAGGCCAAGTAAAATTCAAGAAAACTCATTCTTATGTCCGGAGTCATAACTGAATGGTAGTGAAATTGTGTGAAACTCAATGAATGCCCGAAATAAGCTATAATATATGAAGAATCCGGAAGGCCAATATAATAATTACCTAAATATACAGAACTTTTATTGTGCTTGGCCATTTTTCGAGGTCTGACACCTACACGCAACTTGAGGAAAGCTGCAAACACAACTAAACTGAAATGTGGGAAATTCACAGAATGTAGCCTTCCCAGAGTAGTGAGAGTACCCAGACACTGCCAATGGCAGAGTCTGGGTATTCTCACTACTCTGGAATGGCTACATTCTGTGAATTTCTGCAGCAAGAGAGTATTTAATAAAAAACGAAAAACCTTAGATTACGGGATGTCGACGGTTTCGGTTTCGGTTTTTTAAAAAAACTAAAAACCTCGGTTTGGTTTCGGTTAACCTACAGCTCTAGTCCTTCATTCTCCATCCCATCATGCTATCATCCAAAAACCACCCGTACTTCATTCTCCATCCCATCATGCTATCATCCAAAAACCACCCGTCATTCCCCATCACATCATGCTGTCATCCAAAAACCACCCGTACTTCATTCTCCATCCCATCATGCTATCATTCAAAAACCACCCATCATTCATTCCCCATCCCATCATGCTGTCATCCAAAAACCACCCATCCTTCATTCTCCATCCCATCATGCTATCATCCAAAAACCACCCATCCTTCATTCTCCATCCCATTGTGCTATCATCCAAAAACAACCCATCCTTCATTCTCCATCCCATCATGCTATCATCCAAAAACCACCCATCCTTCATTCTCCATCCCATTGTGCTATCATCCAAAAACCACCCGTCATTCCCCATCCCATCATGCTGTCATCCAAAAACCACCCGTACTTCATTCTCCATCCCATCATGCTATCATTCAAAAACCACCCGTCATTCATTCCCCATCCCATCATGCTGTCATCCAAAAACCACCCGTCCTTCATTCTCCATCCCATCATGCTATCATCCAAAAACCACCCATCCTTCATTCTCCATCCCATCATGCTATCATCCAAAAACCACCCGTCTTTCATTCTCCATCTCATCATGCTGTCATCCACAAACCACCCGTCCTTCATTCTCCATCCCATCATGCTGTCATCCAAAAACCATCCGTCCCCCATTCTCCATCCCATCATGCTATCATCCAAAAAACACCCGTCTTTCATTCTCCATCTCATCATGCTGTCATCCACAAACCACCTGTCCTTCATTCTCCATCCCATGATGCTGCCATCCAAAAACCACCCGTCCCCCATTCTCCATCCCATGATGCTATCATCCAAAAACCACCCATCCTTCATTCTCCATCTCATCATGCTATCATCCAAAAACCACCTATCCTTCATTCTCCATCCCATCATGCTATGATCCCAAAACCACCCGTCTTTCATTCTCCATCTCATCATGCTATCATCCGAAAACCACCCATCATTCATTCACCATCTCACCATGCTATCATCCCAAACCACCTGTCCTTCATTCTCCATCTTTTCATGCTGTCATCCAAAAACTACCCATCCTTCATTCTCCATCCCATCATGCTATCATCCAAAAACCACCTATCCTTCATTCTCCATCCCATCATGCTATCATCCAAAAAACACCTGTCTTTCATTCCCCATCCCATCATGCTATCATTCGAAAACCATCTGTCTTTCATTCTCCATCTCATCATGGTATCATCCAAAAACCACCTGTCCTTCATTCTCCATCTTTTCATGCTGTCATCCAAAAACAACCTGTCCTTCATTCTCCATCCCATCATGCTATCATCCGAAAACCACCCATCCTTCATTCTCCATCTCATCATGGTATCATCCAAAAACCACCCGTCCTTCATTCTCCATCTTTTCATGCTGTCATCCAAAAACAACCCGTCCTTCATTCTCCATCCCATCATGCTATCATCCAAAAACCACCCATCATTCATTCACCATCTCACCATGCTATCATCCCAAACCACCTGTCCTTCATTCTCCATCTTTTCATGCTGTCATCCAAAAACTACCCGTCCTTCATTTTCCATCCCATCATGCTATTGTCTAAAAACTACCCATCCTTCATTCTCCATCCCATCATGCTATCATCCGAAAACCACCTGTCCTTCATTCTCCATCTTTTCATGCTGTCATCCAAAAACAACCCGTCCTTCATTCTCCATCCCATCATGCTATCATCCGAAAACCACCCATCATTCATTCTCCATCTCACCATGCTATCATCCCAAACGACCTGCCCTTCATTCTCCATCTTTTCATGCTGTCATCCAAAAACTACCCGTCCTTCATTTTCCATCCCATCATGCTATCGTCTAAAAACCACCCATCCTTCATTCTCCATCCCATCATGCTATCATCCGAAAACCACCTGTCCTTCATTCTCCATCTTTTCATGCTGTCATCCAAAAACAACCCGTCCTTCATTCTCCATCCCATCATGCTATCATCCGAAAACCACCCATCATTCATTCTCCATCTCACCATGCTATCATCCCAAACCACCTGTCCTTCATTCTCCATCTTCTCATGCTGTCATCCAAAAACAACCCGTCCTTCATTTTCCATCCCATCATGCTATCGTCTAAAAACCACCCGTCCTTCATTCTCCATCTCGTCATGGTATCATCCAAAAACCACCTGTCCTTCATTCTCCAACTTTTCATGCTGTCATCCAAAAACAACCCGTCCTTCATTCTCCATCCCATCATGCTATCATCCGAAAACCGCCCATCATTCATTCTCCATCTCACCATGCTATCATCCCAAACCACCCATCCTTCATTCTCCATCTCATCATGGTATCATCCAAAAACCACCTGTCCTTCATTCTCCATCTTTTCATGCTGTCATCCAAAAACAACCCGTCCTTCATTCTCCATCCCATCATGCTATCATCCAAAAACACCCATTATTCATTCTCCATCTCACAGTGCTATCATCCAAAAACACCTGTCCTTCATTCTCCATCTTTTCATGCTGTGATCCAAAAACTACCCGTCCTTCATTCTACATCCCATCATACCATCGTCTAAAAACCACCTGTCCTTCATTCTCCATCCCATCATGCTATCATCCAAAAACCACCCATCCTTCATTCTCCATCCCATCATGCTATCACCCAAAAACCACCCGTCCTTCATTTTTCATCCCATCATGCTATCATCCGAAAACCACCCATCCTTCATTCTCCATCCCATCATGCTATCATCCAAAAACCACCCATCCTTCATTCTCCATCCCATCATGCTATCGTCCAAAAAACATCCCTTCTTCATTCTCCATCTCATCATGCTATCATCCAAAAACCACCCATCCTTCATTCTCCATCCCATCATGCTATCATCCAAAAACAACCCATCCTTCATTCTCCATCCCATCATGCTATCATCCAAAACCACCCATCCTTCATTCTCCATCCCATCATGCTATCACCCAAAAACCACCCGTCCTTCATTCTTCATCCCATCATGCTATCATCCAAAAAACCACCCATCCTTCATTCTCCATCCCATCATGCTATCATCCAAAAACCACCCATCTTTCATTCCCCATCCCATCATGCTGTCATCCCAAAACCACCTGTCCTTCATTCTCCATCCCATCATGCTATCATCCAAAAACCACCCGTCATTCATTCCCCATCCCATCATGCTATCATCCAAAAACCACCCGTCCTTCATTCTCCATCCCATCATTCTATCACCCAAAAACCACCCGTCCTTCATTCTCCATCCCATCATGCTATCATCCAAAAACCACCCATCCTTCATTCTCCATCACATCATGCTATCACCCAAAAACCACCCATCCTTCATTCTTCATCCCATCATGCTATCATCCAAAAACCACCTGTCCTTCAGTCTCCATCCCATCATGCTATCATCCAAAAACCACCCATCTTTCATTCCCCATCCCATCATGCTATCATCCAAGGACCACCCATCCTTCATTCTCCATCCCATCGTGCTATCACCCAAAAACCACCCGTCCTTCATTCTTCATCCCATCATGCTATCACCAAAAACCACCTGTCCTTCATTCTCCATCCCATCATGCTATCAGCCAAAAACCACCCATCTTTCATTCCCCATCCCATCATGCTGTCATCCAAAAACCACCTGTCCTTCATTCTCCATCTCATCATGCTGTCATCCAAAAACCACCCTTCCTTCATTCTTCATCCCATCATGCTATCATCCGAAAACCACCCATCCTTCATTCTCCATCCCCTAATGCTATCATTGAAAAACCACCCATCCTTTATTCTCCATCCCACCATGCTATCATCCAAAAACCACCCGTCCTTCATTCTCCATCTTTTCATGCTGTCATCCAAAAACTACCCGTCCTTCATTTTCCATCCCATCATGCTATCGTCTAAAAACCACCCATCCTTCATTCTCCATCTCATCATGTTATCATCCAAAAACCACCTGTCCTTCATTCTCCATCTTTTCATGCTATCATCCAAAAACCACCAGTCCTTCATTCTCCATCTTTTCATGCTATCATCCAAAAACCACCCATTCTTCATTCTCCATCCCACCATGCTATCATCCAAAAACCACCCGTCCTTCATTCTCCATCCCATCATGCTATCATCCAAAAACCACCCATCCTTCATTCTCCATCTCATCATGCTATCATCCAAAAAACACCCATTCTTCATTCTCCATCTCATCATGCTATCATCCAAAAACCACCCATTCTTCATTCTCCATCCCATCATGCTATCATCCAAAAACCACCCATCCTTCATTCTCCATCCCATCATGCTATCATCCAAAAACCACCCTTTCTTCATTCTCCATCTCATCATGCTGTCATCCCAAAACCACCCATCCTTCATTCTCCATCCCATCATGCTATCATCCAAAACCATCAATTCTTCATTCTCCATCTCATCATGCTATCATCCAAAAACTATCCCTTCTTCGTTCTCCATCTCATCATCCAAAAACCACCCGTCCTGCATTGTTTATCCCATCATGCTACCATCCACAAACCACCCATCCTTGATTCTCCATACCATCATGCTATCATCCAGAAACCACTCGTCCTTCATTCTCAATCCCATCATGCTATCATCCAAAAACCACTTGTCCTTCATTCTCCATCTTTTCATGCTGTCATCCAAAAACTACCCATCCTTCATTCTCCATCCCATCATGCTATCATCCAAAAACCACCTATCCTTCATTCTCCATCCCATCATGCTATCATCCAAAAAACACCTGTCTTTCATTCCCCATCCCATCATGCTATCATTCAAAAACCACCTGTCTTTCATTTTCCATCTCATCATGGTATCATCCAAAAACCACCCATCCTTCATTCTCCATCCCATCGTGCTATCATCCAAAAACCACCCGTCCTTCATTCTCCATCCCATGATGCTATCATCCAAAAACCACCCATCCTTCATTCTCCATCCCATCATGCTATCATCCGAAAACCACCCATCCTTCATTCTCCATCCCATCATGCTATCATCCAAAAACCACCCATCCTTCATTCTCCATCTTTTCATTCTGTCATCCAAAAACTACCTGTCCTTCATAGAGCTGTAGGTTTTTAAATTTCTTGTTCGGTTTCGGTTTTGGTTTTTCAGGTGGAGGAAAACCTCGGTTCGGTTCGGTTTTAGGTTTGTTCATGAGGCCAAGTAAAATTCAAGAAAACTCATTCTTATGTCCGGAGTCATAACTGAATGGTAGTGAAATTGTGTGAAACTCAATGAATGCCCGAAATAAGCTATAATATATGAAGAATCCGGAAGGCCAATATAATAATTACCTAAATATACAGAACTTTTATTGTGCTTGGCCATTTTTCGAGGTCTGACACCTACACGCAACTTGAGGAAAGCTGCAAACACAACTAAACTGAAATGTGGGAAATTCACAGAATGTAGCCTTCCCAGAGTAGTGAGAGTACCCAGACACTGCCAATGGCAGAGTCTGGGTATTCTCACTACTCTGGAATGGCTACATTCTGTGAATTTCTGCAGCAAGAGAGTATTTAATAAAAAACGAAAAACCTTAGATTACGGGATGTCGACGGTTTCGGTTTCGGTTTTTTAAAAAAACTAAAAACCTCGGTTTGGTTTCGGTTAACCTACAGCTCTAGTCCTTCATTCTCCATCCCATCATGCTATCATCCAAAAACCACCCGTACTTCATTCTCCATCCCATCATGCTATCATCCAAAAACCACCCGTCATTCCCCATCACATCATGCTGTCATCCAAAAACCACCCGTACTTCATTCTCCATCCCATCATGCTATCATTCAAAAACCACCCATCATTCATTCCCCATCCCATCATGCTGTCATCCAAAAACCACCCATCCTTCATTCTCCATCCCATCATGCTATCATCCAAAAACCACCCATCCTTCATTCTCCATCCCATTGTGCTATCATCCAAAAACAACCCATCCTTCATTCTCCATCCCATCATGCTATCATCCAAAAACCACCCATCCTTCATTCTCCATCCCATTGTGCTATCATCCAAAAACCACCCGTCATTCCCCATCCCATCATGCTGTCATCCAAAAACCACCCGTACTTCATTCTCCATCCCATCATGCTATCATTCAAAAACCACCCGTCATTCATTCCCCATCCCATCATGCTGTCATCCAAAAACCACCCGTCCTTCATTCTCCATCCCATCATGCTATCATCCAAAAACCACCCATCCTTCATTCTCCATCCCATCATGCTATCATCCAAAAACCACCCGTCTTTCATTCTCCATCTCATCATGCTGTCATCCACAAACCACCCGTCCTTCATTCTCCATCCCATCATGCTGTCATCCAAAAACCATCCGTCCCCCATTCTCCATCCCATCATGCTATCATCCAAAAAACACCCGTCTTTCATTCTCCATCTCATCATGCTGTCATCCACAAACCACCTGTCCTTCATTCTCCATCCCATGATGCTGCCATCCAAAAACCACCCGTCCCCCATTCTCCATCCCATGATGCTATCATCCAAAAACCACCCATCCTTCATTCTCCATCTCATCATGCTATCATCCAAAAACCACCTATCCTTCATTCTCCATCCCATCATGCTATGATCCCAAAACCACCCGTCTTTCATTCTCCATCTCATCATGCTATCATCCGAAAACCACCCATCATTCATTCACCATCTCACCATGCTATCATCCCAAACCACCTGTCCTTCATTCTCCATCTTTTCATGCTGTCATCCAAAAACTACCCATCCTTCATTCTCCATCCCATCATGCTATCATCCAAAAACCACCTATCCTTCATTCTCCATCCCATCATGCTATCATCCAAAAAACACCTGTCTTTCATTCCCCATCCCATCATGCTATCATTCGAAAACCATCTGTCTTTCATTCTCCATCTCATCATGGTATCATCCAAAAACCACCTGTCCTTCATTCTCCATCTTTTCATGCTGTCATCCAAAAACAACCTGTCCTTCATTCTCCATCCCATCATGCTATCATCCGAAAACCACCCATCCTTCATTCTCCATCTCATCATGGTATCATCCAAAAACCACCCGTCCTTCATTCTCCATCTTTTCATGCTGTCATCCAAAAACAACCCGTCCTTCATTCTCCATCCCATCATGCTATCATCCAAAAACCACCCATCATTCATTCACCATCTCACCATGCTATCATCCCAAACCACCTGTCCTTCATTCTCCATCTTTTCATGCTGTCATCCAAAAACTACCCGTCCTTCATTTTCCATCCCATCATGCTATTGTCTAAAAACTACCCATCCTTCATTCTCCATCCCATCATGCTATCATCCGAAAACCACCTGTCCTTCATTCTCCATCTTTTCATGCTGTCATCCAAAAACAACCCGTCCTTCATTCTCCATCCCATCATGCTATCATCCGAAAACCACCCATCATTCATTCTCCATCTCACCATGCTATCATCCCAAACCACCTGCCCTTCATTCTCCATCTTTTCATGCTGTCATCCAAAAACTACCCGTCCTTCATTTTCCATCCCATCATGCTATCGTCTAAAAACCACCCATCCTTCATTCTCCATCCCATCATGCTATCATCCGAAAACCACCTGTCCTTCATTCTCCATCTTTTCATGCTGTCATCCAAAAACAACCCGTCCTTCATTCTCCATCCCATCATGCTATCATCCGAAAACCACCCATCATTCATTCTCCATCTCACCATGCTATCATCCCAAACCACCTGTCCTTCATTCTCCATCTTCTCATGCTGTCATCCAAAAACAACCCGTCCTTCATTTTCCATCCCATCATGCTATCGTCTAAAAACCACCCGTCCTTCATTCTCCATCTCGTCATGGTATCATCCAAAAACCACCTGTCCTTCATTCTCCAACTTTTCATGCTGTCATCCAAAAACAACCCGTCCTTCATTCTCCATCCCATCATGCTATCATCCGAAAACCGCCCATCATTCATTCTCCATCTCACCATGCTATCATCCCAAACCACCCATCCTTCATTCTCCATCTCATCATGGTATCATCCAAAAACCACCTGTCCTTCATTCTCCATCTTTTCATGCTGTCATCCAAAAACAACCCGTCCTTCATTCTCCATCCCATCATGCTATCATCCAAAAACACCCATTATTCATTCTCCATCTCACAGTGCTATCATCCAAAAACACCTGTCCTTCATTCTCCATCTTTTCATGCTGTGATCCAAAAACTACCCGTCCTTCATTCTACATCCCATCATACCATCGTCTAAAAACCACCTGTCCTTCATTCTCCATCCCATCATGCTATCATCCAAAAACCACCCATCCTTCATTCTCCATCCCATCATGCTATCACCCAAAAACCACCCGTCCTTCATTTTTCATCCCATCATGCTATCATCCGAAAACCACCCATCCTTCATTCTCCATCCCATCATGCTATCATCCAAAAACCACCCATCCTTCATTCTCCATCCCATCATGCTATCGTCCAAAAAACATCCCTTCTTCATTCTCCATCTCATCATGCTATCATCCAAAAACCACCCATCCTTCATTCTCCATCCCATCATGCTATCATCCAAAAACAACCCATCCTTCATTCTCCATCCCATCATGCTATCATCCAAAACCACCCATCCTTCATTCTCCATCCCATCATGCTATCACCCAAAAACCACCCGTCCTTCATTCTTCATCCCATCATGCTATCATCCAAAAAACCACCCATCCTTCATTCTCCATCCCATCATGCTATCATCCAAAAACCACCCATCTTTCATTCCCCATCCCATCATGCTGTCATCCCAAAACCACCTGTCCTTCATTCTCCATCCCATCATGCTATCATCCAAAAACCACCCGTCATTCATTCCCCATCCCATCATGCTATCATCCAAAAACCACCCGTCCTTCATTCTCCATCCCATCATTCTATCACCCAAAAACCACCCGTCCTTCATTCTCCATCCCATCATGCTATCATCCAAAAACCACCCATCCTTCATTCTCCATCACATCATGCTATCACCCAAAAACCACCCATCCTTCATTCTTCATCCCATCATGCTATCATCCAAAAACCACCTGTCCTTCAGTCTCCATCCCATCATGCTATCATCCAAAAACCACCCATCTTTCATTCCCCATCCCATCATGCTATCATCCAAGGACCACCCATCCTTCATTCTCCATCCCATCGTGCTATCACCCAAAAACCACCCGTCCTTCATTCTTCATCCCATCATGCTATCACCAAAAACCACCTGTCCTTCATTCTCCATCCCATCATGCTATCAGCCAAAAACCACCCATCTTTCATTCCCCATCCCATCATGCTGTCATCCAAAAACCACCTGTCCTTCATTCTCCATCTCATCATGCTGCCATCCAAAAACCACCCTTCCTTCATTCTTCATCCCATCATGCTATCATCCGAAAACCACCCATCCTTCATTCTCCATCCCCTAATGCTATCATTGAAAAACCACCCATCCTTTATTCTCCATCCCACCATGCTATCATCCAAAAACCACCCGTCCTTCATTCTCCATCTTTTCATGCTGTCATCCAAAAACTACCCGTCCTTCATTTTCCATCCCATCATGCTATCGTCTAAAAACCACCCATCCTTCATTCTCCATCTCATCATGTTATCATCCAAAAACCACCTGTCCTTCATTCTCCATCTTTTCATGCTATCATCCAAAAACCACCAGTCCTTCATTCTCCATCTTTTCATGCTATCATCCAAAAACCACCCATTCTTCATTCTCCATCCCATCATGCTATCATCCAAAAACCACCCATCCTTCATTCTCCATCTCATCATGCTATCATCCAAAAAACACCCATTCTTCATTCTCCATCTCATCATGCTATCATCCAAAAACCACCCATTCTTCATTCTCCATCCCATCATGCTATCATCCAAAAACCACCCATCCTTCATTCTCCATCCCATCATGCTATCATCCAAAAACCACCCTTTCTTCATTCTCCATCTCATCATGCTGTCATCCCAAAACCACCCATCCTTCATTCTCCATCCCATCATGCTATCATCCAAAACCATCAATTCTTCATTCTCCATCTCATCATGCTATCATCCAAAAACTATCCCTTCTTCGTTCTCCATCTCATCATCCAAAAACCACCCGTCCTGCATTGTTTATCCCATCATGCTACCATCCACAAACCACCCATCCTTGATTCTCCATACCATCATGCTATCATCCAGAAACCACTCGTCCTTCATTCTCAATCCCATCGTGCTATCATCCAAAAACCACCTGTCCTTCATTCTCCATCTTTTCATGCTATCATTCAAAAACCACCCGTCCTTCATTCTCCATCCCATCATGCTATCGTCTAAAAACCACCCGTCCTTCATTCTCCATCCCATCATGCTATCATCCAAAAACCACCCATCCTTCATTCTCCATCCCATCATGCCATCATCCAAAAACCACCCATCCTTCATTCTCCATCTCATCATGCTATCATCCAAAAACCACCCGTCTTTCATTCTCCATCTCATCATGGTATCATCCAAAGACCATCTGTCCTTCATTCTCCATCCCATCATGCTATCATCCAAAAACCATCCATCCTTCATTCTCCATTCCATCATGCTATCATCCAAAAAACACCCGTCTTTCATTCTCTATCTCGTCATGCTATCATCCAAAGACCACCCATCCTTCATTCTCCATCTCGTCATGCTATCATCCAAAGACCACCCATCCTTCATTCTCCATCTCATCATGCTATCACCCAAAAACCACCCATTCTTCATTCTCCATCCCATCATGCTATCATCCAAAAACCACCCATTCTTCATTCTCCATCCCATCATGCTATCACCCAAAAACCACCAGTTCTTCATTCTCCATCCCATCATGCTATCATCCAAAAACCACCTATCCTTCATTTTCCATCCCATGATGCTATCATCCAAAAACCACCCGTCCTTTATTCTCCATCCCATCATGCTATCATCCAAAAACCACCCATCCTTCATTCTTCATCCCACCACGCTATCATCCAAAAACCACCCATCCTTCATTCTCCATCCCACCATGCTATCATCCAAAAACCACCCGTCCTTTATTCTCCATCCCATCATGCTATCATCCAAAAACCACCCATCCTTCATTCTTCATCCCACCATGCTATCATCCAAAAACCACCCGTCATTCATTCCCTATCCCATCATGCTATCATCCAAAATCCACCCATCCTTCATTCTCCATCCCATCATGCTATCACCCCAAAACCACCCATCCTTCATTCTCCATCCCATGATGCTATCATCCAAAAACCACCCATCCTTCATTCTCCATCCCACCATGCTATCATCCAAAAACCACCCATCCTTCATTCTCCATCCCATCATGCTATCATCCAAAAACCACCCATCCTTCATTCTCCTTCCCATCATGCTATCATCCAAAAACCACCCATCCTTCATTCTCCATCTCATCATGCTATCATCCGAAATCCATCCCTTCTTCATTCTCCATCCCATCATGCTATCACCCAAAAACCACGCATCCTGCATTCTCCATCCCATCATGCTATCATCCAAAAGCCACCTGCCCTTCTTTCTCCATCCCCTCATGCCACCATCCCAAAACCACCCGTCCTTCAATCTCTATCCCATCGTGCTGTCATCCAGAAACCACCGTCATTTATTTTCCATCCCTTCATGCAAATAATCCAAAAAACCAACAGTCCTTCATTTTCTATTTCATCTTGGTATCCTCAGAAACCATTCGTACTTTATTATCCATCTCATTTCCTCATTATACTCCTGTTGAATCGCATTATGTCAGTCTGATATTTGTGGCATTCAAAGAGAAAGTCATTCAGATTGTCTGTTACTCACAAAATATATATTAGGCACTCCCTGTCAACATCTTGTGCAAGCTCCAGCACCCTATTGATTGCTTCCAGTGCTGGCCTACTGATTGTTTTCAGTGCTCTACTGATTGCTTCCAATGCCCTATTGATTGCTTCCAGTGCCCTATTGATTGCTTCCAGTTTGATTGCTTCCAGTGCCCTATTGATTGCTTCCAGAGCCTATTAGTTGCTTCCAGTTCCCCATTGTTTGCTTCCAGTACCCCATTGATTGCTTCCAGTGCCCTATTGATTGCTTCCAATGCCCTATTGATTGCTTACAGTGCCCTATTAGTTGCTTCCAGTGCTCCATTGTTTGCTTCCAGTGCCCCATTGGTTGCTGCCAGTGCCATATTGATTGCTTCCAGTGCCCTATCGATTGCTTCCAGTGCCCTATTAGTTGTTTCCAGTGCCCTATTAGTTGCTTCCAGTGCCCCATTGTTTGCTTCCAGTGCCCCATTGATTGCTTCCAGTGCCATACTGATTGCTGCCAGTGCCCTATTAATTGCTTCCAGTGCCCTATTGATTGCTTCCAGTGCCACTGTATTGCTCGGCCATTTTATCCATCTACCTGTAGCATCCTTCTATAAAATGTCAACTCTTTACAACAATTTGATTTAGACTTATCACGTATATTATACTTGACAGATACCATCATTTCCTAAATGTTTTTCAGCTGATTAATAATTTGCTTACCTTTCATACTTAGTTTATTTTTGTGATTTTGATAGATTCCGCTTGTTGTGATGTTTATATTGATCCCCAAATACTCGTAGTCACCTCTCTCCTACATTAACTAGGTTGATGTCACCTTCCCGGCAGAGAACTCCCCAACTTTCCTTCAATTTTGCTCCACCAGTGTTCAAGCTGGCCTCAATGCCACATTCCCAGTAGGGAACTCCCAACTCTCTTCCTTCAAGTTGACTCCTCCACCAGTGTTCAAGCTGGCCTCAATGTCACATTCCCAGTAGGGAACTCCTGACTCTCTTCCTTCAAGTTGACTCCTCCACCAGTGTTCAAGCTGGCCTCAATGTCACATTCCCAGTAGGGAACTCCCAACTCTCTTCCTTCAAGTTGACTCCTCCACCAGTGTTCATGCTGGCCTCAATGCCACATTCCCAGTAGGGAACTCCCAACTCTCTTCCTTCAAGTTGACTCCTCCACCAGTGTTCAAGCTGGCCTCAATGTCACATTCCCAGTAGGGAACTCCCAACTCTCTTCCTTCAAGTTGACTCCCCCACCAGTGTTCAAGCTGGCCTCAATGTCACATTCCCAGTAGGGAACTCCCAACTCTCTTCCTTCAAGTTGACTCCTCCACCAGTGTTCATGTTGGCCTCAATGTTACCTTCCCAGCAGAGAACTCCCAACTTGCCTTCAATTTGGCTCCATCAGTGTTCATGCTGGCCTCAATGTCACATTCCCAGTAGTGAACTCCCAACTCTCTTCCTTCAAGTTGACTCCTCCACCAGTGTTCATGCTGGCCTCAATGTTACCTTCCCAGCAGAGAACTCCCAACTCGCCTTCAATTTGGCTCCATCAGTGTTTAAGCTGGCCTCAATGTCACATTCCCAGTAGGGAACTCCCAACTCTCTTCCTTCAAGTTGAATCCTCCACCAGTGTTCAAGCTGGCCTCAATGTCACATTCCCAGTAGGGAACTCCCAACTCTCTTCCTTCAAGTTGACTCCTCCACCAGTGTTCAAGCTGGCTTCAATGCCACATTCCCAGTAGTGAACTCCCAACTCTCTTCCTTCAAGTTGACTCCTCCACCAGTGTTCATGCTGGCCTCAATGTTACCTTCCCAGCAGAGAACTCCCAACTCGCCTTCAATTTGGCTCCATCAGTGTTCATGCTGGCCTCAATGTCACCTTCCCGGTAGAGAACTCCCAACCCTCATCCTTCAATTTGACTAACTCTACCAGAGCTCAAGCTGGCCTCAATGTCATCTTCCCAGTAGAGAACTCACCTTCCCAGCAGAGAACTCCCAACTCTCCTTCAATTTGACTCCATCAGTGTTCATGCTGGCCTCAATGTCACCTTCCCAGTAGAGAACTCCCAACTCTCGCCCTTCAATAGGGCTCCACTTCCTGCTGGCCTAAATGTCACCTTCCCAGCAGAGAACTCCCCAACTCTCCTCCATCATTCTGGCTCCCTCCACCAGTGTTCATGCCAGCCTCATTGTCACTTTCCCAGTGGGGAACTCCCAACTCTCCTTCAAGTTGGTTCCCTCCACCAGTGTTCAGTGTTCATGCTGGCCTCAATGTCTCCTTCCCAGTAAAGACCACCCCAACTCTCCTCCTTCATTTTGGCTCCCTCCACCAGTGTTCATGCTGACCTCAATGTCATCTTCACAGCAGAGAACTCCCAACTCTCCTTCAATTTGGCTTCCTCCACCACTGTTCATGCTGGCCTCACTCCTCCTTCAGTTTGGCTTCCTCCACCAGTGTTCACGCTGGCCTCAAACCATTTTGTGCTAAATCTTTAGCCAATCTGGATTGTTTGTTGCCAAACAAAGTGCTTTGGTGCCAAACCCCAATTGGAGATGGGAAATGGGGGGGGGGGGGGGTGATGTGTGATTTTTTGCTAATGGGAGAGGGGAAAACCAACCTATCGAGGTAAATTATAGAAGTACACAGTCACGCACCGAGGTACTCAAAAATACCGAGGTAAATTTCCCGTTATCTCGGTAAGTCAACCTCACTCTGTTACTACACTTTCAGTGCTGGATCCTATAAACATAATTTGAGAAGTACCTCGCTTCTTCAGTACGGAATTTGTGAGTGTGCATCTGTGTGTAACACACTCCGTAAGCAGAAGTCCGACATGACTAATTTTTGCAGCTGATGCATGCGTATGCTAGTTGAATATTAATTATCTTCAACGAATGTCCGTACGCTTCATGAAACTGATAAAAAAAGGGACACTACCTGGGAAGGACATTACCATCAAAGGAACACTACCTTGGAACGACATTACCTTATTATATACCTCGGAAAGACACTGCCATATAAGGCTGTGCCTCAGTTTGTATGTGGCATGCCTAACATTTAGCCCTTCATGCTAGACAAAAACGTGGACAGTCCTTGTATAGTCCATGTTATGACAGGATAAAATACGAAATATCTCCTTCCTGGGAGCCTTGGAAAGCGATTACCTCGCTCAGCTGGTATGAAATAGATACCTCACAATGTAAGGAAAACCAGTATGTGTGTGTGTGTCGGTGGGTGTGGGTGTGTGTGTGTATGTGTGTGTGTGTGTTTGAGTGTGTGTGGGGATAGGTGATGGATTAAAGCCTATTTTTGGGAAACAATTGCCAATCTTGCCTCCTGCCTTTTTGTCACTCTCTCTTAATGGGTAATAATGCAGATGCATGTGGTCAAAATAATTCCACTCAAACGATATGAAACACAACCACATAATATGAAGTTTTCAAACTACGGTCTCTGCACTTCAGTGGAAAGCACAAATATTGGCTTTCATCACACTACAAATTAAGAGAGATTGTCTTTCCACCAAGCTTGAATTTTTTTATTTAAAATCAATGTTCAGAAGGAACTATCTTCTCAATTCTCACTGACAAAAATGGCAATTTCTTGAAGAGTGAATGGACAGTTATTAACAGAATACCAACATGTCTCCACTCAATCAGTGATCAAGTTGTAACATGCCTCCACTCTATCATTGATCAAGTTGAATTCTGTGCGAGAAAGAACCAACACGCATCCGCAATCAAGTTGAATGATGACATACTTTCACTCTATCAGTGATCAAGTTTCAACATGCCTCCACTCTATCAGTGATCAAGTTCCAACATGCCTCCACTCTATCAGTGGTCAAGTTCCAACATGCCTCCACTCTATCAGTGGTCAAGTTCCAACATGCCTCCACTCTATCAGTGGTCAAGTTCCAACATGCCTCCACTCTATCAGTGGTCAAGTTCCAACATGCCTCCACTCTATCAGTGGTCAAGTTCCAACATGCCTCCACTCTATCAGTGGTCAAGTTCCAACATGCCTCCACTCTATCAGTGGTCAAGTTCCAACATGCCTCCACTCTATCAGTGGTCAAGTTCCAACATGCCTTCACTCTATCAGTGGTCAAGTTGCAACATGCCTCCACTCTATCAGTGGTCAAGTTCCAACATGCCTCCACTCTATCAGTGGTCAAGTTCCAACATGCCTCCACTCTATCAGTGGTCAAGTTCCAACATGCCTCCACTCTATCAGTGGTCAAGTTCCAACATGCCTCCACTCTATCAGTGGTCAAGTTCCAACATGCCTCCACTCTATCAGTGGTCAAGTTCCAACATGCCTCCACTCCATCAGTGGTCAAGTTCCAACATGCCTCCACTCTATCAGTGGTCAAGTTCCAACATGCCTTCACTCTATCAGTGGTCAAGTTGCAACATGCCTCCACTCTATCAGTGGTCAAGTTCCAACATGCCTCCACTCTATCAGTGGTCAAGTTCCAACATGCCACCACTCTATCAGTGGTCAAGTTCCAACATGCCTCCACTCTATCAGTGGTCAAGTTGAATGATGGCATGCCTCTGTTCTATCATTGATTAAGTTGAAATATGTGGGAGAGAAATCCAGCATGCCCCTTCTCTATCAGTGATCAAGTTGAATGGTGACATGCCTCTGTTCTATCTTTGATCAAGTTTAAAGCTGTGGGAGAGAGAACCAACATGCCTCTGCTCTATCGGTGATCAAGTTGAATGATGTGGGAGAGAGAACCAACATGCCTCTGCTCTATCTGTGATCAAGTTTAAAGATGTGGGAGAGAGAACCAACATGCCTCTGCTCTAGCAGTGATCAAGTTGAATGATGTGGGAGAGAGAACCAACATGCCTCTGCTCTATCTGTGATCAAGTTGAATGACGACATGCCTCTGCTCTAGCAGTGATCATGTTGAATGATGTGGGAGAGAGAACCAACATGCCTCTGCTCTATCTGTGATCAAGTTGAATGATGACATGCCTCTGCTCTAGCAGTGATCATGTTGAATGATGTGGGAGAGAGAACCAACATGCCTCTGCTCTATCTGTGATCAAGTTGAATGATGTGGGAGAGAGAACCAACATGCCTCTGCTCTATCTGTGATCAAGTTTAAAGATGTGGGAGAGAGAACCAACATGCCTCTGCTCTAGCAGTGATCAAGTTGAATGATGTGGGAGAGAGAACCAACGTGCCTCTGCTCTATCAGTGATCAAGTTGAATGATGTGGGAGAGAGAACCAACATGCCTCTGCTCTAGCAGTGATCAAGTTGAATGATGTGGGAGAGAGAACCAACGTGCCTCTGCTCTATCAGTGATCAAGTTGAATGATGTGGGAGAGAGAACCAACATGCCTCTGCTCTATCGGTGATCAAGTTGAATGATGACATGCCTCCACTCTATAAGTGATCAAGTTGAATGATGACATGTCTCCGCTCTATCAGTGATCAAGTTGAATGATGACATGTCTCCACTCTATCAGTGATCAAGTTGAATGATGACATGTCTCTGCTCTATCAGTGATTAAGATGAATGATGAAATGCCTCTGCTCTATCAGTGATCAAGTTGAATGATGACATGTCTCCACTCTATCAGTGATCAAGTTGAATGATGACATGTCTCTGCTCTATCAGTGATTAAGTTGAATGATGATATGCCTCTGCTCCATCAGTGATCAAGTTGAATGATGACATGTCTCCACTCTATCAGTGATCAAGTTGAATGATGACATGCCTCCACTCTATCAGTCATCAAGTTGAATGATGACATGCCTCTGCTCTAGCAGTGATCATGTTGAATGATGTGGGAGAGAAAACCAACATGCCTCTGCTCTATCAGTGATCAGGTTGAATGATGTGGAAGAGAGAACCAACATGCCTCTGCTCTATCGGTGATCAAATTGAATAATGTAGGAGAGAGAAGAAATGTTTTGCATACACCAAAGGTGTGAAGGGACAGTACTGGGCAGAATAGCCCCTTTCAACCCAGGTGAATTAAAGTTTTTTTCACTTAATGTCTGACTGAGGTAGAAGTGGAGAGAAAGGACATGAGGTAGTTCCCTGTCATTACTGGCAAGATCTTTTCTTCATTCGGATTCCATTGGAATGATTTGTCTTCTTGGGAGTGCTAGTAACCCCAGTAGGTTTGCTGCCTCAATTACTGTTGTAGACTTGTGTAAACACATCGATGCCTGCTTAAGATTGGTTGCTTAACCACTTGATTTTTTTTATCCAGCTCTGCTTGTGTTATTCATGGGAAGGCAGTTCGGGTTCGGAAGGAAAAATGGGAAGCTGAGAGAAAGCGGCATCCATTTCCACTTCAGTCTCCACATGTCATTCTGTATCCATGACTACTGTAAGGGAGGGTGTGTCTGTTGGATAGGTGGAGCTGATGAGGAGGGGTATTGGTAGCTGCCTCTTCTGCCCTCTGTACCTTACCTTTGGCTTTCTTCTTTTCCAGAAAAGCCTCCAGGCATTTGGTATTCTGACATCTGATAGAATGTTTCTTCTCTTTCTTTTTCTCTGGGAGTAGTTCCAAATTCAGACTCCCTCAGAGGAGAAAAAGTCCCCTCACTGAAAGTGTTCCCTCTCCAGGAGGATGGCGTGCTGTGCTCTGATGCGAACTCCAAAGTCAAATAGACTGTCTTGCTTTTCACTTATTTTAGAACTTAGATGATGAACATTAAGGATGGGTGGTATTAGTATTTTGAGTTTGGTATCAGTTTTGGTGTTTTTAGGGGGATATACCATGGTATCGAATTGGTATATGATATCTGATGACTGAAATTTGTTGATAGTACCAAAGGGGAATTCACATCAGACTCATACACAATAAGTTGTTCTTGTACCATTCAACCACAGCTCCACAAATGCCACTGCAGTGACCTCAATATTGGCCTTCTTTTGCCAACACAAATCATATCAACAGTAATTTTGTGACCTGTTCCAAACACACCTTAACCTTTATAGTCCTATTTCAGTCTTTTGCGATCTCGGAGCATGTGCACTTAACTTGCCATCAGTAGGAGGTCCTGAAGACAAGAGACAAATTACTTGAACAGTGATTTCTAGTCAAGTCTTGTCTACCTCAGCAGGCAACCAAGACTTGACTAGAAATCAGTGCTGAGCAACTAGACGTGTACAGGTTGTAGAGTCTAGTGGGAATTTGGGATGATTGCCCAGGGCTTTATTGGCTACCTCAGCAGGCAACCAAGACTTGACTAGAAATCAGTGCTGAGCAACTAGAATGTACAGGTTGTAGAGTGTAGTGGGAATTTGGGACGATTGCCCAGGCCTTTATTGGTTAACAAAACTGAAAAGAAAATCAGTCACATCTTTCATAAAATGAACATTTCAAGCCTCAACAAGGTCTTATAAAAAGTGAATGCAGGAAAATTTGAAAATATAGATAGTTTTCATATTTAATGATTTGTTCTGTTCGGCTTTTCGGTATCCCCATGGGTTCGGTATCGGTTCGTTTTTTTGGTATCCCCATGGTTTCAGTATTGGTTCAGTTTTTCAGTATCCCCATGGTTTCACTATCGGCTCGGTTTTTTTGGTATATTGACCATCTCTAATGAACATGTATATACTTTGCCATTGATAATTATTAAAGGATAATAAAGAAACTTCGCATCTGTCTTTCAGACCCAAGGCGTGATATAAAACACAAATATATTTATCATAACCGAATGATTAGTTAATTATCCATCACTTTGTCTCTTCTTTTGTAGAGACATAGAAGAATTATATAGTGGAGAGTTTCCTGTAGTTAGAACTCTGTCAGACTGTCGCTGTCCAACAACTGCTCCAAGGGTCAATCCAATCAACACATATTATTGTATAAGAAATAATTTACCAGATACCACGACAGATATGAAGTCACGACTCAACACGTATGCACATCCACTAGAATATCTCAATGATGGTGACGTAAATAGTGTATGGATTTCAAAGTTCCAGAATGATGTTAGTTTAGTGATACAACTTGGTGATGACTTTGAAGTAAGTAACCTAATTCAGAATGATGTTAGTTTAGTGATACAACTTGGTGATGACTTTGAAGTAAGTAACCTAATTCAGAATGATGTTAGTTTAGTGATACAGCTTGGTGATGACTTTGAAGTAAGTAACCTAATTCAGAATGATAGTAGTTTAGTGATACAACTTGGTGATGACTTTGAAGTAAGTAACCTAAATCAGAATGATGTTAGTTTAGTGATACAACTTGGTGATGACTTTGAAGTAAGTAACCTAATTCAGAATGATAGTAGTTTAGTGATACAACTTGGTGATGACTTTGAAGTAAGTAACCTAATTCAGAATGATGTTAGTTTAGTGATACAACTTGGTGATGAGATTGAAGTAAGTAACCTAATTCAGAATGATGTTAGTTTAGTGATACATCTTGGTGAAGACTTTGAAGTAAGTAACCTAATTCAGAATGATAGTAGTTTAGTGATACAACTTGGTGATGACTTTGAAGTAAGTAACCTAAATCAGAATGATGTTAGTTTAGTGATACAACTTGGTGATGACTTTGAAGTAAGTAACCTAATTAAGAATGATAGTAGTTTAGTGATACAACTTGGTGATGACTTTGAAGTAAGTAACCTAATTCAGAATGATGTTAGTTTAGTGATACAACTTGGTGATGAGATTGAAGTAAGTAACCTAATTCAGAATGATGTTAGTTTAGTGATACAACTTGGTGATGACTTTGAAGTAAGTAACCTAATTCAGAATGATGTTAGTTTAGTGATACAACTTGGTGATGAAATTGAAGTAAGTAACCTAATTCAGAATGATAGTAGTTTAGTGATACAACTTGGTGATGACTTTGAAGTAAGTAACCTAATTCAGAATGATGTTAGTTTAGTGATACAACTTGGTGATGACTTTGAAGTAAGTAACCTAATTCAGAATGATGTTAGTTTAGTGATACAACTTGGTGATGAGATTGAAGTAAGTAACCTAATTCAGAATGATGTTAGTTTAGTGATACAACTTGGTGATGACTTTGAAGTAAGTGTCCTAATTCAGAATGATAGTAGTTTAGTGATACAACTTGGTGATGACTTTGAAGTAAGTAATCTAATTCAGAATGATGTTAGTTTAGTGATACAACTTGGTGATGACTTTGAAGTAAGTAACCTAATTCAGAATGATGGTAGTTTAGTGATACAACTTGGTGATGACTTTGAAGTTAGTAACCTAATTCAGAATGATGTTAGTTTAGTGATACAACTTGGTGATGAGATTGAAGTAAGTAACCTAATTCAGAATGATGTTAGTTTAGTGATACAACTTGGTGATGACTTTGAAGTAAGTATCCTAATTCAGAATGATAGAAGTTTAGTGATACAACTTGGTGATGACTTTGATGTAAGTAACCTAATTCAGAATGATAGTAGTTTAGTGATACAACTTGGTGATGACTTTGATGTAAGTAACCTAATTCAGAATAATAGTAGTTTAGTGGCACAACTTGGTGATGACTTTGATGTAAGTAACCTAATTCCGAATGATGTTAGTTTAGTGATACAACTTGGTGATAACTTTGAAGTAAGTAACCTAATTCAGAATGATAGTAGTTTAGTGATACAACTTGGTGATGACTTTGAAGTAAGTAACCTAATTCAGAATGATGTTAGTTTAGTGATACAACTTGGTGATGAGTTTGAAGTAAGTAACCTAATTCAGAATGATGTTAGTTTAGTGATACAACTTGGTGATGAGATTGAAGTAAGTAACCTAATTCAGAATGATGTTAGTTTAGTGATACAACTTGGTGATGACTTTGAAGTAAGTATCCTAATTCAGAATGATAGTAGTTTAGTGATACAACTTGGTGATGACTTTGATGTATGTAACCTAATTCAGAATGATAGTAGTTTAGTGGCACAACTTGGTGATGACTTTGATGTAAGTAACCTAATTCAGAATGATGTTAGTTTAGTGATACAACTTGGTGATGAGTTTGAAGTAAGTAACCTAATTCAGAATGATGTTAGTTTAGTGATACAACTTGGTGATATCATTGAAGTAAGTAACCTAATTCAGAATGATGTTAGTTTAGTGATACAACTTGGTGATGACTTTGAAGTAAGTATCCTAATTCAGAATGATAGTAGTTTAGTGATACAACTTGGTGATGACTTTGATGTAAGTAACCTAATTCAGAATGATAGTAGTTTAGTGATACAACTTGGTGATGACTTTGAAGTAAGTAACCTAATTCAGAATGATAGTAGTTTAGTGATACAACTTGGTGATGAAATTGAAGTAAGTAACCTAATTCAGAATGGTGTTAGTTTAGTGATACAACTTGGTGATGACTTTGAAGTAAGTAACCTAATTCAGAATGATGTTAGTTTAGTGATACAACTTGGTGATGACTTTGAAGTAAGTAACCTAATTCAGAATGATGTTAGTTTAGATATACAACTTGGTGATGACTTTGAAGTAAGTAACCTAATTCAGAATGATGTTAGTTTAGTGATACAACTTGGTGATGACTTTGAAGTAAGTAACCTAATTCAGAATGATGTTAGTTTAGTGATACAACTTGGTGATGAGATTGAAGTAAGTAACCTAATTCAGAATGATGTTAGTTTAGTGATACAACTTGGTGATGACTTTGAAGTAAGTAACCTAATTCAGAATGATAGTAGTTTAGTGATACAACTTGGTGATGACTTTGATGTAAGTAACCTAATTCAGAATGATGTTAGTTTAGTGATACAACTTGGTGATGACTTTGAAGTAAGTAACCTAATTCAGAATGATATTAGTTTAGTGATACAACTTGGTGATGAGATTGAAGTAAGTAACCTAATTCAGAATGATGTTAATTTAGTGATACAACTTGGTGATGACTTTGAAGTAAGTAACCAAATTCAGAATGATATTAGTTTAGTGATACAACTTGGTGATGACTTTGATGTAAGTAACCTAATTCCGAATAATGTTAGTTTAGTGATACAACTTGGTGATGAGATTGAAGTAAGTAACCTAATTCAGAATGATGTTAGTTTTGTGATACAACTTGGTGATGACTTTGAAGTAAGTAACCTAATTCAGAATGATGGTAGTTTAGTGATACAACTTGGTGATGAGATTGAAGTAAGTAACCTAATTCAGAATGATGTTAATTTAGTGATACAACTTGGTGATGACTTTGAAGTAAGTAACCTAATTCAGAATGATATTAGTTTAGTGATACAACTTGGTGATGACTTTGAAGTAAGTAACCTAATTCAGAATGATGTTAGTTTAGTGATACAACTTGGTGATGAGATTGAAGTAAGTAACCTAATTCAGAATGATGTTAGTTTTGTGATACAACTTGGTGATGACTTTGAAGTAAGTAACCTAATTCAGAATGATGTTAGTTTAGTGATACAACTTGGTGATGACTTTGATGTAAGTAACCTAATTCAGAATGATGTTAGTTTAGCGATACAACTTGGTGATGACTTTGAAGTAAGTAACCTAATTCAGAATGATAGTAGTTTAGTGATATAACTTGGTGATGACTTTGAAGTAAGTAACCTAATTCAGAATGATGTTAGTTTAGTGATACAACTTGGTGATGACTTTGAAGTAAGTATCATAAATTAGAATGATAGTAGTTTAGTGATACAACTTGGTGATGACTTTGATGTAAGTAACCTAATTCAGAATGATAGTAGTTTAGTGATACAACTTGGTGATGAGATTGAAGTAAGTAACCTAATTCAGAATGATGTTAGTTTAGTGATACAACTTGGTGATGACTTTGAAGTAAGTATCCTAATTCAGAATAATAGTAGTTTAGTGATACAACTTGGTGATGACTTTGATGTATGTAACCTAATTCAGAATGATAGTAGTTTAGTGGCACAACTTGGTGATGACTTTGATGTAAGTAACCTAATTCAGAATGATGTTAGTTTAGTGATACAACTTGGTGATGAGTTTGAAGTAAGTAACCTAATTCAGAATGATGTTAGTTTAGTGATACAACTTGGTGATATCATTGAAGTAAGTAACCTAATTCAGAATGATGTTAGTTTAGTGATACAACTTGGTGATGACTTTGAAGTAAGTATCCTAATTCAGAATGATAGTAGTTTAGTGATACAACTTGGTGATGACTTTGATGTAAGTAACCTAATTCAGAATGATAGTAGTTTAGTGATACAACTTGGTGATGACTTTGAAGTAAGTAACCTAATTCAGAATGATAGTAGTTTAGTGATACAACTTGGTGATGAAATTGAAGTAAGTAACCTAATTCAGAATGGTGTTAGTTTAGTGATACAACTTGGTAATGACTTTGAAGTAAGTAACCTAATTCAGAATGATGTTAGTTTAGTGATACAACTTGGTGATGACTTTGAAGTAAGTAACCTAATTCAGAATGATGTTAGTTTAGATATACAACTTGGTGATGACTTTGAAGTAAGTAACCTAATTCAGAATGATGTTAGTTTAGTGATACAACTTGGTGATGACTTTGATGTAAGTAACCTAATTCAGAATGATGTTAGTTTAGTGATACAACTTGGTGATGACTTTGATGTAAGTAACCTAATTCAGAATGATGTTAGTTTAGATATACAACTTGGTGATGACTTTGAAGTAAGTAACCTAATTCAGAATGATGTTAGTTTAGTGATACAACTTGGTGATGACTTTGATGTAAGTAACCTAATTCAGAATGATGTTAGTTTAGATATACAACTTGGTGATGACTTTGAAGTAAGTAACCTAATTCAGAATGATGTTAGTTTAGTGATACAACTTGGTGATGACTTTGAAGTAAGTAACCTAATTCAGAATGATGTTAGTTTAGTGATACAGCTTGGTGATGACTTTGAAGTAAGTAACCTAATTCAGAATGATGTTAGTTTAGTGATACAACTTGGTGATGAGATTGAAGTAAGTAACCTAATTCAGAATGATGTTAGTTTAGTGATACAACTTGGTGATGACTTTGAAGTAAGTAACCTAATTCAGAATGATAGTAGTTTAGTGATACAACTTGGTGATGACTTTGATGTAAGTAACCTAATTCAGAATGATGTTAGTTTAGATATACAACTTGGTGATGAAATTGAAGTAAGTAACCTAATTCAGAATGGTGTTAGTTTAGTGATACAACTTGGTAATGACTTTGAAGTAAGTAACCTAATTCAGAATGATGTTAGTTTAGTGATACAACTTGGTGATGACTTTGAAGTAAGTAACCTAATTCAGAATGATGTTAGTTTAGATATACAACTTGGTGATGACTTTGATGTAAGTAACCTAATTCAGAATGATGTTAGTTTAGTGATACAACTTGGTGATGACATTGAAGTAAGTAACCTAATTCAGAATGATGTTAGTTTAGTGATACAACTTGGTGATGAGATTGAAGTAAGTAACCTAATTCAGAATGATGTTAGTTTAGTGATACAACTTGGTGATGACTTTGAAGTAAGTAACCTAATTCAGAATGATAGTAGTTTAGTGATACAACTTGGTGATGACTTTGATGTAAGTAACCTAATTCAGAATGATGTTAGTTTAGTGATACAACTTGGTGATGACTTTGAAGTAAGCAACCTAATTCAGAATGATATTAGTTTAGTGATACAACTTGGTGATGAGATTGAAGTAAGTAACCTAATTCAGAATGATGTTAATTTAGTGATACAACTTGGTGATGACTTTGAAGTAAGTAACCTAATTCAGAATGATATTAGTTTAGTGATACAACTTGGTGATGACTTTGATGTAAGTAACCTAATTCAGAATGATAGTAGTTTAGTGATACAACTTGGTGATGACTTTGATGTAAGTAACCTAATTCCGAATGATGTTAGGTTAGTGATACAACTTGGTGATGACTTTGAAGTAAGTAACCTAATTCAGAATGATGTTAGTTTAGTGATACAACTTGGTGGTGACTTTGAAGTAAGTATCCTAATTCAGAATGATAGTAGTTTAGTGATACAACTTGGTGATGACTTTGAAGTAAGTAACCTAATTCAGAATGATGTTAGTTTAGTGATACAACTTGGTGATGACTTTGAAGTAAGTAACCTAATTCAGAATGATGTTAGTTTAGTGATACAACTTGGTGGTGAAATTGAAGTAAGTAACCTAATTCAGAATGATGTTAGTTTAGTGATACAACTTGGTGATGACTTTGAAGTAAGTAACCTAATTCAGAATGATGTTAGTTTAGTGATACAGCTTGGTGATGACTTTGAAGTAAGTAACCTAATTCAGAATGATAGTAGTTTAGTGATACAACTTGGTGATGACTTTGAAGTAAGTAACCTAAATCAGAATGATGTTAGTTTAGTGATACAACTTGGTGATGACTTTGAAGTAAGTAACCTAATTCAGAATGATAGTAGTTTAGTGATACAACTTGGTGATGAGATTGAAGTAAGTAACCTAATTCAGAATGATGTTAGTTTAGTGATACAACTTGGTGATGACTTTGAAGTAAGTAACCTAATTCAGAATGATAGTAGTTTAGTGATACAACTTGGTGATGACTTTGAAGTAAGTAACCTAAATCAGAATGATGTTAGTTTAGTGATACAACTTGGTGATGACTTTGAAGTAAGTAACCTAATTCAGAATGATAGTAGTTTAGTGATACAACTTGGTGATGAGATTGAAGTAAGTAACCTAATTCAGAATGATGTTAGTTTTGTGATACAACTTGGTGATGACTTTGAAGTAAGTAACCTAATTCAGATTGATGTTAGTTTAGTGATACAACTTGGTGATGACTTTGATGTAAGTAACCTAATTCAGAATGATGTTAGTTTAGTGATACAACTTGGTGATGACTTTGAAGTAAGTAACCTAATTCAGAATGATAGTAGTTTAGTGATATAACTTGGTGATGACTTTGAAGTAAGTAACCTAATTCAGAATGATGTTAGTTTAGTGATACAACTTGGTGATGACTTTGAAGTAAGTATCATAATTTAGAATGATAGTAGTTTAGTGATACAACTTGGTGATGACTTTGATGTAAGTAACCTAATTCAGAATGATAGTAGTTTAGTGGCACAACTTGGTGATGACTTTGATGTAAGTAACCTAATTCCGAATGATGTTAGTTTAGTGATACAACTTGGTGATGACTTTGAAGTAAGTAACCTAATTCAGAATGATGTTAGTTTAGTGATACAACTTGGTGATTAGATTGAAGTAAGTAACCTAATTCAGAATGATGTTAGTTTAGTGATACAACTTGGTGATGACTTTGAAGTAAGTATCCTAATTCAGAATGATAGTAGTTTAGTGATACAACTTGGTGATGACTTTGATGTAAGTAAAAGGTCTCTTACAACCGGTCGTGCGTGCTTCTACGAGCGGTTTGCGTGCAAAAAAATGGCCAAGTAGTAAGATACACGCACGTGGAACATACTTTTTTTAGTGGACGCAAACACGACTCAAAGCACGCACCCCGAAAACTGGCCAGCCAGTTTTTCACTACGACCTGTCTGCGACAATTAAAACGCCTGGAGCATGCTCGTAGCACGCAAGACAAAAGTACTGAGTAAGTGCACTAGGCGTGCGTGTAATGCAGGAAAAGCATGCAGAAATTCCGGGATATTTTACCACGAAGACGTACTTACCACGCAAGAGACTCGAAAGTTCAAATTGCTTTCAATGTACGTGTTAACAAAAAGGGGGGTGAGTGCACTTCCTCCGTGTGTTTATCTTACTTTCAAAGTGCGTGGCGAGTACTACTACCGTACTTGTGAAGTGCGTCACACGAAGACGACGCACGTGACCAGCACGATAAAAGTGCATCACATGTTTCGTACGCGATTTTAGGGCATCTCAAATCAGTTCCTATTTTATACCAAATTTGGTCGACGAGGTTTCTAAATTCCGTCTAAAATAGGAAGAATTTGATATCCTTTTATCGCATGATCGTCTAACACGATTGGGTGGCGGGCGACACTTAAACTATATTGTGTTAAATAATTAAAACGTTTCATTTTTTGCCTCCAAAAGATAGTTTGTGACCCCTCGCTGGAACAAGCTCGACAAGCTCGATCCAATGAGGGGTCATAAGCTATATTTTGGAGGCAACAACTGAAGAAGAAAAAATTAATTCTCTTTCTTCAATTTTTGCTTTCAAAACATAGTTTATGACACCTCAATGAAATGAGCTCGACAAGCTCGTTTCAATGAGGGGCCATAAGCTATGTTTTTGAAGGAAAAACTATAGAAATAAAATTAATTATTTTTTTTTTGGAATTTTTGCTTCCAAAACATAGTTTATTACCCCTCACTGGAACAAGCTGTACAAGCTCGCTCCAATGAGGGATCATAAACTGTGTTTCGGAATTAAAAATTGAAACTTTTTAGTTTTTCAGCAAACAATATTTTAAATGTCGTCTGCTAATGGTGCTAGACAGGAGAGGTGTTCATGTTCCACAGGTGTTCATGGAACATGAACACCCGGTCGATCAATAGACTTCTATTGTTTGACCAGGTGTTCACGACCCATGAACACCCGAAAAACACAAAAGAGTTAGTGTGTAAATGTAAATGTATCCTAAAAACAATGCTATACACAGTGTCGGTGATCATTAATCTTACCTGGGACCCTTGGTGATACGGGGAGCAAAACGCTGAAGCACCTCAGCAAACACGTTAGTGTTGGTGATGACTGTGATGTAAGTAACCTAATTCAGAATGATAGTAGTTTAGTGATACAACTTGGTGATGAGATTGAAGTAAGTAACCTAATTCAGAATGATGTTAGTTTAGTGATACAACTTGGTGATGACTTTGAAGTAAGTAACCTAATTCAGAATGATAGTAGTTTAGTGGCACAACTTGGTGATGACTTTGATGTAAGTAACCTAATTCCGAATGATAGTAGTTTAGTGGCACAACTTGGTGATGACTTTGAAGTAAGTAACCTAATTCAGAATGGTAGTAGTTTAGTGGCACAACTTGGTGATGACTTTGAAGTAAGTAACCTAATTCAGAATGATAGTAGTTTAGTGACACAACTTGGTGATGACTTTGATGTAAGTAAACCTAATTCAGAATGATGTTAGTTTAGTGATACAACTTGGTGATGACTTTGAAGTAAGTAACCTAATTCAGAATGATGTTAGTTTAGTGATACAACTTGGTGATGACTTTGAAGTAAGTAACCTAATTCAGAATGATAGTAGTTTAGTGATACAACTTGGTGATGACTTTGAAGTAAGTAACTTAATTCAGAATGATGTTAGTTTAGTGATACAACTTGGTGATGACTTTGAAGTATGTAACCTAATTCAGAATGATAGTAGTTTAGTGATACAACTTGGTGATGACTTTGATGTAAGTAACCTAATTCAGAATGATGTTAGTTTAGTGATACAACTTGGTGATGACTTTGATGTAAGTAACCTAATTCAGAATGATGTTAGTTTAGTGATACAACTTGGTGATGACTTTGAAGTAAGTAACCTAATTCAGAATGATGTTAGTTTAGTGATACAACTTGGTGATGACTTTGAAGTAAGTAACCTAATTCAGAATGATGTTAGTTTAGTGATACAGCTTGGTGATGACTTTGAAGTAAGTAACCTAATTCAGAATGATAGAAGTTTAGTGATACAACTTGGTGATGAGATTGAAGTAAGTAACCTAATTCAGAATGATGTTAGTTTAGTGATACAACTTGGTGATGACTTTGAAGTAAGTAACCTAATTCAGAATGATATTAGTTTAGTGATACAACTTGGTGATGACTTTGAAGTAAGTAACCTAATTCAGAATGATGTTAGTTTAGTGATACAACTTGGTGATGAGATTGAAGTACCCGGTAAGTAACCTAATTCAGAATGATAGTAGTTTAGTGATACAACTTGGTGATGACTTTGATGTAAGTAACTTAATTCAGAATGATGTTAGTTTAGTGATACAACTTGGTGATGACTTTGATGTAAGTAACCTAATTCAGAATGATGTTAGTTTAGTGATACAACTTGGTGATGACTTTGATGTAAGTAACCTAATTCAGAATGATAGTAGTAACTTGGTGATGACTTTGATGTAAGTAACCTAATTCAGAATGATGTTAGTTTAGAGATACAACTTGGTGATGACTTTGAAGTAAGTAACCTAATTCAGAATGATGTTAGTTTAGTGATACAACTTGGTGATGACTTTGAAGTAAGTAACCTAATTCAGAATGATGTTAATTTAGTGATACAACTTGGTGATGACTTTGATGTAAGTAACCTAATTCAGAATGATGTTAGTTTAGTGACACAATTTGGTGATGACTTTGAAGTAAGTAACCTAATTCAGAATGATGTTAGTTTAGTGATACAACTTGGTGATGACTTTGAAGTAAGTAACCTAATTCAGAATGATGTTAGTTTAGTGATACAACTTGGTGATGACTTTGAAGTAAGTAACCTAATTCAGAATGATAGTAGTTTAGTGATACAACTTGGTGATTTGATTGAAGTAAGTAACCTAATTCAGAATGATGTTAGTTTAGTGATACAACTTGGTGATGAGATTGAAGTAAGTAACCTAATTCAGAATGATATTAGTTTAGTGATACAACTTGGTGATGACGTTGATGTAAGTAACCTAATTCAGAATGATAGTAGTTTAGTGGCACAACTTGGTGATGACTTTGATGTAAGTAACCTAATTCCGAATGATGTTAGTTTAGTGATACAACTTGGTGATGACTTTGATGTAAGTAACCTAATTCAGAATGATGTTAGTTTAGTGATACAACTTGGTGATGACTTTGAAGTAAGTAACCTAATTCAGAATGATAGTTGTTTAGTGATACAACTTGGTGATGACTTTGAAGTAAGTAACCTAATTCAGAATGATGTTAGTTTAGTGATACAACTTGGTGATGAGATTGAAGTAAGTAACCTAATTCAGAATGATGTTAGTTTAGTGATACAACTTGGTGATGACTTTGAAGTAAGTAACCTAATTCAGAATGATGTTAGTTTAGTGATACAACTTGGTGATGACTTTGATGTAAGTAACCTAATTCAGAATGATGTTAGTTTAGTGATACAACTTGGTGATGAGATTGAAGTAAGTAACCTAATTCAGAATGATGTTAGTTTTGTGATACAACTTGGTGATGACTTTGAAGTAAGTAACCTAATTCAGAATGATGTTAGTTTAGTGATACAACTTGGTGATGACTTTGATGTAAGTAACCTAATTCAGAATGATGTTAGTTTAGTGATACAACTTGGTGATGACTTTGAAGTAAGTAACCTAATTCAGAATGATGTTAGTTTAGTGATACAACTTGGTGATGACTTTGAAGTAAGTAACCTAATTCAGAATGATGTTAGTTTAGTGATACAACTTGGTGATGACTTTGAAGTAAGTAACCTAATTCAGAATGATGTTAATTTAGTGGTACAACTCGGTGATGCATTTGACGTAAGTGATGTCAGTTGAGTTCTACACCTCCTTGGTGATGACTTTGAAGTAAGTAACCTAATTCCGAATGATGTTAGTTTAGTGATGCAACTTGGTGATGGCTTTGACGTAAGTGATGCCAGTTGAGTGATACAACATGGTGATGACCTTGAAGTAAGTAACCTTACTGAGGTTATATCCAGATAAAACGACAGACAATCAAACTTCAAAAGGAAACAACCCAGACAGCTGATTTTGAATCAAATCAAATATCAACTGAAGATTCGAAATCAAATTTAATCTCAAATCTTTCCAGTGCCCTATGACAGATAAGCAAGCTTCATTTTAAAGCTTTCCAGTGCCCTATGACAGATAATCAAGCTTCATTTTAAATCTTTCCAGTGCCCTATGACAGATAATCAAGCTTCATTTTAAATCTTTCCAGTGCCCTATGACAGATAATCAAGCTTCATTTTAAATCTTTCCAGAGCCCTATGACAGATAATCAAGCTTCATTTTAAATCTTTCCAGTGCCCTATGACAGATAATCAAGCTTCATTTTACATCTTTCCAGTGCCCTATGACAGATAATCAAGCTTCATTTTAAATCTTTCCAGTGCCCTATGATAGATAATCAAGCTTCATTTTAAATCTTTCCAGTGCCCTATGACAGATAATCAAGCTTCATTTTAAATCTTTCCAGTGCCCTATGACAGATAATCAAGCTTCATTTTAAATCTTTCCAGTGCCCTATGACAGATAATCAAGCTTCATTTTAAATCTTTCCAGTGCCCTATGACAGATAATCAAGCTTCATTTTAAATCTTTCCAGAGCCCTATGACAGATAATCAAGCTTCATTTTAAATCTTTCCAGTGCCCTATGACAGATAATCAAGCTTCATTTTACATCTTTCCAGTGCCCTATGACAGATAATCAAGCTTCATTTTAAATCTTTCCAGTGCCCTATGATAGATAATCAAGCTTCATTTTAAATCTTTCCAGTGCCCTATGACAGATAATCAAGCTTCATTTTAAATCTTTCCAGTGCCCTATGACAGATAATCAAGCTTCATTTTAAATCTTTCCAGTGCCCTATGACAGATAATCAAGCTTCATTTTAAATCTTTCCAGTGCCCTATGACAGATAATCAAGCTTCATTTTAAATTATGTTAAAAAAACCAACTAAAGCATCTGTATTAATTTTTACGTCATAATGGAGATAAATTTCCAATGTGTGTATCTGTATGGATACGCCATAGAGTTCTGTATGGATACGCCATAGAGTTCTGTATGGATACGCCATAGAGTTCTGTATGGATATGCCATAGAGTTCTGTATGGATATGCCATAGAGTTCTGTATGGATACGCCATAGAGTTATGTATGGATACGCCATAGAGTTCTGTATTGTTATGCCATAGAGTTCTGTATGGATACGCCATAGAGTTCTGTATGGATATGCCATAGAGTTCCTACTAGACTAAAAGATGAGGGAAGAGAGAGATCATGATGATCCGCTAGGGCAGCTTTGAAGTCATCTATTGTGCTAGTTGCTACAGATTTGTCGTCTGAGTGCTTCCAATCAATTACTGTGCATACAAACAACAAATGGTTGTATTTGTCAGTTTTACAAGCTGATACAGTTACTGATCTACTATTGTTTCTTTCTTACTGAAGATGGCATGATGTTGGTGACTGCAATTGTCAACTTCTTTGGCCCGGATCTGTTGCTTTTGGGTCTGGAACTTGATGAATTTGTCTGGGAGCATTGCTGGCATTTGTCCCTTAATCACTTTTTAGAAGAAAGTAAGACACTGTTTCTGCCTTCTGGCTTGTAATGAAGATAGTTTTATTTTCTCCAGCATTTTTGTCATATGTCCCTCTTCTCTTGAGTTATAGTTTTTCTTCATGAATCTTTTACCCCTTCTTTGTATGTGATCTCTTGCTTTGTGTATGTGATCTCTTGCTTTGTGTATGTGATCTCTTGCTTTGTGTATGTGATCCCTTGCTTTGTGTATATGATCTCTTGCTTTGTGTATGTGATCTCTTGCTTTGTATATGTGATCTCTTGCTTTGTATATGTGATCCCTTGCTTTGTGTATGTGATCTCTTGCTTTGTGTATGTGATCTCTTGCTTTGTATATGTGATCTCTTGCTTTGTGTGTGGGTCCCAGAGGATGGCACCATATTCCATTATCGATCTTACAACATTCCTTTGGACAGTGTTGGAAATTTCTGCAGAGAGTAGGGTTTACTTGCATTGTCGATGTGTTCTTTCCATTTGAGATCTTCTTGTATTTGTAGACCAAGGTTAGGGTTAGATGGAAAATGTTCTCAGATGATACAAAATGTTTTTTCAATTGAACTTGAATAACTTTTATGACTACAGAAAACATGTTTCTAATTCTTTGTAGCCTATTTTAAAAAAATTGGTCGATTGAGATACAGGAATAACAACAATTTTCACAATGTTTTGGCACATGTATTACGACTACAAACACCCCCACTTCCATGCTTTTTTCCTTCTTGAAAATGACTTCAGCATTGTACCATCAAAAGATGAGAAGATTTGTCGATAATATCAGTTGTGAGTTTGTTTGTCTACTCATAGACTTGTTGGTTGTGAGTTTGTTTGTCCATCCACAGACTTGTTGGTTGGGTTGTGAGTTTGTCTGTCCACATGCAGGTTTGTTGGTTGTATGTCTGTCCAACCGTAGGCTTGTTGGTTGTGATGTATACCCATGCTGTCAACTGTAGAGGACTTCACCCCAGGTATTGGAGACTAAATCTTATTTCACCAGTAAACAAGCACTGCTCCAATTCCATTGATCCTCACGGGGTCACAAATGTTACTTCTCTTTTTGAGAGAGGAAGAGTAAAAAAAATACTGTATTACTCATCCACTGACAGAATTATTTGGAAGATGGAATGAAATAAATACCAAATTAATCATTCACTGGACGAATTTGTTGAGAGAGAGGGAGAGTGAAATAAATAAATAAATAAAAATAAATAAATAAATACTGTATTAATTAGCGAATGTCAGAATTCTTTGAGAGAGAGGGAGAATGAAATACTGTATTAAACATCAACTCGTAGAATATTTTTGAGAGACAGGAAGAGCGAAATAAATACTGCATTAATCATCCACTGGCAGAATTTTTTGAGAGAGAGTTTGAGTGAAATAAAAAATACTGTTAATCATTCACTGCAGAATGTGTTGAGAGAGTGGGAGGGTGATATAAAAACTGCATTAATCATCCACTGGTAGAATGTTTTGAAAGAGAGTGAGAGTGAAAAATAAATACCATATTAATCATCCACTGGAAGAATTTGTTGAGAGAAGGAGAGTAAAATAAAAAAAAACAAATAATCATCATCCACTGGCAGAATTCTTTGAGAGGGGTGGAAAGTGAAATAAATACTGTATTAATCATCTACTGGCAGAATTTGTTTAGAGAGAGGGAGACTGAAATAAATACCACATTGATCATCCACTGGAAAAATGTTTGAGAGAGAGGTAGAGACAATAAATAAATACCACATTAAACATCCACTGTCTGAACTTTTTGAGAGAAGGGGAGAGTGAAATAAATACTGTATTAATCATCCACTGGCAGAATTTGTGAGAGAGAGGGAGAGGGAGAGTGGAATACTGTATTAAACATCCACTGGCAGAATTTTTTGAGAGACAGGGAGAGTGAAGTAAATACTGCATTAATCATCCACTGGTAGAATGTTTTGAGAGAGAGGAACAGAGGAAGAGTGAAATAAATAAATACTGTATTAATCATCCACTGCAGAATGCACTGAGAGAGTGGGTGGGTGAAATAAAAACTATCAATCATCAACTGGCAGATTTTTTTTGAAAGAGAGTGAGAGTGAAATAATCATCCACTGGAAGAGGAATTTGTTGAGAGAGGGAGAGTAAATAAATAAATAAATAAATAAATAAATAAATAAATAAATAAATAAATAAATAAATAAATAAAAATAAATAAATAAATAAATAAATAAATAATCATCCATTGGCAGAATTTGTTTAGAGAGAGGGAGATTGAAATAAATACCATTTTAATCATCCACTGGCAGAATTTTTTGAGAGGGAGGTAGAGAGAAATAAATAAATACCATATTAAACATCCACTGGCAAAATATTTTGAGAGACAGGTAGAGGGAAATAAATAAATACCATATTAATCATCCACTGGAAGAATTTTTTTGAGAGAGGTAGAGGGAAATAAATGCTGTATTAATCATCCACTGGCAGAATTTTTTTAGAGAGAGGGTGAGTGAAATAAATACTGTATTAATCATCCACTGGCAGAATATTTTTTGAGAGAGAGGGGGAGTGAAATAAATACTGTATTAATCATCCACTGGCAGAATTTATCGAGAGAGAGGGGGGGGAGTGAAATAAATACTGTATTAATCATCCACTGGCAGAATTTATCCAGAGAGAGAGAGGGGGAGTGAAATAAATACTGTATTAATCATCCACTGGCAGATTTTTTTGAGAGAGAGTGGAGTGAAATAAATACTGTAATAATTATCCATATTAATCGGTATTAATCATCTACTGACGGAAGTTTAGTTTACCTGACTATGTACAGGGAGAATAAAACATTCAACTGACTCAAGTTGAGTTTTTATCTTGAGTAGTTTGATCAAGTGCTACGGTAACCATCAAAGCTCCATCACTGTCAATAAAGTTAATCAGTTTTAGCGCAGCTTTTAGGTGAAAGTACACATAGACCAGAGGTTGACATTAAATGAGAGGAACAGATCATAGCAGTTAATCAGGTGCACATAATCGCTATCAATTAGTGCTAATATTTTTTTTTCATTTTGAGGTTCTTTGTGTTTTCTTTTCTTTTTTCTTTTATTTCTGAAGAATAAAAAATGAAATTTTAAATAAGGTAAAGGGTAGGAATCCTTCTGGTAATTTGGCTTATTTCTTCATGTACTGAAAAGTCAGCACAACCTCACCACATCCTCATTTTGACCTTGATTGCTTTGTCTAGGTGACAACTTAATCATATTTATGTACATATATTCACAATCTTTTGGAAGACAATGATAACAACTTAAATGTTATTACAATTTAGGTGGCATGTACATATATTTACAATCCTTTGGTAGACAATGACAACAACTTTCACATTATTATAATGTAGGAGTTATGTACATATATTTACAATCTTTCAGTAGACAATGATAACAACTTTCACATTATTATAATGTAGGAGTTATGTACATATATTTACAATCTTTCAGTAGACAATGATAACAAGTATGGGGCTAAAAAGGAACATTAAATAATTTGTTACCTGTGATATCCCTGCTGTTATTGGAGGTAACTATTGATAGATAACTCTTATAAACTGGCATAATCGATAGAGGGAGATAATGTCTTTTACATTGAGAATATCATTGAAAGCTTCTGTTGTAAAGTGTGAGGTGTCTTCATTATATTTCTGGGGGAGATATTTTACCTTTGACAGGGGGCATTCTATCAGATAGTGTAATTCATCTCCAAGTTGTCTGATTTCTGATATTGACAATGACCCACCACTACCCTTTTCAATGGGTAATCTGTGATCAGTGGTTTGAAACTTCCACAGAACAATTCAATTTCTCATATTGAGTCTGTTGAAATAAGATTCAAAGTTTATGCTGCATTTCAGCACTCCATAAAATAGCCCTCTACTATAATTATCAATTTCAGTTATCCAAGACTTTCTAAAATCACTAATAAACTAAAATCAGTAATAAACTAAAATCACTAATAATTTAATTCACTAATAAACTAAAATCACTAATAATCTAAAATCACTAATAATCTAAAATCATTAATAAACTAAAATCACTAATAAACTAAAATCATTAAACTAAAATCACTAATAATCTAAAATCACGAATAATCTAAAATCACTAATAAACTAAATCACTAATGAACTAAAATAACTAATAATCTAAAATCAGTAATAATCTAAAATCACTAATAATCTAAAATCACTAATAATCTAAAATCTCTAAAAAACTAAAATCACTAATAATCTAAAATCACAAATAAACTAAAATCACTAATAATCTAAAATCACTAATAATCTAAAATCTCTAAAAAACTAAAATCACTAACAATCTAAAATCACTAATAATCTAAAATCTCTAAAAAACTAAAATCACTAATAATCTAAAATCACTAATAATCTAAAATCAGAATGGAGCTGAACGTAGATGAAAACAGAATTAGTGCTTTTTTCATTTTTTTTTCAATTTTTGCAACACAAGCTCGTAACCTGTGTATCATATACTGTCATTTAAAGTCTTACAGTTCCTAACAGGAATTGGCATAATAGACAATTACCATAACACATCGCCTAATGTCTGTAGTAGTGGACACAATAGAGACAGCACACCAAATATATTAAAATACTGTTAAAAACATAGTTTTGGTGCAAAAATTTTCAGGTTACAGATACCATATTATTATGCCTCAAAGTTAGTTTGTCCAGTCAGAACGCTGGAGTACCATCTTATGGGTCCACAGTATCAGGTAACTAACCTGATATTATTTGATATTAGGTGAGTAGCTGCCAATACTATTCTGATGCATTTCCACTCTTTGAATTTTCTAAATTTGAATTAAAACAAAATAAGAGAATTTAAAAAATAAAGATCCTCCACTCAGTCTTTGTTTCATGTGAAAATTTATTAATTCCTTTATTTACATAGACTTTTGTCATAATAAATATGTTACATGGTGTGCAGCTGGAGGATACATTTCCATACAAGGCTCTGAGTGTTCATATCAGGTTTGGCTTGGCCTCACCTGATATGGACTGTCATCTCCTTGTATGGAAATGCATCAGCAAACTACACACCATGTAACTTATAATATCAGAACATTTTACAATGGTAACTTGCAGTTGTAACAGTAGATAGAAATTGATGAAGTTTCCTAGCGATTTCCACAACGTTTGTGTCCAAGGCATTTTCATCTGTTGTTCTGACACGTGTAGTGCTCCTCATACAAATTTGAAATCAGTGATTTCTTCTATATTTAGATGAAAATGATAACAAAATAGTGTTTAAACAAAGTAATTACAGATACGGATAAATGAATGTATTTCCAACCCAGAATGTAGAAGTACATTTTACTTCACTTTCTTTTGCAAACATAACATTAATCATTGATTCAACACTAACTGAAGGCCCAAAGCTAGCATCTCAAACTTTCTGACCTTTTGAGGTGAGACTTAAAATTTTCTGATAGTGTTTTGACTCATTGACCATCGGTACGAATTTAAAACCTAACTCAATACATTTCTTTACAACAATAATGAGCAAAATAGGTTAGAAAACAAGGTTTATTATCATTTTGAAGAATTACTATTGTTTAATAAAATTCTTTTTCTAAAATAATAAAAATAAAAGAAAGTTTTTCTTGTTCATAAAAAACTGAATTGCCAAGCATTTCTGACACGTGCTTTCACACTGAACTCAATTGTCAAACATTTAAAACAAGTGCTTTCATACAAAACTTAATTTGCCAAACATTTATAACGATTGCTTTCATACAAAATTCAATCACCAAACATTGATAATGATTATTTTCATACAAAACTCAATTGTCAAACATTTATAGTGAGTGCTTTCATACAAATCTTAATTGCCAAATATTTATAACAAGTGCTTTCATACAAAACTGAATTGCCAAACATTTTTAATGATTGCTTTCATACAAAACTAAATTACTAAACATTTATAGCAAGTGCTTTCATACAAAATTCAATTACCAAACATTTTTAATGAGTTTCTTTCATACAAAACTTAATTGCCAAACATTTATAATGAGTGCTTTCATACAAAACTCAATTACCAAACATTTATAACCATTTTCTTTCATACAAAACTGAATACCAAACATTTATAACGAGTTTCTTTGATACAAAAGATATTGGAAACATAATGCTTAATTTGTATAATAAAAATTTTAATTTTGCCAGATGGTCAACTTCTTCTCAAATTAGTGGCTATCAAAGAAAATGTTGCCTTCCGGTGACCAAATATATTTCTGACTGACGACAAAAATTTCTGACAGATATGGTCATGTGGAAAGGGTAATGCAACCCCCCCCCCCCCCCCCCCCCCCGGCTTTGAGTTTGACAGTCTGATGTATCTTCATTGAGTTGTTGTCAAATCAATCTTTTAATCCAATAACCCCCCCACCCCCAATCCCCTCCCCCCACCCCCACCACCACTGCCACCCACCTACCCCATAGCTTTGGGTCTGACAATCTGAAGTATCTTGGTTGAATTGTTGTCAAATCTGGCCCTATTTTAACAACTTGGTCGAGTAACCATAGTCCAGTAAACACCCCCCCCCCCCCCCCCCACAGGCACACACACACCACTGCCCATAGGTTTGGGTCTGACAGTCTGAAGTATCTTGATTGAGTTGTTTGTCAAATCTGGCCTTTTATAAATAAATTGGTCAAGTAACCTTAGTCTATTACTATTGGTTTATTGCAAAAAATCTTGTGATCAGTGTTCTACGTTTTTGAAAATGTTCCAGTTAAACATTGTTTAAAATTGCTGAAAGTTATTTCCCCTTACTGGGCCTATGGAGGGGACAATGTCTTTGCTAGGATGCTGCAGGTTCTTAGTAATTTTTAGTTGAACAGTACCTGGAATTGTGCAAACTTGTTTCCCTGTAAGGGGAAACAACTCTATATGCCTATTAAAAACAGGTAAAATTGCTGAAAAATATTACGTGCTGAGATTTCTGTTCCTCAGAATGTTCTGCAGAAAAGAGTCAAAACAAAAGTTTGAAACCAAATTCAGAATATCAAAACCATCCAGTTGTGACAAGTTATAAAATTTAATTAAACAATTTAACACAAAATAATTTATATTGATTATATTGTCCAAGAGAAATGAATGTATTATTTACTATATGTAACCCATCTTATTGATTAAAGTTTGTGTCACTGTGTGTTATAGGGTTTAATTTACGAACATAATAGTACATACAAATCCCAATCAATATCAACAAGCAGTTGATTATTTATTTCGTAAATGCGACGTTATAACAATAATTACATAGTACATTGATGTGGATTCGACAGAAAGCTATAAGCTTATGGAAGGCCGTTTCCACCAACAGCAAGATTACAGAGTCAACTTGGAGACAATGACAAGAATCAGAAAATACATAATTAAATTTGTAAAGCCAGAATATATTTGACAGCTAGAATATAACGTACATTATCTTCACACAAGGAAAGGAACATGGGAACAATATGGCGAGACTCGCAGTAATTTTGTAGTCATGTATATTCGCACCAAATTGATGGACGATGGGTAAATGGAGTGAAACGTTGTGGTATGTGCATGTACTAACACATGCATATATGCATGTATACATGCATACATATATACCCAGATAGGTACACACATACAAGCATATACATGCACACACGCACAAACACATGCCAACAGATACACATTGACAAGTATTCTATAATATTGGCAATTGGTTAATGAAATCTCTTACTTAATAAGATATAGTCTTGTACAACCTCAAAGATGAGACAGTTCTTGTCATAGTTCAAGAATTCTGATCCAAAGAGTAGTACTAATGTGTCAACTGCGTATGGGAGAATGTTAATTGTTTGATTACGAGCATTGGTAAAAATTGGACAATGCAAAAGGAAATGCTCTGAAGTTTCTTTTTCACCACACTGACAAGCAGTTGTTCAATGCACACTTTATAAGTTACATGGTGTGTTGCTGGCTGATACATTTCTGTACAAGTCAATAAGAGTTCATATCAGGGGCATGGTAAGAAAAAAATAAACTTAGAATTCTGACTCTTAGAACTCAGAATTCTAACTTTAGAACTCAAAATTTTGACTCAGGAACTCAGAATTCTGAGTTTGTAATATCAGAATTCCGACTTCTAGAACTCAGAATTTTGACTTTGGTACTCAGAATGCTTACTTTGGAACTCAGAATGCTTACTTTGGAAATCAGAATTCTGACTTTAGAACTCAGAATTCTGTCTTTCTAAGTTTTAAAGTCAGAATTCTGAGATAAGAAACTCAGAATTCCAAGTTCTGAAGTCAGAATTCTGATATTACAAAGTAAGAATTCTGAGTTTCAAAGTCAGAATTCTGAGTTCTAATGTCAGAATTCTGATTTTACTTTTGTTCGTACCATGTCCCGATTACTCTTCCATAGAAATTCCCTTACATTTACTGTCATTAAAGGGGTTAACAAAGCACTTTTAAACATTCAAAAAATCACTTTTAATCTGTTGAGTAAACTTTAAAGAAAATGTTTGCTTCAGCATAAAAAATCGATGCAATCCTAAAAACAACAGAGAACATTTGGGACAACACAAAATATTTTCTGTCCACTTTTTTAACTATTAAGGTTCCGCTCCACAGTTTTCCAGGCATTTCCACAAATGACATGCGCTACACTCTCTTCAAATGAAAATATTCTGTAACTTTGTTTTCTTACCCATAACATGTATTACATTTCCCAAATCCACAAAAAACATATAACACTATGATATCTGACTATGTAGAGATAAACAATCTGAATGTGGGTGGAATAATTTATTGTCAAAGGCAAGACTTCAACCTGCAAAATTGCATGAAAAAATTCTGGAACCAGTCATTTTCAGCCACCCAGCAGCCTCAGAAGCAGAATTTTCCCACCACCCCCACCTACCTACCTCCTGGAGCATAGCATTCCCTGTTTCTAAAATGCAAAAAAAATTCTATGTTTCCGTATCATTTTTTAGTTACATGTCTGGTAACAAACCTGTGTAAAAATTACATTTTAAAAAATAATCAATTTTTTTTAAGCCTCTGTTTCCCATAATTCATCTGGTAATTTACTCCTATGTATCAGACGCCAACTTTAGGACCAAAACTTCAAAGTCACTGTTCCAACAAAAAGCCTAATGTAATCACATATCAGATACTAAAAATATATCTTCATTTTACAAGGCCTCAGTTTCAACATATGCTCTATGTTTAGAATTTCACCCCTGTGCAATAGTGCAAAGCTGTTGAGTGTAACCTTTATGTTTTAAAGCAATAAATCCTGTACCTTGAAAATATTTTTGGTACCTAAATTCTCTTATTTTGTTTTAAAATTTTGAAAATTCGAAAAGAATGGAAATGCTTCAAAATAGTAATGGGGGCTACTCACCTCAGAGCAAATAATATCAGGTGAGTTACCTGATACAGTGAGTTACCTGATACGGTGAGTTACCTGATATGGTGAGTTACCTGATACGGTGAGTTACCTGATATGGTGGAACACTTAGATGGTATTCCAGCATTCTGATTTGACAAATATCAAGTGAGTTACCTGATACGGTGGAACACTTAGATGGTATTCCAGCATTCTGATTTGACAAACTAATTTTGAGGCATAATAATGTTTTGTATTTGGATTTTGGTGATCTAAAACTTGCTTGCTCAATGTCATTCATTCGAGTGATATCAGTGTAATGACATTTTTAGATTTTTTCTCCATTGTTTCTATGTTAAAGTTGTTTCCTGCCAGTGTCATGTTATATTTTAACCCATTACAGTTATTCAAACAATATTCAGAATTTTATTCAGCACAATAGTCTAATTCTAAAAATTTTTTTTGATCCACTATTGGTGTATAGTTCCCGAGTTTATACAGAAATAACTATACTATAGACTGTTGAAAATTCAAAATACAGGGCTTATTATTGTAATACAAAGAGTGTCCCGATTAAATAAGCCTAGTAAAGTAACCAGACTTCAAGGCATTCAAGTTGAGAAGATTTTGTAAATGAGATGGCTGACGATGCAATAAAAAAACAAGTTTCCTTTGGATCTATGGATTCTGCGTAAAATACAACTATGCTATGATATTCTGATTTTATTGTCACAAATATTTACATCAATGACTGGATCAACTTTTTGTAGTCTATTGAGCGACTGTATCTTTAAGGGTAGCTCAACAGAGTAATTCATTCACAAAGAAAAAAAAAATGAATTTCATATATTTCATTCCTATGAAGAAAATAAAAAGCAAAAAACAAATTTTAAATAAGAAGCCAAAGGTTGGGAAAGGGTAGAATTTCATATAATTTCCCGATCCGACTATTTGTTTAATCATGACAAGCATGAAACAAATAATTTGTACACGGAACATCAAGTGTATCAAATGGGCAAAAATCTCTCATCTGAGTTTGGTGAGGGTTTCTTTACCTGTTTGAAGGGTCAAGAGTCTCACAGACTTAAACTGAAGATGCAGATTTATACCTTTTTGTTAGTGAAACAACCTGGATAAGAATTTGAATAAATGCTTTTAAACCTGTCAACCAATAGCCAACTGTATCGTTGAACACTTTGGATATATTCAGTAAGTGCATGGGCTACAGGGACAAATTTCTATAATACAAATGACAAGTGATGAACAGTTAAGGGTTACAGGAACAAATTTGTATAATACAAATGACAAGTTATACAGGCTTTTGGAACAAATTTCTACAATACAAATGAAAAGTGATACAGGCTACAGGAACAAATTTCTATAATACAAATGACAAGTGATACAGGCTACAGGAACAAATTTCTATAATACAAATGACAGTTGATACCGGCTACAGGAACAAATTTCTATAATACAAATGACAAGTGATACAGGCTACAGGAACGAATTTCTATAATGCAAATGACAAGTGATATGGGCTACAGGGAAAAAATTCTCTAATACAAATGACAAGTCATACAGGGTACAGGAACAAATTTCTATAAAACAAATGACAAGTGATGAACAGTTATGGGCTGTAGGAACAAATTTCTATAATACAAATGACAAGTGATACAGGCTAGAGGAACAAATTTATATAATACAAATGACAAGTGATACAGACTACAGGTACATATTTCTATAATACAAATGACAAGTGATACAGGCTACAGGGACAAATTTCTATAATACAAATGACAAGTGATACAGGCTACAGGAACAAATTTCTATAATACAACTAAAAGTGATACAGGCTACAGGTACAAATTTGTATAATACTAATGACAAGTGATACAGGCTACAGGAACAAATTTCTATAATACAAACGAGAAGTGATATAGGCTATAGGTACAAATTTCTATAATACAAATGACAAGTGATACAGACTACTACAGGTCCAAATTTGTATAATACAAATGACAAGTGATACAGGCTACAGGGACAAATTTCTATAATGCAGATGACAAGTGATATGGGCAACAGGGACAAATTTCTATAATACAAATGACAAGTGATACAGGCTACAGAGACAAATTTCTATAATATAAATGACAAGTGATACAGGGTACAGGTACAGATTTCTATAATACAAATGATAAGTGATATGGGCTACAGGAACAAATTTCTATAATACAAATGACAAGTGATACAGTCTACAGGGACAAATTTATATAATACAACTGACAGGTTATACAGGTTGTAGGAACAAATTTCTATAATACAGGTGACAAGTGAGATGGGCTACAGGAACAAATTTCTGTAATACAAATGACAAGTGATACAGGCTACAGGGACAAATTGGTATAATACAAAGGACTAGTGATATGGGCTACAGGGACAAATTTCTATAATACAAATGACAAGAGATACGGGCTGCAGGAACAAATTTCTATAATACAAATGACAAGTGATACAGTCTGCAGGAACAAATTTATGTAATACAAATGACAAGTGATATGGACTACAGGGACAAATTTCTATAATACAAATGGCAAGTGATACGGCCTACAGGGACAAATTTCTATAATACAAATGACAAGTGATACAGGCTACAGGGACAAATTTCTATAATGCAGACGACAAGTGATATGGGCTACAGGGACAAATTTCTATAATACAAATGACAAGTGATACAGGCTACAGAGACAAATTTTTATGATACAAATGACAAGTGATACAGGCTACAGGGACAAATTTCTATAATACAAATGACAAGTGATACAGGCTACAGGAACAAATTTCTATAATACAAATGACAAGTGATACAGGCTACAGGTACAAATTTGTATAATACAAATAACAAGTGATACAGGCTACAGGAACAAATTTCTATAATACAAATGAGAAGTGATATGGGCTATAGGTACAAATTTCTATAATACAAAAGACAAGTGATACAGACTACTACAGGTACAAATTTCTATAATACAAATGACAAGTGATCCAGAATACAGGGACAAATTTCTATAATACAGATGACAAGTGATACGGGCTGTAGGAACAAATTTGTATAATAGAAATGACAAGTGATACAGGCTACAGGTCCAAATTTGTATAATACAAATGACAAGTGATACAGGCTACAGGGACCAATTTCTATAATACAAATGACAAGTGATACAGGCCACAGGGACAAATTTCTATAATACAAATGACAAGTGATACAGGCTACAGGAACAAATTTCTATAATACAAATGACAAGTGATATGGGCTACTGGGAAATATTTCTATAATACAAATGACAAGTGATACGGGCTACAGGTACAAAGTTCTATAATACAAATGACAAGTGGTACAGATTACTACAGGTACAAATTTCTATAATACAAATGACAAGTGATACAGACTACAGGGACAAATTTCTATAATACAAAGACAAGTGATACAGGCTACAGGAACACATTTCTATAATACAAATGACAAGTGATACAGGCTACAGGTACAAATTTCTATAATACAAATGACAAGTGATACGGGCTACAGGAACAAATTTCTATAATACAAATGACAAGTGATATGGGCTACAGTAACAAATTTGTATAATACAAATGACAAGTGATACAGGCTACAGGAACAAATTTGTATAATACAACTGACAGGTTATAGAGGCTGTAGGAACAAATTTCTATAATACAGGTGACAAGTGATATGGGCTACAGGAACACATTTCTATAATACAAATGACAAATGATCCAGGCTACAGGGACACATTTCTATAATACAAATGACAAGTGATACAGGCTATAGGGACAAATTTCTATAATACAAATGACAAGTGATACAGGTTACGGGAACAAATTTCTATAATACAAATGGCAGGTGATACAGGCTACAGGTACAAATTTCTATAATACAAATGACAAGTGATATGGGCTACAGGAACAAATTTCTATAATACAAATGACAAGTGATACAGGCTACAGGGGCAAATTTGTATAATACAACTGACAGGTTATACAGGCTGTAGGAACAAATTTATATAATACAAATGACAAGTGATACAGGCTACAGGGACAAATTGGTATAATCCAAAGGACTAGTGATACGGCTACAGGGACAAATTTCTATAATACAAATGACAAGAGATACGGGCTGCAGGAACAAATTTCTATAATACAAATGACAAGTGATACAGTCTACAGGAACAAATTTATGGAATACAAATGACAAGTGATATGGGCTACAGGGACAAATTTCTATAATACAAATGACAAGTGATACGGCCTACAGGGACAAATTTCTATAATACAAAAGACAAATGATACAGGCTACAGAATATTTCAGGTCATGTTAGCCTTGTATTGGTTAATTTGCTGCCAGTATGTAAGATAGAGGGTGAAATTGACTCAATTCTTTTCACATGAATCCTAGCAGAGGTGCAGAGAGAATCTATAAGGATTATCGCTGGTTTTGTTGCACGAATCTTTGCAAGAATCTATTCTCGTTGAAATACAAGCCCTGAAGTAAAAGTTCCATTGCATGAGAATAGGTCTATGTATCTCAATTGTTCCATTCTGGTGTTGAAGAAGTGCCAAAATCTTGAATCACATTCTTTATTTTTATCACACATTCTGGAATGTTATGAACTAACATTAAGTTTAAATGGATAGCAATAAATCATTTAATTATCTTGTAATATTTCATTCAGTGTGTTGAGATTATTAACCTTGTGTTTTCAGGTTTTTTTTGTAGTTTTACAGTTCTACAGTCCACTGCCAAAAGCTGTAGCTATAGAACGGAAGTTCGGAGATTCTGTTGAGTGGGAAACATGGCAGTATTATGCAGAGGATTGTATGAAGTATTATGGCTATCCCAACAATGGTGAAATCCTGACATCTGTCTCAGTCAATTGTCTTCAGCTTGGAACGTAAGTATTATAGTTATCCCAACAGCAGTGGAGATGAGATAACATGAGGTGAGTAACCTGAAATACTTGAGCTCCTTTCATGGAAGTACTGAGCTGATGAGGTACATGTTATACACTGATGGAAAGAGCTTTGAGAGTATTTTACAGTACTCTGTCTCCGGAGTGAAAAAACTCCAGTTTTATCATTAAATAGATTGTGGTTCTGAAAAAGTTAAGGAATGAATACTGAGGGAAACTCGAGTACACATTCTTATTATTTGTCTGTTGCATGTTTGCTTATTGTGGTTTTAATGAGACTTTTGACAGTCAGAGTGGTATATCAGTAGTCTCTTACTAAGGTGCTTTGAGACTTTTGACAGTCTGAGTGGTATCATATCAGTCCTCTCTTACTAAGCTTCTTTGAGACTTTCCACAGCCAGCGTGATATCATATCAGTCATCTCTTACTAAGCTTTTTTGAGACTTTCGACAGCCAGAGTGATATCATCATATCTGTGGTCTCTTACTAAGCTTCTTTGAGACCTTTCACAGCCAGAGTGATATCATATCTGGTCTCTTATTAAGGTGCTTTGAGACTTATGACAGCCAGAATGATATCATATCTGGTCTCTTACTAAAGTGCTTTGAGACTTATGACAGCCAGAATGATATCATATCTGGTCTCTTATTAAGGTGCTTTGAGACTTATGACAGCCAGAATGTAATCATATCTGGTCTCTTATTAAGGTGCTTTGAGACTTATGACAGCCAGAATGATATCATATCTGGTCTCTTACTAAGGTGCTTTGAGACTTATGACAGCCAGAATGATATCATATCTGGTCTCTTATTAAGGTGCTTTGAGACTTATGACAGCCAGAATGATATCATATCTGGTCTCTTACTAAGGTGCTTTGAGACTTATGACAGCCAGAGTGATATCATATTTGGTCTCTTATTAAGGTGCTTTGAGACTTATGACAGCCAGAGTGATATCATATTTGGTCTCTTATTAACTGGTAGAGTGCTGGAAGCCCTATTTTGGGCTTTACTAAAAGTGACAGGCAATAACTGTCTGTAGCTACATTCTGCCTGAGGAAGCCTTTATTGTCACTGATATGAATCAGATTTTTTTATACAATACCTTGCTCTCTGACATTTAATTGGATAGTGCCTATAAGGCACTATCCAATTAAATGTAATAGAGCAGTATATGATGAGCTTTGATTTGTTGTCAGAAAAAACTCAGCACTTTACCAGTTAAGGTGTTTTGAGACATTCCACAACCAGAGTGATATCATATCTGTGGTCTTACTAAGCTTTTTTGAGACTTTCCACAGCCAGAGTGATATCATATCTGTGGTCTCTTACTAAGCTTCTTTGAGACCTTCTACAGCCAGAGTGATATCATATCTGGTCTCTTATTAAGGTGCTTTGAGACTTATGACAGCCAGAGTGATATCATATTTGGTCTCTTATTAAGGTGTTTTGACACTTTCCACAGCCAGAGTGATATGATATCTGTGGTCTCTTACTTAGGTGCTTTGCTGGCAGGCCTGAAAATAAGCAATCTGACATTTGCAAAATGAGGTCCCCAGAGTGTGAATTGGATGATGCTATCCCATACACTGAGCCAATTTATCCTCTGGGTACCTCTTTCCTGTTTAGTTTTGAGATCCTGATTCAGACTGAGGTTCAGAGAGGGTAAATTTAGTGATGCTACCCTGCTGTGCAGGGTAGCATCACTAAATTCACCCTCTGGGGACCTCATTTTGCAGATGTCAGTCTGCTTATTTTCTGGCTTGTTTGCTGGAGGTGAATGAACAATGGGCAACTTGATATCTTTTGAGGTGAACAGTATGCGAATGAATCAATCCTCCTAATGTGTATTGGACTGTTTATTTTTATGTTGAGGGTATCTCTTTGAAATTTTATTTTCTGTTTTTTTTTTTCAGGGAACGCCTACCTATACCCTATTCTAAAGGGAACATCACTTTTGACATACTGCCAGCTAAGCCTCTACATAGACCTGGATATGATAATTTTTATCATACACCAGAGTTATTTGACTTTGTACAGGCTAATAGTGTGAGAGTGAAATTCAAGGATCACTTTAATATCACTAACTTAAGACATTCATATTATGGAGTATATGAACTGATTGTAACTGCAAGGTACGTATATATAGAGGATCTCAAATGAGTGATGTTTGGATATAAGATTTTTTGAAACTCATTTGATGAATTCGATTCACAACGAGCCTTTAGGTGAGTTGTGAATCAAATTCATCAAATGAGTTTCAAAAAATCTTATATCCAAACATCACAAGTTCAAGATTCTGTATATCACATGAATTTTCGAATATTTTTTACACTTTTTATTTAATTCATTGTCGCTGAATTCTTCCAAATCAACTGACAATCAGTTTGTTGGCTCAAACGCTTCACACCATGACGTCATGAATGCGCTTTTCTTGCACCTGTTGTTGTAATTGGTGTCATGTGAACTATGCACAATAATACAATGCTGCTGCTGCTGCTATGGGACCACACGCCGATTAGACACTAGTTGATAATCAGGAAATAAGACATGGATTGTTACATCGAAATTAACAATGTTTCATGTGATATATATATTTACCAATGTAACAGGTAGTGTAATGAGAGCCCATATTTGGTTTTAATTCTGATATGCAGATTCTACAACCTAAAGTCATCACACTCTGTACATCTGTTCCATATTGACTTTCCTAAAGTCATCACACTCAATAGATCTGTTTCATATTGACTTCCCTAAAGTCATCACACTCAGTAGATCAGTTTCATATTGACTTTCCTAAAGTCATCACACTCAGTAGATCAGTTTCATATTGACTTTCCTAAATTCATCACACTCAGTAGATCTGTTTCTTACTGACTTTCCTAAAGTCATCACACTCAGTAGATCAGTTTCATATTGACTTTCCTAAAGTCATCACACTCAGTAGATCTGTTTCTTATTGACTTTCCTAAAGTCATCACATTCAGTAGATCAGTTTCATATTGACTTTCCTAAAGTCATCACACTCAGTAGATCAGTTTCATATTGACTTTACTAAAGTCATCACACTCAGTAGATCTGTTTCATATTGACTTTCCTAAAGTCATCACACTAAGTAGATCAGTTTCATATTGACTTTCCTAAAGTCATCACACTCAGTAGATCTGTTTCATATTGACTTTCCTAAAGTCATCACACTCAGTAGATCTGTTTCATATTGACTTTCCTAAAGTCATCACACTCAGTGGATCTGTTTCATATTGACTTTTCTAAAGTCATCACACTCAGTGGATCTATTTCATATTGACTTTCCTAAAGTCATCACACTCCGTAGATCAGTTTCATATTGACTTTCCTAAAGTCATCACACTCAGTAGATTTGTTTCATATTGACTTTCCTAAAGTCATCACACTCAGTAGATCTGTTTCATATTGACTTCCCTAAAGTCATCACACTCAGTAGATCTGTTTCATATTGACTGTCCTAAAGTCATCACACTCAGTAGATCAGTTTCATATTGACTTTCCTAAAGTCATCACACTCAGTAGATCTGTTTCCTATTGACTTTCCTAGATCTGTTTCATATTGACTTTCCTAAGGCAGAAGATGACTTGTGCGGGAGTGACCACTTTCCGATTGTGTTGGAGAGTGTAGTTCCGGCGGATGATGAGAGGGTGCCCCAGTGGAACTTTAAAAAGGCTGACTGGGACTCTTTCCCATCGCTTTGTTCTGAACGCCTCACACGGGAGAAATTTCAGGACAGTACTGACCAGATTGAACACTTCACCACAGAGTTGATTGACATTGCAAGCCAAGTCATTCCTAAAACCTCGGCAAATCCAAAACGTTTCACTAAACCATGGTTTGATACTGAGTGCAAACAGGCTATAAAAGATCGCAAGAAATTTGAGAGGGTATTTAATAAGTCACCAACTACACAAAATTTGGATAGATTACGTATAAATCGGGCAAAAACAAGACGACTTTTAAAACATAAAAAGAAAAGTTCATGGGAAACTTACGTTTCGAAACTAAATCAAAACACTCCCATCACTAAAATTTGGAAAATGATTAAAAAAATTAAAGGAAAAGAAACAAAATCAGCAGTACAACACCTAAAAGATAACAACACACTCATAACATCAAAACAAGAAATTTCAAACAAGTTGGCCTCTACATTTTCTAAACATTCGTCGTCTGAAAATAGTAACCCAGAGTTCCTCAAACTTAAAAAACAACAAGAAAAACACAAGATTAAATTTACATCCAATAACTTAGAGGACTACAACGAACCTTTCTCTATCGAAGAGTTAAGTAACTCTTTGCATAGAGCAAAGGATTCTGCCACTGGACCTGATCAAATACACTATCAACTTTTAAAACATCTGCCTCAAACTTCACTTGTACTTTTATTATCTATTTTTAATGACATTTGGGTGACTGGCCAGTTTCCACCTTCCTGGCGAAAAGCTACTATAATTCCTATTCCTAAGCCTGATAAAGATCACAGCAACTCAAGTAATTATAGACCTATTGCCTTAACAAGTTGTCTGTGCAAAACCATGGAGAGGATGATCAATGATCGACTTGTCTGGTTTCTGGAATCGAACAATCTGCTTGCAGATGTTCAGTGTGGTTTCAGAAACCAGAGGAGTACTGTGGATCATTTGGTCAGACTTGAAACGTTTATTAGAAATGCCTTTGCTAGAAAAGAACATGTGGTCGCCATCTTCTTTGATCTGGAGAAGGCATATGATACAACGTGGACGTATGGGATTTTAAGAGATCTTTTTAACATGGGGTTGAGAGGGCGTATGCCTCTTTTTATTGAAAACTTTTTAAAGGACCGCCAATTTCAGGTTCGTGTTGGGTCAACGTTATCTGAACTTCACGAGCAGGAATTGGGGGTTCCTCAGGGTAGTATCTTATCTGTTACCCTTTTTTCGGTGAAAATTAATAGCATCATCGAGACAATTGAGAATATGGTAGATTCTTCGTTGTATGTAGATGATTTTTTAATCTGCTACAGCAGCAAGAAAATGAATGCTATAGAGCGCAAACTTCAGCTGTGCCTAAACAAAATTCAAAAATGGGCCACAGAAAACGGTTTCAAATTTTCAAAGATGAAAACAAATTGTGTTCATTTTTGTAAGCTTTGGAAACATCACCTCGATCCGGAGTTAAAACTTGATGGGAGTCCTATTAAAATTGTTAAGGAAGTGAAATTCTTAGGTTTGTTGTTTGACAGCAAACTGAATTTCACTTCCCACATAAAACAACTAAAAGTTAAATGTAAGAGAGCTCTGAACCTACTGAAGGTCGTTGGCAGCACTGATTGGGGTGCTGACCAAAAAACTTTGCTCCATCTGTATAGGTCACTTGTTCGATCAAAATTAGATTACGGTTCTATAGTTTACGGTTCTGCAAGGAAGTCATACCTAAAACCTATTGATGCTATTCACAAAAGTGGTATTAGAATTAGTCTAGGGGCTTTTCGAACATCCCCAATAGACTCGATGCTTGTTGAAGCAGAGGAGCCCTCTCTCGAGAAGCGCAGAATTAAATTGTCTCTCCAATATATGTCTAAACTTTTGGCCAATCCTTCAAATCCTGCTTTTAATTGTATTTCAGAAACTCAAAATGTTGACTTTTTTAACCGACATCCGAAACATATTCCTCCATTGGGAATTAGAGTTAAACCCTACATGGAGTCTGCAAAAATTGATTCTGAATCTATAAAAGAAAACCGTAAATCACACATTCCTCCTTGGCATCTTAAAAAACCTACAGTTATTTTGGACCTTGCTTCTACCAAAAAATCTGATACCAATTCCTTGCAGTTCAAACAAAAATATGCCGAAATAAAGTCCAAGTATAGTACATATACAAGGATCTATACAGATGGATCTAAAGATGGTGACAAAGTATCATCAGCTGCTGTTACTGGTGATGGTATCACCTCAATCAGAATACCGAATTAGAGTTCTATTTTCACAGCTGAAGTTAAAGCTATTCAACTCGCACTTGAGCACATCGAGAATGCACAGAAAAGAAAGTCGATCATCTTCTCCGACTCTCTTTCCTCGTTACTTGCTTTACTCAACCCCAAGTTGAAGAACCCTCTCATTCTGGAACTTCGTGAGAAGTTAACAACTCTCATGTCTGACCAATATGATATCGTGTTTTGCTGGTTACCCGGACATGTAGGTATCGCTGGTAACACCAGAGCAGACAGTGCAGCAAAACAGGCTTTATCCAAGCCTATCACTGATTTTAAGATCCCTTTCAGTGATTTTAGGCCTCATATTAGTTGTTACATCAAATCTATGTGGCAGGCGGAATGGGATGGGGCAACTAATAACAAGCTCCATCGCTTCCGACCAACTATTTCTGATCACTACCCATCCAGTAACCTTTGTAGAAAAGATCATGTTATTTTGACACGGTGTCATATTGGTCATACACGACTTACACATTCCTTTCTGTTAGAGGGTAATATGCGACCAGAATGTGTTCCATGTCAGCAGGTGTTGTCAGTGGAGCACATTCTCTTAAATTGTACTGATTTTAATCTTGTTAGAGGGCAATATTTTACAGTTCAATCTCTACGAGATTTATTTTACCACATGTGCCCACATAAAATAATCACATTTTTGAAAGAAATCAACCTTTTTAATAAATTTTAAACTTGTTTTTATTCTTTTAACGTAGACTCTACAAGTCTAAATGTCAACAGGTTGATTTTATAAGTATTCTGGTTTTTATAACCTTAGCTATTACTGTTTCAACTGCACCTGATTTTAGGTTTTGTTGTGATTGTTTCATATTTTATCCAATTAATTTTAATTCATACTTGACACTTGTTGTTTAAGTAGTTTTCTCGCCACGATATAGCCTTAGCTGCTGATGTGGCGTTAAGCAACAATAAATAAATAAATAAATAATAAATTGACTTTCCTGAAGTCATCACATTCAGTAGATCAGTTTCATATTGACTTTCCTAAAGTCATCACACTCAATAGATCTGTTTCATATTGACTTTCCTAAAGTCATCACACTCAGTAGATCTGCTCTACACTGACCTTCATGTGATAATATTTACTTTGTAAGGATTAATCTTGTTACAGTTTATTGGAGGGAGCCCACAGGCCACACTCCCAATAAAATGTAACAAGGCACAGTCATGTAAACAAAGTTTGATTGCCAAAAATAATTTACAGTTCTATCATTTAACCATCCATCAATTGCCTAGATATAATTTGGGGACCTTTAGATTAATCCCAATTCCAGGCCTTTAAATTCATCCGAATTCCAGCCCTTCAGATTAGTCTCAATTCCAGCCCTTCAGATTAGTCCTAATTCCAGCCCTTTAGATTAGTCCCATTTCCAGCCCTTTAGATTTGTCCTAATTGCAGGCCTTCAATTAGTCCCAATTCCAGGCCTTTAGATTAGTCCCATTTCCAGCCCTTTAGATTTGTCCTAATTGCAGGCCTTCAGTTAGTCCCAATTCCAGTCCTGTAGATTAGTCTCAATTCCAGGCCTTTAGATTAGTCTCAATTCCAGGCCTTTAGATTAGTCTCAATTCCAGTCCTGTAGATTAGTCTCAATTCCAGTCCTTTAGATTAGTCTCAATTCTAGGCCTTTAGATTAGTCCTATTCTAGGCCTTTAATTTCACACCAATTCTAGACTATTAGTCTCAATTCTAGGCCTTTAGATTAGTCTCAATTCTAGGCCTTTAGATTAGTCTCAATTCTAGGCCTTTAGATTAGTCTCAATTCCAGTCCTTTAGATTAGTCTCAATTCCAGGCCTTTAGATTAGTCTCAATTCCAGTCCTGTAGATTAGTCTCAATTCCAGTCCTTTAGATTAGTCTCAATTCCAGTCCTTTAGATTAGTCTCAATTCTAGGCCTTTAGATTAGTCCTATTCTAGGCCTTTAATTTCACACCAATTCTAGACTATTAGTCTCAATTCCAGTCCTTTAGATTAGTCTCAATTCTAGGCCTTTAGATTAGTCTCAATTCCAGTCCTTTAGATTAGTCTCAATTCCAGTCCTTTAGATTAGTCTCAATTCCAGTCCTTTAGATTAGTCTCAATTCTAGGCCTTTAGATTAGTCTCAATTCTAGGCCTTTAGATTAGTCCCAATTCCAGTCCTTTAGATTAGTCTCAATTCCAGGCCTTTAGATTAGTCTCAATTCCAGTCCTGTAGATTAGTCTCAATTCCAGGCCTTTAGATTAGTCTCAATTCCAGGCCTTTAGATTAGTCTCAATTCCAGTCCTGTAGATTAGTCTCAATTCCAGTCCTTTAGATTAGTCTCAATTCTAGGCCTTTAGATTAGTCCTATTCTAGGCCTTTAATTTCACACCAATTCTAGACTATTAGTCTCAATTCTAGGCCTTTAGATTAGTCTCAATTCTAGGCCTTTAGATTAGTCTCAATTCTAGGCCTTTAGATTAGTCTCAATTCCAGTCCTTTAGATTAGTCTCAATTCCAGGCCTTTAGATTAGTCTCAATTCCAGTCCTGTAGATTAGTCTCAATTCCAGTCCTTTAGATTAGTCTCAATTCCAGTCCTTTAGATTAGTCTCAATTCTAGGCCTTTAGATGAGTCCTATTCTAGGCCTTTAATTTCACACCAATTCTAGACTATTAGTCTCAATTCCAGTCCTTTAGATTAGTCTCAATTCTAGGCCTTTAGATTAGTCTCAATTCTAGGCCTTTAGATTAGTCTCAATTCCAGGCCTTTAGATTAGTCCAATTTGAGGCCTTTAGTTTCACACCAATTCTAGACAATTAGTCCCAATTCTGGGCCTTTAGATTAGTCCAAAACCAGGCCTTTAGGTTCCAATTTCATCTCCTTTAAATCAGCCTCAATTCTAGTCCTTCAGATTAACTTCAATCCTAGTCCTTTAGATTAATCCCTCTTCCAGCCCCGTCAATTTCATCCCAATTCCAGGCCTTTAGATTAGTGCTAGTTCCAGGCTCTCAGATCAGTCCAAATTCCAGCCCTTTAATTTACTCTCAAATCCAGCCCTTCAGATTAGTCTCATTTCGTGGCCTCCAGTTTTCTTCCAATTAGAGGGTTGAAATTTCCATGGTCCAAGCAAGTCTGTTAAAGGGTTAAAGCACTGTTTAAAATTACCATCTGTTATTCAAGTCAGGTAACAGGTTAAAATTGTCACCTGCTGTTTCAATCTGGTATATGGTTAAAATTACCATCTGTTATTCAAGTCAGGTAACAGGTTAAAATTGTCATCTGCTGTTTCAATCTGGTATATGGTTAAAATTACCATCTGTTATTCAAGTCAGGTAACAGGTTAAAATTGTCATCTGCTGTTTCAATCTGGTATATGGTTAAAATTACCATCTGTTATTCAAGTCAGGTAACAGGTTAAAATTGTCATCTGCTGTTTCAATCTGGTATATGGTTAAAATTACCATCTGTTATTCAAGTCAGGTAACAGGTTAAAATTGTCATCTGCTGTTTCAATCTGGTATATGGTTAAAATTACCATCTGTTATTCAAGTCAGGTAACAGGTTAAAATTGTCATCTGCTGTTTCAATCTGGTATATGGTTAAAATTATTTTCTGTTATTCAAGTCAGGTAACAGGTTAAAATTGTCATCTGCTGTTTCAATCTGGTATATGGTTAAAATTACCATCTGTTATTCAAGTCAGGTAACAGGTTAAAATTGTCATCTGCTGTTTCAATCTGGTATATGGTTAAAATTATCATCTGTTATTCAAGTCAGGTAACAGGTTAAAATTGTCATCTGCTGTTTCAATCTGGTTTCTGTTTAAAATTATCATCTGTTATTCAAGTCAGGTAACAGGTTAAAATTGTCATCTGCTGTTTCAATCTGGTATATGGTTAAAATTATTTTCTGTTATTCAAGTCAGGTAACAGGTTAAAATTGTCATCTGCTGTTTCAATCTGGTATATGGTTAAAATTACCATCTGTTATTCAAGTCAGGTAACAGGTTAAAATTGTCATCTCCTGTTTCAATCTGGTATATGGTTAAAATTATTTTCTGTTATTCAAGTCAGGTAACAGGTTAAAATTGTCATCTGCTGTTTCAATCTGGTATATGGTTAAAATTACCATCTGTTATTCAAGTCAGGTAATAGGTTAAAATTGTCATCTGCTGTTTCAATCTGGTATATGGTTAAAATTACCATCTGTTATTCAAGTCAGGTAACAGGTTAAAATTGTCATCCGCTGTTTCAATCTGGTATATGGTTAAAATTATCATCTGTTATTCAAGTCCGGTAACAGGTTCATTTCAGGTAACATTTCAAGCAAACTTTAAATAGAAGCAAAAGTCCTTTATACATTTTTGAATTATTGAATGTTGATGTCAGTATATTGTTTCTAGGCAATACAAAATGATATTAATAAGTGAAATTAAATCATACTTGATTTGAAAAGATAATTATAGAACAAACAGAATAAATAACTGTGTTTTGTTATTTAATTCCGATGTAACTGTAATGTGCATGGATCAGTGTTTATATAACTGTCTTTGTTATTTAATTAGCTCACCTTACTGAAAGTCAGGATGAACTCTAATAATCAATCACCGTCCGTCATCTGTCATCCGTTGAACAGGGGTTTGCACCTGCCTCTCCTATGCCGCTGAAACAATTTTAGTTATATATGAGATGACTGATTGTTCTGACATCACATTTTGGATTTTTTTTTAAATCAACTTGCCCAGCCTCATAGTGAGGGGTGGGGAAAATCCACCAAAATTCTTTAAAAATCTTCTTATGAACCAGTGGGTACAATGACTTGATATTTGGGATGGAGCTTCCCTTTGAGGTGTAAAATCAAGTTTGTTTAAACAAAGTTCGAGGATTAATATTTGCTGTTCTAATGGGAGAGGGAAAGATTGTTTTCTAAACCAATGGTCCAACTGGGACCAAATTTGATATGTGGTGTTATTGAGTCCTAAGCAATTGATTCCTGCAAATTTCCTGTTTCTGAGCTAAAAATAGAAATATTTTCAAATGCCCAGATTTCCCAGTCCACATGGAACAGAGAATTGTTATTTATATGAAGCATCCTCCGGACCAGTAGAATTGAATGGTAAAAAGAAATTGCTACCGGTTATGTCAAGGTGTAGTGGGCATCGAAAAAGTGGTGAGTCAGCATATTTGTGAAACTTAAAAAAAAAAATTCTTCACAACTATTGATCAGAATCTTTTGGCATACAGCATCCATAGGGAGGTCAAATACAAGTGTGTTAAAATGAAGTCCCTTGGTTCTTATTTGGGCTCAATACAGGAGCCCAATTTTTTAACTTAGGGCAATATGGAGAATGATCTTTAAAAATCTTCTTCTTCAGGTCCAACAGTCAGAATGCTTTCATATTTGGTATGCAACATCTTTAAAGGGGTCAGATTCAAATTTGTTCAAATCGGATCTCTGGGTTAATATTTGGGCTCACTATGGTAGCCCAAATTTCAACATAGTGTCATATGAGGGAATTTCTTTAAAACTCTTCTCTTTCACATCCATCAGTCAGAGTGATTTTATATTTGGTATACAACATCTCTAGGGGGTGAAATCCAAGATTGATCAAATTGGGTCCCTTGATTAATATTTGGGCCCCTTATGGTAGCCTACATGTTAACTTTAACTGCAATATGAGGAAATCTCTTCCAAAATCTTCTTCAGATCCACCAGTCAGAGTGCTTTCATATTTGGTGTACAACATCTCTAGGGAGGGGGTGGGGGTGGGGGGGGGGGGGGTCACATTCTGAATTGTTACAATAGAGTTACTGGTTTTATATTTGAGCTTCCTATGTGAGCCCAAATTTTAACTTAGTGCAACGTGAGGGAATTTCTTTAAAAGTCTTCTTCTCCAGAATGATCTCTCAGAATGTTTTGATATTTGGTATACAACATCTCTAGGGGGAGGGGGTGGGGCAGATTCAAGTTTGTTTGTTCCAATGGTCTCCCTGAGTTAATAATTGAGCTTTTTATGGGAGCCTGAATTTTTACTTAGTGCAATATGAAGGAATTTCTTTAAAAATCATCTTCTCCAGATCCATGAGTCAGAGAATGCTTTGTATTTGGTATACCACATCTCTAGTGGGGTGAGATTCAAGTTTGTTCAAATTGGGTCACTGGGTTAATATTTGGGCTACCTATGATAGCCCGAATTTGGTATACAGCGTCCTGGTGGTGGAAGGGAAGGGCTCAGACTGAAGTTTGTTCAAGTTAAGTTCGTAGGTTTCCATTTGGACTCCCAAGTTCTGCATTACTGGAAATCAGGGCACTATTTCCATGGTAGCATCCAAGTACTAGAAACAAATCATCTGGCATGAACAACAAAGTTATAAATAATTAAATAACTTTATTCCTCTGTAGTGTAAGCTGGCTATAGATGCTAAATAAATCCTTCTTTAAACAACTATTGTCAGGTGAGTGCCTCAGGCCCCATGGGGCCTCTTGTTTAGATGTAACTGAAATGGGCATGATCATTTAACACATCTACACTATCTTACAACAGTCTTTGTTATTTAATTCAGATGTAACTGTAATGGACATGGATCCCTGTGTAACATATCAACACTACCTTATAGCTGTCAGTGTGAGCAAGACAGCTTTACACAAGGTCTAAAGGTGAGTCATCTTGAATATAAATAGTTTTTTTTCATTATATGAATATTTGGAAAATTTATCCAATTTCTAACTGTTTGAAAAGCGAGCACGATGACGCACTGTGAGCATGATAAAGTGCCAGCATGATGATGTAGTGTAAGCATGATAAAGTGTGAGCATGATAATGTAGTGTGAGCTTTATGTAGCATGAGTATATAATGGGGGCATGATGAAGTGTGAGCATGATAATGTAGTGTGAGCTTGATGTAGCATGAGTATGTAATGGGGGCATGATGAAGTGTGAGCATGATAATGTAGTGTGAGCTTGATGTAGCATGAGTATGTAATGGGAGCATGATGAAGTGTGAGCATGATAATGTAGTGTGAGCTTGATGTAGCATGAGTATGTAATGGGGGGCATGACGAAGTGTGAGCATGATAATGTAGTGTGAGCTTGATGTACCATGAGTATGTAATGGAAGCATGATGAAGTGTGAGCATGATAATGTAGTGTGAGCTTGATGTAGCATGAGTATGTAATGGGGGCATGATGAAGTGTGAGCATGATAATGTAGTGTGAGCTTGATGTAGCATGAGTATGTAATGAAAGCATGATGAAGTGTGAGCATGATAATGAAGTGTGAGCTTGATGTAGCATGAGTATGTAATGGAAGCATGATGAAGTGTGAGCATGATAATGTAGTGTGAGCTTGATGTAGCATGAGTATGTAATGGGGGCATGATGAAGTGTGAGCATGATAATGTAGTGTGAGCTTGATGTAGCATGAGTATGTAATGGGGGCATGATGAAGTATGAGCATGATAATGTAGTGTGAGCTTGATGTAGCATGAGTATGTAATGGAAGCATGATGAAGTGAGAGCATGATAATGTAGTGTGAGCTTGATGTAGCATGAGTATGTAATGGGGGCATGATGAAGTGTGAGCATGATAATGTAGTGTGAGCTTGATGTAGCATGAGTATGTAATGGAAGCATGATGAAGTGTGAGCATGATAATGAAGTGTGAGCTTGATGTAGCATGCATATGTAATGGCAGCATGATGAAGAGTGAGCATGATAATGTAGTGTGAGCTTGATGTAGCATGAGTATGTAATGGAAGCATGATGAAGTGTAAGAATGATGAAGTAGTGTGAGCATGATGATGTGTGGAAATGAGGATAAAGTGTGAGCATGATGATGTGAGGGAATGAGGATAAAGTGTGAGCATGATGATATGTGGGAATAAGGATAAAGTGTGAGCATGATGATGTGTTGGAATGAGGATAAAGTGTGAGCATGATGATGTGTGGGAATGAGGATAAAGTGTGAGCATGATGATGTGTTGGATTGAGGATAAAGTGTGAGCATGATGATGTGTGGGAATGAGGATAAAGTGTGAGCATGATGATGTGTTGGAATGAGGATAAAGTGTGAGCATGATGATGAGTGGGAATGAGGATAAAGTGTGAGCATGATGATGTGTTGGAATGAGGATAAAGTGTGAGCATGATGATGTGTGGGAATGAGGATAAAGTGTGAGCATGATGATGTGTTGGAATGAGGATAAAGTGTGAGCATGATGATGTGTGGCAATGAGGACAAAGTGTGAGCATGATGATGTGTGACAATGAGGATAAAGTGTGAGCATGATGATGTGTTGGAATGAGGATAAAGTGTGAGCATGATGATGTTTGGGAATGAGGATACAGTGTGAGCATGATGATGTGTTGGAATGAGGATAAAGTGTGAGCATGATGATGTGTGGGAATGAGGATAAAGTGTGAGCATGATGATGTGTGGGAATGAGGATAAAGTGTGAGCATGATGATGAAGTGTGAGCCATATGATCCAGTTTGAACATGCTGCAGTGTTAGCACAATGTTGTAGTGTGAGCATGATGTGGTGTAAGATTGATGATGTTGCATCTACATGATGATGTCTGAGCATGATGTAGTGTAAACTCATTGGTAGAGTGGACATATGGTTTAGTGTGAGCATGATGTAGTGTAAGCTCATTGGTGGAGTGGGTGTGTGATGGTTTAATGTGAGCATGATGTAGTGTAAGCTCATTGGTGGAGTGGACGTGTGATTGTTTAGTGTGAGCATGATGTAGTGTAAGCTCATTGGTGGAGTGGATGTGTGATTGTTTAGTGTGAGCATGGTGTAGTGTAAGCTCATTGGTGCAATGGGCGTGTGATGGTTTAATGTGAACATGATGTAGTGTAAGCTCATTGGTGGAGTGGACGTGTGATTGTTTAGTGTGAGCATGATGTAGTGTAAGCTCATTGGTGGAGTGGATGTGTGGTTTAGTGTGAGCATGATGTAGTGTAAGCTGATTGGTGGAGTGGACGTGTGGTTTAGTGTGAGCATGATGTAGTGTAAGCTGATTGGTGGAGTGGACGTGTGGTTTAGTGTGAGCATGATGTAGTGTAAGCTGATTGGTGGAGTGGACGTGTGATGGTTTAGTGTGAGCATGATGTAGTGTAAGCTCATTGGTGGAGTGGACGTGTGATTGTTTAGTGTGAGCATGATGTAGTGTAAGCTCATTGGTGGAGTGGACATGTGATGGTTTAGTGTGAGCATGATATAGTGTAAGCTCATTGGTGGAGTGGACGTGTGATGGTTTAGTGTGAGCATGATGTAGTGTAAGCTCATTGGTGGAGTGGACGTGTGGTTTAGTGTGAGCATGATGTAGTGTAAGATTGATGATGTTGCATCTACATGATGATGTCTGAGCATGATGTAGTGTAAGCTCATTGGTGGAGTGGATGTGTGGTTTAGTGTGAGCATGATGTAGTGTAAGCTCATTGGTGGAGTGGACGTGTGGTTTAGTGTGAGCATGATGTAGCGTAAGCTCATTGGTGGAGTGGACGTGTGGTTTAGTGTGAGCATGATGTAGTGTAAGCTCATTGGTGGAGTGGACGTGTGATGGTTTAGTGTGAGCATGATGTAGTGTAAGCTCATTGGTGGAGTGGACGTGTGATTGTTTAGTGTGAGCATGATGTAGTGTAAGCTCATTGGTGGAGTGGACGTGTGATGGTTTAATGTGAGCATGATGTAGTGTAAGCTCATTGGTGGAGTGGACGTGTGATTGTTTAGTGTGAGCATGATGTAGTGTAAGCTCATTGGTGGAGTGGATGTGTGATTGTTTAGTGTGAGCATGATGTAGTGTAAGCTCATTGGTGCAATGGGCGTGTGATGGTTTAATGTGAGCATGATGTAGTGTAAGCTCATTGGTGGAGTGGACGTGTGATTGTTTAGTGTGAGCATGATGTAGTGTAAGCTCATTGGTGGAGCGGATGTGTGGTTTAGTGTGAGCATGATGTAGTGTAAGCTGATTGGTGGAGTGGACGTGTGGTTTAGTGTGAGCATGATGTAGTGTAAGCTGATTGGTGGAGTGGACGTGTGGTTTAGTGTGAGCATGATGTAGTGTAAGCTGATTGGTGGAGTGGACGTGTGATGGTTTAGTGTGAGCATGATGTAGTGTAAGCTCATTGGTGGAGTGGACGTGTGATTGTTTAGTGTGAGCATGATGTAGTGTAAGCTCATTGGTGGAGTGGACATGTGATGGTTTAGTGTGAGCATGATATAGTGTAAGCTCATTGGTGGAGTGGACGTGTGATGGTTTAGTGTGAGCATGATGTAGTGTAAGCTCATTGGTGGAGTGGACGTGTGGTTTAGTGTGAGCATGATGTAGTGTAAGATTGATGATGTTGCATCTACATGATGATGTCTGAGCATGATGTAGTGTAAGCTCATTGGTGGAGTGGATGTGTGGTTTAGTGTGAGCATGATGTAGTGTAAGCTCATTGGTGGAGTGGACGTGTGGTTTAGTGTGAGCATGATGTAGCGTAAGCTCATTGGTGGAGTGGACGTGTGGTTTAGTGTGAGCATGATGTAGTGTAAGCTCATTGGTGGAGTGGACGTGTGATGGTTTAGTGTGAGCATGATGTAGTGTAAGCTCATTGGTGGAGTGGACGTGTGATTGTTTAGTGTGAGCATGATGTAGTGTAAGCTCATTGGTGGAGTGGACGTGTGATTGTTTAGTGTGAGCATGATGTAGTGTAAGCTCATTGGTGGAGTGGACGTGTGATTGTTTAGTGTGAGCATGATGTAGTGTAAGCTCATTGGTGGAGTGGACGTGTGATTGTTTAGTGTGAGCATGATGTAGTGTAAGCTCATTGGTGGAGTGGACGTGTGGTTCAGTGTGAGCATGATGTAGTGTAAGCTCATTGGTAGAGTGGACGTGTGGTTTAGTGTGAGCATGATGTAGTGTAAGCTCATTGGTGGAGTGGACGTGTGATTGTTTAGTGTGAGCATGATGTAGTGTAAGCTCATTGGTGGAGTGGACGTGTGGTTTAGTGTGAGCATGATGTAGTGTAAGCTCATTGGTAGAGTGGACGTGTGGTTTAGTGTGAGCATGATGTAGTGTAAGCTCATTGGTAGAGTGGACATGTGGTTTAGTGTGAGCATGATGTAGTGTAAGCTCATTGTTGGAGCGGACGTGTGATGGTTTCGTGTGAACATGATGTAGTGGGACAATGATGATGCAATGTAGTGGCAGCATGGTGATGGAGCATGAGCCTGATCATGCAGTGTGAGCATGATCACATACTGTGAGCATGATCATGTAGTGTTAGCCTGATCATGTAGTGCTAGCCTGATCATGTAGTGTTAGCCTCATCATGCAGTGGGGGCAGGATCATGTACTGTGAGCATGATCATGAACTGTGAGCATGATCATGTAGTGTGAGCCTGATCATGCAGTGTAAGCATGATCATGCAGTGTGAGCATGACCATGTAGTGTGAGCATGATCATGTACCATGAACATAATCATGAACTGTGAGCATGACCTTGTAGTGTGTGCATGATCATGTACTGTGAGCATGATCATGTACTGTGAGCATGATCATGTACTGTGAGCATGATCATGTACTGTGAGCATGATCATGTAGTGTGAGCATGATCATGTACTGTGAGCATGATCATGTAGTGTGAGCATGACCATGTACTGTGAGCATGATCATGTAGTGTTAGCCTGATTATGCAGTGTGAGCATGATCATGTACTGTGAGCATGACCTTGTAGTGGGAGCATGATCATGTAGTGTTAGCCTGATCGTGTAGTGGGAGCATGATCATGTACTGTGAGCATGACCATGTAGTGGGAGCATGATCATGTAGTGTGAGCATGATCATGTACTGTGAGCATGATAATGCAATCTGACAGAAATAATCTGTGGAAATAATAACCAATCTGATGGGATAAATAGTGTGGAAATAATAAGAAATCTGATGGGATAAATAGTGTGGAAATAATAACCAATCTGAAGAGATAAATAGTGTGGAAATAATAACCAATCTGAAGAGATAAATAGTGTGGAAATAATAACCAATCTGAAGAGATAAATAGTGTGGAAATAATCCAATCTGATGGGATGAACAGTGTGGAAATAATAACCAAAATGAAGAGAGAAATAGTGTGGAAATAATAAGCAATCTGAAGAGATAAATAGAGTGGAAATAATAACAATCTGATGGGATAAGTAGTGTGGAAATAATAAGCAAACTGAGGGATAAATAGTGTGAAAATAATCAGCAATCTGATGGGATAAACAGTGTGGAAATAATAAGCAATCTGATGGGATAAATACTTTGGAAATAATGAGCAATCTGAAAAGATAAATAGTGTGGACATAATATGCAATCTGAAGAGAGAAATAGTGTGGAAATAATAAGCAATCTGAAGAGATAAATAGTGTGGAAATAATAAGCAATCTGAAGAGAGAAATAGTGTGGAAATAATAAGCAATCTGAAGGGATAAATAGTGTGGACATAATACGCAATCTGAAGAGATAAATAGTGTGGAAATAATAAGCAATCTGAAGAGATAAATAGTGTGGAAATGATAAGCAATCTGATGGGATAAATAGTGTGGAAATAATAAGCAATCTGAGGGGACAAATAGTGTGAAAATAATAAGCAATTTTAAGAGATAAATAGTGTGGAAACAATACACAATCTGAAGAGATAAATGCTGTGGACATAATGAGCAATCTGAAGAGATAAATAGTGTGGAAATAATAAGCAATCTGAGGGATAAATAGTGTGGAAATAATAAGCAATCTGAAGGATAAATAGTGTGGAAATAATAATCAATCTGAAGGATAAATAGTGTGGAAATAATATGCAATCTGATGGGATAAATAGTATGGGAATAATAAGCAATCTGAGGGGACAAATAGTGTGGAAATAATAAGCAATTTTAAGAGATAAATAGTGTGGAAACAATACGCAATCTGAAGAAATAAATACTGTGGAAATAATGAGCAATCTGAAGAGATTATTAGTGTGGAAGTAATAAGCAATCTGAAGAGAGAAATAGTATGGAAATAATAAGCAATCTGAAGAGATAAATAGTGTGGAAATAATAAGCAATCTTAGGGTGTGAATAGTTTGGAAATAATAAGCAATCTGAAGAGATAAATAGTGTGGAAATAATAAGCAATCTGAAGGATAAATAGTGTGGAAATAATAAGCAATCTGAGGGATAAATAATGTGGAAATAATAAGCAATCTGAGGGATAAATAGTGTGGAAATAATACGCAATTTTAAGAGATAAATAGTGTGGAAACAATACACAATCTGAAGAGATAAATATTGTGGAAATAATCAGCAATCTGAAGAGATAAATAGTGTGGAAATAATAAGCAATCTGAGGGATAAATAGTGTGGAAATAATAAGCAATCTGAAGGGATAAATAGTGTGGAAATAATAAGCAATCTGAGGGATAAATAGTGTGGAGATAATAAGCAATCTGAAGAGATAAATAGTGTGGAAATAATAAGCAATCCGAAGAGGGAAATAGTGTGAAAATAATAAGCAACCTGAAGAGATAAATAGTGTGGAAATAATAAGCAATCTGAGGGATAAATAGTGTGGAAATAATAAGGAATCTGAAGAGATAAATAGTGTGGAAATAATGAGCAATCTGAAGAGATAAATAGTGTGGAAATAATAAGCAATCTGAGGCATGAATATTGTGGAAATAATAAGCAATCTGAAGGATAATTAGTGTGGAAATAATAAGCAATCTGAAGAGATGAATAGTGTGGAAATAATAAGCAATCTGAAGAGATAAATAGTGTGGAAATAATAAGCAATCTGAAGAGATAAATAGTGTGGAAATAATAAGCAATTCGAGGGATAAATAGTGTGGAAATAATGAGCAATCTGAAGGATAAATAGTGTGGAAATAATAAGCAATCTGAGGGATAAATATTGTGGGAATAATAAGCAATCTGAAGGATAAATAGTGTGGAAATAATAAGCAATCTGAAGAGATAAATAGTGTGGAAATAATAAGCAATCCGAGGGATAAATAGTGTGGAAATAATGAGCAATCTGAAGGATAAATAGTGTGGAAATAATAAGCAATCTGAGGGATAAATATTGTGGGAATAATAAGCAATCTGAAGGATAAATAGTGTGGAAATAATAAGCAAGCTGAAGAGATAAATAGTGTGGAAAAAATAAGCAATCTGAAGAGATAAATAGTGTGGAAATAATAAGCAATCTGAGGGATAAATAGTGTGGAAATAATGAGCAATCTGAAGGATAAATAGTGTGGAAATAATTAGCATTCTGATTTGATAAATAGTGTAGAAATAACAAGCAATCGGAAGGGATAAATAGTGTGGAAATAATAACCAATATGATGGGATAAATAGTGTGGAAATAATAAGCAATCTGAAGGATAAATAGTGTGGAAATAATAAGCAATCTGATTTGATAAATAGTGTAGAATAATAAGCAATCTGAAGGGATAAAGAGTGTGGAAATAATAACCAATATGATGGGATAAATAGTGTGGAAATAATAAGCAATCTGAAGGATAACTAGTGTGGAAATAATAACCAATATGATGGGATAAATAGTGTGGAGATAATGAGCAATCTGAAAAGATACATATTGTGGAAATAATAAGCAATCTGAAGAGATAAATAGAGTGGAAATAATAACCAATATGATGGGATAAGTAGTGTGGAAATAATAAGCAAACTGAGGGATAAATAGTGTGGAAATAATAAGCAAACTGAGGGATAAATAATGTGGACATAATAACCAATATTAAGACATAAATAGTGTGGAAACAATACGCAATCTGAAGAGATAAATACTGTGGAAATAAGCATTCTGAAGAGATAAATATTGTGGAAATAATAAGCAATCTGAAGAGATAAATATTGTGGAAATAATCAGCAATCTGAAGAGATAAATAGTGTGGAAATAATAAACAATCTGATGGGATAAATAGTGTGGAAATAATGAGCAATCTGAAGGATAAATAGTGTGGAAATAATAACCAATATGATGGGATAAATAGTGTAGAAATAATAAGCAATCTGATGGGAAAATAGTGTGGAAATAATAAGCAATCTGATGGGATAAATAGTGTGGAAATAATGAGCAATCTGAAGGATAAATAGTGTGGAAATAATAAGCAATCTGAGGGATAAATAGTATTCAAATAATAAGCAATCTGATGGGAAATAGTGTGGGAATAATAAGCAATCTGATGGGATAAATAGTGTGGAAATAATGAGCAATCTGAAGGATAAATAGTGTGGAAATAATAACCAATATGATGGGATAAATAGTGTAGAAATAATAAGCAATCTGATGGGAAAATAGTGTGGAAATAATAGGCAATCTGATGGGATAAATAGTGTGGAAATAATGAGCAATCTGAAGGATAAATAGTGTGGAAATAATAACCAATATGATGGGATAAATAGTGTAGAAATAATGAGCAATTTTCAGAGATAGATTGTGTGGAAATAATACACAATCTGAAGAGATAAATACTGTGGAAATAATAAGCAATCTGAAGAGATAAATATTGTGGAAATAATAAGCAATCTGAAGAGATAAATAGTGTGGAAATAATAAGCAATCTGAGGGATAAATAGTGTGGAAATAATAAGCAACCTGAAGGATAAATAGTGTGGAAATAATAAGCAATCTGAGGGATAAATAGTATTCAAATAATAAGCAATCTGAAGGATAACTAGTGTGGAAATAATGAGCAATCTGAAGGATAAATAGCGTGGAAATAATAAGCAATCTGAAGGGATAAATAGTGTGGAAATAATAAGCAATCTGAAGGATAAATACTGTGGAAATAATAAGCAATCTGAAGAGATAAATATTGTGGAAATAATAAGCAATCTGAAGAGATAAATAGTGTGGAAATAATCAGCAATCAGAAGTGAGAAATAGTGTGGAAATAATAAACAATCTTAAGAGATAAATAGTGTGAAAATAATAAGCAATCTGAAGAGATAAATAGTGTGGAAATAATAAACAATCTTAAGAGATAAATAGTGTGAAAATAATAAACAATCTTAAGAGATAAGTAGTGTGAAAATAATAAGCAATCTGAAGAGATAAATAGTGTGGAAATAATAAGCAATCTGAAGAGATAAATAGTGTGGAAATAATAAGCAATCTGAAGGTGTGAATAGTGTGGAAATAATCAGCAATCTGAAGGATAGATAATGTGGAAATAATAAGCAATCTGAAGGATAAATAGTGTGGAAATAATAAGCAATCTGAAAGTATGAATAGTGTGGGAAGGGATAGATATTGTTGAAATGATAGACATTCTCAAGAAGTAAATATTGTGGATGTAATAAGCAGCGAACTGTTAGTTTAAAAGTTGGTGTATCGGACATGTAGAAAGATTTAAACGATTTGATATTGCTATTTATTATTCATGAATTATAATTGAATTTTACTGTTTGCAAGTGACAATATACAGCATTTTTTCACTTCACTGAAATCACACCAAAGTAACTTACACACAATTGTGCTGTAGAGTTATACCCCTGTGAATGCCATTATATATTCCATAATAAAAAACAAACCTCTTTTAATATATTTACTGTAGATTAACTTTTGGTTCCAATGTTGGTGAATTTCGTACTCCAGCAGGCTTTTGGTGGTCTTCCTGTCTTACCTATAAAACACATGTTCCAACAGGGTTTTGGTGGTTTTGCTGTCTTACATGTAAAACACATGTTGCAACAAGATTTTGGTGGTCTTACATGTAAAACACATTTTCCAATGAGCTTTTGGTGGTCTTACTGTCTTAATGTAATACACAGTTTCCAACAGACTCTTAGTGGTCTTCTCCTCTTACATGTAATACATAAATTCCAACAGGCTTTTGGTGGTCTTCTTGTCTTACATGTAAAACACATGTTCGAGCAGGCTTTTTGTGGTATTCTTGTCTTACATGTAAAAACATGATCCAACAGGCTTTTGGTGGTTTTCTAGTTTTAAATGTAAAACACATGTTCTAACAGGCTTTTGGTGGTTTTCTTGTCTTACATGTAAAACACAAGTTCCAACAGGCTTTTGGTGGTCTTACATGTAAAACACATATTCCAATGGGCATTTGGTGGTCTTACTGTTTTACAGCTAATACACATGTTCCAACAGCCTTTTTGTGGCTTTCTTGTCTTACATGTAATGCACATGTTCCAACAGGCTTTTGGTGGTCTTGTTGTCTTACATGTAAAACACATGTTCCAACAGCCTTTTTGTGGTCTTCTTGTCTAACATGTAAAAACATGTTCCAATGGGCTTTTGGTGGTCTTCTTGTCTTAGATGTAAAACATGTTCGAACAGGTTTTTTGTGGTCTTGTTGTCTTGCATGTGAAACACATGTTCCTACAGGCTTTTGGTGGTCTTGCTGTTGGAAGCTACAACACCCTGACAATGGTTTCTAGTGAGCAAGACTTTGTGAGATACCACATTTAAGACAAAGTTTTATCCTGTTATGTGGGATCAAGCAATAGTAGACTTCTCTGGATATTTTAGGACATTGTGAGAAACTATGTCAAGAATTAAATGAATAGTTTGCAACAATCAAAACTCTTTTTCGTTATTTACCATGTTAGTATCATTTGAGAATATCGGGCCCTACTAGAGTTTGATTCATCATTCATCTGTTGTCATGGCCTCTTATGATATAACAGAAAACAATAATATGAATAAAAATCATTTCATCTCTTTAAAACTCTAGAAGACGATTTAAATGATAACAGGGATTAAGAAATAGAACAAGTCTTAGCATTAAACTTATTGCTTACATTTGCTGAGAGTACCCTTGGCCCAAACTGCTACTTTTTTGCCCATTACATGCCTTGTGTTGGGCAGCACCCATTCCAACCCCCTTCACATTACTACAAGGTTGATTTTTTATGAAGTCACAAGACATATATTTTTAGGTTTTGGAAAATCATTTCCATTTAATACAAAGTGTGGTTTTTCAACCATTCTTCCCTTGATTTCGATTGGAATACACTGCTTTTATTTTTGTAATGCTTTCTTGTCAAGTCTTATATAGGCATCCAAGCCTTGACTAAAAGTCATTGCAAAGGTATTTACTGCAGTCCACAGGACTTAACAATTGGGGCATTAATAACATTGGAACTCCTGTTTTGAGGGAATAATTTAGCACAGAGAATGAAATCACAAATTTTGAGACAACCTATTTACTATTCATCTGGATATAATAAAGAGGACCGATTACAGTACAGCCATCGTGGACGGGTCAAAATCTTTGGGTGGTCATTTTTCCACACATGTAATTCAGAAATGATCTGCTATGACACTTAGCAAATTTCCCCAATGAAGCACTGGGGATAATCCCAGTGCTTCATTGGTGGAAATTTTGCTAGGTGTCATCTCTGAATTATATGCGAGGAAGAAATGACAACCCGTGAATTTTGACCCATCCATGATGACCTTACTGTATGACAGTTCACAGATTTCAAAAGCATCTGTGGCAAGCACAGGGTGCATCAGCTGTCTTAAGGAGTTTGAGCATTGAAGATAGGGGTCTTTCCACAGGAACATTTTAAAACTGTGCTATCAAATAAGGTAATAAGACACAACTTTTTTTTTAACTGTTTGCAGTTCCAGATGAACAACTTTTTGGTTATCTGTTTTTTCATTTAGATAACCACCAGAGGGATGATGAAATCAAATTTTATGGCCTGAAGCAGATCTAAGTTGAAAATAGGCCTTGTCTAGAGTGTGTTAACGCAAGGAGAATGCTAAATTATTTGTGGTTATCAAAATTAGTCCAGGTTGTCTTTGCCTTGTTATAATTTTTACTTTTTGACACTCTCTCATAAATTTTAACTTGGTGAGTTCCAACAGACTAAATTATTTAATTTCTCATGCTGAGAATATGAAGCGTTTATACTACAACAGTTGTACTTGAGAATGCATCTGAAAACTGGGCTTCTGCAGTTATTCAATTATAGATGTAATTTCATTAATTATTTTACCTTGTATTTTGTGTTTTAGTGTGAGAAATGTTTACCATTGTACAATGACAAGCCATTCTACAGAGGAGACCTGCAACTCAAATATGCATGTAAACCATGTCAATGTTATGGTCATGCAGATAAATGTGAATACAATGCCACAGTTGATCCATTTCCTGATGATTATGCTAAAGGTGGGGGTGGAGTATGCATTGACTGCAAGCATAACACAGCTGGACGATTTTGTGATGAGTGTAAAGACTTACATTACCGAGAGTCTGGAACCAGTCTATATGACGAAAATGTATGTTTACCATGCGATTGTTTGGAAGATGGAGTTTATAAACAAAAGAGAACATGTAAAAGTGTATGTATAAAATTATACTTTTTCTATATTGAGATTTAGCATTGTACATTAACCCTTTACCCAATCAAGACGATATCAAAATTTATTATTTTAAATATAATTTTTTCAAATTTTTCAAAAAATTTCAACAAAACCATATCATGTTACCCCTCGTTGGAACAAGCTCGATGAGCTCGTTCATAAGGGGTCACATGATATGTTTTTGTTGAAATATATTGAAAAATAATATTTTTTGAACTAATGAATTTGCATATTACACGGGCGGATGCGGCCGATTCGTTGGGTAAAGGGTTAAGTAGAGTAAGGAATGTGTTTCATTACATGCCTGTTCTAATAAATCCCCATCTACAGCAACACTAAACCATGCAGAAAATGAAGATCCATTCTGCACACATGTGCCAAATGGAAATCATTAAGCAGGCGATTGATCATCTGAAACTTAACCGATTGCGAAATAACTAAATAAAATGCCAAAAATTGAAGGATATGGAGAGTCTAATGTGTACGAAAATAGCAAAGAAGAAATATACAAAAATAGTGAAGAAGAAATAGAGTTGATGTATAAAGGGGATAATGAATATCCAGAAGAAGAGTATGAGTATGTAAATTTTGTTGGAGATAAAATGTGTTCTTGTGTTGATAGTTGTCAACTAAATTGCTAAGTGTCCTACTAATATTTTTTTTTTATTATAAACGTGAATGTGTGTAATAAACACAGAACGACACGTGTGTGAATGGGTTAATTGATATGGCACTTGCACAGGATAAAACTCCAGGCCTGCACCTCTCGTTGTATCCATCTGCACTGGCACTCATGCCATATTGATTAACCTGCCCACACATGTGTGCCGTTCTATGTATTTATTATATAACCTATCCACACAAGCGTACCATTCTATCTATGTATTTATTATATAACCCATCCACACATGCATACCGTTCTATGTATTTATTATATAACCCACCCACACACGCATACCATTCTTTGTATTTATTATATAACCTATCCACACATGTGTGCCGTTCTATGTATTTATTATATAACCTATCCACATACACATACTGTTCTATCTGTTTATTATATAACCTATCCACACATGCGTACTGTTCTATGTATTTATTATATAACCTATCCACAGACGCATACCGTTCTATCTATTTATTATATAACCTATCCACACACACATACCATTCCATCTATTTATTATATAACCTATCCACACATGCATACCTTTCTATGTATTTATTATATAACCTATCCACACATGCATACCATTCTATCTAGTTATTATATAACCTATCCACACATGCATACCATTCTATCTATTTATTATATAACCTATCCACACATGCATACTGTTCTATCTATTTATTATATAACCTATCTACACATGGGTACCGTTCTATCTATTTATTATATAACCTGTCCACACATGCATACTGTTCTATCTATTTAATATATAACCTATCCACACATGCGTACCGTTCTATCTATTTATTATATAACCTATCTACACATGAGTACTGTTATATCTATTTATTATATAACCTATCCACACATGCGTACCGTTCTATCTATTTATTATATAACCTTCCCACACATGCCTACCGTTCTATGTATTTATTATATGACTCATCCACACACGCATACCATTCTTTGTATTTATTATATAACCTATCCACACATGTATACCATTCTACATGTTTATTATATAACCTATCCAGACATGCATACCATTCTATCTATATATTATATAACCTATCCACACATGAGTACTGTTTTATGTATTTATTATATAACCTATCCACACATGCATGCTGTTCTATGTATTTATTATATAACCTATCCACACACACATACCATTCTATCTATTTATTATATAAGCTATCCACACACACATACCATTCTATCTGTTTATTATATAACCTATCCACACATGCATACCGTTCTATCTATTTATATTATATAACCTATCCACACATGCATACTGTTCTATCTATTTATAATATAACCTATCCTCACATGGGTACTGTTCTATGTATTTATTATATAACCTATCCAGACACGCATACCGTTCTGTCTATTTATTATATAACCTATCCACACATGAGTACTGTTCTATGTATTTATTATATAACCTATCCACACATGCATACCATTCTATCTAGTTATTATATAACCTATCCACACATGCATACCATTCTATCTATTTATTATATAACCTATCCACACATGCATACCGTTATATCTATTTATTATATAACCTATCCACACATGCATACCATTCTATCTATTTATTATATAACCTATCCACACATGCATACTGTTCTATCTATTTATTATATAACCTATCCACACATGAGTACTGTTCTGTGTATTTATTATATAACCTATCCACACATGCATACTGTTCTATGTGTTTGTTATATAACCTATCCACACACACACATACCGTTCTATCTAGTTATTATATAACTATCAACACACGCATACTGTTCTATAAATTTATTATATAACCTATCCACACACGCATACTATTCTATCTATTTATTATATAACCTATCCACACATGAGTACTGTTTTATGTATTTATTATATAACCTATCCACACATGCGTACTGTTCTATGTATTTGTTATATAAGCTATCCACAGACACATACCGTTCTATCTATTTATTATATAACCTATCCACACATGCATACTGTTCTATCTATTTATAATATAACCTATCCTCACATGAGTACTGTTCTATGTATTTATTATATAACCTATCCAGACACGCATACCGTTCTGTCTATTTATTATATAACCTATCCACACATGAGTACTGTTCTATGTATTTATTATATAACCTATCCACACATGCATACCATTCTATCTAGTTATTATATAACCTATCCACACATGCATACCATTCTATCTATTTATTATATAACCTATCCACACATGCATACCGTTATATCTATTTATTATATAACCTATCAACACACGCATACTGTTCTATAAATTTATTATATAACCTATCCACACACGCATACTATTCTATCTATTTATTATATAACCTATCCACACATGAGTACTGTTTTATGTATTTATTATAAAACCTATCCACACATGCATACCATTCTATCTATTTATTATATAAGCTATCCACACACACATACCATTCTATCTCTTTATTATATAACCTATCCACACATGCATGCCATTCTATCTATTTATTATATAACCTATCCACACATGCATACTGTTCTATCTATTTATAATATAACCTATCCTCACATGAGTACTGTTCTATGTATTTATTATATAACCTATCCAGACACGCATGCCGTTTTGTCTATTTATTATATAACCTATCCACACATGAGTACTGTTCTATGTATTTATTATATAACCTATCCACACATGCATACCATTCTATCTAGTTATTGTATAACCTATCCACACATGCATACCATTCTATCTATTTATTATATAACCTATCCACACATGCATACTGTTCTATCTATTTATTATATAACCTATCTACACATGCATGCTGTTTTATGTATTTATTATATAACCTATCCACACATGCATACCAATCTATCTATTTATTATATAACCTATCCACACATGCATACCATTCTATCTATTTATTATATAACCTATCCACACATGCATGCTGTTCTATGTATTTATTATATAACCTATCCACACACACATACCATTCTATCTATTTATTATATAAGCTATCCACACACACATACCATTCTATCTGTTTATTATATAACCTATGCACACATGCATACCGTTCTATCTATTTATTATATAACCTATCCACACATGCATACTGTTCTATCTATTTATAATATAACCTATCCTCACATGAGTACTGTTCTATGTATTTATTATATAACCTATCCAGACACGCATACCGTTTTGTCTATTTATTATATAACCTATCCACACATGAGTACTGTTCTATGTATTTATTATATAACCTATCCACACATGCATACCATTCTATCTAGTTATTATATAACCTATCCACACATGCATACCATTCTATCTATTTATTATATAACCTATCCACACATGCATACTGTTCTATCTATTTATTATATAACCTATCTACACATGAGTACTGTTATATCTATTTATTATATAACCTATCCACACATGGGTACCATTCTATCTATTTATTATATAACCTGTCCACACATGCGTACTTTTCTATCTATTTATTATATAACCTATCCACACATGTGTACCGTTCTATCTATTTATTATATAACCTATCTACACATGAGTACTGTTATATCTATTTATTATATAACCTATCCACACATGCGTACCGTTCTATCTATTTATTATATAACCTTCCCACACATGCCTACCGTTCTATGTATTTATTATATAACTCATCCACACACGCATACCATTCTTTGTATTTATTATATAACCTATCCACACATGTATACCATTCTATATGTTTATTATATAACCTGTCCAGACATGCATACCATTCTATCTATTTATTATATAACCTATCCACACATGAGTACTGTTTTATGTATTTATTATATAACCTATCCACACATGCATGCTGTTCTATGTATTTATTATATAACCTATCCACACACACATACCATTCTATCTATTTATTATATAAGCTATCCACACACACATACCATTCTATCTGTTTATTATATAACCTATCCACACATGCATACTGTTCGATCTATTTATTATATAACCTATCCACACATGCATACTGTTCTATCTATTTATAATATAACCTATCCTCACATGAGTACTGTTCTATGTATTTATTATATAACCTATCCAGACACGCATACCGTTCTGTCTATTTATTATATAACCTATCCACACATGAGTACTGTTCTATGTATTTGTTATATAAGCTATCCACAGATGCATACCGTTCTATCTATTTATTATATAACCTATCCACAAATGCATACCGTTATATCTATTTATTATATAACCTATCCACACATGCATACCATTCTATCTATTTATTATATAACCTATCCACACATGCATACTGTTCTATCTATTTATTATATAACCTATCCACACATGAGTACTGTTCTATGTATTTATTATACAACCTATCCACACATGCATACTGTTCTATGTGTTTATTATATAACCTATCCACACACACACATACCATTCTATCTAGTTATTATATAACTATCAACACACGCATACTGTTCTATAAATTTATTATATAACCTATCCACACACGCATACTATTCTATCTATTTATTATATAACCTATCCACACATGAGTACTGTTATATGTATTTATTATATAACCTATCCACACATGCGTACTGTTTATTACACAAATACAGTAATGGTGACTGATACAAATAGTTTTCATTCCTATAAAATGTAATGTAATAAAAAAAGAAATGATGACTGATAGGAACAGTTTTCATTCCTATACAATGTAAGGTAATAAATACAGTAATGATTGTGACTGTAATAGGAAACAACAGCTGTTAAGCTACTTGGCAATAGCACTTATTGTGGCTGTAATAGGAAACTACAGCTGTCAAGCTACTTGGCAATAGCACTTATTGTGGCTGTAATAGGAAACTACCACTGTCAAGCTACTTGGTGATAGCACTTATTGTGGCTGTAATAGGAAACTACAGCTGTCAAGATACTTGGTGATAGCACTTATTGTGGCTGTAATAGGAAACTACAGCTGTCAAGCCACTTGGTGATGGCACTTATTGTGGCTGTAATAGGAAACTACAGCTGTCAAGCTACTTGGTAATAGCACTTATTGTGGCTGTAATAGGAAACTACAGCTGTCAAGATACTTGGTGATAGCACTTATTGTGGCTGTAATAGGAAACTACAGCTGTCAAGCCACTTGGTGGTAGCACTTATTGTGGCTGTAATAGGAAACTACAGCTGTCAAGCTACTTGGTGATAGCACTTATTGTGGCTGTAATAGGAAACAACAGCTGTTAAGCTACTTGGTGATGGCACTTATTGTTGCTGTAGTAGGAAACAACAGCTGTTAAGCTACTTGGTGATGGCACTTATTGTGGCTGTAATAGGAAACAACAGCTGTCAAGCCACTTGGTGATAGCACTTATTGTGGCTGTAATAGGAAACTACAGCTGTCAAGCTACTTGGTGGTAGCACTTATTGTGGCCGTAATAGGAAACTACAGCCGTTAAGCTACTTGGTGATAGCACTTAACATGGCTGTAATAGCAAACGACCACTCTTAATCTACTTGGTGATAGCACTTATCGTGGCTGTAATAGCAAACTACAGCTGTTAAGCTACTTGGTGATAGCACTTATTGTGGCAGTAATAGGAAACTATAGCCGTCAAGCTACTTGGCGATAGCATTTACTGTAGCTGTAATAGGAAACTACAGCTGTCAAGCTACTTAGCGATAGCACTTTTTTGTGGCTGTAATTGGAAACTACAGCTGTTAAGCTACCTGGCAATAGCACTTATTGTGGCTGTAATAGGAAAATGTAGCTGTTAAGCTACTTGGCAATGGCACTTATTGTGGCTGTAATAGGAAACTTTAGCCGTCAAGCTACTTTGTGATAGCACTTATTGTGGCTATAAAAGGAAACTACAGTTGCCAAGCTACTTGGCGATAGCACTTATCATGGCTGTAATCGGAAACTACGGCTGTCAAGCTACATGGCGATAGCACTTTTTTGTGGCTGTAATCGGAAACTACAGCTGTGAAGCTACTTGGCAATAGCCCTTTTTTGTGGCTGTAATTGGAAGCTACAGCTGTCAAGCTACATGGCAATAGCACTTATTGTGGCTGTAATAGCAAACTACTGTCAAGCTACTTGGTGATAGCAGCTACTGTGGCTGTAAGAGGAACCTACAGCTGTCAAGCTATTTGGCAACAGCACTTATCGTGGCTGTAATAGCAAACTACAGCTGTCACGCTACTTGGCAACAGCATTTATCGTGGCTGTAATAGCAAACTACTGTCAAGCTACTTGGTGATAGCACATATTGTGGCTGTAAGAGGAACCTACAGCTGTCAAGCTATTTGGCAACAGCACTTATCGTGGCTGTAATAGCAAACTACAGCTGTCAAGCTATTTGGCAACAGCACGTATCATGGCTGTAATTGCAAACTACAGCTGTCAAGCTACTTGGTACTAGCACTTATCGTGGCTGTAATAGCAAACTACAGCTGTCAAGCTACTTGGTACTAGCACTTACCGTGGCTGTAATAGGAAACTACAGCTGTCAAGCTACTTGGCAACACCACTTATCGTGGCTGTAATAGCAAACTACAGCTGTCAAGCTATTTGGCAACAGCACGTATCATGGCTGTAATAGCAAACTACAGCTGTCAAGCTACTTGGTACTAGCACTTACCGTGGCTGTAATAGGAAACTACAGCTGTCAAGCTACTTGGCAACAGCACTTATCGTGGCTGTAATAGCAAACTACAGCTGTCAAGCTATTTGGCAACAGCACGTATCATGGCTGTAATAGCAAACTACAGCTGTCAAGCTACTTGGTACTAGCACTTATCGTGGCTGTAATAGCAAACTACAGCAGTCAAGCTACTTGGTGATACCACTTATTGTGGCTGTAATAGGAAACTGCAGCTGTCAAGCTATTTGGCAACAGCACTTATCATGGCTGTAATAGCAAACTACAGCTGTCAAGCTACTTGGTACTAACACTTATTGTAGCTGTAATATGAAACTACAGCTGTCAAACTACTTGGTGATAGCACTTATTGTGGCTGTAATAGGAAACTACAGCTGTTAAGCTACTTGGCGATAGCATTTATTGTAGCAGTAATAGGAAACTACAGCTGTCAAGCCACTTGGTGTTAGCACTTATTGTAGCTGTAATAGGCAACTACAGCTGTTAAGCTACTTGGCGATAGCACTTATTGTGGCTGTAATTGGAAACTACAGCTGTCAAGCTACCTGTTACTAGCACTTAGCGTGGCTGTAATAGGAAACTACAGCTGTTAAGCTACTTGGTAATAGCACTTATTGTGGCTGTAATAGGCAACTACAGCTGCCAAGCTACTTGGTGATAGCACTCATTGTGGCTGTAATAGGAAACTACAGCTGTTATGCTACTTGGTGATAGCACTTATTGTAGCAGTAATAGGAAACTACAGCTGTCAAGCCACTTGGAGATAGCACTTATTGTGGCTGTAATAGGAAACTACAGCTGTTAAGCTACTTGGTGATAGCACTTATTGTGGCTGTAATAGGAAACTACAGCTGTCAAGCTACTTGGTGATAACATTTACTGTGGCTGTAATAGCAAACTACAGATGTGATATTACAGCCACAATAAGTGGTATCACCGAGTAGCTTAACAGCTGTAGTTTCCCATTACAGCCACGATAAGTGCTATTGCCAATTAGTAATAGGAAACTACAGCTGTCAAGCTACTTGGTGATAGCACACATTGTGGCTGTAATAGGAACCTACAGCTGTCAAGCTATTTGGCAACAGCACTTATCGTGGCTGTGATAGCAAACTACATCTGTCAAGTTACTTGGTACTAACACTTATTGTAGCTGTAGTAGGAAACTACAGCTGTTAAGTTACTTGGTGGTAGCACTTATTGTGGCTGTAATAGCAAACTACAGCTGTCAAGATACTTGGTGATAGCAATTTTTTGTGGCTGTAATAGGAAACTATGGATGTTAAGCTACTTGGCGATAGCATTTATTGTGGCTGTAATTGGAAACTACAGCTGTCAAGCTACTTGGCAATAGCACTTATTGTGGCTGTAATAGGAAACTACAGCTGTCAAGCTACTTGGAGATAGCACTTATTGTGGCTGTAATAGGAAACTACAGCTGTCAAGCTAATTGGTGATAGCACTTATTGTGGCTGTAATAGGAAACTACAGCTGTCAAGCCACTTGGAGATAGCACTTATTGTGGCTGTAATAGGAAACTACAGCTGTCAAGCTAATTGGTGATAGCACTTATTGTGGCTGTAATAGCAAACTACAGCTGTCAAGCCACTTGGTGATAGCACTTATTGTGGCTGTAATAGGAAGCTACAGCTGTCAAGCTACTTGGTGATAGCACTTATTGTGGTGGTAATAGGAAACTACAGCTGTCAAGCTACTTGGTGATAGCACTTATTGTGGCTGTAATAGGAAACTACAGCTGTCAAGCCACTTGGTGATAGCACTTATTGTGGCTGTAATAGGAAACTACAGCTGTCAAGCCACTTGGAGATAGCACTTATTGTGGCTGGCTGTAATAGGAAACTACAGCTGTCAAGCCACTTGGTGATAGCACTTATTGTGGCTGTAATAGGATACTACAGCTGTCAAGCCAATTGGAGATAGCACTTATTGTGACTGTAATAGCAAACTACAGCTGTCAAGCCACTTGGTGATAGCACTTATTGTGGCTGTAATAGGAAACTACAGCTGTCAAGCTACTTGGTGATAGCACTTATTGTGGCTGTAATAGGAAACTACAGCTGTCAAGCCACTTGTTAATAGCACTTATTGTGGCTGTAATAGGAAACTACTGCTGTACAGCTACTTGGAGATAGCACTTATTGTGGCTGTAATAGGAAACTACAGCCGTCAAGCCACTTGGTAATAGCACTTATGGTGGCTGTAATAGGAAACTACTGCTGTACAGCTATTTGGTGATAGCACTTATTGTGGCTGTAATAGGAAACTACAGCTGTCAAGCCACTTGGTGATAGCACTTATTGTGGTGGTAATAGGAAACTACAGCTGTCAAGCCACTTGGTGATAGCACTTATTGTGGCTGTAATAGGAAACTACAGCTGTCAAGATACTTGGTGATAGCACTTATTGTGGCTGTAATAGGAAACTACTGCTGTACAGCTATTTGGTGATGGCACTTATTGTGGCTGTAATAGGAAACTACAGCTGTCAAGCCACTTGGTGATAGCACTTATTGTGGCTGTAATAGGAAACTACAGCTGTCAAGCTACTTGGTTATAGCACTTATTGTGGCTGTAATAGGAAACTACAGCTGTCAAGCCACTTGGTGATAGCACTTATTGTGGTGGTAATAGGAAACTACAGCTGTCAAGCTACTTGGTGATAGCACTTATTGTGGTGATAATAGGAAACTACAGCTGTCAAGCTACTTGGTGATAGCACTTATTGTGGCTGTAATAGGAAACTACAGCTGTCAAGCCACTTGGTGGTAGCACTTATTGTGGCTGTAATAGGAAACTACAGCTGTCAAGCTACTTGGTGATAGCACTTATTGTGGCTGTAATAGGAAACTACAGCTGTCAAGCTACTTGGTGGTGGCACTTATTGTGGCTGTAATAGCAAACTACAGCTGACAAGCTACTTGGTGATTGCACATATTGTGGCTGTAAGAGGAACCCACAGCTGTCAAGCTATTTGGCAACAGCACTTATCGTGGCTGTAATAGCAAACTACAGCTGTCAAGCTACTTGGTACTAACACGTATTGTAGCTACAATAGGAAACTACAGCTGTCAAGCTACTTGGCAATAGCATTTACTGTAGCTGTAATAGGAAACTACAGCTCTCAAGCTACTTGGCGATAGCACTTTTTTGTGGCTGTAAATGGAAACTACAGCTGTCAAGCTACATGGTGACAGCACTTATTGTGACTGTAATAGGAAACTATGGCTGTCAAGATACTTGATGGGTGATAGCACGTATTGTGGCTGTAATAGGAAACTACAGCTGCCACACTACTTGGTAATAGCACTTATTGTGGCTGTAATTCGAAACTACAGCTGTCAAGCTACTTGGTGATAGCACTTATCGTGGCTGTTATCAGAAACTACAGTTGCCAAGCTTCTTGGTGATAGCACTTATTGTAGGTGTTTAATTGGAAACTATAGCTGTCAAGCCACTTGGTGATAGCACTTATTGTGGCTGTTTAATTGGAAACTATAGCTGTCAAGCTGCATGGTGATAACACTTATTGTGGCTGTAATAGGAAACTACAGCTGTCATGTCAAGCTACTTGGCAATAGCATTTATTGTGGCTGTAATAGCAAACTACAGCTGTCAAGCTACTTACCTAATGACAGATATTTTACACAGTAAACTATACCTAATGACAGATATTTATACATTAAACTATACCTAATGACAGATATTTACACAGTAAACTATACCTAATGACAGATATTTACGCAGTAAACTGTACCTAATGAAAAAAGCTAAACAAAGCTTATCTCATATCTCTACATTGGAACAAGCTCATCAGGTTTATTCCCTTGTTTGTCTATTGAAGTTGAGACCTCATTTCTAAGCATACTGTTGATTTATCTGAAGGCTGAATCAATATATGTCTCAGATGGTGGTAATAGCCAATGTGGTGACAATAGCCTATGTATATTTAACATATTTTGTTTTTAGGAAACAGGCCAGTGCATGTGTAAAGAATATGTGATTGGTAGAAGATGTGACACATGTGTGACGGGATATTACAACTTATCAGCAGCCTCTATGGATGGTTGCACCAGTTGTATGTGTCACAGATTTGGTGTAAAGGACAGAACATGTGACCAGGAAACTGGACAGTGTAACTGTAAAAAGAATACACGCAGTAAGTAATACCATCTCACTTCCATTATATGATGTATACATGTCTGTACAATACAGACAGTAAGTATTACCATCTCACTTCCATTATATGATGTATACACATCTGTACAAAACAGACAGTAAGAATTACCATCTCACTTCCATTATATCTGTACAATACAGACAGTAAGTATTACCATCTCACTCCCATTATATCTGTGCAATACAGACAGTAAGTATTACCATCTCACTTCCATTATATGATGTATACACATCTGTACAAAACAGACAGTAAGAATTACCATCTCACTTCCATTATATCTGTACAAAACAGACAGCAAGTATTACCATCCCACTTCCATTATATCTGTACAATACAGACAGTAAGTATTACCATCTCACTTCCATTATATCTGTACAATACAGACAGTAAGTATTACCATCTCACTTCCATTATATCTGTACAAAACAGACAGCAAGTATTACCATCCCACTTCCATTATATCTGTACAATACAGACAGTAAGTAGTACCATCTCACTTCCATTATATCTGTACAATACAGACAGTAAGTATTACCATCTCACTTCCATTATATCTGTACAAAACAGACAGCAAGTATTACCATCTCACTTCCATTATATCTGTACAATACAGACAGTAAGTATTACCATCTCACTTCCATTATATCTGTACAATACAGACAGTAAGTATTACCATCTCACTTCCATTATATCTGTACAATACAGACAGTAAGTATTACCATCTCACTTCCATTATATCTGTACAAAACAGACAGCAAGTATTACCATCTCACTTCCATTATATCTGTACAAAACAGACAGCAAGTATTACCATCTCACTTCCATTATATCTGTACAATACAGACAGTAAGTATTACCATCTCACTTCCATTATATCTGTACAATACAGACAGTAAGTATTACCATCTCACTTCCATTATATCTGTACAATACAGACAGTAAGTATTACCATCTCACTTCCATTATATGATGTATACACATCTGTACAAAACAGACAGTAAGAATTACCATCTCACTTCCATTATATCTGTACAATACAGACAGTAAGTATTACCATCTCACTCCCATTATATCTGTGCAATACAGACAGTAAGTATTACCATCTCACTTCCATTATATGATGTATACACATCTGTACAAAACAGACAGTAAGAATTACCATCTCACTTCCATTATATCTGTACAAAACAGACAGCAAGTATTACCATCCCACTTCCATTATATCTGTACAATACAGACAGTAAGTATTACCATCTCACTTCCATTATATCTGTACAATACAGACAGTAAGTATTACCATCTCACTTCCATTATATCTGTACAAAACAGACAGCAAGTATTACCATCCCACTTCCATTATATCTGTACAATACAGACAGTAAGTATTACCATCTCACTTCCATTATATCTGTACAATACAGACAGTAAGTATTACCATCTCACTTCCATTATATCTGTACAAAACAGACAGCAAGTATTACCATCTCACTTCCATTATATCTGTACAATACAGACAGTAAGTATTACCATCTCACTTCCATTATATCTGTACAATACAGACAGTAAGTATTACCATCTCACTTCCATTATATCTGTACAATACAGACAGTAAGTATTACCATCTCACTTCCATTATATCTGTACAAAACAGACAGCAAGTATTACCATCTCACTTCCATTATATCTGTACAAAACAGACAGCAAGTATTACCATCTCACTTCCATTATATCTGTACAATACAGACAGTAAGTATTACCATCTCACTTCCATTATATCTGTACAATACAGACAGTAAGTATTACCATCTCACTTCCATTATATCTGTACAATACAGACAGTAAGTATTACCATCTCACTTCCATTATATCTGTAAAAACAGACAGCAAGTATTACCATCCCACTTCCATTATATCTGTACAATACAGACAGTAAGTATTACCATCTCACTTCCATTATATCTGTACAATACAGACAGTAAGTATTACCATCTCACTTCCATTATATCTGTACAAAACAGACAGCAAGTATTACCATCGCACTTCCATTATATGATGTGTACACATCTGTACAATACAGACAGTAAGTATTACCATCTCACTTCCATTATATCTGTACAAAACAGACAGTAAGTATTACCATCTCACTTCCATTATATCTATACAATACAGACAGTAAGTATTACCATCTCACTTCCATTATATCTGTACAATACAGACAGTAAGTATTACCATCTCACTTTCATTATATCTGTACAATACAGACAGTAAGTATTACCATCTCACTTCCATTATATCTGTACAAAACAGACAGCAAGTATTACCATCTCACTTCCATTATATCTGTACAATACAGACAGTAAGTATTACCATCTCACTTTCATTATATCTGTACAATACAGACAGTAAGTATTACCATCTCACTTCCATTATATCTGTACAAAACAGACAGCAAGTATTACCATCTCACTTCCATTATATCTGTACAATACAGACAGTAAGTATTACCATCTTACTTCCATTATATCTGTACAATACAGACAGTAAGTATTACCATCTCACTTCCATTATATCTGTACAATACAGACAGTAAGTATTACCATCTCACTTCCATTATATCTGTACAATACAGACAGTAAGTATTACCATCTCACTTCCATTATATCTGTACAATACAGACAGTAAGTATTACCATCTCACTTCCATTATATCTGTACAATACAGACAGTAAGTATTACCATCTCACTTCCATTATATCTGTACAATACAGACAGTAAGTATTACCATCTCACTTCCATTATATCTGTACAATACAGACAGCAAGTATTACCATCTCACTTCCATTATATCTGTACAATACAGACAGTAAGTATTACCATCTCACTTCCATTATATCTGTACAATACAGACAGTAAGTATTACCATCTCACTTCCATTATATCTGTACAAAACAGACAGCAAGTATTACCATCCCACTTTCATTATATCTGTACAATACAGACAGTAAGTATTACCATCTCACTTCCATTATATCTGTACAATACAGACAGTAAGTATTACCATCTCACTTCCATTATATCTGTACAATACAGACAGTAAGTATTACCATGTCACTTCCATTATATCTGTACAAAACAGACAGCAAGTATTACCATCCCACTTTCATTATATGATTTATACACATCTGTATAATACAGACAGTATGTATTACCATTTCACTTTCATTATAAATAAATAAGATAAATTTTATTGCACAACATTAATGGGTATGGCACATAATATAGAGATACATATAAGTTGCAATATGCTAGAAATAAATCAAAGGAGATATTTCCCGTACACACATGCACGCAAACCCCTCACACACCCACACGCTCGCCCCCACGCACTGATACGTCGGGTGGGGGTGGGTGGGGGGGGGGGGGGTGTTTATTTTTCACAGCATCGTCAGGTGAGTGGAGCAATTACAGCTGCCTTAATTATGTACAGACAATTATATTATGCATACATGTCTGTAGATAAATTAAGGCAGCTGCAAAAAAGATGTTACCTAAGTTTTTTTCAAGCTACACTGAAAATAATTTGATTAGATTATTCTAGAATAGCTAACAGCTGAATACTGACGATAAATGAAAAGCTAATAAATGAACACTGAGCATAATTTGAGTGGTATGTTTCTAGACGAGCTAACATCTGAATACTGAGTATAATTTCCGTGCATGTTTCTAGAAAAGTTAACATCTGGATACTGGGAATAATTTGAGAGTATGTTTCTAGAGGAGCTAAAAAATGCATACTGGGAATAATTTGGGAGTATGTTTCTAGAGGAGCTAACATCAGGATACTGGGAATAATTTGAGAGTATGTGTCTAGAGGAGTTAACATCAGGATACTGAGAATAATTTGAGAGTATGGTTCTAGAGGAGTTAACATCTGGATACTGAGATTAATTTGAGAGTATGTTTTTAGAGGAGCTAACAGCTGGATACTGGGAATAATTTGAGAGTATGTTTTTAGAGGAGCTAACATCTGGATACTGGGAATAATTTGAGAGTATGTTTTTAGAGAAGCTAACATCTGGATACTGGGAATAATTTGAGAGTATGTTTTTAGAGAAGCTTAACATCTGGATACTGGGAATAATTTGAGAGTATGTTTTTAGAGGAGCTAACATCTGGATACTGGGAATAATTTGAGAGTATGTTTTTAGAGGATCTAACATCTGGATACTGGGAATAATTTGAGAGTATGTTTTTAGAGGAGTGAACATCTGGATACTGGGAATAATTTGAGAGTATGTTTTTAGAGGAGCTAACATCTGGATACTGGGAATAATTTGAGAGTATGTTTTTAGAGGAGCTAACATCTGGATACTGGGAATAATTTGAGAGTATGTTTCTAGAAGAGCTAACATCTGAATACTGAGAATACTTTATAGTTTAGCAGAAACTATCCTAGAAGTATAGTATAGAATATATCCTAGAAGTATAGAATTGAATATATCCTAGAAGTTTAGAATAGAATATATCCTAGAAGTATAGAATAGAATATATCCTAGAAGTATAGTATAGAATATATCCTAGAAGTATAGAATAGAATATATCCTAGAAGTATAGTATAGAATATATCCTAGAAGTATAGAATAGAATATATCCTAGAAGTATAGAATAGAATATATCCTCGAAGTATAGTTTAGAATGTATCCTAGAAGTATAGTATAGAATATATCCTAGAAGTATAGAATAGAATATATCCTAGAAGTATGGAATAGAATATATCCTAGAAGTATAGAATAGAATATATCCTAGAAGTATAGAATAGAATATATCCTAGAAGTATAGAATAGAAATATATCCTAGGAATATAGTACAGAATATATCCTGGAAGTATAGTATAGAATATATCCTAGAGGTATAGAATAGAATATATCCTAGAAATATAGAATAGAATATATCCCAGAAGTATAGAATAGAATATATCCTAGAAGTATAGAATAAAATGTCTCCTTGAAGTATAGTATAGAATATATCCTATAAGTATAGTTTAGAATATATCCTATAAGTATAGTATAGAATATATCCTATAAGTATAGTTTAGAATATATCCTAGAAGTATAGTATAGAATATATCCCAGAAGTATAGAATAGAATATATCCTAGAAGTATAGAATAGAATATATCCTAGAAGTATAGTATAGAATATATCCTAGAAGTATAGTATAGAATATATCCTAGAAGTATAGTTAGTATGGAACATATACAGATCCTTTAGCCTTCTTGTATTTTAAAACTGAAATTCCAAGTGTAGTGTAGGATATATCCTAGAAGTGTAGTATAGAATATATCCTAGAAGTATAGAATAGAATATATCCTAGAAGTATAGAATAGAATATATCCTAGGAGTATAGTATAGAATATATCCTAGAAGTGTAGTGGAGAATATATCCTAGAAGTGTAGTGTAGGATATATCCTAGAAGTATAGTATAGAATATATCCTAGAAGTATAGTTTAGAATACATCCTAGAAGTATAGTACAGAATATATCCTAGAAGTATAGAATAGAATATATCCTCGAAGTATAGAATAGAATATATCCTAGAAGTATAGAATAGAATATATCCTAGAAGTATAGAATAGAATATATCCTAGAAGTATAGTTTAGAATACATCCTAGAAGTATAGTACAGAATATATCCTAGAAGTGTAGTGTAGAATATATCCTAGAATATATCATAGAAGTATAGTTTAGAATATATCCTAGAAGTATAGTTTAGAATACATCCTAGAAGTATAGAACAGAATATATCCTAGAATATATCCTAGAAGTATAGTATAGAATATATCCTAGAAGTATAGTTTAGAATACATCTTAGAAGTATAGAATAGAATATATCCTAGAATATATCCTAGAAGTATAGTATGGAATATATCCTAGAAGTATAGTATAGAATATATCCTTGAAGTACAATATAGAATATATCCTATAAGTATAGTTTAGAATATATCCTAGAAGTATAGAATAGAATATATCCTAGAAGTATAGTATAGAATATATCCTATAAGTATAGTTTAGAATATATCCTAGAAGTATAGTATAGAATATATCCCAGAAGTATAGAATAGAATATATCCTAAAAGTATAGAATAGAATATTTCCTAGAAGTATAGAATAGAATATATCCTAGAAGTATAGTATAGAATATATCCTAGAAGTATAGTATAGAATATATCCTAGAAGTATAGTTAGTATGGAACATATACAGATCCTTTAGCCTTCTTGTATTTTAAAACTGAAATTCCAATAGAAGTAATATGAATTATATGTAGTTGATTTGTTTTGAAAAATTAGGTTGAATGAAATTTTGAACAGGTTTTTTTCTACACAGCTCTAGTACTTGATAGCTGATATGAGCACCCTTGTAACAGAATCAGATTGGTTTGTTCTTCTTATAGTGCCCCATATGTGGGACATAATTTAACATTATCAGTAATGATTCTCAAAAAATTGATGTTCCAAATACATGAGATGTAGGATATTATTATAAGGTGGTTTACAAGTTTGTTGAAGTTTAATGGACTGAAGATGATTGACTACTTGTTAATGATGATTTAACTGTTGACTTTAAATCTTGTGATTTTTAATTAATTTTTTTTGTAGCTTCAAGGTGTAATGTATGTGATTTTTAATTTTTTTTGCAGCTTCAAGGTGTAATGTGTGTGAGTATGGATACTATAATCTTAGTAAAGACAACCCTGAAGGATGCTCACCATGTAACTGCAGTCCAAAAGGCTCTTCTAGTATTTATTGTGATCCAGATAATGGGAAATGTTTGTGCTTACCAAATATCGGTAACAGGCAGTGTGACGAATGTGTCGATGGTTACTTCAACTTTGAAGAAAAGTGTAAACCTTGTAATTGTAATACTGATGGTATTGAACCTGGAACTATATGTAATAAAACAACTGGACAGTGTGTTTGTAAGAAAGGCATACAGGGTCTAAACTGCGATGAGTGTAAAGACGGTTATTATGACATGGGCTCTTCTGAAGAAACGGGATGTCTGAAATGCACATGCAACCCAAGTGGAACCTTAAACACTTCTATCATATGTGACAAAGTTCTTGGCAATTGTCAGTGTAAAACAAATGTTGGTGGTCTGTTTTGTGATGCCTGCCTCTCAGGATTCTGGAATCTGATGGAGACAAATGAACTTGGATGTGAATCATGTAACTGTGAACCCTCTGGAACCCAAACAGAAAATGTGGCTAAAGTATCAGATTTAATCTGTGACCAGACATATGGAAATTGTACTTGTTTGGCTAACAGGATAGGCAGTAAGTGTGATGACTGTTTACCAGGTAAGAATATTACTAACTTCAGTTATTTTAAATTTTACACCAGATGCCTGTGAATCAGAATTTTTTTTTTTTTTAATTTTTTTTTATTGGCATCACTAGAAAAAATACATTACATGAGATTACGACAAAATAAAATTTTTACAGTATAATGTATATACTACGGCAGTGTAGAACCGCCCGCTATAGTATATTTCCAGGGATTCCTAATCTGTTTAAACAGATTACTAATTTGGTTTTTCAGATTACTAATCTGTTTAAACAGATTACTAATCTGTTTTTACAGATTAACTAATCTGTTTTTACAGATTACTAATCTGTTTAAACAGATTACTAATCTGTTTTTACAGATTAACTAAGTAATCTGTAAATACAGATTAGGTAATTTGTAAAAACAGATTACTAATCTGTTTTTACAGATTAACTAATCTGTATTAGTAATCTCCATATTTCCCTAATATGCTCAGCCTTGCTGATTGTGTACATGTATAGAGAATACATTTCATTATTTTTATAGGATTTTATAGCTCTTGCTAGATCTTAGGAAGAGGGGATGGTATTACTTCGGCTGCAGGTGTAAATGTACTTTTTGTAGATGACGAGACAGGTATTCCATATATTTAGATAGGCATGCTCGGAAGTAGCCTAACATTATTTCTCTTTTCTTCATGTTTAGTTGAATTTGCGGATCCGGATTAAGGTTAACCTTTTCCACTAGTGAAAGTAAAACTGTTTTTGAGAAAGAACAATCATAAAATAGATGTGCAATCATTTCTTTTGTATTGCCACATAAAGAGTATAGCTCTGTTTCCGAAAGCCCACATTTAAAGAGTTTAGATTTTGTGAACAGGATTTTGTGGTTAATCTTATATTGTAAACTATGTAGATCTGTTTCCCTAAAAGTTTGTAAATGTATAGCCAATCTTTATGGTCAAGATTTTCGTCCAATGTGGTGTTCCATTTCTCTTGGGTATGTGAAGGTTTTTGTGATACTTTATTAAGAAATATGGGATAGAAATGACGGTTTGCTTTAGTGCAAGATATGATGTCATTCACCAAGGGATCTGAAACAAATTCAAGTTTTGTACTATTGGATATTATATTTTTCCATGACCTTGGTATTACATTCACCTCACCGAGGTAGTTGGTGAATGGTGTATCAAGATCATATTTCAGCTTAAATTCTGGAAAGTCAATAATGGACCCTGAAGCACTAAGTATATCGTTTATTAAGAAAACACCCTTTGTACACCAACATCTGTAAAGAAACGACTCATTATTAATTTTTATATAATTGTTATAAAATAGTGGTTGTGAGAGGATCTCTGTTGGGGCTGTGGGATCGCTATCTTTTAAGAGAGCCCATACATTAAGCACGTTTTTCCAGAAAGGGTCCATATAATTTGAAACACTAAGTATACCATGTTTATTCAAAGACCACATTTTGCTTCCCACAAATGTTTCAAAATTATCGACTACGAGTGTTTTCCATTGGGCCATTGTTTCTGAATCTAGTCTTTCTATGCCTCCACACTCTCAGGCACCCCATCTGTGACGTGAAGCAGGAACCTACTCTCATCTAACCAATGGACTCTCCTTCATGTCCTGAGATTCCAATGTTGTGCCATACACCACTTCAAACATCTTTGATGCTGATCAGACAGATCTGGATGCTTGTTGACCATTCTGGACCTCATACCCATTGCTTTAAGACAGTTTCGGACTATACTGTTGCACTAATGCCTGTTTGGGAGACAAAGGCATTTCGAAACCCAACTTGAAGTAAAGGGTTCACTCCTAATGAGGTGTGCCAGACTGTGATCTTTCCGAGGTGAGGTCTTTTGTGGGTTGTTCAAGCCTTGGTCAGTCCTTAACATTGTTGGTTTGTTGATGTTTTCGCACAAGTCTGCTAATGACAATAGCCAAGTTGCCTTCAAATAGCTTTAAATGACATGCCGGTCACATGCATGCCAGCGCTTTGCCATCTTAGTGCCTCTGACAGTCTCCTCCTTGCCATGTCAACATTTATTGATGAAAGAAGTGACAAATTTTCTTGTTTCATACCCAGATATTGCATGTGGATGACAGTGTTATTTGTGACATTCATGGGAAGCATGCTTCACGTGGGTGGGGGCATGTGTTTTGGGTATGCTATCAACCAGAAACATCATGTTTCACTAGATGACATGTACTGCAAGACATAGCAATCATTAACATATAATAATCAGTAACAGCAACTTCACTGTCATGAAACATTTCCGGGGGTGCTTAATTAAGTTCCAGGTATATATTATTTGATTATCACGAGTACTATAGAGATTACATCCATACAACAGGATGTTACAGTCAAACACGAAAGGAAGTAAGTACAGTGTTTCACTTCTTATTCCATTATAGTTTGGAGATTTTAGAAGAAAGTGTTCAGTTGTCTCCCAGTTGGTTTTTGGTTTTGGTTTGGGGTTCTGTATTTCAGCTATGGACCATGATGCAAAGCATCATCCAATATGCATAGCTATGTGTTGTGAGTGTCTAAGAGCACGAGTTATTGCACTCTTTTTACCTGAGGTCTCTGAGGTAAAATCTTGAAGAAAGGTCAGTTAGGCCCTACACTGGACCATAACATTTTCCATAAAAATATTTCCATAATATTGTATAGACTCAAATTTTGAAAAATATAAACCAATTTACAATGGCTCACAGGAGACCGCAGCAGGGGCTACAGCTATCTGCAATATGTAGTTTGATATTATCTTAGATAACACATGGGCTTTTACAACAGCTGACAGGAGACCCGAGCAGGGCCTGTAGCTATATGTAGCATGTTGTATGATATGTGAGACCCGAGCAAAGCCTATAGCTATATGTAGCATGATGCATGATATGTGAGACCCGAGTAGGGCCTATAGCTATATGTAGCATGTTGTATGATATGTGAGACCTGGGTAGGGCCTATAGCTATATGTAGCATGTTGTATAATATGTGAGACCTGGGTAGGGCCTATAGCTATATGTAACATGTATGATATGTGAGACCTGAGTAGGGCCTATAGCTATATGTAGCATGTCGAACGATATGTGAGATAACACATGGACTATTACAACGGTTCACAGGAAACCTGAGCTGGGGCTATATAGCTATATGCAGCATGTGGTATGATATTATCTGATATATCTCACGTGACCTTCTAGGCTCCTGATTGGATGAATGGTGCACCCCTATTTTGTGTAGTTTGCATCAACAGAACTGACCAGGCACTACACCCAGGCACTACACGTTTTCTATTTTTAGCACACTACTATATCAGTTTTCTTTTCATACTGGGTGAATAAAACTAATCAGGCTAAATTTAAATATCGATTCACAGAGGCACAACATCCACAAAACGACCCGTAAAGAAATCATTGTGGAAAAATGTATCGCTTTTCCATAGTTGAAGTCACATTTTCCAAGGCATTCATTTTATTCCTTGAGAAGATGAACCATATCTCGTTTCGAAGAGAATGATCCATACCTGGGTACAACTTCATGAGAATGCATCCGGATATGAAAAATTGTTTCTTTTGCTGCTCATATTATTTCGCTATTTATTTGTTTGCTTTGGGCAGTAAACGAATAAATAATGGAATTCATTTGAATCTTCAGAGTTTTGTATCCTGTACTGACCCATTCGGTAATGTATATGTGTGACAAATGTGTGGAAATTATCAAACTGCGTTGTCAAATTTCGAAAACTTTAGCTTTCATTCGCGAGTTGTGCGATTCTAGAACTCACAGTTCCATTTGGGGGAAATGTTTTGTTTACCCTTGCCGACCGATTCAAAATTTGTCTTCTGCTTATATCAATAATGCAAGTTAGCGTTTTGTACCGAGAATGACAGCTTCAAATTGTGATTTAAACTACAATCAATTTGGCAATAGATTAACAAATCAGACAGATGTTTTTCTAGATGGGTGTTCGATATAATATAAGGATTAGTGCATGTCTTGTCGTTGACTACACCCATATAGTGCCCAGTGAGGTGGTGTAGTTCCCTCTGCTTTGCGAACTACACCACCTCACTGGGCACTATATGGGTGTAGTTGACTCCAAGCCATGCACTATTCCTTAAAGATAACACGTGGACTTTTACAATGGATCACAGGAGACATGAGTAGGGGCTATAGCTATATGCAGCATGTGGTACGACATTATCTGTGACAGCATGTTGACTTCTACAAATGCTCCCAGGAGACCTGAGTAGGGGCTATAGCTATATGCAGCATGTGGTACGACATTATCTGTGACAGCACATGGACTTCCACAAGGAGACCTGAGCAGGGGCTATAGCTATATGCAGCATGTGGTACGACATTATCTGTGACAGCACATGGACTTCTACAAATGCTCCCAGGAGACCTGAGTAGAGGCTATAGCTATATGCAGCATGTGGTACGATATTATCTGTGACAGCATGTTGACTTCTACAATTGCTCCTAGGAGACCTGAGTAGGGGCTATAGCTATATGCAGCATGTGGTACGATATTGTCTGTGACAGCACATGGACTTCCACAAGGGCACACAGGAGACCTGAGTAGGGGCTATAGTTATATGCATCACGTGTTACAATATTATCTGTGACAACACATGGACTTCCACAAGGGCACATAGGAGACCTGAGTAGGGGCTGTAGCTATATGCAGCATGTGGTACGATATTATCTCTGACAACACATGGACTTCCACAAGGGCACACAGGAGACCTGAGTAGGGGCTATAGCTATATGTAGTATGTAGTATGATATTATCTGAGATCAGTTCTTTGGGAGACTACTAACATAAGTTTGGTGATGAAGGATATCAAATGGGAACATACAGGCTTTGTGGTCTGGTGTATCACATAAGTTTGGTGATGAGGGATTTTGATGGGAAGACATAAGCTTTGTGGCCTGATGTATCACAAAAGTTTGGTGATGAAGAATATCAATGGCAAGAGACAGGGTTTCACGTCCTGTGTATCACATAAGTTTGACAGCATTGTTTTCTTAGAGAGAAAATATCAGTGCTTCTTTTCGTAAACAGTTTAAACTCTACAATCAAGTTCTTTAAAGAAAAAGGATGCTGGTATTATTCCGATATCAGTTACATTTAAAGTTGGCAAAATGTGAACAATATTATTTTGCTTTAGTGAGTAAACATTCATAAAATGTAGGACATTATTTTTCTTTTGTGAGAAAACATTAATAAAATGTAGGACAATAGTATTTTGCTTTAGTGAGTAAACATTAATAAAATGTGGGACAATATTATTTTGCTTTAGTGAGTAAACATTAATAAAATGTGGGACAATATCACTTTGCTTTAATATTATTTTGCTTTAGTGAGTAAACATTAATTTAAATGTAGGACAATATTATTTTGCTTTAGTGAGTAAACATTAATAAAATGTGGGACAATATTATTTTCCTTTAGTGAGTAAAGATTAATAAAATGTGGGACAATATCACTTTGCTTTAATATTATTTTGCTTTAGTGAGTAAACATTAATTTAAATGTAGGACAATATTATTTTGCTTTAGTGAGTAAACATTAATAAAATGTTGGACAATATTATTTTTCTTTAGTGAGTAAACATTGATAAAATGTAGGACAGTATTATTTTGCTTTAGTGAGTAAACATTAATTTAAATGTAGGACAATATTATTTTTCTTTAGTGTGTAAACATTAATAAAATGTAGGACAATATTATTTTTCTTTAGTGAGTAAACATTAATAAAATGTAGGACAATATCACTTTGCTTTAGTGAGTAAACATTAATTTAAATGTAGGACATGATTATTTTGCTTTAGTGAGTAAACATTAATTTAAATGTAGGACAATATTATTTTTCTTTAGTGAGTAAACATTAATAAAATGTAGGACAATATTATTTTGCTTTAGTGAGTAAACATTAATAAAATGTGGGACAATATTATCTTGATGTCAGTCTTAACAGTTATGTTAGTCTTAACACTAATGTCAAACATAACACTTAAATGTTTCTTAACACGGATGTCAATCTTAATCCTGATGCCATTCTTAACACTAGTGTCATTTTTCACCCCCTGATAACACTGATGCCCTTCTTAAAAACGATATCATTCCTAACACTGATATCAGTCTTAACACTGATGTCAGTCATAACACCGATGTCAATCATAAGACTGATGGTATTTATAACACATATGTCAATCTTAACCCTGATGCCATTCATAACACTGATTTCAATCTTAACTTGATGCAATTCTTAACACTGCTGCCAATGTTCACACTGATATTAATCTGAACACTGATACCAATCTTAACACTGATGTCCATCTAACCCTAATGTCAATCTTAACCCTGATGGCAATCTAGATACTGATGTAATTCTTAACACTTTAATGTTTTTTAACACTTATGCCATTCTTGACATTGATGTCATTCTTAACACTGATATCACTCTTAACACCAAAGACTATCTTAAGGCCGTGGAAATCTCAACATGGATTTCAGTCTTAACACTGAGGAGAATCTTAACACTGATGTCAATCTTAACACTGATTGCAACCTCAACCCTGATGTCAATATTAACACTGAGGACAATCTAAACACCAGGAACAATCTTAACCACCGAGGACAATCTTAACCCTGACATCAGTCTTAACATTGATAACAGTCTTAACACAGATATCAACCTTAACACTGATATCAATCTTAACACTTATGACTTTCTTAACACTGATGTCAATCTTAACCCTGATGTCAGTCTTACTACTGATGTCAATATTAACCATGGTGTCACTCTTAACATTTATGTCTTTCTTAACACTTATGCCATTCTTAACACCAATGCCAATATTAACACTGATGTCAATCTAACCCTAATATCAATCTTAACACTGATGTCAATCTTAAAAATGATATCAGTGTTAAGGTTGACATCGGTGTTAAGGTTGATATCAGTTAAGGTTGATTAACCTTGGTGTCAATCTTAGCACTTATGTCAATCTTAATGCTTATGTTAGTCTTAACTCTATGGATGATCTTAACACTGATGTCAGTCTTAACACTGAGGACAACCTTAACACTGATATCAATCTTAACACTTACAGCACTGATGTCAGTCTTAACCCTGATTTCAATCTGAACCCTACTATGAATCTTAACATTGATGTTAACACTTGTGTCTTTCTTAACACTTGTCTTTCTTAACACTGATGCATTTCTTAACACTTATGTTAATCTTTACCCTGATGCCAGTCTTAACACTGATGTCAGTCTTAACACTGATGTCAGTCTTAACACTGATATCAATCTTACCACTGATGCCATTCTTAACACTGATGTCAGTCTTAACACTTATGTCATTCTTAACACTTATGTCATTCTTAACACTGATGTCAGTCTTAACACTGATGTCAGTCTTAACACTGATGCCAGTCTTAACACTGATGCCAGTCTTAACACTGATGTCAGTCTTAACACTTATGTCATTCTTAACACTGATGTCAGTCTTAACACTTATGTCATTCTTAACACTTATGTCATTCTTAACACTGATGTCAGTCTTAACACTGATATCAATCTTACCACTGATGCCATTCTTAGCACTGATGTCAGTCTTAACACTGATGCCAGTCTTAACACTTATGTCATTCTTAACACTGATGTCAGTCTTAACACGGATGCCAGTCTTAACACTGATGTCAGTCTTAACACTGATGCCAGTCTTAACACTTATGTCATTCTTAACACTGATGCCAGTCTTAACACTGATGTCAGTCTTAACACTGATGCCAGTCTTAACACTTATGTCATTCTTAACACTGATGCCAGTCTTAACACTGATGTCAGTCTTAACACTGATGCCAGTCTTAACACTGATGTCACTCTTAACACTGATGTCAGTCTTAACACTGATGCCAGTCTTAACACTTATGTCATTCTTAACACACTGATGCCAGTCTTAACACTGATGTCAGTCTTAACACTGATGTCAGTCTTAACACTTATGTCATTCTTAACACTTATGTCATTCTTAACACTTATATCACTCTTAGCACTGAAGACTATCTTAAGGCTGTGGACAGTCTCAACACAGATTACAATCTTAATACTGAGGACAATCTTAACACTGATGTCAGTCTTAACACTGAGTACAATCTCAACCCTGATGTCAATATTAACACTGGGGGCAATTTAAACACCGAGGACAATCTTTACCGCCGATGGCAATCTTAACCCTGATGTCAATCTTAACATTGATAACAGTCTTAACACAGATATCAGTCTTAACACTGATATCAATCTTAACCACTTATGCCTTTTTAACACAGATGGAGTCTTATCTCAGTGGACAATTTTAACACTTGTGTGCATCTTAACTCTATGGACAGTCTTGACACTGATGTCTGTCTTAATGCTGAGGACAACCTTAACAGTGATATCAATCTTAACATGTACAACACCGATGTCAACTGTAACACTGATATCAACCTTAACACTGATATCAGCCTTAACCCTACTGTCAACCTTAACACTGATATCAACCTTAACACCGATGTCAACCTTAACACTGATATCAACCTTAACACCGATGTCAACTGTAGCACTGATATCAACCTTAACACTGATGTCAACCTTAACACTGATAGCAACCTTAATCCTACTGTCAACCTTAACACTGATGTCAACCTTAACACTGATATCAGCTTTAACACTGATATCAACCTTAACATGTACAAAACCGATGTCAACTGTAACACTGATCTCAACCTTAACACTGATATCAGCCTTAACCCTAATATCAACCTTAACACCGATACCAACCTTAACACTGATATCAACCTTAACACCGATGTCAACTGTAACACTGATATCAACCTTAACACTGATATCAGCCTTAACCCTACTGTCAACCTCAACACCGATGTCAACCTTAACACTGATATCAATCTTAACACCGATGTCAGCTGTAACACTGATATCAACCATTAACACTGATATCAGCCTTAACCCTACTGTCAACCTTAACACTGATATCAACCTTAACACCGATGTCAACCTTAACACTGATATCAATCTTAACACTGATATCAGCATTAACCCTACTGTCAACATTAACACTGATATCAACCTTAAAACCGATGCCAACCTTAACACTGATATCAACCTTAACACCTATGACAACTGTAACACTGATATCAACCTTAACACTGATATCAGCCTTAACCCTACTGTCAACCTTGACACTGATATCAACCTTAACACCGATGTCAACCTTAACACTGATATCAATCTTAACACTGATATCAACCTTAACACTGATATCAATCTTAACATGTACAACACAGATGTCAATCTTAACACTGATATCAACCTTAACCCTACTGTCAACCTTAACCCTGATTTCGGCCTTAACCCTACTGTCAACCTTAACACTGATATCAACCTTAACACCAATGTCAATCTTAACACTGATATCAATCTTAACACTGATATCAGCATTAACCCTACTGTCAACCTTAACACTGATATCAACCTTAACACCGATGCCAACCTTAACACTGATATCAACCTTAACACCTATGACAACTGTAACACTGATATCAACCTTAACACTGATATCAGCCTTAACCCTACTGTCAACCTTGACACTGATATCAACCTTAACACCGATGTCAACCTTAACACTGATATCAATCTTAACATGTACAACACAGATGTCAATCTTAACACTGATATCAACCGTAACCCTACTGTCAACCTTAACCCTGATTTCGGCCTTAACCCTACTGTCAACCTTAACACTAATATCAACCTTAACACCGATGTCAACCTTAACACTGATATCAATCTTAACACTGATATCAGCTCTAACCCTACTGTCAACCTTAACACTGATATCAACCTTAACACCGATGTCAACCTTAACACTGATATCAACCTTAACACCGATGTCAACCTTAACACTGATATCAACCTTAACCCTGATTTCAGTCTTAACCGTACTGTCAACCTTAACACTGATATCAACCTTAACACCGATGTCAACCATAGCACTGAGGGCAATAATTGTTTTTACTTTTTACTACTTGGTTATTTCAATAGTAAGATGTACAGGTGAACCATGTAGAGATTACGTAGTGTTTTAAAGGTACATACCTACTACACCTAGTTTAATTAGTAACAACCGATGAAGATCCCTGTCTGTAGTCTATTAAAAGTACATACCTACTATAGTTTAATTAATAACAATTGATGAAGATCCCTGTCTGTAGTGTGTTAAAAGTACATACCTACTATACATAGTTTAATTAGTAACAATTGATGAAGATCCCTGTCTGTATTGTGTTATAAGTACATACCTACTATATATAGTTTAATTAGTAACAATTGATGAAGATCCCTGTCTGTAGTGTGTTATAAGTACATACCTACTATATATAGTTTAATTAGTAACAACTGATGAAGATCCCTGTCTGTAGTGTGTTATAAGTACATATCTACTATATATAGTTTAATTAGTAACAACTGATGAAGATCCCTGTCTGTAGTGTGTTAAAGGTACATACCCACTGTACATAGTTTAATTAGTAACAATTGATGAAGGTCCCTGTCTGTATTGTGTTAAAAGTACATACCTACTATACATAGTTTAACTAGTAACAATTGATGAAGGTAGTCTGTAGTGTGCTAAAAGTACATACCTACTGTGCATAGTTTAATTAGTAACAATTGATGAAGATCCCTGTCTGTAGTGTGTTAAAGGTACATACCTACTATACATAGTTTAATTAGTCTGTAGTGTGTTAAAGGTACATACCTACTACACATTGTTTAATTAGTAACAACTGATGAAGATCCCTGTCAGATTACAATGCTTTATTTATCTGTGTGTTGTAGGTTTTTTTGTTAATCCAGAACCTGGAAGTGGCTGTTTAACTTGTGATTGTGATAAATATGCAAGCATACCTGGGTCTGTTTGTAACAGCAAAACAGGTCAGTGTGATTGCCGGGATCCAACACATTATGGAGTCACTGGTAAAGATTGCAGACAATGTCTTCCTAATTTCTATAATTTTGGTGCAAGCAAAGGGAGGTAAGTAATGATGACATATTTTCTTTAACTCAATGGCCGTAACTGGTACTATATAACCAGTACTCTTCACAAAAATAGGCAGACAGATATTTCATTACAGTTTTTAATTTTTCCCTTGAAAACAAGTTATGCCACCTCATTGGAAGGAGCTTGTTGAGCTCACATCAGCGAGGACCATAAGCTATGTTTCGGGAACAAAACTGAAAATGTTTTGTTACCCACAAAACTATTTATGATGGGTAAAGTGTTAATGTACATTTTTTGTTAAAAATCAGAATAAAATAATTATGAAGGTATGTATTGGGTTCAAGGCCTGTTACCATATGTGATAATGATAGTTTTTTTTGGTTGTGTATGTATTGGGATTGAGGCCTGTTATCATGGATGTGATAATGATTGTTTTGGTTGTGTATGTATTGGGTTTGAGGCCTGTTATCATGGATGTGATAATGATAGTTTGTTTTGGTTGTGTATGTATTGGGGTTGAGGCCTGTTATCATGGATGTGATAATGATTGTTTTGGTTGTGTATGTATTGGGTTTGAGGCCTGTTATCATGGATGTGATAATGATAGTTTGTTTTGGTTGTGTATATATTGGGGTTGAGGCCTGTTATCATGGATGTGATAATGATAGTTTGTTTTGGTTGTGTATGTATTGGGTTTGAGGCCTGTTATCATGGATGTGATAATGATAGTTTGTTTTGGTTGTGTATGTATTGGGGTTGAGGCCTGTTATCATGGATGTGATAATGATAGTTTGTTTTGGTTGTGTATGTATTGGGGTTGAGGCCTGTTATCATGGATGTGATAATGATTGTTTTGGTTGTGTATGTATTGGGGTTGAGGCCTGTTATCATGGATGTGATAATGATAGTTTGTTTTGGTTGTGTATGTATTGGGTTTGAGGCCTGTTATCATGGATGTGATAATGATAGTTTGTTTTGGTTGTGTATGTATTGGGGTTGAGGCCTGTTATCATGGATGTGATAATGATAGTTTGTTTTGGTTGTGTATGTATTGGGTTTGAGGCCTGTTATCATGGATGTGATAATGATAGTTTGTTTTGGTTGTGTATGTATTGGGGTTGAGGTCTGTTATCATGGATGTGATAATGATTGTTTTGGTTGTGTATGTATTGGGTTTGAGGCCTGTTATCATGGATGTGATAATGATAGTTTGTTTTGGTTGTGTATGTATTGGGGTTGAGGCCTGTTATCATGGATGTGATAATGATTGTTTTGGTTGTGTATGTATTGGGGTTGAGGCCTGTCATCGTGGATGTGATAATGATAGTTTGTTTTGGTTGTGTATGTATTGGGTTTGAGGCCTGTTATCATGGATGTGATAATGATAGTTTGTTTTGGTTGTGTATGTATTGGGTTTGAGGCCTGTTATCATGGATGTGATAATGATAGTTTGTTTTGGTTGTGTATGTATTGGGGTTGAGGCCTGTTATCATGGATGTGATAATGATAGTTTGTTTTGGTTGTGTATGTATTGGGGTTGAGGCCTGTTATCATGGATTTCAGTGTTTTAATTTTTCTGTTTTTGTCAGGTTATATTACAGATGACTAATCGACTAACTGTCGGAACGATTCGGAAAATTAACAATCAACACGAATTATCGTTCTACCATTTACCAATTAACTCTTGTGTTATGAGGGTGAAGTGACCTATTAACTCAGATACAGTGAATCTGTCAATGGCTTATCATTTTAAGTCAAGATTCAATGAATCAGTTGAGAGCTGGTTTTATCTCAGATCAGTTGAGGGCTTATTTAACTCAGACACAATGAATCAGTACAGGGCTTCTCATTTTAACACAGACACAATGAATCCATCGAGGGCTTATTAATTTAACTTGGATACAATGAATCAGTTAATGGCTTATCTATTTAAATCAGATAGAATGAAATCAGTTGAGGGCTTATGCTTGTAACTCAGATCAGTTGAAGGCTTGTCATTTGAACTCAGATGCAATGAATGAGTTGAGGGCTTATCATTTTAACTCAGATGCAACAAATCAGTTGAAGGCTTATAATTTTAGATCAGATCAGTTGAGGGCATATTCTAACTTGGATACATTGAATCAGATCATCAGCAGATCTGTTGAGGGCTTATCAGTTTAACTCAGATGCAAGGAATCAGTTGAGGACTTAACCATTTTAACTCAGATATAGGGAATCAGTTGAGGGATTATTTTAACTCAGATCAGTGAGGGCTTATCATTTTAACTCACATACAATGAATCAGTTGGGGGCTTATCATTTTAAATCAGCTCAATTGAGGGTTTATTATTTTAATGCAGATCAGTTGAAGGCTTATCATTTTAATGCAGATCAGTTGAGGGCTTATCATTTTAATGCAGATCTGTTGAGGGCTTATTATTTTAACTTAGATATAGGGAATCAGTTGAGGGATTATTTTAACTCAGATCAGTTGGGGGCTTATCATTTTAACTCAGATACAAGAAATCAGTTGTGAGCTTATCAATTTACCTCAGATCTGTTGATGTATTATCATTCTAATGCAGCTCTGTTGAGGGCTTATAATTTTAACTCAAATAGAATGAATCAGTTGAAGGCTTATCATTTTAACTCAGACCAGTTGACGGCTTATCATTTTAACTCATAAACAATGAATCAGTTGTGAGCTTATCAATTTATCTCGAATACAATGAATCAGTTGAAGGCTTATCATTTTAATTCAGATACAATGAATCAGTTGAGGGCTTATGATTTTAACTCATAAACAATGAATCAGTTGGGAGCTTATCAATTTAACTCATAAACAATGAATCAGTTGGGAGCTTATCATTTTAACTCAGAAACAATGAATCAGTTGGGAGCTTATCATTTATCTTGAATACAATGAATCAGTTGGGGGCTTATCATTTTAGCCTGGATGCAATGAATTGTTTGAAGGCTTATTATTTTAACTCTGAGACAACAAATCTTTTGAGATCTTATCATTTTAACTCAGATACAATGAATCATTTGAGGGCTTATCATTTTATCTCAGATGCAATGAATCAGTAAGGGCTTATTGTTTTGGATATGTGCAAACCATTCTAATTCACCTCGTTTGTGTAATATTCACAGCTGCTCACCGTGTAAGTGCTCACCAGCTGGAAGTCTGAATACCACCTGCACCAAGGATGGGCAATGTCAGTGTAAAGAATATGTAAGTGGAAAGAGATGTGAAACATGTGTACCTGGGACAAGTACATTGGATGAGACCAATCCTTTTGGTTGTAGCAAAGGTAATGTTGTACTTAAGATAACCAGTTATCTAAGGTAACGGCCGAAACTGGCCAGCACTATTCACAAAAATCACCATTCAAATTTTATTATGTTTTGTCTCAAAAACATAGCTTATGACTTCCATTGGAATGAGCTCATTAAGCTTGTACCAATGATGCGGTCATAAACTATGTTTTTGATGCTAAAGATTGATTTTTTTTATTATTCAAGAATTTATTTGCAGGTGTCATCTGCCATTTTAGTTGTGTGAAAGGGAGAGTATGGTGACCTAGTCTTTAGGGCATTGAACTTCAAACCGTCATAGGTTTGATCCCTTACCAGCAGTAACTATTTTGTATCCTTGGGCACTTCCCGATTATCCACATGGGCACCCAATAGCTCTGTTTACTAAGGCATACTGCACAACCACGTGGGTACCCAATAGCTACTATTAAGGCATACTGCACATCCACATATGTACCCCGTAGCTCTTATTACTAAGGCATACTGCACATCCATGTGGGTACCCAGCAGCTCTGTTTACTAAGGCATTCTGCACAACCACGTGGGTACCAAATAGCTACTATTAAGGCATACTGCACATCCACATATGTACGCAGTAGCTCTGTTTACTAAGGCATACTGCACGTCCACGTGGGTACTCAGTAGCTCTGTTTACTAAGGCATACTGTACATCCACGCGGGTACTCAATAGCTCTGTTTACTAAGGCATACTGCACATCCACGTGGGTACCCAGTAGCTTTGTTTCCTAAGGCATACTGCACATCCACGTGGGTACTCAGTGGCTCTGTTTACTAAGGCATACTGCACATCCACATGGGTACTAAGTGGCTCTGTTTACTAAGGCTTACTGCGCATCCACGTGGGTGCTCAGTGGCTTCTTTACTAAGGCATACTGAACATCTGCATGGGTGTTCTATGGCACTATTGACTAAAGCATATCACACATGTCGATGCAATGGTGCACTTGCCTTGCACCAATGCTCTGTTTACTAAGTCATACTGCACATCCATGTGTGTGTCCAGTGGCTCTGTTTACTAAGGCATACTGCACATCCACGTGTGTGTCCAGTGGCTCTGTTTACTAAGGCATACTGCACATCCACGTGTGTGTCCAGTGGCTCTGTTTACTAAGGCATACTGCACATCCACGTGTGTGTCCAGTGGCTCTGTTTACTAAGGCATACTGCACATCCACGTGTGTGTCCAGTGGCTCTGTTTACTAAGGCATACTGCACATCCACATGTGTGTCCAGTGGCTCTGTTTACTAAGGCATACTGCACATCCACGTGTGTCCAGTGGCTCTGTTTACTAAGTCATACTGCACATCCATGTGTGTGTCCAGTGGCTCTGTTTACTAAGTCATACTGCACATCCACGTGTGTGTCCAGTGGTTCTGTTTACTAAGGCATACTGCACATCCACGTGTGTGTCCAGTGGCTCTGTTTACTAAGGCATACTGCAAATCCACGTGGGTACCCAGTAGCTCTGTTTACTAAGGCATACTACACATCCATGTGTGTTCCCACTGGCTCTGTTTACTAAAGCGTACTGCACATCCACGTGAGTGCCCAGTAGTTCTGTTTACTAAGGAATACTGTGCATCCACATGGGTGCCCAGTAGCTCTGTTTACTAAGGCATCCTGCACATCCACATGGGTACCAAGTGGCTCTGTTTACTAAGGCTTACTGCGCATCCACGTGGGTGCTCAGTGGCTTCTTTACTAAGGCATACTGAACATCCGCATGGGTGTCCTATGGCACTATTGACTAAAGCATATCACACATGTTGATGCAATGGTGCACTTGCCTTGCACCAATGCTAACCTGGCTTATGCTTCCCGATGTTTGGAGGTTCTCTCTGGGTACCTTGGATTCCTCCACTCTCCAGCACAAGGTGAAACTGATTTTGAAAGTGGCATTAAACCCCAATAAATAAATATATAAAGGAGTTGTGTGAAAGGCTCATCAAATGTTATCTGTATCTATACTTGGTTTGCAATGAAAGCAACTAAAATATATGTTCTTTTCCAAAATAACTCAAATGTTTATTTTTTTCAGTCAAACCACAGGAAGAGTTTCATTACTTAAACGAGTCTGATGAAAGCTTGTGCTAATAAGGGGTCATATGCAAGGGGTTTTTGGTAGAATTGAAAAAATGAGAAATGAATGAAGATGTATATGTACAGACAACCATGCAATGATGTAAAACACCTTTAGGTCATCTACAGAAGTGTACATGTGCAGAAAACCAGCAATGATGTAAAAGCACTGTTGGTTCACCTACAGAAGTATATATGTACAGTCAGCCAGCAATGATATAAAAACACTGTTAAGTCTTCTGGAGAAAAACATTGTTAGGTCATCTACAGAAGTATACATGTACACAGACAGCTGGCAATGATGTGAAAACAGAAGTATACATGTACACAGACAGCTGGCAATGATGTGAAAAACAACACCATTAGGTCATCTGAAGAAGTGTACATGCACAGGCAGCCAGAAATGATGTAAAACACTGTTAGGCCATCTACAGAAGTGTACATGTACAGACAGCCAACAGTGATGTGAAAACACTGTTAAGACTTCTGTAGAAATGTACATGTAGAGACAGCCAGCAATGACGTAAAACACAGTTTGGACTTAAATAGAAGTGTACATGTACAGACAGCCAGCAATGCTATAAAACACTGTTAGGCCATCTATAGAAGTGTACATGTTCAGACAGTCAGCAGTGATGTAACAACACTGTTTGGACTTATATAGAAGTGTACATGTACAGGCAGCCAGCAATGATGTAAAACACTGCTAGGACTTCTGTAGCAATGTACATGTACAGACAGCCAGCAGTGATGTACAAACACTGCTAGAACTTCTGTAGAAGTGTACATGTACACAGACAGCCAGCAATGATGTAAAAACACTGTTAGGACTTATATAGAAGTGTACATGTACAGACAGCCAGCAATGCTATAAAACACTGTTAGGCCATCTATAGAAGTGTACATGTACAGACAGTCAGCAGTGATGTAACAACACTGTTAGGACTTATATAGAAGTGTACATGTACAGACAGCCAGCAATGATGTAAAACACTGCTAGGACTTCGGTAGCAATGTACATGTACAGACAGCCAGCAGTGATGTACAAACACTGCTAGAACTTCTGTAGAAGTGTACATGTACACAGACAGCCAGCAATGATGTAAAAACACTGTTAGGACTTCTATAGAAGTGTACATGTACAGACAGCCAGCAATGATGTAAAACACTGCTAGGACTTCTGTAGCAATGTACATGTACAGACAGCCAGCAGTGATGTACAAACACTGCTAGAACTTCTGTAGTAGTGTACATGTACACAGACAGCCAGCAATGATGTAAAAATACTGTTAGGAATTCTATAGAAGTGTATGTGTTCAGGCAGCCAGCGCTGATGTAAAGGACACTGTTAGGTCTTCTGTAGAAGGGTACATGTACAGGCAGCCAGTAATGATGTCAAGACGCTGTTAGGACTTCCATGGAAGTGTACATGTACACAGACAGCCAGCAATGAGGTAAAAACACTGCTGGTTGTTCTGAGGAAGTGTACATGTACAAACAGCCAGTCATGATGTAAAAACACTGTTGGATGTTCTGTAGAAGTGTACATGTACAAACAGCCAGCAATGATGTAAAAACAATGTTAGATGTTCTGTAGAAGTGTACATATACAAACAGCCACCAATGATATAAAAATACTGTTAACTGTTTGTAGAAGTGTACATGTACAAACAGCCAGCAATGATGTAAAAACACTGCTAGATGTTCTGTAGAAGTGTACATATACAAACAGTCACCAATGATGTTAAACCACTGTTAGATGTTCTGTTGAAGTGTACATGTACAAACAGTCAGCAATGGTGTAAAAACACTTAGATGTTCTGTAGAAGTGTACATGTGCAAACAGCCAGCAATGATGTAAAAACACTGTTAGCTGTTCTGTAGAACTGTACATGTACAAACAGCCAGCAATGATGTAAAACACTGTTAGATGTTCTATAGAAGTGTACATGTACAAACAGTCACCAGTGATGTTAAAACACTGTAAGATGTTCTGTAGAAGTGTACATGTACAAACAGCCAGCAATGATGTAAAACACTGTTAGATGTTTTGTAGAAGTGTACATATAGAAACAGTCACCAATGATGTTAAAACACTGTTAGATGTTCTGTAAAAGTGTACATATACAAACAGCCAGCAATGATATAAAAACACTGTTAGATGTTCTGTAGAAGTGTACATGTACAAACAGCCAGCAATGATGTAAAAACACTGTTAGATGTTCAGTAGAAGTGTACATATACAAACAGCCAGCAATGATGTAAAAACACTGTCAGATGTTCTGTAGAAGTGTACATGTACAAACAGCCAGCAATGATGTAAAACACTGTTGGATGTTCTGTAGAAGTGTACATATACAAACAGTCACCAATGATGTAAAACACTGTTAGATGTTCTGTGGAAGTGTACATATACAAACAGTCACCAATGATGTAAAACACTGTTAGATGTTCTGTGGAAGTGTACATATACAAACAGTCACCAATGATGTTAAAACACTGTCACATGTTCTGTAGAAGAGTACATATACAAACAGCCAGCAATGATGTAAAAACACTGTTAGATGTTCTGTAGAAGTGTACATGTACAAACAGCCAGCAATGATGTAAAAACACTGTTAAATGTTCTGTAGAAGTGTGCAACTATTTTTGTAGAAGCAGAGCTGAAAGTGGTTTAAAGACAAGTACATCACCAACATGCAGTATGCCTAAGTACACAGTCCCATAGCATTCCCATTTGGGCAATCAGCACTAAATCTCCAACATGCAGTATACCTAAGTACACAGTTCCATAGCATTCCCATTTGGGCAATCAGCACTAAATCTCCCAACATGCAGTATACCTAAGTACACTGTTCCATAGCATTCCCATTTGGGCAATCAGCACTAAATCTCCAACATGCAGTATACCTAAGTACACAGTTCCATAGCATTCCCATTTGGGCAATCAGCACTAAATCTCCCAACATGCAGTATACCTAAGTACACTGTTCCATAGCATTCCCATGTGGGCAATCAGCACTAAATCTCCCAACATGCAGTATACCTAAGTACACTGTTCCATAGCATTCCCATTTGGGCAATCAGCACTAAATCTCCAACATGCAGTATACCTAAGTACACAGTTCCATAGCATTCCCATTTGGGCAATCAGCACTAAATCTCCCAACATGCAGTATACCCAAGTACACAGTTCCATAGCATTCCCATTTGGGCAATCAGCACTAAATCTCCCAACATGCAGTATACCTAAGTACACTGTTCCATAGCATTCCCATGTGGGCAATTGGTACTAAATATCTAACATGCAGTACACCTAAGTACATAGTGTCATAGCATTCCCATGTGGGCAATCGAGACTAAATCTCCAACATGTTTACCTAAGTGCACATTTCCATAGCATTGCCATGTGGGCAATCAAGTCTAAATCTCTAGCATGCAGTATACCTAAGTTTACAGTTCCATAGCCTTCCCATTTGGGCTATCAGCACTAAATCTCCAACGGTAACAGTTCCATAGCATTACAACGTGGGCAATCAGCATTAAATCTCCAACATGCAATATACCTAAGTACACAGTTCTATAGCATTCCAATTTGGGCAGTAAGCACTGAATCTCCAACATACAGTATACCTAAGTACACAGTTCCATAACATTCCCATGTTGGCAATAAACACTAAATCTCCAATACGCAATAAACCTAAGTACACAATTCCATAGCATTCCCATTTGGGCAATCGAGACTAAATCTCCAGCATGCAGTATACCTAAGTACACAGTTCTATAGCATTCCCATTTGGGCAATCGAGACTAAATCTCCAACATGCAGTATACCTAAGTACACAGTTCCATAGCATTACCATTTGGGCAATCAAGACTGAATCTCCAGCATGCAATATACCTAAGTACACAGTTCCATAGCATTCCCATTTGGGCATTTAGGACTAAATCTCCAGCATGCTGTATACCTAAGTACACAGTTCCATAACATTCCCATTTGAGCAATCAGCACTAATTCTCCTGCAGTATACCTAAGTACGCAGTTCCATAATATTCCCATTTGGGCGATCAGCACTAAATCTCCAACATGCAGTATACCTAAGTAAACAGTTCCATAACATTCCCATGTGGGCAATCAACACTAAATCTCCAGCATGCAGTATACAGTTCCATAGCATCCCCATTTGGGCAATCAGCACTAAATCTCCAACATGCAGTAGTATACCTAAGTAAACAGTTCCATGACATTCCCGTGTGGGCAATCAGCACTAAATCTCCAGCATGCAGTATACTTAAGTAAACAGTTCCATAGCATTCTAATGTGGGCAGTCAGCATTAAATCTCAAACATGCAGTATATCTAAGTACACAGTTCCATAGCATTCCCATGTGGGCAATTGGGACTAAATCTCCAGCATGAAGTATACCTAAGTACACAATTCCATAGCATTCCCATGTGGGCAATCGGGACTAAATCTCTTGCCTAAGGATGAAATACATAATTTCTTTTGCCAGTGAATGAGATAATCTGAAATACACAAACAGGGACAATAGATTATTCTTTTATTATAGATGTATTGGTGAGCCATTAGTGAATCCTTTAAGCCTTGCATTACTATAATTATAGATGTATTGGTGAGCCATTAGTGAATCATTTAAGCCTTGCATTACTGTAATTATAGATGTATTGGTGAGCCATTAGTGAATCATTTAAGCCTTGCATTACTATAATTATAGATGTATTGGTGAGCCATTAGTGAATCCTTTAAGCCTTGCATTACTATAATTATAGATGTATTGGTGAGCCATTAGTGAATCATTTAAAACTTGCATTACTATAATTATAGATGTATTGGTGAGCCATTAGTGAATCATTTAAGCCTTGCATTACTGTAACTATAGATGTATTGGTGAGCCATTAGTGAATCATTTAAGCCTTGCATTACTGTAATTATAGATGTATTGGTGAGCCATTAGTGAATCATTTAAGCCTTGCATTACTATAATTATAGATGTATTGGTGAGCCATTAGTGAATCATTTAAGCCTTGCATTACTATAATTATAGATGTATTGGTGAGCCATTAGTGAATCCTTTAAGCCTTGGATTACTATAATTATAGATGTATTGGTGAGCCATTAGTGAATCATTTAAGCCTTGCATTACTGTAACTATAGATGTATTGGTGAGCCATTAGTGAATCATTTAAGCCTTGCATTACTATAATTATAGATGTATTGGTGAGCCATTAGTGAATCCTTTAAGCCTTGCATTACTGTAACTATAGATGTATTGGTGAGCCATTAGTGAATCATTTAAGCCTTGCATTACTATAATTATAGATGTATTGGTGAGCCATTAGTGAATCATTTAAGCCTTGCATTACTGTAACTATAGATGTATTGGTGAGCCATTAGTGAATCCTTTAAAACTTGCATTACTATAATTATAGATGTATTGGTGAGCCATTAGTGAATCATTTAAGCCTTGCATTACTGTAATTATAGATGTATTGGTGAACCATTAGTGAATCATTTAAGCCTTGCATTACTGTAACTATAGATGTATTGGTGAGCCATTAGTGAATCATTTTAGCCTTGCATTACTGTAACTATAGATGTATTGGTGAGCCATTAGTGAATCATTTAAGCCTTGCATTACTATAATTATAGATGTATTGGTGAGCCATTAGTGAATCATTTTAGCCTTGCATTACTGTAACTATAGATGTATTGGTGAGCCATTAGTGAATCACTCAAGCCTTGCATTACTATAATTATAGATGTATTGGTGAGCCATTAGTGAATCATTTAAGCCTTGCATTACTATAATTATAGATGTATTGGTGAGCCATTAGTGAATCATTTAAGCCTTGCATTACTGTAACTATAGATGTATTGGTGGGCCATTAGTGAATCATTTTAGCCTTGCATTACTGTAACTATAGATGTATTGGTGAGCCATTAGTGAATCATTTAAGCCTTGCATTACTATAATTATAGATGTATTGGTGAGCCATTAGTGAATCATTTAAGCCTTGCATTACTGTAACTATAGATGTATTGGTGAGCCATTAGTGAATCATTTTAACCTTGCATTACTGTAACTATAGATGTATTGGTGAGCCATTAGTGAATTATTTAAGCCTTGCATTACTATAATTATAGATGTATTGGTGAGCCATTAGTGAATCATTTAAGCCTTGCATTACTGTAATTATAGATGTATTGGTGAGCCATTAGTGAATCATTTTAGCCTTGCATTACTGTAACTATAGATGTATTGGTGAGCCATTAGTGAATCATTTAAGCCTTGCATTACTGTAACTATAGATGTATTGGTGAGCCATTAGTGAATCATTTAAGCCTTGCATTACTATAATTATAGATGTATTGGTGAGCCATTAGTGAATCCTTTAAGCCTTGCATTACTGTAACTATAGATGTATTGGTGAGCCATTAGTGAATCATTTAAGCCTTGCATTACTATAATTATAGATGTATTGGTGAGCCATTAGTGAATCATTTAAGCCTTGCATTACTGTAACTATAGATGTATTGGTGAGCCATTAGTGAATCCTTTAAAACTTGCATTACTATAATTATAGATGTATTGGTGAGCCATTAGAGAATCATTTAAGCCTTGCATTACTATAATTATAGATGTATTGGTGAGCCATTAGTGAATCATTTAAGCCTTGCATTACTGTAATTATAGATGTATTGGTGAGCCATTAGTGAATCATTTTAGACTTGCATTACTGTAATGATTCAACAGTCATACCCTTATTCTGTCTACACAGTGTTCACAAATGGGTAAAAAAGTCAATGAGAAGTAATCACAATAGTACAATATAAACCATTAAAGTCAATGAGAAGGAATCACAATAGTACAATATTAACAATGGGTAAAAAAGTCAATGAGAAGTAATCACAATAGTACAATATAAACCATTAAAGTCAATGAGAAGGAATCACAATAGTACAATATTAAGCATTAAAGTCAATAAGAAGGAGTCACAATAGTACAATATTAATCATTAAAGTCAATGAGAAGGAATCACAATAGTACAATATTAACCATTAAAGTCAATGAGAAGGAGTCACAATAGTACAATATAAACCATTAAAGTCAATGAGAAGGAATCACAATAGTACAATATTAACCATTAAAGTCAATGAGAAGGATTCACAATAGTACAATATTAACCATTAAAGTCAATGAGAAGGAGTCACAATAGTACAGTATTATCCATTAAAGTTCAACAAATTTATTGAATTAGATGACACTGTTCCAAGAAACCGATTATCTATTTCTCCGACTTTTACAGACTTAAACTTTTTATGATAATTTAGTAGATGACCACATGATAAAACTTGATACTTACTTTATAGTTATAATAAAACTTGATTGTTACTTTACAGTTATAATAAAACTTGATATTTACTTTATTGTTATAATAAAACTTGATACTTACTTTATAGTTATAATAAAACTTGATACTTACTTTATAGTTATAATAAAACTTGATATTTACTTTATTGTTATAATAAAACTTGATACTTACTTTATAGTTATAATAAAACTTGATACTTACTTTATAGTTATAATAAAACTTGATACTTACTTTATAGTTATAATAAAACTTGATACTTACTTTATAGTTATAATAAAACTTGATACTTACTTTATAGTTATAATAAAACTTGATACTTACTTTATAGTTATAATAAAACTTGATACTTACTTTATAGTTATAATAAAACTTGATACTTACTTTATAGTTATAATAAAACTTGATACTTACTTTATTGTTACTCACTATTGTATTGTTAGTTACTAGTATATTCTGAAAAAGAAATCTTTGAGTCACTTTTCAGATGCCACCAAATTGATAATGCTGATGATTTGCATTTCAGCTCCAACTCAACAGCCACCAGTATCTGTAATCAGAATAGAAATAACAGCTATAGAAGTAGAATGGAAATCACCCGATTATCCTAATGGTATCATTAGAAATTATACCTTGTATAGAAATGGAACACAGCTTATAGAGACAAAAAGTAAGTTAATTTCTCTACCAGTCCTAACTTAAATTGAATGGGGATGTCCATTTTAACATTGCCATTGTAGTCAATTAATTTATCTACAGTCCTAACTTAAAATAAATGGGGATGCCCATTTTAACACTGTCAGTGTAGTATGTTAATTTCTCTACCAGTCCTAACTTAAATTAAATGGTGATGCCTATTTAAACACTGCCAGTACTGAGAAAAATGCTCTGTCAGCATGTTTTCAAAAATTTAAAAATTGTTCTCCAAAACCACCAATGAGAATGTTTTATATTTTCTCTTTAGGGATCTGATTCAAGTCCCTGATTTCATACATGGGTTCCCTATTTTAACTCTGTGCAGTATTAAAAAACAATTCTTTAATAATCTTCATAAGATCCGCCCGTCAAAATATTTTTAAATTTGGTTTACATCTTTTGGGGAGAGGGGATGGGGGCAGTGGAGTCTGCTTCAAGATCAAGTCTCTGGATTCATATTTGGGCTCCCCCTATCGCAACCTGAATTTTAACCTGAAGCAATATGAAGTGTTCTTTGGGCTCTCTATTGCAACCTGAATTTTAACGTGAAGCAATATGAAGTTCATATTTGGTCTCCCTATCGCAACCTGAATTTTAACTTCAAGCAATATGAAGTTCATATTTGGGCTCCCTATTGCAACCTGCATTTTAACTTGAAGCAATATGAAGTTCATATTTGGTCTCCCTATCGGAACCTGAATTTTAACTTCAAGCAATATGAAGTTCATATTTGGGCTCCCTATCGGAACCTGAATTTTAACGTGAAGCAATATGAAGTTCATATTTGGGCTCCCTATCGCAACCAGAATTTTAACTTCAAGCAATATGAAGTTCATATTTGGGCTCCCTATCGCAACCTGAATTTTAACTTCAAGCAATATGAAGTTCATATTTGGGCTCCCTATCGGAACCTGAATTTTAACGTGAAGCAATATGAAGTTCATATTTGGGCTCCCTATCGCAACCTGAATTTTAACCTGAAGCAATATGAAGTTCATATTTGGGCTCCCTATCGCAACCTGAATTTTAACCTGAAGCAATATGAAGTGTTCTTTGGGCTCCCTATCGCAACCTGAATTTTAACTTGAAGCAATATGAAGTTCATATTTGGTCTCCCTATTGGAACCTGAATTTTAACTTCAAGCAATATGAAGTTCATATTTGGGCTCCCTATCGCAACCTGAATTTTTAACTTGAAGCAATATGAAGTTCATATTTGGGCTCCCTATCGCAACCTGAATTTTAACGTGAAGAAATATGAAGTTCATATTTGTTCTCCCTATCGGAACCTGAATTTTAACGTGAAGCAATATGAAGTTCATATTTGGGCTCCCTATCACAACCTGAATTTTAACTTGAAGCAGTATGAAGTGTTCTTTGAAAAATCGTCTCCATGTCCACCAGTGAGAATTATTTTTTTTGTATTTGGTACACAGCATACTTAATAGAGGACAGACTCAAGTGTGTTCCAGTCAAGTCCTTGGGGGTGATATTTAGGATCCTTAAATGGGAACTGAAATTTTGGTGCAGTGTCAAGAAAATTCTTTTAAAATCAGATTGAACATCAGAATCTTTTAAACTTTGGTATAGCATATCCTCATTGAGGTCAGATTCAAGTCTGTTTATAGTCCCTGGATTATAAAAGGGTTCGAAAATTCAACAGTGTAATATGAGAAAAAGTCTGTAAATGCCCTCTTCGCCAGATCCACCAGACTCAATCTTGACATTCGGTGGCATCAAATTCCAGTTTATTCAAATCATGTCTCAAGGCTCATAATATTATTTGGACTCCCTATTTTAACTTGATTCAAGTTTGTTCAAATCAAGCCTCTGGGTTTATATTTTGGCTCCCTGTGGAGCCAAAATTTTAATGTAGTGCAACATGAGGAAAATTATTATTTAAAGTTTTATTCAGATCTACTAGTCGGAATCTTTGATATTTGGTGTACAACATTCTTAGTAGGTCAGATTAAGTTTTGTTCAAATCAAGTCCCTGAATTTATATATGGTTTCTTATTAGTCCAGCAGCCAATATCGATAACCTTTAGAGTCGGGAAGTAAAAGATTTTTGGTTATTTCTAGGGTAAGATTTTGCACTAAATTCGCATCAGAATGATAACACTCTGTATACCTTGGTCAACTCATATTCAAGATGGAATCCAAGATGGCCACCAGAAACATATTTTGCTACGTGCCTTGAAGTCACATATTTGTACAGAAAATCGACCAAATTTCACTGTGTCATATTCTTATGTTACAAGAGTATCATCTACTCCACACCTGTTATTAACCTGTAATAAAGACACTTAGTCTAATGAAATAAAAAATAACTTGCATTTGGTTGGACTGAATGATTTGCATGCTGCAGGCACCTGATACCATCATGATTGCTATAATAAATTCAAACATCACCAAGTCCAACAATTTATTTATAATAATAATTAATAATAATTTACTTACATAGCACTTAATTCAAATAAAAATCTGCTCTAAAGCGCTTACATTTTAAAAAAGAGAAAAAGGAAAAGAAGAAATAGTGGTTAACAATCAAAAGCCATCTTAAACAAACAAGTCTTTAAACCTGTTTTGAAGCCTTCAGTTTTGGAGATGTTTCGTAGGTTCATTGGCAATGCATTCCACAGTGAAGGAGCAGTTCTCAGTGATGAAAAAGATTCCTTTCATAGGAGGCATTTTACTTAATGCTGAGTATGATGTACAGAGACAGGCAGTGTATATGGAACAGCGTTGAACTTTGGAGTTTCTATCAGGAGTTTGATGGTCCTATTGCCTTCACGATTGTGATGTTGTCTCCTTTCCTGAAATGATGGCTAACCTTGAACAAAAATCCATTCAGAGCAGGACTTGTTGCTTATGGTTAGATTGTTTCATAAAGCCAGCCCGAAAAATGATGCTCTTCATAAGAGCTGAACAAGGAGAATGGACTCTTCATTTGTTATCTGTTAACCCTTTACCTAACGCAGACGATATCAAAATTTATTATTTTGAATATCATTTTTTCAAATTTTTCAAAAAATTTCAACAAAACCATATCATGTGACCCCTCGCTGGAACGAGCTCGACGAGCTTGTTCCAACGAGGGGTCACATGATATGGTTTTGTTGAAATGTTTTGAAAAATAATATTTTTTCAACTGCTGAATTTGCATATTACACGGGCGGATGCGGGCGATTCGTTAGGTAAAGGGTTAAACTCTTTCTTCCCTATTTTGCTGCATCAGTTCATTGAAACTATTTCAGATGAGCTACAGTCTATCTTATTGAAGTTTCCAAATTAATGAAAGAACTGCTCAAGAATTTCTTAAATCATGAATGCAATTATTACATACGTCTACAGACACAATAAAAACATTACACTGGGTTCCACAGAGGCCTCATCTTTTTCATCTGCTTTCTGCAGCAATTCTGTGATCAAGCAGTATCAACTGTATACATCATAGATGGGTAGATAAGATTAATGTTTGTTCAGACGTGGAATACTAGCCCATGAGAGATTTTGTGGAAACTTTTTCTACAACTGACTCCCCAAAATCTAGATTGGGAGGGGAGGGGGAATAAGGAGTTGAATAAGGTGATATTTTTTTCTTTTTTAAAGCATAGTTTTCTACCCATTCTCAAAACTAGAGAATAGAGATTTCGAATTCCAGATCCTACAAAGAGGCCTCTTTTTTGACATTACTAAAAATCTGGACATTATATTTGTTGTAGCATCGAAATATTAGAAAAGGCATCTGAATAGACATTGACAACAGAATTATAAATAATTACATGACTTCTTTCCTCACTAGTGTTAACTAGATATGGACAACAGAGTCATAACTAATTACATGACTTGATTCCTCTGTAGTGTTAACTAGACATGGACAACAGAATTACAAATAATTACATACCTCCATTCCTCTCTAGGGTTAACTAGATACGGACACCAGAGTTATAAATAATTACATTACTTGCTTTCTCTGTAGTGTTAACTAGACATGGACAACTGAGTTATAAATAATTACGTGACATCATTTCTCTGTAGTGTTAACTAGACAAGGACAACTGAGTTATAAATAATTACGTGACATCATTTCTCTGTAGTGTTAACTAGACAAGGAAAACTGAGTTATAAATAATTACGTGACATCATTTCTCTGTAGTGTTAACTAGACATGGACAACAGAGTTATAAATAATTACATGACTTGCTTCCTCTGTAGTGTTAACTAGACATGGACAACTGAGTTATAAATAATTACATGACTTGCTTCCTCTGTAGTGTTAACTAGACATGGACAACTGAGTTATCAATAATTACATGACATCATTTCTCTGTAGTGTTAACTGGACATGGACAACTGAGTTATAAATAATTACATGACTTGATTCCTCTGTAGTGTTAACTAGACATGGACAACAGAGTTATAAATAATTACATGACTTGATTCCTCTGTAGTGTTACCTAGTCATGGACAAAAGAGTTATAAATAATTCCATGACATCATTTCTCTGTAGTGTTAACAAGATATGGCCAACAGAGTTATAAATAATTACATGACATCATTTCTCTGAAGTGTTAACTAGACATGGACAACTGAGTTATAAATAATTACGTGACATCATTTCTCTGTAGTGTTAACTAGACATGGACAACTGAGTTATAAATAATTACATTACTTTATTCCACAGTAGTGTTAACTAGACATGGACAACAGAGTTATAAATAATTACATTACTTGATTCCTCTGTAGTGTTAACTAGACATGGACAACAGAGTTATAAATAATTACATGACATCATTTCTCTGTAGTGTTAACTAGATATGGACAACAGAGTTATAAATAATTACATTACTTTATTCCACAGTAGTGTTAACTAGACATGGACAACAGGGTTATAAATAATTACATGACATCATTTCTCTGTAGTGTTAACTAGACATGGACAACAGAGTTATAAATAATTACATGACTTGATTCCTCTGTAGTGTTAACAAGACATGGACAATAGAGGTGTAAATAATTACATACCTCCATTCCTCTGTAGTGTTAACTTGACATGGACAACAGAGTTATAGATAATTACATGACTTCATTCCTCTGTAGTGTTAACAAGACATGGACAATAGAGGTGTAAATAATTACATACCTCCATTCCTCTGTAGTGTTAACTTGACATGGACAACAGAGTTATAGATAATTACATGACTTCATTCTTTTGTAGTGTTAACAAGACATGGACAATATAGGTGTAAATAATCACATGACATCATTTCTCTGTAGGGTTAACTAGACATGGACAACAGAGTTATAAATAATTACATTACTTTATTCCACAGTAGTGTTAACTAGACATGGACAACAGAGTTGTAAATAATTACATGACATCATTTCTCTGTAGTGTTAACTAGACATGGACAACAAAGTTATAAATAATTACATGACATCATTTCTCTGTAGTGTTAACAAGACATGGACAACAGAGTTATAAATAATTACATGACATCATTTCTCTGTAGTGTTAACTAGACATGGACAACTGAGTTATAAATCATTACATTACTTTATTCCACAGTTGTGTTAACTAGACATGGACAACAGAGTTATAAATGATTACATGACATCATTTCTCTGTAGTGTTAACAAGACATGGACAACAGAGTTATAAATAATTACATGACATCATTTCTCTGTAGTGTTAACTAGACATGGACAACAGAGTTATAAATAATTACATGACATCATTTCTCTGTAGTGTTAACTAGACATCGACAACAGAGTTATAAATAATTACATGACATCATTTCTCTGTAGGGTTAACTAGACATGGACAACAGAGTTAAAATAATTACATTACTTTATTCCACAGTAGTGTTAACTAGACATGGACAACAGAGTTATAAATAATTACATGATATCATTTCTCTGTAGTGTTAACAAGACATGGACAACAGAGTTATAAATAATTACATGACATCATTTCTCTGTAGTGTTAACAAGACATGGACAACAGAGTTATAAATAATTACATGACATCATTTCTCTGTAGTGTTAACTAGACATGGACAACAGAGTTATAAATAATTACATGACATCATTTCTCTGTAGTGTTAACAAGACATGGACAACAGAGTTATAAATAATTACATGACATCATTTCTCTGTAGTGTTAACTAGACATGGACAACAGAGTTATAAATAATTACATGACATCATTTCTCTGTAGTGTTAACTAGACATGGACAAGAGAGTTATAAATAATTACATGACATCATTTCTCTGTAGTGTTAACAAGACATGGACAACAGAGTTATAAATAATTACATGACTTGATTCCTCTGTAGTGTTAACTAGACATGGACAACAAAGTTATAAATAATTACATGACTTCATTTCTCTGTAGTGTTAACAAGACATGGACAACAGAGTTATAAATAATTACATGACATCATTTCTCTGTAGTGTTAACTAGACATGGACAACTGAGTTATAAATAATTACATGACATCATTCCTCTGTGGTGTTAACTAGACATGGACAACAGACTTATAAATAATTACATTACTTTATTCCACAGTAGTGTTAACTAGACATGGACTACAGAGTTATAAATAATTACATGACATCATTTCTCTGTAGTGTTAACTAGACATGGACAACAGAGTTATAAATAATTACATGACATCATTTCTCTGTAGTGTTAACTAGATATGGCAACAGAGTTATAAATAATTACATGACTTGATTCCACAGTAGTGTTAACTAGACATGGACAACAGAGTTATAAATAATTACATGACATCATTTCTCTGTAGTGTTAACTAGACATGGACAACAGGGTTATAAATAATTACATAACATCATTTCTCTGTAGTGTTAACTAGACATGGACAACAGAGTTATAAATAATTACATGACTTGATTCCTCTGTAGTGTTAACTAGATATGGACAACTGAGTTATAAATAATTACATGACATCATTTCTCTGTAGTGTTAACAAGACATGGACAACAGAGTTATAAATAATTACATTACTTTATTCCACAGTAGTGTTAACTAGACATGGACAACAGAGTTATAAATAATTACATGACTTGATTCCTCTGTAGTGTTAACTAGATATGGACAACTGAGTTATAAATAATTACATGACATCATTTCTCTGTAGTGTTAACAAGACATGGACAACAGAGTTATAAATAATTACATGACATAATTTCTCTGTAGTGTTAACTAGACATGGACAACTGAGTTATAAATCATTACATTACTTTATTCCACAGTTGTGTTAACTAGACATGGACAACAGAGTTATAAATGATTACATGACATCATTTCTCTGTAGTGTTAACAAGACATGGACAACAGAGTTATAAATAATTACATGACATCATTTCTCTGTAGTGTTAACTAGACATGGACAACAGAGTTATAAATAATTACATGACATCATTTCTCTGTAGTGTTAACTAGACATGGACAACAGAGTTATAAATAATTACATGACATCATTTCTCTGTAGTGTTAACTAGACATGGACAACAGAGTTATAAATAATTACATGACATCATTTCTCTGTAGGGTTAACTAGACATGGACAACAGAGTTATAAATAATTACATTACTTTATTCCACAGTAGTGTTAACTAGACATGGACAACAGAGTTATAAATAATTACATGACATCATTTCTCTGTAGTGTTAACTAGACATGGACAACAGAGTTATAAATAATTACATGACATCATTTCTCTGTAGTGTTAACAAGACATGGACAACAGAGTTATAAATAATTACATGACATCATTTCTCTGTAGTGTTAACTAGACACGGACAACAGAGTTATAAATAATTGCATGACATCATTTCTCTGTAGTGTTAACTAGACATGGACAAGAGAGTTATAAATAATTACATGACATCATTTCTCTGTAGTGTTAACAAGACATGGACAACAGAGTTATAAATAATTACATGACTTGATTCCTCTGTAGTGTTAACTAGACATGGACAACAAAGTTATAAATAATTACATGACTTCATTTCTCTGTAGTGTTAACAAGACATGGACAACAGAGTTATAAATAATTACATGACATCATTTCTCTGTAGTGTTAACTAGACAAGGAAAACTGAGTTATAAATAATTACGTGACATCATTTCTCTGTAGTGTTAACTAGACATGGACAACTGAGTTGTAAATAATTACGTGACATTATTTCTCTGTAGTGTTAACTAGACATGGACAACAGAGTTATAAATAATTACATGACTTGCTTCCTCTGTAGTGTTAACTAGACATGGACAACTGAGTTATAAATAATTACGTGACATCATTTCTCTGTAGTGTTAACTAGACAAGGACAACTGAGTTATAAATAATTACGTGACATCATTTCTCTGTAGTGTTAACTAGACAAGGACAACTGAGTTATAAATAATTACGTGACATCATTTCTCTGTAGTGTTAACTAGACATGGACAACTGAGTTATAAATAATTACGTGACATTATTTCTCTGTAGTGTTAACTAGACATGGACAACAGAGTTATAAATAATTACATGACTTGCTTCCTCTGTAGTGTTAACTAGACATGGACAACTGAGTTATCAATAATTACATGACATCATTTCTCTGTAGTGTTAACTGGACATGGACAACTGAGTTATAAATAATTACATGACTTGATTCCTCTGTAGTGTTAACTAGACATGGACAACAGAGTTATAAATAATTACATGACTTGATTCCTCTGTAGTGTTACCTAGTCATGGACAAAAGAGTTATAAATAATTCCATGACATCATTTCTCTGTAGTGTTAACAAGATATGGCCAACAGAGTTATAAATAATTACATGACATCATTTCTCTGAAGTGTTAACTAGACATGGACAACTGAGTTATAAATAATTACGTGACATCATTTCTCTGTAGTGTTAACTAGACATGGACAACTGAGTTATAAATAATTACATTACTTTATTCCACAGTAGTGTTAACTAGACATGGACAACAGAGTTATAAATAATTACATTACTTGATTCCTCTGTAGTGTTAACTAGACATGGACAACAGAGTTATAAATAATTACATGACATCATTTCTCTGTAGTGTTAACTAGATATGGACAACAGAGTTATAAATAATTACATTACTTTATTCCACAGTAGTGTTAACTAGACATGGACAACAGGGTTATAAATAATTACATGACATCATTTCTCTGTAGTGTTAACTAGACATGGACAACAGAGTTATAAATAATTACATGACTTGATTCCTCTGTAGTGTTAACAAGACATGGACAATAGAGGTGTAAATAATTACATACCTCCATTCCTCTGTAGTGTTAACTTGACATGGACAACAGAGTTATAGATAATTACATGACTTCATTCCTCTGTAGTGTTAACAAGACATGGACAATAGAGGTGTAAATAATTACATACCTCCATTCCTCTGTAGTGTTAACTTGACATGGACAACAGAGTTATAGATAATTACATGACTTCATTCTTTTGTAGTGTTAACAAGACATGGACAATATAGGTGTAAATAATCACATGACATCATTTCTCTGTAGGGTTAACTAGACATGGACAACAGAGTTATAAATAATTACATTACTTTATTCCACAGTAGTGTTAACTAGACATGGACAACAGAGTTGTAAATAATTACATGACATCATTTCTCTGTAGTGTTAACTAGACATGGACAACAAAGTTATAAATAATTACATGACATCATTTCTCTGTAGTGTTAACAAGACATGGACAACAGAGTTATAAATAATTACATGACATCATTTCTATGTAGTGTTAACTAGACATGGACAACTGAGTTATAAATCATTACATTACTTTATTCCACAGTTGTGTTAACTAGACATGGACAACAGAGTTATAAATGATTACATGACATCATTTCTCTGTAGTGTTAACAAGACATGGACAACAGAGTTATAAATAATTACATGACATCATTTCTCTGTAGTGTTAACTAGACATGGACAACAGAGTTATAAATAATTACATGACATCATTTCTCTGTAGTGTTAACTAGACATGGACAACAGAGTTATAAATAATTACATGACATCATTTCTCTGTAGGGTTAACTAGACATGGACAACAGAGTTAAAATAATTACATTACTTTATTCCACAGTAGTGTTAACTAGACATGGACAACAGAGTTATAAATAATTACATGATATCATTTCTCTGTAGTGTTAACAAGACATGGACAACAGAGTTATAAATAATTACATGACATCATTTCTCTGTAGTGTTAACAAGACATGGACAATAGAGTTATAAATAATTACATGACATCATTTCTCTGTAGTGTTAACTAGACATGGACAACAGAGTTATAAATAATTACATGACATCATTTCTCTGTAGTGTTAACAAGACATGGACAACAGAGTTATAAATAATTACATGACATCATTTCTCTGTAGTGTTAACTAGACATGGACAACAGAGTTATAAATAATTACATGACATCATTTCTCTGTAGTGTTAACTAGACATGGACAAGAGAGTTATAAATAATTACATGACATCATTTCTCTGTAGTGTTAACAAGACATGGACAACAGAGTTATAAATAATTACATGACTTGATTCCTCTGTAGTGTTAACTAGACATGGACAACAAAGTTATAAATAATTACATGACTTCATTTCTCTGTAGTGTTAACAAGACATGGACAACAGAGTTATAAATAATTACATGACATCATTTCTCTGTAGTGTTAACTAGACATGGACAACTGAGTTATAAATAATTACATGACATCATTCCTCTGTTGTGTTAACTAGACATGGACAACAGACTTATAAATAATTACATTACTTTATTCCACAGTAGTGTTAACTAGACATGGACTACAGAGTTATAAATAATTACATGACATCATTTCTCTGTAGTGTTAACTAGACATGGACAACAGAGTTATAAATAATTACATGACATCATTTCTCTGTAGTGTTAACTAGATATGGCAACAGAGTTATAAATAATTACATGACTTGATTCCACAGTAGTGTTAACTAGACATGGACAACAGAGTTATAAATAATTACATGACATCATTTCTCTGTAGTGTTAACTAGACATGGACAACAGGGTTATAAATAATTACATGACATCATTTCTCTGTAGTGTTAACTAGACATGGACAACAGAGTTATAAATAATTACATGACTTGATTCCTCTGTAGTGTTAACTAGATATGGACAACTGAGTTATAAATAATTACATGACATCATTTCTCTGTAGTGTTAACAAGACATGGACAACAGAGTTATAAATAATTACATTACTTTATTCCACAGTAGTGTTAACTAGACATGGACAACAGAGTTATAAATAATTACATGACTTGATTCCTCTGTAGTGTTAACTAGATATGGACAACTGAGTTATAAATAATTACATGACATCATTTCTCTGTAGTGTTAACAAGACATGGACAACAGAGTTATAAATAATTACATGACATAATTTCTCTGTAGTGTTAACTAGACATGGACAACTGAGTTATAAATCATTACATTACTTTATTCCACAGTTGTGTTAACTAGACATGGACAACAGAGTTATAAATGATTACATGACATCATTTCTCTGTAGTGTTAACAAGACATGGACAACAGAGTTATAAATAATTACATGACATCATTTCTCTGTAGTGTTAACTAGACATGGACAACAGAGTTATAAATAATTACATGACATCATTTCTCTGTAGTGTTAACTAGACATGGACAACAGAGTTATAAATAATTACATGACATCATTTCTCTGTAGTGTTAACTAGACATGGACAACAGAGTTATAAATAATTACATGACATCATTTCTCTGTAGGGTTAACTAGACATGGACAACAGAGTTATAAATAATTACATTACTTTATTCCACAGTAGTGTTAACTAGACATGGACAACAGAGTTATAAATAATTACATGACATCATTTCTCTGTAGTGTTAACTAGACATGGACAACAGAGTTATAAATAATTACATGACATCATTTCTCTGTAGTGTTAACAAGACATGGACAACAGAGTTATAAATAATTACATGACATCATTTCTCTGTAGTGTTAACTAGACACGGACAACAGAGTTATAAATAATTACATGACATCATTTCTCTGTAGTGTTAACTAGACATGGACAAGAGAGTTATAAATAATTACATGACATCATTTCTCTGTAGTGTTAACAAGACATGGACAACAGAGTTATAAATAATTACATGACTTGATTCCTCTGTAGTGTTAACTAGACATGGACAACAAAGTTATAAATAATTACATGACTTCATTTCTCTGTAGTGTTAACAAGACATGGACAACAGAGTTATAAATAATTACATGACATCATTTCTCTGTAGTGTTAACTAGACAAGGAAAACTGAGTTATAAATAATTACGTGACATCATTTCTCTGTAGTGTTAACTAGACATGGACAACTGAGTTATAAATAATTACGTAACATTATTTCTCTGTAGTGTTAACTAGACATGGACAACAGAGTTATAAATAATTACATGACTTGCTTCCTCTGTAGTGTTAACTAGACATGGACAACTGAGTTATAAATAATTACGTGACATCATTTCTCTGTAGTGTTAACTAGACAAGGACAACTGAGTTATAAATAATTACGTGACATCATTTCTCTGTAGTGTTAACTAGACAAGGACAACTGAGTTATAAATAATTACGTGACATCATTTCTCTGTAGTGTTAACTAGACATGGACAACTGAGTTATAAATAATTACGTGACATTATTTCTCTGTAGTGTTAACTAGACATGGACAACAGAGTTATAAATAATTACATGACTTGCTTCCTCTGTAGTGTTAACTAGACATGGACAACTGAGTTATCAATAATTACATGACATCATTTCTCTGTAGTGTTAACTGGACATGGACAACTGAGTTATAAATAATTACATGACTTGATTCCTCTGTAGTGTTAACTAGACATGGACAACAGAGTTATAAATAATTACATGACTTGATTCCTCTGTAGTGTTACCTAGTCATGGACAAAAGAGTTATAAATAATTCCATGACATCATTTCTCTGTAGTGTTAACAAGATATGGCCAACAGAGTTATAAATAATTACATGACATCATTTCTCTGAAGTGTTAACTAGACATGGACAACTGAGTTATAAATAATTACGTGACATCATTTCTCTGTAGTGTTAACTAGACATGGACAACTGAGTTATAAATAATTACATTACTTTATTCCACAGTAGTGTTAACTAGACATGGACAACAGAGTTATAAATAATTACATTACTTGATTCCTCTGTAGTGTTAACTAGACATGGACAACAGAGTTATAAATAATTACATGACATCATTTCTCTGTAGTGTTAACTAGATATGGACATCAGAGTTATAAATAATTACATTACTTTATTCCACAGTAGTGTTAACTAGACATGGACAACAGGGTTATAAATAATTACATGACATCATTTCTCTGTAGTGTTAACTAGACATGGACAACAGAGTTATAAATAATTACATGACTTGAGTCCTCTGTAGTGTTAACAAGACATGGACAATAGAGGTGTAAATAATTACATACCTCCATTCCTCTGTAGTGTTAACTTGACATGGACAACAGAGTTATAGATAATTACATGACTTCATTCCTCTGTAGTGTTAACAAGACATGGACAATAGAGGTGTAAATAATTACATACCTCCATTCCTCTGTAGTGTTAACTTGACATGGACAACAGAGTTATAGATAATTACATGACTTCATTCTTTTGTAGTGTTAACAAGACATGGACAATATAGGTGTAAATAATCACATGACATCATTTCTCTGTAGGGTTAACTAGACATGGACAACAGAGTTATAAATAATTACATTACTTTATTCCACAGTAGTGTTAACTAGACATGGACAACAGAGTTGTAAATAATTACATGACATCATTTCTCTGTAGTGTTAACTAGACATGGACAACAAAGTTATAAATAATTACATGACATCATTTCTCTGTAGTGTTAACAAGACATGGACAACAGAGTTATAAATAATTACATGACATCATTTCTCTGTAGTGTTAACTAGACATGGACAACTGAGTTATAAATCATTACATTACTTTATTCCACAGTTGTGTTAACTAGACATGGACAACAGAGTTATAAATGATTACATGACATCATTTCTCTGTAGTGTTAACAAGACATGGACAACAGAGTTATAAATAATTACATGACATCATTTCTCTGTAGTGTTAACTAGACATGGACAACAGAGTTATAAATAATTACATGACATCATTTCTCTGTAGTGTTAACTAGACATGGACAACAGAGTTATAAATAATTACATGACATCATTTCTCTGTAGGGTTAACTAGACATGGACAACAGAGTTAAAATAATTACATTACTTTATTCCACAGTAGTGTTAACTAGACATGGACAACAGAGTTATAAATAATTACATGATATCATTTCTCTGTAGTGTTAACAAGACATGGACAACAGAGTTATAAATAATTACATGACATCATTTCTCTGTAGTGTTAACAAGACATGGACAACAGAGTTATAAATAATTACATGACATCATTTCTCTGTAGTGTTAACTAGACATGGACAACAGAGTTATAAATAATTACATGACATCATTTCTCTGTAGTGTTAACAAGACATGGACAACAGAGTTATAAATAATTACATGACATCATTTCTCTGTAGTGTTAACTAGACATGGACAACAGAGTTATAAATAATTACATGACATCATTTCTCTGTAGTGTTAACTAGACATGGACAAGAGAGTTATAAATAATTACATGACATCATTTCTCTGTAGTGTTAACAAGACATGGACAACAGAGTTATAAATAATTACATGACTTGATTCCTCTGTAGTGTTAACTAGACATGGACAACAAAGTTATAAATAATTACATGACTTCATTTCTCTGTAGTGTTAACAAGACATGGACAACAGAGTTATAAATAATTACATGACATCATTTCTCTGTAGTGTTAACTAGACATGGACAACTGAGTTATAAATAATTACATGACATCATTCCTCTGTGGTGTTAACTAGACATGGACAACAGACTTATAAATAATTACATTACTTTATTCCACAGTAGTGTTAACTAGACATGGACTACAGAGTTATAAATAATTACATGACATCATTTCTCTGTAGTGTTAACTAGACATGGACAACAGAGTTATAAATAATTACATGACATCATTTCTCTGTAGTGTTAACTAGATATGGCAACAGAGTTATAAATAATTACATGACTTGATTCCACAGTAGTGTTAACTAGACATGGACAACAGAGTTATAAATAATTACATGACATCATTTCTCTGTAGTGTTAACTAGACATGGACAACAGGGTTATAAATAATTACATGACATCATTTCTCTGTAGTGTTAACTAGACATGGACAACAGAGTTATAAATAATTACATGACTTGATTCCTCTGTAGTGTTAACTAGATATGGACAACTGAGTTATAAATAATTACATGACATCATTTCTCTGTAGTGTTAACAAGACATGGACAACAGAGTTATAAATAATTACATTACTTTATTCCACAGTAGTGTTAACTAGACATGGACAACAGAGTTATAAATAATTACATGACTTGATTCCTCTGTAGTGTTAACTAGATATGGACAACTGAGTTATAAATAATTACATGACATCATTTCTCTGTAGTGTTAACAAGACATGGACAACAGAGTTATAAATAATTACATGACATAATTTCTCTGTAGTGTTAACTAGACATGGACAACTGAGTTATAAATCATTACATTACTTTATTCCACAGTTGTGTTAACTAGACATGGACAACAGAGTTATAAATGATTACATGACATCATTTCTCTGTAGTGTTAACAAGACATGGACAACAGAGTTATAAATAATTACATGACATCATTTCTCTGTAGTGTTAACTAGACATGGACAACAGAGTTATAAATAATTACATGACATCATTTCTCTGTAGTGTTAACTAGACATGGACAACAGAGTTATAAATAATTACATGACATCATTTCTCTGTAGTGTTAACTAGACATGGACAACAGAGTTATAAATAATTACATGACATCATTTCTCTGTAGGGTTAACTAGACATGGACAACAGAGTTATAAATAATTACATGACATCATTTCTCTGTAGTGTTAACAAGACATGGACAACAGAGTTATAAATAATTACATGACATCATTTCTCTGTAGTGTTAACTAGACACGGACAACAGAGTTATAAATAATTACATGACATCATTTCTCTGTAGTGTTAACTAGACATGGACAAGAGAGTTATAAATAATTACATGACATCATTTCTCTGTAGTGTTAACAAGACATGGACAACAGAGTTATAAATAATTACATGACTTGATTCCTCTGTAGTGTTAACTAGACATGGACAACAAAGTTAAAAATAATTACATGACTTCATTTCTCTGTAGTGTTAACAAGACATGGACAACAGAGTTATAAATAATTACATGACATCATTTCTCTGTAGTGTTAACTAGACAAGGAAAACTGAGTTATAAATAATTACGTGACATCATTTCTCTGTAGTGTTAACTAGACATGGACAACTGAGTTATAAATAATTACGTGACATTATTGCTCTGTAGTGTTAACTAGACATGGACAACAGAGTTATAAATAATTACATGACTTGCTTCCTCTGTAGTGTTAACTAGACATGGACAACTGAGTTATAAATAATTACGTGACATCATTTCTCTGTAGTGTTAACTAGACAAGGACAACTGAGTTATAAATAATTACGTGACATCATTTCTCTGTAGTGTTAACTAGACAAGGACAACTGAGTTATAAATAATTACGTGACATCATTTCTCTGTAGTGTTAACTAGACATGGACAACTGAGTTATAAATAATTACGTGACATTATTTCTCTGTAGTGTTAACTAGACATGGACAACAGAGTTATAAATAATTACATGACTTGCTTCCTCTGTAGTGTTAACTAGACATGGACAACTGAGTTATCAATAATTACATGACATCATTTCTCTGTAGTGTTAACTGGACATGGACAACTGAGTTATAAATAATTACATGACTTGATTCCTCTGTAGTGTTAACTAGACATGGACAACAGAGTTATAAATAATTACATGACTTGATTCCTCTGTAGTGTTACCTAGTCATGGACAAAAGAGTTATAAATAATTCCATGACATCATTTCTCTGTAGTGTTAACAAGATATGGCCAACAGAGTTATAAATAATTACATGACATCATTTCTCTGAAGTGTTAACTAGACATGGACAACTGAGTTATAAATAATTACGTGACATCATTTCTCTGTAGTGTTAACTAGACATGGACAACTGAGTTATAAATAATTACATTACTTTATTCCACAGTAGTGTTAACTAGACATGGACAACAGAGTTATAAATAATTACATTACTTGATTCCTCTGTAGTGTTAACTAGACATGGACAACAGAGTTATAAATAATTACATGACATCATTTCTCTGTAGTGTTAACTAGATATGGACAACAGAGTTATAAATAATTACATTACTTTATTCCACAGTAGTGTTAACTAGACATGGACAACAGGGTTATAAATAATTACATGACATCATTTCTCTGTAGTGTTAACTAGACATGGACAACAGAGTTATAAATAATTACATGACTTGATTCCTCTGTAGTGTTAACAAGACATGGACAATAGAGGTGTAAATAATTACATACCTCCATTCCTCTGTAGTGTTAACTTGACATGGACAACAGAGTTATAGATAATTACATGACTTCATTCCTCTGTAGTGTTAACAAGACATGGACAATAGAGGTGTAAATAATTACATACCTCCATTCCTCTGTAGTGTTAACTTGACATGGACAACAGAGTTATAGATAATTACATGACTTCATTCTTTTGTAGTGTTAACAAGACATGGACAATATAGGTGTAAATAATCACATGACATCATTTCTCTGTAGGGTTAACTAGACATGGACAACAGAGTTATAAATAATTACATTACTTTATTCCACAGTAGTGTTAACTAGACATGGACAACAGAGTTGTAAATAATTACATGACATCATTTCTCTGTAGTGTTAACTAGACATGGACAACAAAGTTATAAATAATTACATGACATCATTTCTCTGTAGTGTTAACAAGACATGGACAACAGAGTTATAAATAATTACATGACATCATTTCTCTGTAGTGTTAACTAGACATGGACAACTGAGTTATAAATCATTACATTACTTTATTCCACAGTTGTGTTAACAAGACATGGACAACAGAGTTATAAATGATTACATGACATCATTTCTCTGTAGTGTTAACAAGACATGGACAACAGAGTTATAAATAATTACATGACATCATTTCTCTGTAGTGTTAACTAGACATGGACAACAGAGTTATAAATAATTACATGACATCATTTCTCTGTAGTGTTAACTAGACATGGACAAGAGAGTTATAAATAATTACATGACATCATTTCTCTGTAGTGTTAACAAGACATGGACAACAGAGTTATAAATAATTACATGACTTGATTCCTCTGTAGTGTTAACTAGACATGGACAACAAAGTTATAAATAATTACATGACTTCATTTCTCTGTAGTGTTAACAAGACATGGACAACAGAGTTATAAATAATTACATGACATCATTTCTCTGTAGTGTTAACTAGACATGGACAACTGAGTTATAAATAATTACATGACATCATTCCTCTGTGGTGTTAACTAGACATGGACACCAGACTTATAAATAATTACATTACTTTATTCCACAGTAGTGTTAACTAGACATGGACTACAGAGTTATAAATAATTACATGACATCATTTCTCTGTAGTGTTAACTAGACATGGACAACAGAGTTATAAATAATTACATGACATCATTTCTCTGTAGTGTTAACTAGATATGGCAACAGAGTTATAAATAATTACATGACTTGATTCCACAGTAGTGTTAACTAGACATGGACAACAGAGTTATAAATAATTACATGACATCATTTCTCTGTAGTGTTAACTAGACATGGACAACAGGGTTATAAATAATTACATGACATCATTTCTCTGTAGTGTTAACTAGACATGGACAACAGAGTTATAAATAATTACATGACTTGATTCCTCTGTAGTGTTAACTAGATATGGACAACTGAGTTATAAATAATTACATGACATCATTTCTCTGTAGTGTTAACAAGACATGGACAACAGAGTTATAAATAATTACATTACTTTATTCCACAGTAGTGTTAACTAGACATGGACAACAGAGTTATAAATAATTACATGACTTGATTCCTCTGTAGTGTTAACTAGATATGGACAACTGAGTTATAAATAATTACATGACATCATTTCTCTGTAGTGTTAACAAGACATGGACAACAGAGTTATAAATAATTACATGACATAATTTCTCTGTAGTGTTAACTAGACATGGACAACTGAGTTATAAATCATTACATTACTTTATTCCACAGTTGTGTTAACTAGACATGGACAACAGAGTTATAAATGATTACATGACATCATTTCTCTGTAGTGTTAACAAGACATGGACAACAGAGTTATAAATAATTACATGACATCATTTCTCTGTAGTGTTAACTAGACATGGACAACAGAGTTATAAATAATTACATGACATCATTTCTCTGTAGTGTTAACTAGACATGGACAACAGAGTTATAAATAATTACATGACATCATTTCTCTGTAGTGTTAACTAGACATGGACAACAGAGTTATAAATAATTACATGACATCATTTCTCTGTAGGGTTAACTAGACATGGACAACAGAGTTATAAATAATTACATGACATCATTTCTCTGTAGTGTTAACAAGACATGGACAACAGAGTTATAAATAATTACATGACATCATTTCTCTGTAGTGTTAACTAGACACGGACAACAGAGTTATAAATAATTACATGACATCATTTCTCTGTAGTGTTAACTAGACATGGACAAGAGAGTTATAAATAATTACATGACATCATTTCTCTGTAGTGTTAACAAGACATGGACAACAGAGTTATAAATAATTACATGACTTGATTCCTCTGTAGTGTTAACTAGACATGGACAACAAAGTTAAAAATAATTACATGACTTCATTTCTCTGTAGTGTTAACAAGACATGGACAACAGAGTTATAAATAATTACATGACATCATTTCTCTGTAGTGTTAACTAGACAAGGAAAACTGAGTTATAAATAATTACGTGACATCATTTCTCTGTAGTGTTAACTAGACATGGACAACTGAGTTATAAATAATTACGTGACATTATTGCTCTGTAGTGTTAACTAGACATGGACAACAGAGTTATAAATAATTACATGACTTGCTTCCTCTGTAGTGTTAACTAGACATGGACAACTGAGTTATAAATAATTACGTGACATCATTTCTCTGTAGTGTTAACTAGACAAGGACAACTGAGTTATAAATAATTACGTGACATCATTTCTCTGTAGTGTTAACTAGACAAGGACAACTGAGTTATAAATAATTACGTGACATCATTTCTCTGTAGTGTTAACTAGACATGGACAACTGAGTTATAAATAATTACGTGACATTATTTCTCTGTAGTGTTAACTAGACATGGACAACAGAGTTATAAATAATTACATGACTTGCTTCCTCTGTAGTGTTAACTAGACATGGACAACTGAGTTATCAATAATTACATGACATAATTTCTCTGTAGTGTTAACTGGACATGGACAACTGAGTTATAAATAATTACATGACTTGATTCCTCTGTAGTGTTAACTAGACATGGACAACAGAGTTATAAATAATTACATGACTTGATTCCTCTGTAGTGTTACCTAGTCATGGACAAAAGAGTTATAAATAATTCCATGACATCATTTCTCTGTAGTGTTAACAAGATATGGCCAACAGAGTTATAAATAATTACATGACATCATTTCTCTGAAGTGTTAACTAGACATGGACAACTGAGTTATAAATAATTACGTGACATCATTTCTCTGTAGTGTTAACTAGACATGGACAACTGAGTTATAAATAATTACATTACTTTATTCCACAGTAGTGTTAACTAGACATGGACAACAGAGTTATAAATAATTACATTACTTGATTCCTCTGTAGTGTTAACTAGACATGGACAACAGAGTTATAAATAATTACATGACATCATTTCTCTGTAGTGTTAACTAGATATGGACAACAGAGTTATAAATAATTACATTACTTTATTCCACAGTAGTGTTAACTAGACATGGACAACAGGGTTATAAATAATTACATGACATCATTTCTCTGTAGTGTTAACTAGACATGGACAACAGAGTTATAAATAATTACATGACTTGATTCCTCTGTAGTGTTAACAAGACATGGACAATAGAGGTGTAAATAATTACATACCTCCATTCCTCTGTAGTGTTAACTTGACATGGACAACAGAGTTATAGATAATTACATGACTTCATTCCTCTGTAGTGTTAACAAGACATGGACAATAGAGGTGTAAATAATTACATACCTCCATTCCTCTGTAGTGTTAACTTGACATGGACAACAGAGTTATAGATAATTACATGACTTCATTCTTTTGTAGTGTTAACAAGACATGGACAATATAGGTGTAAATAATCACATGACATCATTTCTCTGTAGGGTTAACTAGACATGGACAACAGAGTTATAAATAATTACATTACTTTATTCCACAGTAGTGTTAACTAGACATGGACAACAGAGTTGTAAATAATTACATGACATCATTTCTCTGTAGTGTTAACTAGACATGGACAACAAAGTTATAAATAATTACATGACATCATTTCTCTGTAGTGTTAACAAGACATGGACAACAGAGTTATAAATAATTACATGACATCATTTCTCTGTAGTGTTAACTAGACATGGACAACTGAGTTATAAATCATTACATTACTTTATTCCACAGTTGTGTTAACAAGACATGGACAACAGAGTTATAAATGATTACATGACATCATTTCTCTGTAGTGTTAACAAGACATGGACAACAGAGTTATAAATAATTACATGACATCATTTCTCTGTAGTGTTAACTAGACATGGACAACAGAGTTATAAATAATTACATGACATCATTTCTCTGTAGTGTTAACTAGACATGGACAACTGAGTTTTAAATAATTACATGACATCATTTCTCTGTAGGGTTAACTAGACATGGACAACAGAGTTAAAATAATTACATTACTTTATTCCACAGTAGTGTTAACTAGACATGGACAACAGAGTTATAAATAATTACATGATATCATTTCTCTGTAGTGTTAACAAGACATGGACAACAGAGTTATAAATAATTACATGACATCATTTCTCTGTAGTGTTAACAAGACATGGACAACAGAGTTATAAATAATTACATGACATCATTTCTCTGTCGTGTTAACTAGACATGGACAACAGAGTTATAAATAATTACATGACATCATTTCTCTGTAGTGTTAACAAGACATGGACAAAAGAGTTATAAATAATTACATGACATCATTTCTCTGTAGTGTTAACTAGACATGGACAACAGAGTTATAAATAATTACATGACATCATTTCTCTGTAGTGTTAACTAGACATGGACAAGAGAGTTATAAATAATTACATGACATCATTTCTCTGTAGTGTTAACAAGACATGGACAACAGAGTTATAAATAATTACATGACATCATTCCTCTGTGGTGTTAACTAGACATGGACAACAGAGTTATAAATAATTACATGACATCATTTCTCTGTAGTGTTAACTAGACATGGACAACAGAGTTATAAATAATTACATGACTTGATTCCTCTGTAGTGTTAACTAGATATGGACAACTGAGTTATAAATAATTACATGACATCATTTCTCTGTAGTGTTAACAAGACATGGACAACAGAGTTATAAATAATTACATTACTTTATTCCACAGTAGTGTTAACTAGACATGGACAACAGAGTTATAAATAATTACATGACTTGATTCCTCTGTAGTGTTAACTAGATATGGACAACTGAGTTATAAATAATTACATGACATCATTTTCTCTGTAGTGTTAACTAGACATGGACAAGAGAGTTATAAATAATTACATGACATCATTTCTCTGTAGTGTTAACAAGACATGGACAACAGAGTTATAAATAATTACATGACATCATTTCTCTGTAGTGTTAACTAGACACGGACAACAGAGTTATAAATAATTACATGACATCATTTCTCTGTAGTGTTAACTAGACATGGACAAGAGAGTTATAAATAATTACATGACATCATTTCTCTGTAGTGTTAACAAGACATGGACAACAGAGTTATAAATAATTACATGACTTGATTCCTCTGTAGTGTTAACTAGACATGGACAACAAAGTTAAAAATAATTACATGACTTTATTTCTCTGTAGTGTTAACAAGACATGGACAACAGAGTTATAAATAATTACATGACATCATTTCTCTGTAGTGTTAACTAGACAAGGAAAACTGAGTTATAAATAATTACGTGACATCATTTCTCTGTAGTGTTAACTAGACATGGACAACTGAGTTATAAATAATTACGTGACATTATTGCTCTGTAGTGTTAACTAGACATGGACAACAGAGTTATAAATAATTACATGACTTGCTTCCTCTGTAGTGTTAACTAGACATGGACAACTGAGTTATAAATAATTACGTGACATCATTTCTCTGTAGTGTTAACTAGACAAGGACAACTGAGTTATAAATAATTACGTGACATCATTTCTCTGTAGTGTTAACTAGACAAGGACAACTGAGTTATAAATAATTACGTGACATCATTTCTCTGTAGTGTTAACTAGACATGGACAACTGAGTTATAAATAATTACGTGACATTATTTCTCTGTAGTGTTAACTAGACATGGACAACAGAGTTATAAATAATTACATGACTTGCTTCCTCTGTAGTGTTAACTAGACATGGACAACTGAGTTATCAATAATTACATGACATCATTTCTCTGTAGTGTTAACTGGACATGGACAACTGAGTTATAAATAATTACATGACTTGATTCCTCTGTAGTGTTAACTAGACATGGACAACAGAGTTATAAATAATTACATGACTTGATTCCTCTGTAGTGTTACCTAGTCATGGACAAAAGAGTTATAAATAATTCCATGACATCATTTCTCTGTAGTGTTAACAAGATATGGCCAACAGAGTTATAAATAATTACATGACATCATTTCTCTGAAGTGTTAACTAGACATGGACAACTGAGTTATAAATAATTACGTGACATCATTTCTCTGTAGTGTTAACTAGACATGGACAACTGAGTTATAAATAATTACATTACTTTATTCCACAGTAGTGTTAACTAGACATGGACAACAGAGTTATAAATAATTACATTACTTGATTCCTCTGTAGTGTTAACTAGACATGGACAACAGAGTTATAAATAATTACATGACATCATTTCTCTGTAGTGTTAACTAGATATGGACAACAGAGTTATAAATAATTACATTACTTTATTCCACAGTAGTGTTAACTAGACATGGACAACAGGGTTATAAATAATTACATGACATCATTTCTCTGTAGTGTTAACTAGACATGGACAACAGAGTTATAAATAATTACATGACTTGATTCCTCTGTAGTGTTAACAAGACATGGACAATAGAGGTGTAAATAATTACATACCTCCATTCCTCTGTAGTGTTAACTTGACATGGACAACAGAGTTATAGATAATTACATGACTTCATTCCTCTGTAGTGTTAACAAGACATGGACAATAGAGGTGTAAATAATTACATACCTCCATTCCTCTGTAGTGTTAACTTGACATGGACAACAGAGTTATAGATAATTACATGACTTCATTCTTTTGTAGTGTTAACAAGACATGGACAATATAGGTGTAAATAATCACATGACATCATTTCTCTGTAGGGTTAACTAGACATGGACAACAGAGTTATAAATAATTACATTACTTTATTCCACAGTAGTGTTAACTAGACATGGACAACAGAGTTGTAAATAATTACATGACATCATTTCTCTGTAGTGTTAACTAGACATGGACAACAAAGTTATAAATAATTACATGACATCATTTCTCTGTAGTGTTAACAAGACATGGACAACAGAGTTATAAATAATTACATGACATCATTTCTCTGTAGTGTTAACTAGACATGGACAACTGAGTTATAAATCATTACATTACTTTATTCCACAGTTGTGTTAACAAGACATGGACAACAGAGTTATAAATGATTACATGACATCATTTCTCTGTAGTGTTAACAAGACATGGACAACAGAGTTATAAATAATTACATGACATCATTTCTCTGTAGTGTTAACTAGACATGGACAACAGAGTTATAAATAATTACATGACATCATTTCTCTGTAGTGTTAACTAGACATGGACAACAGAGTTTTAAATAATTACATGACATCATTTCTCTGTAGGGTTAACTAGACATGGACAACAGAGTTAAAATAATTACATTACTTTATTCCACAGTAGTGTTAACTAGACATGGACAACAGAGTTATAAATAATTACATGATATCATTTCTCTGTAGTGTTAACAAGACATGGACAACAGAGTTATAAATAATTACATGACATCATTTCTCTGTAGTGTTAACAAGACATGGACAACAGAGTTATAAATAATTACATGACATCATTTCTCTGTAGTGTTAACTAGACATGGACAACAGAGTTATAAATAATTACATGACATCATTTCTCTGTAGTGTTAACAAGACATGGACAAAAGAGTTATAAATAATTACATGACATCATTTCTCTGTAGTGTTAACTAGACATGGACAACAGAGTTATAAATAATTACATGACATCATTTCTCTGTAGTGTTAACTAGACATGGACAAGAGAGTTATAAATAATTACATGACATCATTTCTCTGTAGTGTTAACAAGACATGGACAACAGAGTTATAAATAATTACATGACATCATTCCTCTGTGGTGTTAACTAGACATGGACAACAGAGTTATAAATAATTACATGACATCATTTCTCTGTAGTGTTAACTAGACATGGACAACAGAGTTATAAATAATTACATGACTTGATTCCTCTGTAGTGTTAACTAGATATGGACAACTGAGTTATAAATAATTACATGACATCATTTCTCTGTAGTGTTAACAAGACATGGACAACAGAGTTATAAATAATTACATTACTTTATTCCACAGTAGTGTTAACTAGACATGGACAACAGAGTTATAAATAATTACATGACTTGATTCCTCTGTAGTGTTAACTAGATATGGACAACTGAGTTATAAATAATTACATGACATCATTTCTCTGTAGTGTTAACAAGACATGGACAACAGAGTTATAAATAATTACATGACATAATTTCTCTGTAGTGTTAACTAGGCATGGACAACTGAGTTATAAATCATTACATTACTTTATTCCACAGTTGTGTTAACTAGACATGGACAACAGAGTTATAAATGATTACATGACATCATTTCTCTGTAGTGTTAACAAGACATGGACAACAGAGTTATAAATAATTACATGACATCATTTCTCTGTAGTGTTAACTAGACATGGACAACAGAGTTATAAATAATTACATGACATCATTTCTCTGTAGTGTTAACTAGACATGGACAACAGAGTTATAAATAATTACATGACATCATTTCTCTGTAGTGTTAACAAGACATGGACAACAGAGTTATAAATAATTACATGACTTGATTCCTCTGTAGTGTTAACTAGACATGGACAACAAAGTTATAAATAATTACATGACTTCATTTCTCTGTAGTGTTAACAACACATGGACAACAGAGTTATAAATAATTACATGACATCATTTCTCTGTAGTGTTAACTAGACATGGACAACAGAGTTATAAATAATTACATGACATCATTTCTCTGTAGTGTTAACTAGATATGGCAACAGACTTATAAATAATTACATGACTTGATTCCACAGTAGTGTTAACTAGACATGGACAACAGAGTTATAAATAATTACATGACATCATTTCTCTGTAGTGTTAACTAGACATGGACAACAGGGTTATAAATAATTACATGACATCATTTCTCTGTAGTGTTAACTAGACATGGACAACAGAGTTATAAATAATTACATGACTTGATTCCTCTGTAGTGTTAACTAGATATGGACAACTGAGTTATAAATAATTACATGACATCATTTCTCTGTAGTGTTAACAAGACATGGACAACAGAGTTATAAATAATTACATTACTTTATTCCACAGTAGTGTTAACTAGACATGGACAACAGAGTTATAAATAATTACATGACTTGATTCCTCTGTAGTGTTAACTAGATATGGACAACTGAGTTATAAATAATTACATGACATCATTTCTCTGTAGTGTTAACAAGACATGGACAACAGAGTTATAAATAATTACATGACATAATTTCTCTGTAGTGTTAACTAGACATGGACAACTGAGTTATAAATCATTACATTACTTTATTCCACAGTTGTGTTAACTAGACATGGACAACAGAGTTATAAATGATTACATGACATCATTTCTCTGTAGTGTTAACAAGACATGGACAACAGAGTTATAAATAATTACATGACATCATTTCTCTGTAGTGTTAACTAGACATGGACAACAGAGTTATAAATAATTACATGACTTGCTTCCTCTGTAGTGTTAACTAGACATGGACAACTGAGTTATCAATAATTACATGACATCATTTCTCTGTAGTGTTAACTGGACATGGACAACTGAGTTATAAATAATTACATGACTTGATTCCTCTGTAGTGTTAACTAGACATGGACAACAGAGTTATAAATAATTACATGACTTGATTCCTCTGTAGTGTTACCTAGTCATGGACAAAAGAGTTATAAATAATTCCATGACATCATTTCTCTGTAGTGTTAACAAGATATGGCCAACAGAGTTATAAATAATTACATGACATCATTTCTCTGAAGTGTTAACTAGACATGGACAACTGAGTTATAAATAATTACGTGACATCATTTCTCTGTAGTGTTAACTAGACATGGACAACTGAGTTATAAATAATTACATTACTTTATTCCACAGTAGTGTTAACTAGACATGGACAACAGAGTTATAAATAATTACATTACTTGATTCCTCTGTAGTGTTAACTAGACATGGACAACAGAGTTATAAATAATTACATGACATCATTTCTCTGTAGTGTTAACTAGATATGGACAACAGAGTTATAAATAATTACATTACTTTATTCCACAGTAGTGTTAACTAGACATGGACAACAGGGTTATAAATAATTACATGACATCATTTCTCTGTAGTGTTAACTAGACATGGACAACAGAGTTATAAATAATTACATGACTTGATTCCTCTGTAGTGTTAACAAGACATGGACAATAGAGGTGTAAATAATTACATACCTCCATTCCTCTGTAGTGTTAACTTGACATGGACAACAGAGTTATAGATAATTACATGACTTCATTCCTCTGTAGTGTTAACAAGACATGGACAATAGAGGTGTAAATAATTACATACCTCCATTCCTCTGTAGTGTTAACTTGACATGGACAACAGAGTTATAGATAATTACATGACTTCATTCTTTTGTAGTGTTAACAAGACATGGACAATATAGGTGTAAATAATCACATGACATCATTTCTCTGTAGGGTTAACTAGACATGGACAACAGAGTTATAAATAATTACATTACTTTATTCCACAGTAGTGTTAACTAGACATGGACAACAGAGTTGTAAATAATTACATGACATCATTTCTCTGTAGTGTTAACTAGACATGGACAACAAAGTTATAAATAATTACATGACATCATTTCTCTGTAGTGTTAACAAGACATGGACAACAGAGTTATAAATAATTACATGACATCATTTCTCTGTAGTGTTAACTAGACATGGACAACTGAGTTATAAATAATTACATGACATTATTTCTCTGTAGTGTTAACTAGACATGGACAACAGAGTTATAAATAATTACATGACTTGCTTCCTCTGTAGTGTTAACTAGACATGGACAACTGAGTTATCAATAATTACATGACATCATTTCTCTGTAGTGTTAACTGGACATGGACAACTGAGTTATAAATAATTACATGACTTGATTCCTCTGTAGTGTTAACTAGACATGGACAACAGAGTTATAAATAATTACATGACTTGATTCCTCTGTAGTGTTACCTAGTCATGGACAAAAGAGTTATAAATAATTCCATGACATCATTTCTCTGTAGTGTTAACAAGATATGGCCAACAGAGTTATAAATAATTACATGACATCATTTCTCTGAAGTGTTAACTAGACATGGACAACTGAGTTATAAATAATTACGTGACATCATTTCTCTGTAGTGTTAACTAGACATGGACAACTGAGTTATAAATAATTGCATTACTTTATTCCACAGTAGTGTTAACTAGACATGGACAACAGAGTTATAAATAATTACATTACTTGATTCCTCTGTAGTGTTAACTAGACATGGACAACAGAGTTATAAATAATTACATGACATCATTTCTCTGTAGTGTTAACTAGATATGGACAACAAGGTTATAAATAATTACATGACATCATTTCTCTGTAGTGTTAACTAGACATGGACAACAGAGTTATAAATAATTACATGACTTGATTCCTCTGTAGTGTTAACAAGACATGGACAATAGAGGTGTAAATAATTACATACCTCAATTCCTCTGTAGTGTTAACTTGACATGGACAACAGAGTTATAGATAATTACATGACTTCATTCCTCTGTAGTGTTAACAAGACATGGACAATAGAGGTGTAAATAATTACATACCTCCATTCCTCTGTAGTGTTAACTTGACATGGACAACAGAGTTATATATAATTACATGACTTCATTCTTTTGTAGTGTTAACAAGACATGGACAATATAGGTGTAAATAATCACATGACATCATTTCTCTGTAGGGTTAACTAGACATGGACAACAGAGTTATAAATAATTACATTACTTTATTCCACAGTAGTGTTAACTAGACATGGACAACAGAGTTGTAAATAATTACATGACATCATTTCTCTGTAGTGTTAACTAGACATGGACAACAAAGTTATAAATAATTACATGACATCATTTCTCTGTAGTGTTAACAAGACATGGACAACAGAGTTATAAATAATTACATGACATCATTTCTCTGTAGTGTTAACTAGACATGGACAACTGAGTTATAAATCATTACATTACTTTATTCCACTGTAGTGTTAACTAGACATGGACAACAGAGTTATAAATAATTACATGACATCATTTCTCTGTAGGGTTAACTAGACATGGACAACAGAGTTAAAATAATTACATTACTTTATTCCACAGTAGTGTTAACTAGACATGGACAACAGAGTTATAAATAATTACATGATATCATTTCTCTGTAGTGTTAACAAGACATGGACAACAGAGTTATAAATAATTACATGACATCATTTCTCTGTAGTGTTAACAAGACATGGACTACAGAGTTATAAATAATTACATGACATCATTTCTCTGTAGTGTTAACTAGACATGGACAACAGAGTTATAAATAATTACATGACATCATTTCTCTGTAGTGTGAACAAGACATGGACAACAGAGTTATAAATAATTACATGACATCATTTCTCTGTAGTGTTAACTAGACATGGACAACAGAGTTATAAATAATTACATGACATCATTTCTCTGTAGTGTTAACTAGACATGGACAAGAGAGTTATAAATAATTACATGACATCATTTCTCTGTAGTGTTAACAAGACATGGACAACAGAGTTATAAATAATTACATGACTTGATTCCTCTGTAGTGTTAACTAGACATGGACAACAAAGTTATAAATAATTACATGACTTCATTTCTCTGTATTGTTAACAAGACATGGACAACAGAGTTATAAATAATTACATGACATCATTTCTCTGTAGTGTTAACTAGACATGGACAACTGAGTTATAAATAATTACATGACATCATTCCTCTGTGGTGTTAACTAGACATGGACAACAGACTTATAAATAATTACATTACTTTATTCCACAGTAGTGTTAACTAGACATGGACTACAGACTTATAAATAATTACATGACATCATTTCTCTGTAGTGTTAACTAGACATGGACAACAGAGTTATAAATAATTACATGACATCATTTCTCTGTAGTGTTAACTAGATATGGCAACAGACTTATAAATAATTACATGACTTGATTCCACAGTAGTGTTAACTAGACATGGACAACAGAGTTATAAATAATTACATGACATCATTTCTCTGTAGTGTTAACTAGACATGGACAACAGGGTTATAAATAATTACATGACATCATTTCTCTGTAGTGTTAACTAGACATGGACAACAGAGTTATAAATAATTACATGACTTGATTCCTCTGTAGTGTTAACTAGATATGGACAACTGAGTTATAAATAATTACATGACATCATTTCTCTGTAGTGTTAACAAGACATGGACAACAGAGTTATAAATAATTACATGACATCATTTCTCTGTAGTGTTAACTAGACATGGACAACAGAGTTATAAATAATTACATGACTTGATTCCTCTGTAGTGTTAACTAGATATGGACAACTGAGTTATAAATAATTACATGACATCATTTCTCTGTAGTGTTAACAAGACATGGACAACAGAGTTATAAATAATTACATTACTTTATTCCACAGTAGTGTTAACTAGACATGGACAACAGAGTTATAAATAATTACATGACTTGATTCCTCTGTAGTGTTAACTAGATATGGACAACTGAGTTATAAATAATTACATGACATCATTTCTCTGTAGTGTTAACTAGACATGGACAAGAGAGTTATAAATAATTACATGACATCATTTCTCTGTAGTGTTAACAAGACATGGACAACAGAGTTATAAATAATTACATGACATCATTTCTCTGTAGTGTTAACTAGACACGGACAACAGAGTTATAAATAATTACATGACATCATTTCTCTGTAGTGTTAACTAGACATGGACAAGAGAGTTATAAATAATTACATGACATCATTTCTCTGTAGTGTTAACAAGACATGGACAACAGAGTTATAAATAATTACATGACTTGATTCCTCTGTAGTGTTAACTAGACATGGACAACAAAGTTAAAAATAATTACATGACTTTATTTCTCTGTAGTGTTAACAAGACATGGACAACAGAGTTATAAATAATTACATGACATCATTTCTCTGTAGTGTTAACTAGACAAGGAAAACTGAGTTATAAATAATTACGTGACATCATTTCTCTGTAGTGTTAACTAGACATGGACAACTGAGTTATAAATAATTACGTGACATTATTGCTCTGTAGTGTTAACTAGACATGGACAACAGAGTTATAAATAATTACATGACTTGCTTCCTCTGTAGTGTTAACTAGACATGGACAACTGAGTTATAAATAATTACGTGACATCATTTCTCTGTAGTGTTAACTAGACAAGGACAACTGAGTTATAAATAATTACGTGACATCATTTCTCTGTAGTGTTAACTAGACAAGGACAACTGAGTTATAAATAATTACGTGACATCATTTCTCTGTAGTGTTAACTAGACATGGACAACTGAGTTATAAATAATTACGTGACATTATTTCTCTGTAGTGTTAACTAGACATGGACAACAGAGTTATAAATAATTACATGACTTGCTTCCTCTGTAGTGTTAACTAGACATGGACAACTGAGTTATCAATAATTACATGACATCATTTCTCTGTAGTGTTAACTGGACATGGACAACTGAGTTATAAATAATTACATGACTTGATTCCTCTGTAGTGTTAACTAGACATGGACAACAGAGTTATAAATAATTACATGACTTGATTCCTCTGTAGTGTTACCTAGTCATGGACAAAAGAGTTATAAATAATTCCATGACATCATTTCTCTGTAGTGTTAACAAGATATGGCCAACAGAGTTATAAATAATTACATGACATCATTTCTCTGAAGTGTTAACTAGACATGGACAACTGAGTTATAAATAATTACGTGACATCATTTCTCTGTAGTGTTAACTAGACATGGACAACTGAGTTATAAATAATTACATTACTTTATTCCACAGTAGTGTTAACTAGACATGGACAACAGAGTTATAAATAATTACATTACTTGATTCCTCTGTAGTGTTAACTAGACATGGACAACAGAGTTATAAATAATTACATGACATCATTTCTCTGTAGTGTTAACTAGATATGGACAACAGAGTTATAAATAATTACATTACTTTATTCCACAGTAGTGTTAACTAGACATGGACAACAGGGTTATAAATAATTACATGACATCATTTCTCTGTAGTGTTAACTAGACATGGACAACAGAGTTATAAATAATTACATGACTTGATTCCTCTGTAGTGTTAACAAGACATGGACAATAGAGGTGTAAATAATTACATACCTCCATTCCTCTGTAGTGTTAACTTGACATGGACAACAGAGTTATAGATAATTACATGACTTCATTCCTCTGTAGTGTTAACAAGACATGGACAATAGAGGTGTAAATAATTACATACCTCCATTCCTCTGTAGTGTTAACTTGACATGGACAACAGAGTTATAGATAATTACATGACTTCATTCTTTTGTAGTGTTAACAAGACATGGACAATATAGGTGTAAATAATCACATGACATCATTTCTCTGTAGGGTTAACTAGACATGGACAACAGAGTTATAAATAATTACATTACTTTATTCCACAGTAGTGTTAACTAGACATGGACAACAGAGTTGTAAATAATTACATGACATCATTTCTCTGTAGTGTTAACTAGACATGGACAACAAAGTTATAAATAATTACATGACATCATTTCTCTGTAGTGTTAACAAGACATGGACAACAGAGTTATAAATAATTACATGACATCATTTCTCTGTAGTGTTAACTAGACATGGACAACTGAGTTATAAATCATTACATTACTTTATTCCACAGTTGTGTTAACAAGACATGGACAACAGAGTTATAAATGATTACATGACATCATTTCTCTGTAGTGTTAACAAGACATGGACAACAGAGTTATAAATAATTACATGACATCATTTCTCTGTAGTGTTAACTAGACATGGACAACAGAGTTATAAATAATTACATGACATCATTTCTCTGTAGTGTTAACTAGACATGGACAACAGAGTTTTAAATAATTACATGACATCATTTCTCTGTAGGGTTAACTAGACATGGACAACAGAGTTAAAATAATTACATTACTTTATTCCACAGTAGTGTTAACTAGACATGGACAACAGAGTTATAAATAATTACATGATATCATTTCTCTGTAGTGTTAACAAGACATGGACAACAGAGTTATAAATAATTACATGACATCATTTCTCTGTAGTGTTAACAAGACATGGACAACAGAGTTATAAATAATTACATGACATCATTTCTCTGTAGTGTTAACTAGACATGGACAACAGAGTTATAAATAATTACATGACATCATTTCTCTGTAGTGTTAACAAGACATGGACAAAAGAGTTATAAATAATTACATGACATCATTTCTCTGTAGTGTTAACTAGACATGGACAACAGAGTTATAAATAATTACATGACATCATTTCTCTGTAGTGTTAACTAGACATGGACAAGAGAGTTATAAATAATTACATGACATCATTTCTCTGTAGTGTTAACAAGACATGGACAACAGAGTTATAAATAATTACATGACATCATTCCTCTGTGGTGTTAACTAGACATGGACAACAGAGTTATAAATAATTACATGACATCATTTCTCTGTAGTGTTAACTAGACATGGACAACAGAGTTATAAATAATTACATGACTTGATTCCTCTGTAGTGTTAACTAGATATGGACAACTGAGTTATAAATAATTACATGACATCATTTCTCTGTAGTGTTAACAAGACATGGACAACAGAGTTATAAATAATTACATTACTTTATTCCACAGTAGTGTTAACTAGACATGGACAACAGAGTTATAAATAATTACATGACTTGATTCCTCTGTAGTGTTAACTAGATATGGACAACTGAGTTATAAATAATTACATGACATCATTTCTCTGTAGTGTTAACAAGACATGGACAACAGAGTTATAAATAATTACATGACATAATTTCTCTGTAGTGTTAACTAGGCATGGACAACTGAGTTATAAATCATTACATTACTTTATTCCACAGTTGTGTTAACTAGACATGGACAACAGAGTTATAAATGATTACATGACATCATTTCTCTGTAGTGTTAACAAGACATGGACAACAGAGTTATAAATAATTACATGACATCATTTCTCTGTAGTGTTAACTAGACATGGACAACAGAGTTATAAATAATTACATGACATCATTTCTCTGTAGTGTTAACTAGACATGGACAACAGAGTTATAAATAATTACATGACATCATTTCTCTGTAGTGTTAACAAGACATGGACAACAGAGTTATAAATAATTACATGACTTGATTCCTCTGTAGTGTTAACTAGACATGGACAACAAAGTTATAAATAATTACATGACTTCATTTCTCTGTAGTGTTAACAACACATGGACAACAGAGTTATAAATAATTACATGACATCATTTCTCTGTAGTGTTAACTAGACATGGACAACAGAGTTATAAATAATTACATGACATCATTTCTCTGTAGTGTTAACAAGACATGGACAACAGAGTTATAAATAATTACATGACATCATTTCTCTCTAGTGTTAACTAGACACGGACAACAGAGTTATAAATAATTACATGACATCATTTCTCTGTAGTGTTAACTAGACATGGACAAGAGAGTTATAAATAATTACATGACATCATTTCTCTGTAGTGTTAACAAGACATGGACAACAGAGTTATAAATAATTACATGACTTGATTCCTCTGTAGTGTTAACTAGACATGGACAACAAAGTTATAAATAATTACATGACTTCATTTCTCTGTAGTGTTAACAAGACATGGACAACAGAGTTATAAATAATTACATGACATCATTTCTCTGTAGTGTTAACTAGACAAGGAAAACTGAGTTATAAATAATTACGTGACATCATTTCTCTGTAGTGTTACCTAGACATGGACAACTGAGTTATAAATAATTACGTGACATTATTTCTCTGTAGTGTTAACTAGACATGGACAACAGAGTTATAAATAATTACATGACTTGCTTCCTCTGTAGTGTTAACTAGACATGGACAACTGAGTTATAAATAATTACGTGACATCATTTCTCTGTAGTGTTAACTAGACAAGGACAACTGAGTTATAAATAATTACGTGACATCATTTCTCTGTAGTGTTAACTAGACAAGGACAACTGAGATATAAATAATTACGTGACATCATTTATCTGTAGTGTTAACTAGACATGGACAACTGAGTTATAAATAATTACATGACATTATTTCTCTGTAGTGTTAACTAGACATGGACAACAGAGTTATAAATAATTACATGACTTGCTTCCTCTGTAGTGTTAACTAGACATGGACAACTGAGTTATCAATAATTACATGACATCATTTCTCTGTAGTGTTAACTGGACATGGACAACTGAGTTATAAATAATTACATGACTTGATTCCTCTGTAGTGTTAACTAGACATGGACAACAGAGTTATAAATAATTACATGACTTGATTCCTCTGTAGTGTTACCTAGTCATGGACAAAAGAGTTATAAATAATTCCATGACATCATTTCTCTGTAGTGTTAACAAGATATGGCCAACAGAGTTATAAATAATTACATGACATCATTTCTCTGAAGTGTTAACTAGACATGGACAACTGAGTTATAAATAATTACGTGACATCATTTCTCTGTAGTGTTAACTAGACATGGACAACTGAGTTATAAATAATTGCATTACTTTATTCCACAGTAGTGTTAACTAGACATGGACAACAGAGTTATAAATAATTACATTACTTGATTCCTCTGTAGTGTTAACTAGACATGGACAACAGAGTTATAAATAATTACATGACATCATTTCTCTGTAGTGTTAACTAGATATGGACAACAAGGTTATAAATAATTACATGACATCATTTCTCTGTAGTGTTAACTAGACATGGACAACAGAGTTATAAATAATTACATGACTTGATTCCTCTGTAGTGTTAACAAGACATGGACAATAGAGGTGTAAATAATTACATACCTCAATTCCTCTGTAGTGTTAACTTGACATGGACAACAGAGTTATAGATAATTACATGACTTCATTCCTCTGTAGTGTTAACAAGACATGGACAATAGAGGTGTAAATAATTACATACCTCCATTCCTCTGTAGTGTTAACTTGACATGGACAACAGAGTTATATATAATTACATGACTTCATTCTTTTGTAGTGTTAACAAGACATGAACAATATAGGTGTAAATAATCACATGACATCATTTCTCTGTAGGGTTAACTAGACATGGACAACAGAGTTATAAATAATTACATTACTTTATTCCACAGTAGTGTTAACTAGACATGGACAACAGAGTTGTAAATAATTACATGACATCATTTCTCTGTAGTGTTAACTAGACATGGACAACAAAGTTATAAATAATTACATGACATCATTTCTCTGTAGTGTTAACAAGACATGGACAACAGAGTTATAAATAATTACATGACATCATTTCTCTGTAGTGTTAACTAGACATGGACAACTGAGTTATAAATCATTACATTACTTTATTCCACTGTAGTGTTAACTAGACATGGACAACAGAGTTATAAATAATTACATGACATCATTTCTCTGTAGGGTTAACTAGACATGGACAACAGAGTTAAAATAATTACATTACTTTATTCCACAGTAGTGTTAACTAGACATGGACAACAGAGTTATAAATAATTACATGATATCATTTCTCTGTAGTGTTAACAAGACATGGACAACAGAGTTATAAATAATTACATGACATCATTTCTCTGTAGTGTTAACAAGACATGGACTACAGAGTTATAAATAATTACATGACATCATTTCTCTGTAGTGTTAACTAGACATGGACAACAGAGTTATAAATAATTACATGACATCATTTCTCTGTAGTGTGAACAAGACATGGACAACAGAGTTATAAATAATTACATGACATCATTTCTCTGTAGTGTTAACTAGACATGGACAACAGAGTTATAAATAATTACATGACATCATTTCTCTGTAGTGTTAACTAGACATGGACAAGAGAGTTATAAATAATTACATGACATCATTTCTCTGTAGTGTTAACAAGACATGGACAACAGAGTTATAAATAATTACATGACTTGATTCCTCTGTAGTGTTAACTAGACATGGACAACAAAGTTATAAATAATTACATGACTTCATTTCTCTGTATTGTTAACAAGACATGGACAACAGAGTTATAAATAATTACATGACATCATTTCTCTGTAGTGTTAACTAGACATGGACAACTGAGTTATAAATAATTACATGACATCATTCCTCTGTGGTGTTAACTAGACATGGACAACAGACTTATAAATAATTACATTACTTTATTCCACAGTAGTGTTAACTAGACATGGACTACAGACTTATAAATAATTACATGACATCATTTCTCTGTAGTGTTAACTAGACATGGACAACAGAGTTATAAATAATTACATGACATCATTTCTCTGTAGTGTTAACTAGATATGGCAACAGACTTATAAATAATTACATGACTTGATTCCACAGTAGTGTTAACTAGACATGGACAACAGAGTTATAAATAATTACATGACATCATTTCTCTGTAGTGTTAACTAGACATGGACAACAGGGTTATAAATAATTACATGACATCATTTCTCTGTAGTGTTAACTAGACATGGACAACAGAGTTATAAATAATTACATGACTTGATTCCTCTGTAGTGTTAACTAGATATGGACAACTGAGTTATAAATAATTACATGACATCATTTCTCTGTAGTGTTAACAAGACATGGACAACAGAGTTATAAATAATTACATTACTTTATTCCACAGTAGTGTTAACTAGACATGGACAACAGAGTTATAAATAATTACATGACTTGATTCCTCTGTAGTGTTAACTAGATATGGACAACTGAGTTATAAATAATTACATGACATCATTTCTCTGTAGTGTTAACAAGACATGGACAACAGAGTTATAAATAATTACATGACATAATTTCTCTGTAGTGTTAACTAGACATGGACAACTGAGTTATAAATCATTACATTACTTTATTCCACAGTTGTGTTAACTAGACATGGACAACAGAGTTATAAATGATTACATGACATCATTTCTCTGTAGTGTTAACAAGACATGGACAACAGAGTTATAAATAATTACATGACATCATTTCTCTGTAGTGTTAACTAGACATGGACAACAGAGTTATAAATAATTACATGACATCATTTCTCTGTAGTGTTAACTAGACATGGACAACAGAGTTATAAATAATTACATGACATCATTTCTCTGTAGTGTTAACTAGACATGGACAACAGAGTTATAAATAATTACATGACATCATTTCTCTGTAGGGTTAACTAGACATGGACAACAGAGTTATAAATAATTACATTACTTTATTCCGCAGTAGTGTTAACTAGACATGGACAACAGAGTTATAAATAATTACATGACATCATTTCTCTGTAGTGTTAACTAGACATGGACAACAGAGTTATAAATAATTACATGACATCATTTCTCTGTAGTGTTAACAAGACATGGACAACAGAGTTATAAATAATTACATGACATCATTTCTCTGTAGTGTTAACTAGACATGGACAAGAGAGTTATAAATAATTACATGACATCATTTCTCTGTAGTGTTAACAAGACATGGACAACAGAGTTATAAATAATTACATGACTTGATTCCTCTGTAGTGTTAACTAGACATGGACAACAAAGTTAAAAATAATTACATGACTTCATTTCTCTGTAGTGTTAACAAGACATGGACAACAGAGTTATAAATAATTACATGACATCATTTCTCTGTAGTGTTAACTAGACAAGGAAAACTGAGTTATAAATAATTACGTGACATCATTTCTCTGTAGTGTTAACTAGACATGGACAACTGAGTTATAAATAATTACGTGACATTATTGCTCTGTAGTGTTAACTAGACATGGACAACAGAGTTATAAATAATTACATGACTTGCTTCCTCTGTAGTGTTAACTAGACATGGACAACTGAGTTATAAATAATTACGTGACATCATTTCTCTGTAGTGTTAACTAGACAAGGACAACTGAGTTATAAATAATTACGTGACATCATTTCTCTGTAGTGTTAACTAGACAAGGACAACTGAGTTATAAATAATTACGTGACATCATTTCTCTGTAGTGTTAACTAGACATGGACAACTGAGTTATAAATAATTACGTGACATTATTTCTCTGTAGTGTTAACTAGACATGGACAACAGAGTTATAAATAATTACATGACTTGCTTCCTCTGTAGTGTTAACTAGACATGGACAACTGAGTTATCAATAATTACATGACATCATTTCTCTGTAGTGTTAACTGGACATGGACAACTGAGTTATAAATAATTACATGACTTGATTCCTCTGTAGTGTTAACTAGACATGGACAACAGAGTTATAAATAATTACATGACTTGATTCCTCTGTAGTGTTACCTAGTCATGGACAAAAGAGTTATAAATAATTCCATGACATCATTTCTCTGTAGTGTTAACAAGATATGGCCAACAGAGTTATAAATAATTACATGACATCATTTCTCTGAAGTGTTAACTAGACATGGACAACTGAGTTATAAATAATTACGTGACATCATTTCTCTGTAGTGTTAACTAGACATGGACAACTGAGTTATAAATAATTACATTACTTTATTCCACAGTAGTGTTAACTAGACATGGACAACAGAGTTATAAATAATTACATTACTTGATTCCTCTGTAGTGTTAACTAGACATGGACAACAGAGTTATAAATAATTACATGACATCATTTCTCTGTAGTGTTAACTAGATATGGACAACAGAGTTATAAATAATTACATTACTTTATTCCACAGTAGTGTTAACTAGACATGGACAACAGGGTTATAAATAATTACATGACATCATTTCTCTGTAGTGTTAACTAGACATGGACAACAGAGTTATAAATAATTGCATGACTTGATTCCTCTGTAGTGTTAACAAGACATGGACAATAGAGGTGTAAATAATTACATACCTCCATTCCTCTGTAGTGTTAACTTGACATGGACAACAGAGTTATAGATAATTACATGACTTCATTCCTCTGTAGTGTTAACAAGACATGGACAATAGAGGTGTAAATAATTACATACCTCCATTCCTCTGTAGTGTTAACTTGACATGGACAACAGAGTTATAGATAATTACATGACTTCATTCTTTTGTAGTGTTAACAAGACATGGACAATATAGGTGTAAATAATCACATGACATCATTTCTCTGTAGGGTTAACTAGACATGGACAACAGAGTTATAAATAATTACATTACTTTATTCCACAGTAGTGTTAACTAGACATGGACAACAGAGTTGTAAATAATTACATGACATCATTTCTCTGTAGTGTTAACTAGACATGGACAACAAAGTTATAAATAATTACATGACATCATTTCTCTGTAGTGTTAACAAGACATGGACAACAGAGTTATAAATAATTACATGACATCATTTCTCTGTAGTGTTAACTAGACATGGACAACTGAGTTATAAATCATTACATTACTTTATTCCACAGTTGTGTTAACAAGACATGGACAACAGAGTTATAAATGATTACATGACATCATTTCTCTGTAGTGTTAACAAGACATGGACAACAGAGTTATAAATAATTACATGACATCATTTCTCTGTAGTGTTAACTAGACATGGACAACAGAGTTATAAATAATTACATGACATCATTTCTCTGTAGTGTTAACTAGACATGGACAACAGAGTTTTAAATAATTACATGACATCATTTCTCTGTAGGGTTAACTAGACATGGACAACAGAGTTAAAATAATTACATTACTTTATTCCACAGTAGTGTTAACTAGACATGGACAACAGAGTTATAAATAATTACATGATATCATTTCTCTGTAGTGTTAACAAGACATGGACAACAGAGTTATAAATAATTACATGACATCATTTCTCTGTAGTGTTAACAAGACATGGACAACAGAGTTATAAATAATTACATGACATCATTTCTCTGTAGTGTTAACTAGACATGGACAACAGAGTTATAAATAATTACATGACATCATTTCTCTGTAGTGTTAACAAGACATGGACAACAGAGTTATAAATAATTACATGACATCATTTCTCTGTAGTGTTAACTAGACATGGACAACAGAGTTATAAATAATTACATGACATCATTTCTCTGTAGTGTTAACTAGACATGGACAAGAGAGTTATAAATAATTACATGACATCATTTCTCTGTAGTGTTAACAAGACATGGACAACAGAGTTATAAATAATTACATGACTTGATTCCTCTGTAGTGTTAACTAGACATGGACAACAAAGTTATAAATAATTACATGACTTCATTTCTCTGTAGTGTTAACAAGACATGGACAACAGAGTTATAAATAATTACATGACATCATTTCTCTGTAGTGTTAACTAGACATGGACAACTGAGTTATAAATAATTACATGACATCATTCCTCTGTGGTGTTAACTAGACATGGACAACAGAGTTATAAATAATTACATGACATCATTTCTCTGTAGTGTTAACTAGACATGGACAACAGAGTTATAAATAATTACATGACTTGATTCCTCTGTAGTGTTAACTAGATATGGACAACTGAGTTATAAATAATTACATGACATCATTTCTCTGTAGTGTTAACAAGACATGGACAACAGAGTTATAAATAATTACATTACTTTATTCCACAGTAGTGTTAACTAGACATGGACAACAGAGTTATAAATAATTACATGACTTGATTCCTCTGTAGTGTTAACTAGATATGGACAACTGAGTTATAAATAATTACATGACATCATTTCTCTGTAGTGTTAACAAGACATGGACAACAGAGTTATAAATAATTACATGACATAATTTCTCTGTAGTGTTAACTAGGCATGGACAACTGAGTTATAAATCATTACATTACTTTATTCCACAGTTGTGTTAACTAGACATGGACAACAGAGTTATAAATGATTACATGACATCATTTCTCTGTAGTGTTAACAAGACATGGACAACAGAGTTATAAATAATTACATGACATCATTTCTCTGTAGTGTTAACTAGACATGGACAACAGAGTTATAAATAATTACATGACATCATTTCTCTGTAGTGTTAACTAGACATCGACAACAGAGTTATAAATAATTACATGACATCATTTCTCTGTAGGGTTAACTAGACATGGACAACAGAGTTAAAATAATTACATTACTTTATTCCACAGTAGTGTTAACTAGACATGGACAACAGAGTTATAAATAATTACATGATATCATTTCTCTGTAGTGTTAACAAGACATGGACAACAGAGTTATAAATAATTACATGACATCATTTCTCTGTAGTGTTAACAAGACATGGACAACAGAGTTATAAATAATTACATGACATCATTTCTCTGTAGTGTTAACTAGACATGGACAACAGAGTTATAAATAATTACATGACATCATTTCTCTGTAGTGTTAACAAGACATGGACAACAGAGTTATAAATAATTACATGACATCATTTCTCTGTAGTGTTAACTAGACATGGACAACAGAGTTATAAATAATTACATGACATCATTTCTCTGTAGTGTTAACTAGACATGGACAACAGAGTTATAAATAATTACATGACATCATTTCTCTGTAGTGTTAACAAGACATGGACAACAGAGTTATAAATAATTACATGACTTGATTCCTCTGTAGTGTTAACTAGACATGGACAACAAAGTTATAAATAATTACATGACTTCATTTCTCTGTAGTGTTAACAACACATGGACAACAGAGTTATAAATAATTACATGACATCATTTCTCTGTAGTGTTAACTAGACATGGACAACAGAGTTATAAATAATTACATGACATCATTTCTCTGTAGTGTTAACAAGACATGGACAACAGAGTTATAAATAATTACATGACATCATTTCTCTCTAGTGTTAACTAGACACGGACAACAGAGTTATAAATAATTACATGACATCATTTCTCTGTAGTGTTAACTAGACATGGACAAGAGAGTTATAAATAATTACATGACATCATTTCTCTGTAGTGTTAACAAGACATGGACAACAGAGTTATAAATAATTACATGACTTGATTCCTCTGTAGTGTTAACTAGACATGGACAACAAAGTTATAAATAATTACATGACTTCATTTCTCTGTAGTGTTAACAAGACATGGACAACAGAGTTATAAATAATTACATGACATCATTTCTCTGTAGTGTTAACTAGACAAGGAAAACTGAGTTATAAATAATTACGTGACATCATTTCTCTGTAGTGTTACCTAGACATGGACAACTGAGTTATAAATAATTACGTGACATTATTTCTCTGTAGTGTTAACTAGACATGGACAACAGAGTTATAAATAATTACATGACTTGCTTCCTCTGTAGTGTTAACTAGACATGGACAACTGAGTTATAAATAATTACGTGACATCATTTCTCTGTAGTGTTAACTAGACAAGGACAACTGAGTTATAAATAATTACGTGACATCATTTCTCTGTAGTGTTAACTAGACAAGGACAACTGAGATATAAATAATTACGTGACATCATTTATCTGTAGTGTTAACTAGACATGGACAACTGAGTTATAAATAATTACATGACATTATTTCTCTGTAGTGTTAACTAGACATGGACAACAGAGTTATAAATAATTACATGACTTGCTTCCTCTGTAGTGTTAACTAGACATGGACAACTGAGTTATCAATAATTACATGACATCATTTCTCTGTAGTGTTAACTGGACATGGACAACTGAGTTATAAATAATTACATGACTTGATTCCTCTGTAGTGTTAACTAGACATGGACAACACAGTTATAAATAATTACATGACTTGATTCCTCTGTAGTGTTACCTAGTCATGGACAAAAGAGTTATAAATAATTCCATGACATCATTTCTCTGTAGTGTTAACAAGATATGGCCAACAGAGTTATAAATAATTACATGACATCATTTCTCTGAAGTGTTAACTAGACATGGACAACTGAGTTATAAATAATTACGTGACATCATTTCTCTGTAGTGTTAACTAGACATGGACAACTGAGTTATAAATAATTGCATTACTTTATTCCACAGTAGTGTTAACTAGACATGGACAACAGAGTTGTAAATAATTACATGACATCATTTCTCTGTAGTGTTAACTAGACATGGACAACAAAGTTATAAATAATTACATGACATCATTTCTCTGTAGTGTTAACAAGACATGGACAACAGAGTTATAAATAATTACATGACATCATTTCTCTGTAGTGTTAACTAGACATGGACAACTGAGTTATAAATCATTACATTACTTTATTCCACAGTTGTGTTAACAAGACATGGACAACAGAGTTATAAATGATTACATGACATCATTTCTCTGTAGTGTTAACAAGACATGGACAACAGAGTTATAAATAATTACATGACATCATTTCTCTGTAGTGTTAACTAGACATGGACAACAGAGTTATAAATAATTACATGACATCATTTCTCTGTAGTGTTAACTAGACATGGACAACAGAGTTTTAAATAATTACATGACATCATTTCTCTGTAGGGTTAACTAGACATGGACAACAGAGTTAAAATAATTACATTACTTTATTCCACAGTAGTGTTAACTAGACATGGACAACAGAGTTATAAATAATTACATGATATCATTTCTCTGTAGTGTTAACAAGACATGGACAACAGAGTTATAAATAATTACATGACATCATTTCTCTGTAGTGTTAACAAGACATGGACAACAGAGTTATAAATAATTACATGACATCATTTCTCTGTAGTGTTAACTAGACATGGACAACAGAGTTATAAATAATTACATGACATCATTTCTCTGTAGTGTTAACAAGACATGGACAACAGAGTTATAAATAATTACATGACATCATTTCTCTGTAGTGTTAACTAGACATGGACAACAGAGTTATAAATAATTACATGACATCATTTCTCTGTAGTGTTAACTAGACATGGACAAGAGAGTTATAAATAATTACATGACATCATTTCTCTGTAGTGTTAACAAGACATGGACAACAGAGTTATAAATAATTACATGACTTGATTCCTCTGTAGTGTTAACTAGACATGGACAACAAAGTTATAAATAATTACATGACTTCATTTCTCTGTAGTGTTAACAAGACATGGACAACAGAGTTATAAATAATTACATGACATCATTTCTCTGTAGTGTTAACTAGACATGGACAACTGAGTTATAAATAATTACATGACATCATTCCTCTGTGGTGTTAACTAGACATGGACAACAGAGTTATAAATAATTACATGACATCATTTCTCTGTAGTGTTAACTAGACATGGACAACAGAGTTATAAATAATTACATGACTTGATTCCTCTGTAGTGTTAACTAGATATGGACAACTGAGTTATAAATAATTACATGACATCATTTCTCTGTAGTGTTAACAAGACATGGACAACAGAGTTATAAATAATTACATTACTTTATTCCACAGTAGTGTTAACTAGACATGGACAACAGAGTTATAAATAATTACATGACTTGATTCCTCTGTAGTGTTAACTAGATATGGACAACTGAGTTATAAATAATTACATGACATCATTTCTCTGTAGTGTTAACAAGACATGGACAACAGAGTTATAAATAATTACATGACATAATTTCTCTGTAGTGTTAACTAGGCATGGACAACTGAGTTATAAATCATTACATTACTTTATTCCACAGTTGTGTTAACTAGACATGGACAACAGAGTTATAAATGATTACATGACATCATTTCTCTGTAGTGTTAACAAGACATGGACAACAGAGTTATAAATAATTACATGACATCATTTCTCTGTAGTGTTAACTAGACATGGACAACAGAGTTATAAATAATTACATGACATCATTTCTCTGTAGTGTTAACTAGACATGGACAACAGAGTTATAAATAATTACATGACATCATTTCTCTGTAGTGTTAACAAGACATGGACAACAGAGTTATAAATAATTACATGACTTGATTCCTCTGTAGTGTTAACTAGACATGGACAACAAAGTTATAAATAATTACATGACTTCATTTCTCTGTAGTGTTAACAACACATGGACAACAGAGTTATAAATAATTACATGACATCATTTCTCTGTAGTGTTAACTAGACATGGACAACAGAGTTATAAATAATTACATGACATCATTTCTCTGTAGTGTTAACAAGACATGGACAACAGAGTTATAAATAATTACATGACATCATTTCTCTCTAGTGTTAACTAGACACGGACAACAGAGTTATAAATAATTACATGACATCATTTCTCTGTAGTGTTAACTAGACATGGACAAGAGAGTTATAAATAATTACATGACATCATTTCTCTGTAGTGTTAACAAGACATGGACAACAGAGTTATAAATAATTACATGACTTGATTCCTCTGTAGTGTTAACTAGACATGGACAACAAAGTTATAAATAATTACATGACTTCATTTCTCTGTAGTGTTAACAAGACATGGACAACAGAGTTATAAATAATTACATGACATCATTTCTCTGTAGTGTTAACTAGACAAGGAAAACTGAGTTATAAATAATTACGTGACATCATTTCTCTGTAGTGTTACCTAGACATGGACAACTGAGTTATAAATAATTACGTGACATTATTTCTCTGTAGTGTTAACTAGACATGGACAACAGAGTTATAAATAATTACATGACTTGCTTCCTCTGTAGTGTTAACTAGACATGGACAACTGAGTTATAAATAATTACGTGACATCATTTCTCTGTAGTGTTAACTAGACAAGGACAACTGAGTTATAAATAATTACGTGACATCATTTCTCTGTAGTGTTAACTAGACAAGGACAACTGAGATATAAATAATTACGTGACATCATTTATCTGTAGTGTTAACTAGACATGGACAACTGAGTTATAAATAATTACATGACATTATTTCTCTGTAGTGTTAACTAGACATGGACAACAGAGTTATAAATAATTACATGACTTGCTTCCTCTGTAGTGTTAACTAGACATGGACAACTGAGTTATCAATAATTACATGACATCATTTCTCTGTAGTGTTAACTGGACATGGACAACTGAGTTATAAATAATTACATGACTTGATTCCTCTGTAGTGTTAACTAGACATGGACAACACAGTTATAAATAATTACATGACTTGATTCCTCTGTAGTGTTACCTAGTCATGGACAAAAGAGTTATAAATAATTCCATGACATCATTTCTCTGTAGTGTTAACAAGATATGGCCAACAGAGTTATAAATAATTACATGACATCATTTCTCTGAAGTGTTAACTAGACATGGACAACTGAGTTATAAATAATTACGTGACATCATTTCTCTGTAGTGTTAACTAGACATGGACAACTGAGTTATAAATAATTGCATTACTTTATTCCACAGTAGTGTTAACTAGACATGGACAACAGAGTTATAAATAATTACATTACTTGATTCCTCTGTAGTGTTAACTAGACATGGACAACAGAGTTATAAATAATTACATGACATCATTTCTCTGTAGTGTTAACTAGATATGGACAACAAGGTTATAAATAATTACATGACATCATTTCTCTGTAGTGTTAACTAGACATGGACAACAGAGTTATAAATAATTACATGACTTGATTCCTCTGTAGTGTTAACAAGACATGGACAATAGAGGTGTAAATAATTACATACCTCAATTCCTCTGTAGTGTTAACTTGACATGGACAACAGAGTTATAGATAATTACATGACTTCATTCCTCTGTAGTGTTAACAAGACATGGACAATAGAGGTGTAAATAATTACATACCTCCATTCCTCTGTAGTGTTAACTTGACATGGACAACAGAGTTATATATAATTACATGACTTCATTCTTTTGTAGTGTTAACAAGACATGGACAATATAGGTGTAAATAATCACATGACATCATTTCTCTGTAGGGTTAACTAGACATGGACAACAGAGTTATAAATAATTACATTACTTTATTCCACAGTAGTGTTAACTAGACATGGACAACAGAGTTGTAAATAATTACATGACATCATTTCTCTGTAGTGTTAACTAGACATGGACAACAAAGTTATAAATAATTACATGACATCATTTCTCTGTAGTGTTAACAAGACATGGACAACAGAGTTATAAATAATTACATGACATCATTTCTCTGTAGTGTTAACTAGACATGGACAACTGAGTTATAAATCATTACATTACTTTATTCCACTGTAGTGTTAACTAGACATGGACAACAGAGTTATAAATAATTACATGACATCATTTCTCTGTAGGGTTAACTAGACATGGACAACAGAGTTAAAATAATTACATTACTTTATTCCACAGTAGTGTTAACTAGACATGGACAACAGAGTTATAAATAATTACATGATATCATTTCTCTGTAGTGTTAACAAGACATGGACAACAGAGTTATAAATAATTACATGACATCATTTCTCTGTAGTGTTAACAAGACATGGACTACAGAGTTATAAATAATTACATGACATCATTTCTCTGTAGTGTTAACTAGACATGGACAACAGAGTTATAAATAATTACATGACATCATTTCTCTGTAGTGTGAACAAGACATGGACAACAGAGTTATAAATAATTACATGACATCATTTCTCTGTAGTGTTAACTAGACATGGACAACAGAGTTATAAATAATTACATGACATCATTTCTCTGTAGTGTTAACTAGACATGGACAAGAGAGTTATAAATAATTACATGACATCATTTCTCTGTAGTGTTAACAAGACATGGACAACAGAGTTATAAATAATTACATGACTTGATTCCTCTGTAGTGTTAACTAGACATGGACAACAAAGTTATAAATAATTACATGACTTCATTTCTCTGTATTGTTAACAAGACATGGACAACAGAGTTATAAATAATTACATGACATCATTTCTCTGTAGTGTTAACTAGACATGGACAACTGAGTTATAAATAATTACATGACATCATTCCTCTGTGGTGTTAACTAGACATGGACAACAGACTTATAAATAATTACATTACTTTATTCCACAGTAGTGTTAACTAGACATGGACTACAGAGTTATAAATAATTACATGACATCATTTCTCTGCAGTGTTAACTAGACATGGACAACAGAGTTATAAATAATTACATGACATCATTTCTCTGTAGTGTTAACTAGATATGGCAACAGACTTATAAATAATTACATGACTTGATTCCACAGTAGTGTTAACTAGACATGGACAACAGAGTTATAAATAATTACATGACATCATTTCTCTGTAGTGTTAACTAGACATGGACAACAGGGTTATAAATAATTACATGACATCATTTCTCTGTAGTGTTAACTAGACATGGACAACAGAGTTATAAATAATTACATGACTTGATTCCTCTGTAGTGTTAACTAGATATGGACAACTGAGTTATAAATAATTACATGACATCATTTCTCTGTAGTGTTAACAAGACATGGACAACAGAGTTATAAATAATTACATTACTTTATTCCACAGTAGTGTTAACTAGACATGGACAACAGAGTTATAAATAATTACATGACTTGATTCCTCTGTAGTGTTAACTAGATATGGACAACTGAGTTATAAATAATTACATGACATCATTTCTCTGTAGTGTTAACAAGACATGGACAACAGAGTTATAAATAATTACATGACATAATTTCTCTGTAGTGTTAACTAGACATGGACAACTGAGTTATAAATCATTACATTACTTTATTCCACAGTTGTGTTAACTAGACATGGACAACAGAGTTATAAATGATTACATGACATCATTTCTCTGTAGTGTTAACAAGACATGGACAACAGAGTTATAAATAATTACATGACATCATTTCTCTGTAGTGTTAACTAGACATGGACAACAGAGTTATAAATAATTACATGACATCATTTCTCTGTAGTGTTAACTAGACATGGACAACAGAGTTATAAATAATTACATGACATCATTTCTCTGTAGTGTTAACTAGACATGGACAACAGAGTTATAAATAATTACATGACATCATTTCTCTGTAGGGTTAACTAGACATGGACAACAGAGTTATAAATAATTACATTACTTTATTCCGCAGTAGTGTTAACTAGACATGGACAACAGAGTTATAAATAATTACATGACATCATTTCTCTGTAGTGTTAACTAGACATGGACAACAGAGTTATAAATAATTACATGACATCATTTCTCTGTAGTGTTAACAAGACATGGACAACAGAGTTATAAATAATTACATGACATCATTTCTCTGTAGTGTTAACTAGACATGGACAAGAGAGTTATAAATAATTACATGACATCATTTCTCTGTAGTGTTAACAAGACATGGACAACAGAGTTATAAATAATTACATGACTTGATTCCTCTGTAGTGTTAACTAGACATGGACAACAAAGTTATAAATAATTACATGACTTCATTTCTCTGTAGTGTTAACAAGACATGGACAACAGAGTTATAAATAATTACATGACATCATTTCTCTGTAGTGTTAACTAGACATGGACAACAGGGTTATAAATAATTACATGACATCATTTCTCTGTAGTGTTAATTAGACAGGGACAACAGAGTTATAAATAATTACATGACTTGATTCCTCTGTAGTGTTAACTAGACATGGACAACAGAGTTATAAATAATTACATGACTTCATTCCTCTGTAGTGTTAACAAGACATGGACAATAGAGGTGTAAATAATTACATACCTCCATTCCACTGTAGTGTTAACTTGACATGGACAACAGAGTTATAGATAATTACATGACTTCATTCCTCTGTAGTGTTAACAAGACATGGACAATATAGGTGTAAATAATCACATGACATCATTTCTCTGTAGGGTTAACTTGACATGGACAACAGAGTTATAAATAATTACATTACTTTATTCCACAGTAGTGTTAACTAGACATGGACAACAGAGTTATAAATAATTACATGACATCATTCCTCTGTAGTGTTAACTAGACATGGACAACAGAGTTATAAATGATTACATGACATCATTTCTCTGTAGTGTTAACTAGACATGGACAACAGAGTTATAAATAATTACATGACATCATTTCTCTGTAGTGTTAACTAGACATGGACAACAGAGTTATAAATAATTACATGACATCATTTCTCTGTAGTGTTAACTAGACATGGGCAACAGGGTTATAAATAATTACATGACATCATTTCTCTGTAGTGTTAACAAGATATGGCCAACAGAGTTATAAATAATTACATGACATCATTTCTCTGTAGTGTTAACAAGACATGGACAACAGAGTTATAAATAATTACATGACATCATTTCTCTGTAGTTTTAACTAGACATGGACAACAGAGTTATAAATAATTACATGACATCATTTCTCTGTAGTGTTAACAAGACATGGACAACAGATTTATAAATAATTACATGACATCATTTCTCTGTAGTGTTAACTAGACATGGACAACTGAGTTATAAATAATTACATTACTTTATTCCACAGTAGTGTTAACTAGACATGGACAATAGAGTTATAAATAATTACGTGACATCATGTCTCTGTAGTGTTAACTAGACATGGACAACTGAGTTATAAATAATTACATGACATCTTTTCTCTGTAGTGTTAACAAGACATGGACAACAGAGTTATAAATAATTACATGACATCATTTCTCTGTAGTGTTAACTAGACATGGACAACTAAGTTATAAATCATTACATTACTTTATTCGACAGTAGTGTTAACTAGACATGGACAACAGAGTTATAAATAATTACGTGACATCATTTCTCTGTAGTGTTAACTAGACATTGACAACAGAGTTATAAATAATTACATTACTTTATTCCACAGTAGTGTTAACTAGACATGGACAACAGAGTTATAAATAATTACATGATATCATTTCTCTGTAGTGTTAACTAGATATGGACAACAGAGTTATAAATAATTACATGACATCATTCCTCTGTAGTGTTAACTAGACATGGACAACAGAGTTATAAATAATTACATTACTTTATTCCACAGTTGTGTTAACTAGACATGGACAACAGAGTTATAAATAATTACATGATATCATTTCTCTGTAGTGTTAACTAGACATGGACAACAGAGTTATAAATAATTACATGACATCATTTCTCTGTAGTGTTAATTAGACATGGACAACAGAGTTATAAATAATTACATGACTTCATTTCTCTGTAGTGTTAACTAGATATGGACAACAGAGTTATAAATAGTTACATGACTTTATTCCACAGTAGTGTTAACTAGACATGGACAACAGGGTTATAAATAATTACATGACATTTAAATAATTACATGACATCATTTCTCTGTAGTGTTAACTAGACATGGACAACAGAGTTATAAATAATTACATGACACCATTCCTCTGTGGTGTTAACTAGACATGGACAACAGACTTATAAATAATTACATTACTTTATTCCACAGTAGTGTTAACTAGACATGGACAACAGAGTTATAAATAATTACATGACTTCATTCCTATGTAGTGTTAACTAGACGTGGAGAACAGAGTTATAAATAATTACATGACATCATTCCTCTGTAGTGTTAACTAGATACGGACAACAGACTTATAAATAATTACATGATTTGATTTCTCTGTAGTGTTAACTAGACATGGACAACAGAGTTATAAATAATTACATGACACCATTCCTCTGTGGTGTTAACTAGACATGGACAACAGACTTATAAATAATTACATTACTTTATTCCACAGTAGTGTTAACTAGATATGGACAACAGAGTTATAAATAATTATGTTACTCGATTCCTCTGTAGTGTTAACTAGACATGGACAACAGAGTTATAAATAATTACATTACTTGATTCCTCTGTAGTGTTAACTAGACATGGACAACAGAGTTATAAATAATTACATGACTTCATTCCTCTGTAGTGTTAACTAGACATGGACAACAGAGTTATAAATAATTACATGACATCATTTCTCTGTAGTGTTAACTACATATGGACAACAGAGTTATAAATAATTACATGACTTTATTCCACAGTAGTGTTAACTAGACATCGACAACAGAGTTATAAATAATTACATGACTTCATTCCTCTGTAGTGTTAACTAGACATGGACAATAGAGTTATAAATAATTACATGATTTGATTCCTCTGTAGTGTTAACTAGACATGGACAACAGAGTTATAAATAATTACATGACTTCATTCCTATGTAGTGTTAACTAGACGTGGAGAACAGAGTTATAAATAATTACATGACTTCATTCCTCTGTAGTGTTAACTAGACATGGACAACAGAGTTATAAATAATTACATGACTTCATTCCTATGTAGTGTTAACTAGACGTGGAGAACAGAGTTATAAATAATTACATGACATCATTCCTCTGTAGTGTTAACTAGATACGGACAACAGACTTATAAATAATTACATGATTTGATTCCTCTGTAGTGTTAACTAGACATGGACAACAGAATTATAAATAATTACATTACTCGATTCCTCTGTAGTGTTAACTAGACATGGACAACAGAGTTATAAATAATTGCATGACTTGATTCCTATGTAGTGTTAACTAGACATGGACAACAGAGTTATAAATAATTACGTTACTCGATTCCTCTGTAGTGTTAACTAGACATGGACAACAGAGTTATAAATAATTACATTACTTGATTCCTCTGTAGTGTTAACTAGACATGGACAACAGAGTTATAAATAATTGCATGACTTGATTCCTATGTAGTGTTAACTAGACATAGACAACAGAGTTATAAATAATAACGTGACATCATTCCTCTGTAGTGTTAACTAGATACGGACAACAGACTTATAAATAATTACATGATTTGATTCCTCTGTAGTGTTATCTAGACATAGACAATAGAGGTGTAAATAATTACATGACTTCATTCCGCTGTATTGTTAACTAGACATGGACAACAGAGTTATAAATAATTACATACCTCCATTCCTCTGTAGTGTTAACTAGATACGGACACCAGAGTTATAAATAATTGCATGACTTGATTCCTCTGTAGTGTTAACTAGATATGGACAATAGAGGTGTAAATAATTGCATGACTTCATTCCTCCGTAGTGTTAACTAGACATGGGCAACAGAGTTATAAATAATTATATGATTTCATTCCACAGTAGTGTTAACTAGACATGGACAACAGAGGTGTAAATAATCACATGACTTGATTCCTCTGTATTGTTAACTAGTCATGGACAACAGAATTATTAATAATCACATGAATTCATTTCTCACTAGTGTTAACTAGACATGGACAACAGAGTTACCGGTATAAATAATAATATGACTTCACCCCTCTGTATCCAAGTATTAACTAACCACAGTGCTGAATATAACCTCAGATCCTTCTTTAAACAAATTTCTCAGGTGAGGGCTTCATGGCCAGGTTTGTTCAAATTTGAATTCCTGTGTTTATATTTGCAGGTGTTATTAAGGTTATTTAGAAGCTTGTCTCTGTAAAGTTAATAGTGCTCTGTCAGGTGATTGCTTCAGGCCCCCTTGAACTTTTTGTTTCACCTTTGCCACCAAGATGTAGATCATGATCGCTCATAGGAACAAACTCTCCAATTTTGTTTTAATGAGGGGCCATATATAAGCAACCTGTCATTTACAAAACGAGGTCCCAGAGGGAGAATTTGCTGATGCTATCCCATACAGTGGGCCAATTTATCCTCTAAGTACATCTTTCTGTTTTGGCTTGGGACCTTGATTCAGACTGAGGTTCACAGGGTAGCATCACCAAATTCACCCTCTGGGGACCTCATTTTGAAGATGACAGTCTGCTTATTTTTAGGCTTGCCCATATACTATGTTTTGGAGACAAAAACAAAAACTTATATTTATATTAAAAAGCCTCATCTTCTAGCCATATTAGATAGAGGTTTAAGTGTGTTACATGGAGTTTTGCTTTTAGATAGGCCACTAGAAGAACAACATGGATACAGGTTAGAAGAGCATCATTTGAATATTATTTTAAGTTTGGCAAAAAGTTATTTAGAATTGTGCATACAGACATCTGGAAGAACAACGTTTGAATATTTTTTCAAACCTGACATATAGAGATGAGAATCGGTATGCCTGCACTTGAATATTTTTTCAGACTTGACTTGGAGATAAGAATTGCTATGTCTTCATTTGAATATTTTTACCTGCATCGTCAGCAGCAGAGGAGGTCTAGTAATCGCTCGACTCCGTCCGTCACATCCGTCAGTCCATCAATCAGTCCGTCCGAAACACTTTTTCTGTCAAGCTTTTCTTGGCTTCTATGAAAGGGAATGATTTTATATTTGGTTTGCTGCTTCATAATGATGAGTTGTATCGTGTAATCAGTTTTCAGATCTGCCGTGCAGCCACTTCCTGTTTGCCGATACTTTGAAATTTTACTGTACCCACTGAACATTGAAATTTTTCGTCAAACTTTTCTCGGCTTCTATTCAAGGGATTAATTTTATATTTCATCTGGAGCCTGATAATGATCAGTTGTATTGTGTGTGCAATTTTCAGATCTTCCGTTCAGCCACTTCCTGTTTGCCGATTCTTTGAAATTTTACTTGGCTTGCTTCAGACTTGACTTAGAGACGAGAAATGCTATGTCTTCATTTGAATATTTTTTCAGACTTGACTTAAGGAGATGAGAATCGCTATGCCTTCATTTGAATATTTTTTCAGACTTGACTTAACCCTTTACCCAACGAATCGCCCGCATCCTCCCACGTAATATGCAAATGCAGTTGCTGAAAAAAAAAAAATTTTTTCGAAAAATGTCAACAAAACCATATCATGTGACCCCTCTTTGGAACGAGCTCGTCGAGCTCGTTCCCAAGAGGAGTCACATGATATGGTTTTGTTGACATTTTTTTTAAAAATTAAAAAAAAATATTTAAAATAGTGAATTTTGAAATCGTCTTCGTTGGGTAAAGGGTTAAAGAGATGAGAATCGACACATGCCTACATTTGAATTTTTTTCAGGCTTGACATATAGAGATGAGAATCTACATGCCTATATGAGGTATAGTTATGTGATAGAAGCCACAAATTCTCATGGATCTACCAAGAGTGCACCTGTTGTTCTACAGACATTACCTGGAAAACCAAAGGGCAATTTGACTCTAACAGTAATAAGTATCGACACATCCACACTGGTCTTATCATGGAATGTGCCTCTTGAGACAAATGGACCACTTTTAAACTACTCACTTTTTGATGAAGTACTCAGCACAAACACTACAGAATTGGTTTGGCATGGAATGGAAACAACTGCAGTAATTTCTGATTTAGATGGTTTTACGAGACACATTTTCTATGTTGCTGCCTGTACAAGTGGTGGTTGTCTGTACGGACATCCTCTTTCCATTACAACACCGGCATCAGCTCCAACAGGCATGTCAGCACCACTTGTTACCATAGTCAGTGAAACAGAGCTCTATATTGAATGGGTCCCCCCAAAGCATCCAAATGGTAAGTATTTTTTTGTTTATAGGAGGGCTAACAAAAGGGTCACAAGGTGTTACACTTCCCCCCTCCAATAATTTTTACAGCAGGACATTATCCTTTGAAGTGATTCCTGGATATTGATTCTCTTTTGTTAGTAATTATGTCCTGTCTTAGAGTGTAGTTATTATACTTGAACTTAAATCACCCAACACTGTCAGACATATACATAGGGGCCTATGGTACCATATTGAGTACACTGTCAGACATATACATGGGGACCTATGGTACCATATTGAGTACACTGTCAGACATATACATGGGGGCCTATGGTACCATATTGAGTATACTGTCAGACATATACATGGGGGCCTATGGTACCATATTGAGTACACTGTCAGACATATACATGGGGACCTATGGTACCATATTGAGTACACTGTCAGACATATACATGGGGGCCTATGGTACCATATTGTGTACACTGTCAGACATATACATGGTGCCTATGGTACCATATTGAGTACACTGTCAGACATATACATGGGGACCTATGGTACCATATTGAGTACACTGTCAGACATATACATGGGGACCTATGGTACCATATTGAGTTTGTTGGGTGTGGGAGGAGGACCCCGGGAGAATTAATCAGTACAATTAAATAAGTTGGGAATCAGCTGCTCATGTGTAATGAACGACAACTAGACACATATATGAAGTGTATGTTTCTACTGCAAGAATATTTTCCAGAATTCTTGAGTTTCAAACTAAATCCCAACTGAATAATATTCAAATTACATAATCAACATACAACAACACACAACAACATATAGAACAACATACAACAACACACAACACACAACAACATACAACAACGTACAACATCATACATGAACACCCAACAGCATACAACAACATACAACAACATACAACAACACACAACACACAACAACATACAACAACGTACAACATCATACATGAACACCCAACAGCATACAACAACATACAACATACAACACCTTACAACATACAACAGCATGCAACAACATACAACAACATACAATATATAACAACATACAACAACATACAACAACATACAATGTTACTCAAGTCAAACACACCATCGGACATACAACATCACTCAAGTCAAATACACCATCCGATATACAACATCACTCGAGTCAAACACACCGTCGATCAAACTACATTACCAACATACAACATCACTCAAGTCAAACACAATGTCAGAATACAACATCACTCAAGTCAGACACATCGTTGGTCATTCAACATCACTCAAGGCAAACATACCATCAGACCATCAGACATACAACATCACTCAAGTCAAACACACCGTCAGACATACAACATCACCCAAGTCAAACACACCGTCGGTAATACAACATCGCTCAAGGCAAACACACCATCAGACATACAACATCATTCAAGTCAAACACACCGTCAGACATACAACATCACAAACACACCATCAGTCAAACTACGTTATCAGCATATAACATCACTCAAGTCAAACATACCATCAGACATACAACATCACTCAAGTCAAACACACCGTCAGACATACAACATCCCCCAAGTCAAACACACCGTCAGTAATACAACATCACTCAAGTCAAACACACCGTCAGTAATACAACATCCCCCAAGTCAAACACACCGTCAGACATACAACATCACTCAAGTCAAACACACCGTCAGACATACAACATCACCCAAGTCAAACACACCATCGGTAATACAACATCACTCAAGTCAAACATACCATCAAACATACAACATCACTCAAGGCAAACACACCGTCAGACATACAACATCACCCAAGTCAAACACACCGTCAGTAATACAACATCACCCAAGTCAAACACACCGTCAGACATACAACATCACTCAAGTCAAACACACCATCAGTCATACAACATCACTCAAGTCAAACACACCGTCAGTAATACAACATCACTCAAGTCAAACACACCATCAGACATACAACATCACCCAAGTCAAACATACCATCAGACATACAACATCACTCAAGTCAAACACACCGTCAGACATACAACATCACTCAAGTCACACACACCATCAGACATATAACATCACCCAAGTCAAACACACCGTCGGTAATACAACATCGCTCAAGGCAAACACACCATCAGACATACAACATCATTCAAGTCAAACACACCGTCAGACATACAACATCACAAACACACCATCAGTCAAACTACGTTATCAGCATATAACATCACTCAAGTCAAACATACCATCAGACATACAACATCACTCAAGTCAAACACACCGTCAGACATACAACATCCCCCAAGTCAAACACACCGTCAGTAATACAACATCACTCAAGTCAAACACACCGTCAGTAATACAACATCCCCCAAGTCAAACACACCGTCAGACATACAACATCACTCAAGTCAAACACACCGTCAGACATACAACATCACCCAAGTCAAACACACCATCGGTAATACAACATCACTCAAGTCAAACATACCATCAAACATACAACATCACTCAAGGCAAACACACCGTCAGACATACAACATCACCCAAGTCAAACACACCGTCAGTAATACAACATCACCCAAGTCAAACACACCGTCAGACATACAACATCACTCAAGTCAAACACACCATCAGTAATACAACATCAATCAAGGCAAACACACCGTCAGACATACAACATCACTCAAGTCAAACACACCATCAGACATACAACATCACTCAAGTCAAACACACCATCAGACATACAACATCACTCAAGGCAAACACACCGTCAGTAATACAACATCACTCAAGTCAAACACACCGTCAGACATACAACATCACTCAAGGCAAACACACCGTCAGACATACAACATCACTCAAGTCAAACACACCGTCAGTAATACAACATCACTCAAGTCAAACACACTGTCAGACATACAACATCACTCAAGTCAAACACACCGTCAGACATACAACATCACTCAAGGCAAACACACCGTCAGACATACAACATCACTCAAGTCAAACACACTGTCAGGCATACAACATCACTCAAGGCAAACACACCGTCAGACATACAACATCACTCAAGTCAAACACACCGTCAGTAATACAACATCAATCAAGTCAAACACACCGTCAGACATACAACATCACCCAAGTCAAACACACCATCAGACATATAACATCACTCAAGTCACACACACCATCAGACATACAACATCACTCAAGTCAAACACACCGTCAGACATACAACATCACTCAAGTCACACACACCATCAGACATATAACATCACCCAAGTCAAACACACCGTCAGACATACAACATCACCCAAGTCAAACACACCGTCAGACATACAACATCACTCAAGTCACACACACCATCAGACATACAACATCACCCAAGTCAAACACACCATCAGACATACAACATCACCCAAGTCAAACACACCGTCAGACATACAACATCACTCAAGTCACACACACCATCAGACATACAACATCACTCAAGTCACACACACCATCGGTAATACAACATCACCCAAGTCAAACACACCATCAGACATACAACATCACTCAAGTCAAACACACCATCAGACATACAACATCACTCAAGGCAAACACACCGTCAGACATACAACATCACTCAAGTCAAACACACCATCAGACATACAGCATCACCCAAGTCAAACACACCATCAGACATACAACATCACTCAAGTCAAACACACCGTCAGACATACAACATCACTCAAGTCAAACACACCGTCAGACATACAACATCACTCAAGGCAAACACACCGTCAGACATACAACATCACTCAAGTCAAACACACCGTCAGACATACAACATCACTCAAGTCAAACACACCATCAGACATACAACATCACCCAAGTCAAACACACCATCAGACATACAACATCACTCAAGTCAAACACACCGTCAGACATACAACATTACTCAAGTCAAACACACCGTCAGACATACAACATTACTCAAGTCAAACACACCATCAGACATACAACATCACTCAAGTCAAACACACCGTCAGACATACAACATTACTCAAGTCAAACACACTGTCAGACATACAACATCACTCGAGTCAAACAGACCGTCAGACATACAACATCACTCAAGTCAAACACACCGTCAGTAATACAACATTACTCAAGTCAAACACACTGTCAGACATACAACATCACTCGAGTCAAACAGACTGTCAGACATACAACATCACCCAAGTCAAACACACCATCAGACATACAACATCACTCAAGTCAAACACACCGTCAGACATACAACATTACTCAAGTCAAACACACCGTCAGACATACAGCATTACTCAAGTCAAACACACCATCAGACATACAACATCACTCAAGTCAAACACACCGTCAGACATACAACATTACTCAAGTCAAACACACCGTCAGACATACAACATTACTCAAGTCAAACACACCATCAGACATACAACATCACTCAAGTCAAACACACCTTCAGACATACAACATTACTCAAGTCAAACACACTGTCAGACATACAACATCACCCAAGTCAAACACACTGTCAGACATACAACATCACCCAAGTCAAACACACCGTCAGACATACAACATCACTCAAGTCAAACACACCATCAGACATACAACATCACTCAAGTCAAACACACCGTCAGACATACAACATTACTCAAGTCAAACACACTGTCAGACATACAACATCACCCAAGTCAAACACACTGTCAGACATACAACATCACTCAAGTCAAACACACTGTCGGACTTACAACATCACTCAAGGCAAACACACCATCAGACATACAACATCACTCAAGTCAAACACACTGTCGCACTTACAACATCACTCAAGTCAAACACACCATCAGACATACAACATCACTCAAGTCAAACACACCGTCAGAAATACAACATCACTCAAGTCAAACACACCATCAGACATACAACATCACTCAAGTCAAACACACCATCAGACATACAACATCACTCAAGTCAAACACACCATCAGACATACAACATCACCCAAGTCAAACACACCATCAGACATACAACATCACCCAAGTCAAACACACCATCAGACATACAACATCACTCAAGTCAAACACACCATCAGACATACAACATCACCCAAGTCAAACACACCGTCAGACATACAACATCACTCAAGTCAAACACACCGTCAGACATACAACATCACTCAAGTCAAACACACCATCAGGCATACAACATCACTCAAGTCAAACACACCATCAGACATACAACATCACCCAAGTCAAACACACCGTCAGACATACAACATCACTCAAGTCAAACACACCGTCAGACATACAACATCACTCAAGTCAAACACACCATCAGGCATACAACATCACTCAAGTCAAACACACCATCAGACATACAACATCACCCAAGTCAAACACACCGTCAGACATACAACATCACTCAAGTCAAACACACCGTCAGACATACAACATCACTCAAGTCAAACACACCATCAGGCATACAACATCACCCAAGTCAAACACACCATCAGACATACAACATCACTCAAGTCAAACATACCATCAGGCATACAACATCACTCAAGTCAAACACACCATCAGACATTCAACATCACTCAAGTCACACACACCATCAGACATACAACATCACCCAAGTCAAACACACCATCAGACATACAACATCACTCAAGGCAAACACACTGTCAGACATACAACATCACTCAAGTCAAACACACCATCAGACATACAACATCACCCAAGTCAAACACACCGTCAGACATACATCACTCAAGTCAAACACACCGTCAGACATACAACATCACTCAAGTCAAACACACCATCAGACATACAACATCACTCAAGTCAAACACACCATCAGACATACAACATCACTCAAGTCAAACACACCATCAGACATACAACATCACCCAAGTCAAACACACCGTCAGACATACAACATCACTCAAGTCAAACACACCATCAGACATACAACATCACTCAAGGCAAACACACCGTCAGACATACAACATCACTCAAGGCAAACACACTGTCAGACATACAACATCACTCAAGTCAAACACACCATCAGACATACAACATCACCCAAGTCAAACACACCATCAGACATACAACATCACTCAAGTCAAACACACCGTCAGACATACAACATTACTCAAGTCAAACACACCGTCAGACATACAACATTACTCAAGTCAAACACACCATCAGACATACAACATCACTCAAGTCAAACACACCATCAGACATACAACATCACCCAAGTCAAACATACCATCAGACATACAACATCACTCAAGTCAAACACACCGTCAGACATACAACATTACTCAAGTCAAACACACCGTCAGACATACAACATTACTCAAGTCAAACACACCATCAGACATACAACATCACTCAAGTCAAACACACCGTCAGAAATACAACATCACTCAAGTCAAACACACCATCAGACATACAACATCACTCAAGTCAAACACACCATCAGACATATAACATCACTCAAGTCAAACACACCATCAGACATATAACATCACTCAAGTCAAACACACCATCAGACATATAACATCACTCAAGTCAAACACACCGTCAGACATACAACATCACTCAAGTCACACACACCATCAGACATACAACATCACTCAAGTCAAACACACCATCGGTAATACAACATCACCCAAGTCAAACACACCATCAGACATACAACATCACCCAAGTCAAACACACCGTCAGACATACAACATCACTCAAGTCACACACACCATCAGACATACAACATCACTCAAGTCACACACACCATCGGTAATACAACATCACCCAAGTCAAACACACCATCAGACATACAACATCACCCAAGTCAAACACACCGTCGGTAATACAACATCGCTCAAGGCAAACACACCATCAGACATACAACATCACTCAAGTCAAACACACCATCAGACATATAACATCACTCAAGTCAAACACACCGTCAGAAATACAACATCACTCAAGTCAAACACACCGTCAGACATACAACATCACCCAAGTCAAACACACCGTCGGTAATACAACATCGCTCAAGGCAAACACACCATCAGACATACAACATCACTCAAGTCAAACACACCATCAGACATATAACATCACTCAAGTCAAACACACTGTCAGACATACAACATCACTCAAGTCAAACACACCATCAGACATATAACATCACTCAAGTCAAACACACCATCAGACATATAACATCACTCAAGTCAAACACACCGTCAGAAATACAACATCACTCAAGTCAAACACACTGTCAGACATATAACATCACTCAAGTCAAACACACTGTCAGACATACAACATCACTCAAGTCAAACACACTGTCAGACATATAACATCACTCAAGTCAAACACACCATCAGACATACAACATCACTCAAGTCAAACACACTGTCAGACATACAACATCACTCAAGTCAAACACACCGTAAGACATATAACATCACTCAAGTCAAACACACCATCAGACATACAACATCACTCAAGTCAAACACACCATCAGACATACAACATCACTCAAGTCAAACACACCATCAGAAATACAACATCACTCAAGTCACACACACCATCAGACATACAACATCACCCAAGTCAAACACACCATCAGACATACAACATCACCCAAGTCAAACACACCATCAGACATATAACATCACTCAAGTCAAACACACTGTCAGACATACAACATCACTCAAGTCAAACACACTGTCAGACATATAACATCACTCAAGTCAAACACACCATCAGACATACAACATCACCCAAGTCAAACACACCATCAGACATATAACATCACTCAAGTCAAACACACCATCAGACATATAACATCACTCAAGTCAAACACACTGTCAGACATACAACATCACTCAAGTCAAACACACTGTCAGACATATAACATCACTCAAGTCAAACACACCATCAGACATACAACATCACCCAAGTCAAACACACCATCAGACATACAACATCACCCAAGTCAAACACACCATCAGACATACAACATCACCCAAGTCAAACACACCATCAGACATATAACATCACTCAAGTCAAACACACTGTCAGACATACAACATCACTCAAGTCAAACACACTGTCAGACATATAACATCACTCAAGTCAAACACACCATCAGACATACAACATCACTCAAGTCACACACACCATCAGACATACAACATCACCCAAGTCAAACACACCATCAGACATACAACATCACCCAAGTCAAACACACCATCAGACATATAACATCACTCAAGTCAAACACACTGTCAGACATACAACATCACTCAAGTCAAACACACCATCAGACATACAACATCACCCAAGTCAAACACACCATCAGACATACAACATCACCCAAGTCAAACACACCATCAGACATATAACATCACTCAAGTCAAACACACTGTCAGACATACAACATCACTCAAGTCAAACACACTGTCAGACATATAACATCACTCAAGTCAAACACACCATCAGACATACAACATCACCCAAGTCAAACACACCATCAGACATACAACATCACCCAAGTCAAACACACCATCAGACATACAACATCACCCAAGTCAAACACACCATCAGACATATAACATTACTCAAGTCAAACACACTGTCAGACATACAACATCACTCAAGTCAAACACACTGTCAGACATATAACATCACTCAAGTCAAACACACCATCAGACATACAACATCACCCAAGTCAAACACACCATCAGACATACAACATCACCCAAGTCAAACACACCATCAGACATATAACATCACTCAAGTCAAACACACCGTCAGACATACAACATCACCCAAGTCAAACACACCATCAGACATACAACATCACTCAAGTCAAACACACTGTCAGACATATAACATCACTCAAGTCAAACACACCATCAGACATACAACATCACCCAAGTCAAACACACCATCAGACATATAACATCACTCAAGTCAAACACACTGTCAGACATACAACATCACTCAAGTCAAACACACTGTCAGACATACAACATCACCCAAGTCAAACACACCATCAGACATACAACATCACCCAAGTCAAACACACCATCAGACATACAACATCACCCAAGTCAAACACACCATCAGACATATAACATCACTCAAGTCAAACACACTGTCAGACATACAACATCACTCAAGTCAAACACACTGTCAGACATATAACATCACTCAAGTCAAACACACCATCAGACATACAACATCACTCAAGTCAAACACACTGTCAGACATACAACATCACTCAAGTCAAACACACCATCAGACATACAACATCACTCAAGTCAAACACACTGTCAGACATACAACATCACTCAAGTCAAACACACCATCAGACATATAACATCACTCAAGTCAAACACACCATCAGACATACAACATCACTCAAGTCAAACACACCGTCAGAAATACAACATCACTCAAGTCAAACACACTGTCAGACATATAACATCACTCAAGTCAAACACACTGTCAGACATACAACATCACTCAAGTCAAACACACTGTCAGACATATAACATCACTCAAGTCAAACACACTGTCAGACATATAACATCACTCAAGTCAAACACACTGTCAGACATATAACATCACTCAAGTCAAACACACCATCAGACATACAACATCACTCAAGTCAAACACACTGTCAGACATACAACATCACTCAAGTCAAACACACTGTCAGACATACAACATCTCTCAAGTCAAACACACCATCAGACATACAACATCACTCAAGTCAAACACACCATCAGACATACATCACTCAAGGCAAACACACCGTCAGACATACAACATCACTCAAGTCAAACACACTGTCAGACATACAACATCACTCAAGTCAAACACACCATCAGACATACAACATCACTCAAGTCAAACACACCATCAGACATACAACATCACTCAAGTCAAACACACTGTCAGACATATAACATCACTCAAGTCAAACACACCATCAGACATACAACATCACTCAAGTCAAACACACCATCAGACATACAACATCACTCAAGTCAAACACACCATCAGACATACAACATCACTCAAGTCAAACACACTGTCAGACATATAACATCACTCAAGTCAAACACACCATCAGACATACAACATCACTCAAGTCAAACACACTGTCAGACATACAACATCACTCAAGTCAAACACACTGTCAGACATACAACATCACTCAAGTCAAACACACCATCAGACATACAACATCACTCAAGTCAAACACACCATCAGACATACAACATCACTCAAGGCAAACACACCGTCAGACATACAACATCACTCAAGTCAAACACACCATCAGACATATAACATCACCCAAGTCAAACACACCGTCAGAAATACAACATCACTCAAGTCAAACACACTGTCAGACATATAACATCACTCAAGTCAAACACACTGTCAGACATACAACATCACTCAAGTCAAACACACTGTCAGACATATAACATCACTCAAGTCAAACACACTGTCAGACATATAACATCACTCAAGTCAAACACACTGTCAGACATATAACATCACTCAAGTCAAACACACCATCAGACATATAACATCACTCAAGTCAAACACACCATCAGACATACAACATCACTCAAGGCAAACACACCGTCAGTAATACAACATCACTCAAGTCAAACACACCGTCAGAAATACAACATCACTCAAGTCAAACACACTGTCAGACATATAACATCACTCAAGTCAAACACACCATCAGACATACAACATCACTCAAGTCAAACACACTGTCAGACATACAACATCACTCAAGTCAAACACACCATCAGAAATACAACATCACTCAAGTCAAACACACTGTCAGACATACAACATCACTCAAGTCAAACACACCATCAGAAATACAACATCACTCAAGTCACACACACCATCAGACATACAACATCACCCAAGTCAAACATACCGTCAGACATACAACATCACTCAAGTCAAACACACCATCAGAAATACAACATCACTCAAGTCACACACACCATCAGACATACAACATCACCCAAGTCAAACACACCGTCAGACATACAACATCACTCAAGTCAAACACACCATCAGACATACAACATCACTCAAGGCAAACACACCGTCAGACATACAACATCACTCAAGTCAAACACACCATCAGACATATAACATCACTCAAGTCAAACACACTGTCAGACATATAACATCACTCAAGTCAAACACACCATCAGACATATAACATCACTCAAGTCAAACACACCGTCAGACATACAACATCACTCAAGTCAAACACACTGTCAGACATATAACATCACTCAAGTCAAACACACCATCAGACATACAACATCACCCAAGTCAAACACACCGTCAGACATACAACATCAGTCAAGTCAAACACACCATCAGACATATAACATCACTCAAGTCAAACACACCATCAGACATACAACATCACCCAAGTCAAACACACCGTCAGACATACAACATCACTCAAGTCAAACACACCATCAGACATATAACATCACTCAAGTCAAACACACCATCAGAAATACAACATCACCCAAGTCACACACACCATCAGACATACAACATCACTCAAGTCAAACACACCGTCAGACATACAACATCACTCAAGTCAAACACACCGTCAGAAATACAACGTCAGTCAAGTCAAACATACCGTCAGACATACAACATCACTCAAGTCAAACACACCGTCAGACATACAACATCACCCAAGTCAAACACACCATCAGACATACAACATCACCCAAGTCAAACACACCATCAGACATACAACATCACCCAAGTCAAACACACCATCAGACATACAACATCACTCAAGTCAAACACACCATCAGACATACAACATCACCCAAGTCAAACACACCATCAGACATACAACATCACCCAAGTCAAACACACCATCAGACATACAACATCACTCAAGTCAAACACACCGTCAGAAATACAACATCACTCAAGTCAAACATACCATCAGACATACAACATCACTCAAGTCAAACACACCGTCAGACATACAACATCACCCAAGTCAAACACACCGTCAGACATACAACATCACTCCAGTCAAACACACCATCAGACATATAACATCACTCAAGTCAAACACACCGTCAGAAATACAACATCACTCAAGTCAAACACACCGTCAGACATACAACATCACTTAAGGCAAACACACCGTCAGACATACAACATCACTCAAGGCAAACATACCATCAGACATACAACATTACTCAAGTCAAACATACCGTCAGACATACAACATCACTCAAGTCAAACACACCGTCAGACATACAACATCACCCAAGTCAAACACACCGTCAGACATACAACATCACTCAAGTCAAACACACCATCAGACATATAACATCACTCAAGTCAAACACACCATCAGACATACAACATCACTCAAGTCAAACACACCGTCAGACATACAACATCACCCAAGTCAAACACACCATCAGACATACAACATCACTCAAGGCAAACACACTGTCAGACATACAACATCACTCAAGTCAAACACACCGTCAGTAATACAACATCACTCAAGTCAAACACACCATCAGACATATAACATCACTCAAGTCAAACACACCGTCAGAAATACAACATCACTCAAGTCAAACACACTATTGGACATACAACATCTCTCAAGGCAAACACACCATCAGACATACAACATCACTCAAGTCAAACACACTATTGGACATACAACATCTCTCAAGGCAAACACACCATCAGACATACAACATCACCCAAATCAAACACACTGTTAGTAATACAACATCACTCGAGTCAAACATACCATCAGTCATACAACATCACCCAAGTCAAACACACCGTCAGACATACAACATCACTCAAGTCAAACACACCATCAGACATACAACATCACTCAAGTCAAACACACCGTCAGACATACAACATCACTCAAGTCAAACACACCATCTTCCAAATACAACATCAAGGCGTGCCTTCAACATCACAGATGGCACAGATCAGGCTTAAACTCCCACAAATCAAATTAAACACAGGTTCGGACACTCAAGTCAAACCCACTTTCAGACATACAACATCACTCAAGTCAAACACACCGTCAGACATACTCACCCAAGTCAAACACACCGTCGGTAATAAAACATCACTCAAGTCAAACACACCATCAGACATACAACATCACTCAAGTCAAACACACCATCAGACATACAACATCACTCAAGTCAAACACACCGTTGGACATACAACATCACTCAAGTCAAACACACTGTCGGACTTACAACATCACTCAAGGCAAACACACCATCAGACATACAACATCACTCAAGTCAAACACACTGTCGGACTTACAACATCACTCAAGGCAAACACACCATCGGACATACAACATCATTCAAGTCAAACACACTGTCGGACTTACAACATCACTCAAGGCAAACACACCATCAGACATACAACATCATTCAAGTCAAACACACCGTCAGACATACAACTTCACTCAAGTGACACACACCATCAGACATACAACATCACTCAAGTAAAACACACCATCAGACATACAATACCACTCAAGTCACACACAACATCGGACATACAACATCACTCAAGGTAAACACACCATCAGACATACAACTCCACTCAAGGCACACACACCCGAATGCAGTGTTTTCAATTGAAGTACTGTCGACACACTGACTTATCAATGATATGGTATAAACCGTTCAAGGTATGTGTAAATTCTCTTTAAACTGCATTGAATAGACTGAAAATTACTGTTTACAACTGATGCTAAAAAAATGTCTGGCAGGGTCTTTAAATGTCCGAGAGGGGTCTGTTTGTACCTGACATTTTGTCCAGCACCCCCCCCCCCCCCAAAATATTATATCCAGGCCTGTATGGTATGCGACATCTCAAGGGGGTCACATTCAAGTTTGTTAAATTTGAGTCCCTGACTTAGTATTTGGGCTCTATGGACGGAGGTGGGGTGGGGTGGCAGGAAGGGCATATTAGGTTCAGGTTTGTTCAAATCCATTCGTTCGTGTTTTTCCAAAAAATTTTGCCTCTCATTACTTCATTCCTTTGTAGTGTTGATGAACCATGTCTAACTGAATGTGACCCCAAATACTTCTTTGAACCACTTTGGCAGGTGAGAGATTAAGGCCCCTCGGGGCCTCTTGTTTTTTATTGGAGGAGGGCAGATATCCAGGGTGAGGGGGGAGGGGAGACATCCTAGGATAACTCCCCCCTCACCCCGAAGGGGAAGATATCTTAGGACATCTTTCCCAAGGGGAAGATGTCTGGGGTGGGGGGATATCATGGCACATCGGGATGGCCTATAACAAAGTGAACCATTAGGTGATATTCTTTTGTTAATGATGCCATATTTGCACCTTATTACGGCAATATTTCTATAGCATTAGAGCAGTATTTTCAATCTGTTATGTACATCGCAAGATGAACATACTCATGCCATTATGTTTACTTCATCATTGTTTATTGTTTTTGAAGGTGAGGTATGATAAACATTTGTTGTAACTTTTTTCTCTTACTTGTAACTGAGTTTATTTTAGTGTCTGTGAAACTCTGATTACCACAAACCACTTTTACAAATTCACTGCAGCAAGTACTTGAGAGAATAATTATATGTAATGATACTAATACTAATATAATAATAATACAAATTTCATAATAGTACTAATATAATAATAATACAGATATAATAATAATATTAATATAATAATAACTAGCAGGGTTACCTGGCATTGCTCGGGCTCAGGAGAGTATTAATACAGTCGGTGCCCTTCTACACTCCCACCCCCACCCAACCCTGGCACTTTTTTAAACCACACCATTAGATTCCTGGTAAAAAATTACCCCTAGTAGACAGACCCCTTTGAAGACCTATATCGGTGAGAAAAATTTTGGTCATAACTTTTGGTGCCCCTCTACACTTCCACCCCACCCCGATACTTTTTTAAACCTCACCATTAGATTCCTGATAAAAATGTACCCCTAGCAGACCCCTTTGAACACATATATCGGTAAACAAATTTTGGTCATAACTGTTGGTGCCCCCTACACCCCCACCCCCACCCTACACACTTTTTTAAACCTGACGATGACCTCCTCCATAAAAAAGTACTCCTAGTAGATCCATTTTGGACATTCGGGGTGGCCCCATATTCATTTCTATAGTGGGCGGACGGACGGACGGACGGACAGACAGACAGACATTCTAAAACATAGTACAGATACAAGTGATCATTAGAGGATGTGTAACAATAATACTAATACAGACAGACATTCTAAAATATAGTACAGATACAAGTGATCATTAGGGGATGTAACAATAATACTAATATAATAATAATACAAATATAATGATAATACTAATATAATAATAATAATAATAATAATAATATTAATATAATAATAATATAATAATACTAATATAATAATAATAATACTAATATAATAATAATACAAGTGATCATTAGGGGATGTAACAATAATACTAATATAATAATAATACTAATATAATAATAATACTAACAAAATAATAATACAAATATAATAATAATACAAGTGATTATTAGGGGATGTAATAATAATACTAATATAATAATAATACAATTATAACAATAATACTAATATAATAATAATACTAATGTAATAATAATACAAATATAATAATAATACTAATATAATAATAATATAATAATAATACTAATATAATAATAATAATACTAATATAATAATAATAATACACATAATCATTAGGGGATGTAATAATAATGCTAATATAATAATAATAATACTAATATAATAATAATACACATAATCATTAGGGGATGTAATAATAATGCTAATATAATAATATACAAGTGATCATTAGGGGATGTAACAATAATACTAATATAATAATAATAATAATATAATAATAATACAAGTGATCATTAGGGGATGTAATAATAATACTAATATAATAATAATACAAATATAATAATAATACTAATATAATAATAATACACATAATCATTAGGGGATGTAATAATAATGCTAATATAATAATATACAAGTGATCATTAGGGGATGTAACAATAATACTAATATAATAATAATAATAATATAATAATAATACAAGTGATCATTAGGGGTTGTAATAATAATACCAATACATTAATAAGACAAGTGATCATTAGGGGAAATTGTTTTAGGAAACACTATTAGGTGTGCAGCTTGCAAACTTTAGGACATGCTGTTTGCCAGTATTAGGGCTAAATGTTGGAAATGTTTGGACTTGCTGTTTGATATTATAAGGGTTACAGATTGGAAATTTTGTGACAGGCTGTTTGACCATTTCATCATGATGCACAAGTATGCAATGAGCTGAAAACCCCTCTTGTATTGCCCCTAATGCACTTGAAAAATGGTGTAGTTTGGTGAAAAGAGAAAACCCCTGAATATGAAATGATATGAAATGACATGAGCTCTCCCTTGTCTTTCAATTTAGTGTAAAACCTGACAGAATTATTATTAACATTTTGCAGAGATGCAACATGTATTATTCATGGCAGGAGTTGCTGCCTTTGGTCAACACATAAAAAATTGCATTTATATCAAATAAATATTGTAAAATAAACATGACCTACATTTTTTTAGATTTGTTTAATGAAACTATAAAACATTAATATTTATGGTTCATTAATCCTTTACCCAACGAATCGGCCGCATCCGCCTGCGTAATATGCAAATTCAGCAGTTGAAAAAATATTATTTTTCAAAAGATTTCAACAAAACCATATCATGTGACCCCTCGTTGGAACAAGCTCATCGAGCTCGTTCCAGCGAGGGGTCACATGATATGGTTTTGTTGAAATTTTTTGAAAAATTTAAAACAAATGATATTTAAAACAATAAATTTTGATATCGTCTGCGTTGGGTAAAGGGTTAAGGTGCAACATATATGTCAATGAAAAGATTCTTCCAATTTTTTCAAGTTACTGGTTATCACCCCTTCCTCCTCATCCCTACAACCACCATCTCCACCTCCACCTGGTTAATCTTCACCCCTACCTGAATTTATTTTTACTACAGCATTTAGCCACAGAACTTTTTTAAGAAACTGCTTCAGTACCTGTGTCTTATATTAAAAAAGCTTTTTGAACCTCTTCAAAATAGTGGTTCAAGTGAAAAAAAAATGAGGAGGGGTATGTTGGAGAGGGGTAACCTAGTCAGGGTATTCTTCCCCCACTGGAATTTTTTTATCACAGCTTATGCATTTGAAACTTGAAAATAGAAATTATGGATGAAATTCTCTCAAGAATAGTGGTACAATTTAAAAGCATTTGTTGAGACTCTAAGTGCCATGTGGGGTGGGGGTGATGGAGTGAAAGATAAGTTTTTTAGTTTACCTTCTGCCCAACTGAATTTTTTTTCTTTTTCACAACTCAGGCATATGAATCTTGAATTGGAAAATATGGATGAAATTCTCCACATAGGTCGAGTAAAAAAAATTGTCACTTCAGGTTTCAGGTGGAGTGAAGAATAATACCTGGTCAGGGTGTCTTCCCTCCTCCTGATAATTTGTCTTTTTCATAACTTATGTATAGGAATCTTGAAAATGTAAAATACAGATGAAATTTTCTTCATTTGAGCAAAAACAGTTCATTACATCAAAAATCTTGTTTTCTTTGCAAGGATTTTTTTATATTTGATAGGAGTTGCTGCCCTTGTTGGATGTATATTTTGGATTTATTTTTTTGTGGTGAAGGAAGTAATTTAACTCTATATAAACATATTTGTTCTTCATTTACAGTCTACATCTTGTGGCCTTCTAGTTGTTTCTTGTTTGTTCTTCATTTACAGTCTACATCTTGTGGCCTTCTAGTTATTTCTTGTTTGTTCTTCATTTACAGTCTACATCTTGTGGCTTTCTAGTTATTTCTTGTTTGTTCTTCATTTACAGTCTACATCTTGTGGCCTTCTAGTTATTTCTTGTTTGTTCTTCATTTACAGTCTACATGTTGTGGCCTTCTAGTTATTTCTTGTTTGTTCTTCATTTACAGTCTACATGTTGTGGCCTTCTAGTTATTTCTTGTTTGTTCTTCATTTACAGTCTACATCTTGTGGCCTTCTAGTTATTTCTTGTTTGTTCTTCATTTACAGTCTACATCTTGTGGCCTTCTAATTTTTCGTGTTTGTTCTTCATTTACAGTCTACATCTTGTGGCCTTCTAGTTATTTCTTGTTTGTTCTTCATTTACAGTCTACATGTTGTGGCCTTCTAGTTATTTCTTGTTTGTTCTTCATTTACAGTCTACATGTTGTGGCCTTCTAGTTATTTCTTGTTTGTTCTTCATTTACAGTCTACATCTTGTGGCGTTCTAGTTATTTCTTGTTTGTTCTTCATTTACAGTCTACATCTTGTGGCCTTCTAGTTATTTCTTGTTTGTTCTTCATTTACAGTCTACATCTTGTGGCCTTCTAGTTATTTCTTGTTTGTCCTTCATTTACAGTCTACATCTTGTGGCCTTCTAGTTATTTCTTGTTTGTTTTTCATTTGTAGTCTGCATCTTGTGGCCTTCTAGTTATTTCTTGTTTGTTCTTCATTTACAGTCTACATCTTGTGGCCTTCTAGTTATTTCTTGTTTGTTCTTCATTTACAGTCTACATCTTGTGGCCTTCTAGTTATTTCTTGTTTGTTCTTCATTTACAGTCTACATCTTGTGGCCTTCTAGTTATTTCTTGTTTGTTCTTCATTTACAGTCTACATCTTGTGGCCTTCTAGTTATTTCTTGTTTGTTCTTCATTTACAGTCTACATCTTGTGGCCTTCTAGTTATTTCTTGTTTGTTCTTCATTTACAGTCTACATCTTGTGGCCTTCTAATTTTTTCGTGTTTGTTCTTCATTTACAGTCTACATCTTGTGGCCTTCTAGTTATTTCTTGTTTGTTCTTCATTTACAGTCTACATCTTGTGGCCTTCTAGTTATTTCTTGTTTGTTCTTCATTTACATTCTACATGTTGTGGCCTTCTAGTTATTTCTTGTTTGTTCTTCATTTACAGTCTACATCTTGTGGCCTTCTAGTTATTTCTTGTTTGTTCTTCATTTACAGTCTACATCTTGTGGCCTTCTAGTTATTTCTTGTTTGTTCTTCATTTACAGTCTACATCTTGTGGCCTTCTAGTTATTTCTTGTTTGTCCTTCATTTACAGTCTACATCTTGTGGCCTTCTAGTTATTTCTTGTTTGTTTTTCATTTGTAGTCTACATCTTGTGGCCTTCTAGTTATTTCTTGTTTGTTCTTCATTTACAGTCTACATCTTGTGGCCTTCTAGTTATTTCTTGTTTGTTCTTCATTTACAGTCTACATCTTGTGGCTTTCTAGTTATTTCTTGTTTGTTCTTCATTTACAGTCTACATCTTGTGGCCTTCTAGTTGTTTATAGGCAAGCCTTACTGCTGATATAGCTAGAAACAACTTTCAGGTGAAACGAGAGATACACAAAATTGAAATACTATTGTGTTCTATACGTACTGTTGGCTGTGAACCCTCATTTCTGATATATATCCATCAATTGTCTTCATACCCTTTAAAGTTTAACAACTTTGATGAATTTGGAGTCTTAAGGTTGGCATCTACCAATGGTCTTCATACCCTTGTAAGTTTGACAACTTTGATGAGTTTGGTATTTTGAGGTTGGCATCTACAAATTGCTTTCATACCCTTGGCAGTTTAACAACTTTGATGAATTTGGAGTTTTAGGGTGGGCATCTACCAACTGTTTTCATACCCTTGTAAGTTTGACAACTTGGATGAATTTGGTGTTTTGAGGTTGGCATCTTCCATATGTCTTCATTCCCTTGTGTGTTCAACTACTTCAATGGTCTGGGAAGTTTGAGCATGAGATTGGAAAAATCATACCCACGTCTCTTTGGAAATGACACTGATATTCAGTATCTGTCTTCAACTGGAAAATCCCTGATATACTTCAATAGGTGTTATGTGAAATTGGACCAGGTCCATGAACTAATCCAGTATGTGAACAGTGTCATGGTACAGTGGAACGCTATTAATTGAATTGCCACTTTGCCAATCAAAATTATTCAATTAACATGAGTATCCAATTAACAGGGATTGAGTCACTTTCCTATATTCTGAAGATAAAGTTAGCATTTATTCTATTATATCTCGTTTGACAGCACTCCATGAGCTCTGTCAAACAAGATATAATAGATTAAATGCCCGTATTGGCTTACTGAAGCAAAATAGGTCTATAAACCAAGGAAAACTGGGGAGAGTCAGGGTAATTTCTCGACAAGTTACAAGATTTTTTATTCAATTAACAGGAGTTTACTCTGTAACTTATATTCAATTAACAGGTCAAATTTGTACTGAAGGTATGGTAAATGGTTTTGTGTTGGGAAATTATATTCAGTTATCAGGGTTATTCAGTTAAGAGATATCCAGTTAAGTGGGTTCCACTGTATATCCAGTATGTGAACAGTGTCATGGTATATCCAGTATATGAACAGTGTCGTGGTATTTTCAGTATGTGAACAGTGTCATGGTATATCCAGTATTTGAATAGTGTCATGGTATATCCAGTATGTGAACAGTGTTATGGTATATCCAGTAAGGGAACAGTATCATGATATAACACTATCCTATTTGGATTCACATTAAGTATAGTGATCACTTAGTTTACAGTTCTGAAAAAATAAGATGGTAATGACAGGAATTTTTTTTTCAGGTATAATAATATTTTATGAGCTATGGATGAGACAGCTGGACTCTGCTGGAAATATTATAACAACACCAACAAGAATTTTTCACCCAAGTGGGCAGTATAATTCCGATGTTAATATTCTTCCAACAGAAAATGTTTTGCCACCACCAGCCACTAACTATTCAGTCAAAAACTTGAAACCGTACACAGCGTATGAGTTCCAAATTCTAGCAGAAAATGAGATGGGCAAAGCCGCAAGTGTATGGGTTATGAGTAGAACTGCTGAGACAGGTACTTTAGAAGTTAAATCTACATCTTTATAAGTGTTTATGTTATGAGCAGAATTACTGAGAGGGGTATTTTAGTTCTGATATCTTCATCTTTTATTAGAGTATGGGTTATGAGTAGAACTGCTGAGATATCTACAACTATATAAGTGTATGATTTTTTAGTACAACCGCTGAGATATCTACATCTTTTTAAATGTATGGATTATTAGTAGAACCGCTGAGATATCTACATCTTTTTAAATGTGTGGATTATGAGTAGAACCACTGAGATATCTACATCTTTTTAAATGTATGGATTATGAGTAGAACTGCTGAGATATCTACATCTTTTTAAATGTATGGATTATGAGTAGAACCACTGAGATATCTACATCTTTTTAAATGTATGGATTATGAGTAGAACCACTGAGATATCTACATCTTTTTAAATGTATGGATTATGAGTAGAACCACTGAGATATCTACATCTTTTTAAATGTATGGATTATGAGTAGAACCACTGAGATATCTACATCTTTTTAAATGTATGGATTATGAGTAGAACCGCTGAGATATCTACATCTTTTTAAATGTATGGATTATGAGTAAAACCGCTGAGATATCTACATCTTTTTAAATGTATGGATTATGAGTAAAACCGCTGAGATATCTACATCTTTTTAAATGTATGGATTATGAGTAAAACCGCTGAGATATCTACATCTTTTTAAATGTATGGATAATGAGTAGAACTGCAGAGACCGGTATGCTCTTTATCTGATTAGGTAATGGCTTCATGTTTTAAGACTGTTTTTGTCAAATTTGTAATTCCATGTAATGAAATTTTGATTTCACATTTGTGTCAATGACATCTTAACTGTTACTATTAATAACTATCATCTTTAGTCCTGTTTATGCAATCTCACAATTTTTTTGTGGGGTGGGGTGTGATTCTGTTATCAGTCTGTTAGTGTGTCTGTCTATCAGTCCATCTTTGCATTCCATGAAATAATTGTTGAATGACTATTCCAAATTAGTTGATGTATTATGCTCTTTGTTTACGTGATTACAATACCCAGGTCATCCAGTTGTGAACTATTTTTGGCATTTTACTGATTTTGTGGTCAAAATGGAGATACAAAGTTTTGTTTTGGCTCTATTTACAATCAGCTTATTTATGGCTTTCTTTTATAACTAAACAGTATGTAAGACAAGTCCAATTTTGAACTATGTTGGCATTTTTAAAGATTTTTTAGCAAAAGCTGAATTGGGATTTAAAAAAACTTTTGTTTTTAAAATCAAAACATTCAAAACATTTGAATTTAAAATCCTTTGATTTCTGGCATCTTTCTGTGACTAAATAATCCTCGGATTTCTAACATGATTCTATAACTAAATAATCTCTTGATTTCTGGCATCCTTCTATAACTAAATAATGCTTTGATTTCCGACATCCTTCTTATAATCCTTTGATTTATGACATCCTTCTATAACAAATAATACTTTGATTTATGACATCCTTCTATAACAAATAATGCTTTGATTTATGACATCCTTCTATAACAAATAATGCTTTGATTTCTGACAGCCTTCTATAACAAATAATGCTTTGATTTATGACATCCTTCTATAACAAATAATGCTTTGATTTATGACATCCTTCTATAACAAATAATGCTTTGATTTCTGACATCCTTCTAATAATCCTTTGATTTATGACATCCTTCTATAACAAATAATGCTTTGATTTATGGCATCCTTCTATAACTAAATAATGCTTTGATTTCCGACATCCTTCTAATAATTCTTTGATTTTTGACATCCTTCTATAACAAATAATGCTTTGATTTATGACATCCTTCTACAACAAATAATGCTTTGATTTCTGACAGCCTTCTATAACTAAATAACGCTTTGATTTCTGACATCCTTCTATAATTAATAATCCTTTGATTGTTGACATCCTTCTATAACTAAATAATCCCTTGATTTCTTACATCCTTCTATAAATAAATAATACTTTGATTTCGGATATCCTTCTGTAACTAATTAATATATTGAGTTCTGACAGCCTTCTATAACTAAATAATCCTTTGATTTCTGGCATCCTTCTATAACTAAATAATGCTTTAATTTCTGACATCCTTCTATAATTAATAATCCTTTGATTTCTGGCATCCTTCTATAACTAAATAATACTTTGATTTCTGACATCCTTCTATAACAAATAATGCTTTGATTTCTGACATCCTTCTATAACAAATAATCCTTTAATTTCAGGCATCCTTCTATAACTAAATCATACATTGATTTCTGACAGCCTTCTATAACCAAATAATCTTTTGATTTCCGGCATCCTTCTATAACTAAATAATACTTTGATTTCTGACATCCTTCTATAATTAATAATCTTTTGATTTTTGACATCCTTCTATAACTAAATAATCCTTTGATTTCTGACATCCTTCTATAACTAATTAATACTTTGATTTCTGACATCCTTCTATAATTAATAATCTTTTGATTTCTGATATACTTCTATAACTAAATAATCCTTTGATTTCTGGCATCCTTCTATAACTAAATAATGCTTTGATTTCTGACATCCTTCTGCAACTAAAGAATCCTTTGATTTCTGACATCCTTCTGTAACTAAATAATTCTTTGATTTCTGGCATCATTCTATAACTAGATAATGCTTTGATTCCTGACATCTTTCTATAACTAAATAATCCTTTGAATTCTGATATCTTTCTATAACTAAATAATACTTTGATTTCTGACATCTTTCTATAACTAAATAATCCTTTGATTTCTAGCATCCTTCTATAACTAAATAATCCTTTGATTTCTGGCATCCTTCTATAGCTAAAGAATCTTTTTGATTTCTGACATCTTTCTATAACTACATAATCCTTTGATTTCTGACATCTTTCTATAACTAAATAATACTTTGATTTCTGACATCCTTCTACAACTAAAGAATCCTTTGATTTCTGACATCCTTCTATAACTAAATAATTCTTTGATTTCTGGCATCGTTCTATAACTAGATAATGCTTTGATTACTGACATCTTTCTATAACTAAATAATCCTTTGATTGCTGATATTTTTCTATAACTAAAAAATACTTTGATTTCTGACATCCTTCTATAACTAAATAATCCTTTGATTTCTAGCATCCTTCTATAACTAAATAATGCTTTGATTTCTGACATCCTTCTATAACTAAAAAATCATTTGATTTCTGACATCCTTCTATAACTAAATAATCCTTTGTTTCTTGTTTGTTCTTCATTTACAGTCTACATCTTGTGGCCTTCTAGTTGTTTCTTGTTTGTTCTTCATTTACTGTCTCATTTACAATCAAACTAAATAATTCTTTGATTTCTGGCATCGTTCTATAACTAGATAATGCTTTGATTCCTGACATCTTTCTATAACTAAATAATCCTTTGATTTCTGATATCTTTCTATAACTAAATAATACTTTGATTTCTGACATCCTTCTATAACTAAATAATCCTTTGATTTCTAGCATCCTTCTATAACTAAATAATGCATTGATTTCTGACATCCTTCTATAACTAAAGAATCTTTTGATTTCTGACATCCTTCTATAACTAAATAATCCTTTGATTTCTGGCATCCTTCTATAACTAAATAATGCTTTGATTTCTGGCATCTTTCTATAACTACATAATTCTTTGATTTCCGACATCCTTCTATAACTAAATAATACTTTGATTTCTGATATCCTTCTATAATTAATAATCTTTTGATTTCTGGCATCCTTCTATAACTAAATAATCCTTTGATTTCTGGCATCCTTCTATAACTAAATAATGCTTTGATTTCTGACATCCTTCTATAACTAAAGAATCCTTTGATTTCTGACATCCTTCTTTAACTAAATAATACATTGATATCTGACCTCTTTCTATAACTAAATAATCCTTTGATTTTGGACATCCTTCTGTAACTAAATAATACATTGATTTCTGACAGCCTTCTATAACTAAACAATCCTTTGATTTCTGGCATCCTTCTATAATTAATAATCCTTCAATTTTTAACATCCTTCTATAACTAAATAAAACTTTGATTTCTGACATCCTTCTATAATAAATAATGCTCTGATTTCTGACATCCTTCTATAACAAATAATCCTTTGATTTCTGACATCCTTCTATAACAAATAATCCTTTGATTTCTGACATCCTTCTATAACAAATAATGCTATGATTTCTGACCACTTTCTTTTACTAAATAATCCTTTGATTTCTGACATCCTTCTATAGCTAAATAATGCTTTAATTTCTGGCATCCTTCTATAACTAAATAATACTTTGATTTCTGACATCTTTCTATAACTAAATAATCCTTTGATTTCTGGCATCCTTCTATAACTAAATAATACTTTGATTTCGGACATCTTTCTGTAATTAAATAATACATTGATATCTGACCTCTTTCTATAACTAAATAATCCTTTGATTTCTGGCATCCTTCTATAACTAAATAAAGCTTTAATTTCGGGCATCTTTCTGTAACTAAATAATACATTGATTTCTGACATCTTTCTATAACTAAATAATCCTTTGATTTCTGGCATCCTTCTATAACTAAATAAAGCTTTAATTTTGGTCATCCCTCTATAACTAAATGATACTTTGATTTCTGACATCCTTCTATAATTAATCATCTTTTGATTTCTGACATCCTTCTATAACTATGTAATTCTTTGATTTCTGGCATCCTTTTATAACTAAATAATACATTGATTTCTGACATCCCTCAATAACTAAATGATCCTTTGATTTCTGGCATCCTTCTATAACTAAATAATACTTTCATTTCAGACGGCTTTCTGTAACTAAATAATACATTGATTTCTGACAGCCTTCTATAACTAAATAATCCTTTGATTTCTGTCATTCTTCTATAACTAAATAATGCTTTGATTTCTGACATCCTTCTATAACAAATAATGGTTTGATTTCTGACATCCTTCAATAACAAATAATCCTTTGATTTCTGGCATCCTTCTATAACTAAATCATACATTGATTTCTGACACCCTTCTATAACCAAATAATCTTTTGATTTCCGGCATTCTTCTATAACTAAATAATACTTTGATTTCTGACATCCTTCTATAATTAATAATCTTTTGATTTTTGACATCCTTCTATAACTAAATAATCCTTTGATTTCTGACATCCTTCTATAACTAATTAATACTTTGATTTCTGACAACCTTCTATAATTAATAATTTTTTGATTTCTGATATACTTCTATAACTAAATAATCCTTTGATTTCTGGCATTCTTCTATAACTAAATAATACTTTGATTTTTGACATCCTTCTATAACTAAATAATCCTTTGATTTCTGACATCCTTCTATAACAAATAATCCTTTGATTTCTGGCATCCTTCTATAACTAAATAATACTTTGATTTTTGACATCCTTCTATAACTAAATAATGCTTTGATTTATGACATACTTCTATAACAAATAATCCTTTGATTTCTGGCATCTTTCTATAACTACATAATCCTTTGATTTCTGCACCCTTCTGTAACTAAATAATACTTTGATTTCTGACATCCTTCTATAACTAAATAATCTTTTGATTTCTGCATCCTTCTATAACTAAATAATACTTTGATTTCTGACATCCTTCTATAAAGAATAATCTTTTGATTTCTGACATCCTTCTATAACTAAATAATCCTTTGATTTCTGGCATTTTCTATAACTAAATAATGCTTTGATTTCTGACATCCTTTTATAACTAAAGAATCCTTTGATTTATGACATCCTTCTGTAACTAAATAATACTTTGATTTCGGACATCATTCTGTAACTAAATAATACATTGATTTCTGACGGCCTTCTATAACTAAATAATTTTTTGATTTCTGGCATCTTTCTATAACTAAATAATGCTTTAATTTCTGATATCCTTCTATAATTAATAATCCTTCATTTTTTAACATCCTTCTATAACTAAATAAAACTTTGATTTCTGACATCCTTCTATAACAAATAATGCTCTGATTTCTGACATCCTTCTATAACTACATAATCCTTTGATTTCTGCATCCTTCTGTAACTAAATAATCCTTTGATTTCTGCATCCTTCTATAGCTAAATAATACTTTGATTTCTGACATCCTTCTATAAAGAATAACCTTTTGATTTCTGACATCCTTCTATAACTAAATAATCCTTTGATTTCTGGCATCTTCTATAACTAAATAATGCTTTGATTTCTGACATCCTTTTATAACTAAAGAATCCTTTGATTTATGACATCCTTCTGTAACTAAATAATACTTTGATTTCGGACATCCTTCTGTAACTAAATAATACATTGATTTCTGACGGCCTTCTATAACTAAATAATTCTTTGATTTCTGGCATCTTTCTATAACTAAATAATCCTTTGATTCCTGACATCCTTCTATAATTAATAATTTGATTATTGACATCCTTCTATAACTAAATAATGCTTTGATTTCTGACATCCTTCTATAACTAAATAATACTCTGATTTCTAGCATCCTTCTATAACTAAATAATCTTTTGATTTCTGACATCTTTCTATAACTCAACAATCCTTTGATTTCTGACATCTTTCTATAACTCAATAATCCTTTGATTTCTGACATCCTTCTATAACTAAATAATCCTTTGATTTCTGGCATCCTTCTATAACTACATAATCCTTTGATTTCTGACATCCTTCTATAACTAAATAATACATTGATTTCTGACAGCCTTCTATAACCAAATAATCTTTGATTTCTGGCATCCTCCTACTACAAATAATCCTTTGATTTTTTACATCCTTCTATAACAAATAATGCTTTGATTTCTGACATCCTTCTATAACTGAATAATCCTTTGATTTCTGCTATCCTTCTATAACTAAAGGATCCTTTGATTTCTGACATCCTTCTGTAACTAAATAATATTCTGATTTCTAACATATCTCTATAACTAAATAATACTTTGATTTCTGACATCTTACTGTAACTAAATAATACTCTGATTTCTAGCATCCTTCTATAACTTAATAATCCTTTGATTTCTGACATCTTTCTGTAACTCAATAATCCTTTGATTTCTGACATCCTTCTATAACTCAATAATCCTTTGATTTCTGACATCCTTCTATAACTAAAAAATCCTTTGATTTCTGACATCCTTCTATAACTAAATAATACTTTGATTTCTGACATCTTTCTTTAACTATATAACACTTTGATTTCTGACATCCTTCTATAACTAAATAATACTTTGATTTCTGACATCTTTCTTTAATTATATAATACTTTGATTTTAACATCCTTCTATGGTGCTTACTGACTGATTGATTTCTGGCATCCTCCTACAACAAATAATCCTTTGATTTTTTACATCCTTCTATAACAAATAATGCTTTGATTTCTGACATCCTTCTATAACTAAATAATCCTTTGATTTCTGACATCTTTCTTTAATTATATAATACATTGATTTCGGACATCCTTCTATAACTAAATAATCCTTTGATTTCTGCTATCCTTCTATAACTAAAGGATCCTTTGATTTCTGACATCCTTCTGTAACCAAATAATACTCTGATTTCTAACATCCCTCTTTAAACAAAATAATCCTTTGATTTCTGACATCTTTCTATAACTAAATAGTACTTTGATTTCTGACATCTTTCTGTAACTAAATAATACTTTGATTTCTGATATCCTTCTATAACTAAATAATACTTTGATTTCTGACATCTTTCTTTAATTATATAATACTTTGATTTTAACATCCTTCTATGGTGCTTACTGACTGGTATACTTTTGACGTGTCGATAAGAGGTGCTTACTGTCAGGTATTGTTTTGACATTGTGGGGGGGGGGGGGGGGGTAAAGGGTGCTTACTGACTGGTATACCTTTGACATTGTGGAGGTAAGTGGTGTGTACTGGCTGGTGTATATTTGACATTGTGGGCATAAGTGGTGCTTACTGGCTGGTATATTTTTGACATTGTGGGGATAAGTGGTGCTTACTGGCTGGTATATTTTTGACATTGTGGGGGTAAGTACTGCTTACTGGCTGGTATAAATTTGACATTGTGGGGGTAAGTGGTGTTTACTGGCTGTAAAATTTTTTTGACATTGTGGGGGTAAGTGGTGCTTACTGGCTGGTATATTTTTGACATTGTGGGGGTAAGTACTGCTTACTGGCTGGTATAAATTTGACATTGTGGGGGTAAGTGGTGTTTACTGGCTGGTATATTTTTGACATTGTGGGGGTAAGTGGTGCTTACTGGCTGGTATATTTTTGACATTGTGGGAGTAAGTGGTGCTTACTGGCTGGTATATATTTGACATTGTGGGGGTAAGTGGTGTTTAATGGCTGATATATTTTTGACAATGTGGGGGTAAGTGGTGCTTACTGGCTGGTATATTTTTGACATTGTGGGGGTAAGTGGTGCTTACTGGCTGATATATTTTTGACATTGTGGGGGTAAGTGGTGTTTACTGTCTGGTATATTTTTGACATTGTGGGGGTAAGTGGTGCTTACTGACAGGTATATTTTTGATATTGTGGGGGTAAGTGGTGTGTACTGACTGATATATTTTTGACATTGTGAGGGTAGTTTATGCATCAAATCCTTTAATCTTTTGGATACAACATGCCTCTGTCAAATCTTCACCAAATTATTCAATCTTAGATTTTAGGACACATTGCGTTTGGTACAATGTGCTTCTATTAGATCTGCATCAATTCATTTTATCTGATATTTTGAGACACAGTGACTTGAATGTGAGATAAATAATGAAAGAACATGAATGGAACAGTCCTGGCATTATAGAAAATACAATGTTGTGAACACTTGTCCTCTCAATTTGCCATGGATTGCAGTTGCCCTCAAAATGTTTCTCTAATGTTTATTGTTTGAATTAAGCAAGGCAGTCAAGTTGAGTGACCAAAAATTGTCCTCTAAGGGAAGCATCATTATGATTGGGCTAAAACTGTCCTCTTAGGAAAGAATTATTATGAGTGGGCTAAAATTGTCCTCTCAGGAAAGCATTATTATGGGTGGGATAAAACTGTCCTCTAAGGGAAGCATCATTATGGGTGGGCTAAAATTGTCATCTGAGGAAAGCATCATTATAGGTAGGCTAAAATTGGCCTCTAATGAAAGAATCATTAAGAGGGGGGTGTGGGGGGGGGGGGGGTTGCCAAAAAATGTCCACTAAGGAGAGCATCATGTGTGGGCTAAAATTGTCCTCTAAGAAAAGTATCATTGTGGGTGGGCTAAAATTGTCCTCTAAGAAAAGCATCATTATAAGTGGGCTAAAATTGACCCCGAAGGAAAGCAACATTAAGGGTGTGCTAAAATTGTCCTATTTTAGGTCTGAATTACATATGCAGCACACATTCACATTTTCAAAATGCCAGGTCTGGTGGAGTTTACTATTACAAAAATTGTGCAGCTTTTATTTTTGATCTTTGTATATTCTACAGTTGCTGTGTATGTACCAACACCTATAATACTTGGTTTGAATAGTACTGCACTTGATGTGTCATGGAGAGAGCCATTACCAGAAGAAATGAATGGTGTAGTAGTTCAGTATAAAATATATCAATTGGGAAGGACAGACTTTACACAAGATCCATATGCACCCCCAACGATATGGAAGGTAAAGTGTTTCTTTTATAACATGATAGTCATGGTTCCATGAATAGTTCTTGAATTTAGAAATAACATTCTCAAGACCTTGAAAGTATTTAAAATGGCTCTGAGTGCCAAAGTTTTTGGAATGTGCTTAATATTTAGTTTTGCCAGTATTCATCTTGGTGGATTTCTTGGACATTTCTTATGTTAATTCTCTTCACTCAATTGGCAAACTTCTCAATCTCCCAGCAGGACTATACAGTGACTTGAATGTCTATTTTCACTGCTGACTACAATCCTATCAAGTGGCTATGATAACGCAGTAGTAGTATTTTGCAATTATACTGATCTGGTTCCTATTATTTCCTTCTTGAGCTTATTGAGAGACATTGGATTCTGTATTATACAAGGGTGTCCAATGAGACCAACATATTGAATTGAGGATTGTTGTATTTTAGCTAGCTCCTCTAACTACATACATATTAGTAAGAGAAACTATCTTATATTATTATGCTTTACGTTTTAACATCAGCTGTGATTGGTTAATTTGACACCTTCTAAAAGTCATAGTACTGGAGTTTTGGGGCAAAACACGGGTACTATCGGAACGTTTTTCCCTGGAGACAAGAGAACGAAGAAAATATATGCTCCACTTCCATTGATCAGTGTCGATTGGAATTTCTCAACACCAAACGCTGGCTCCGTGTCTGTTTAACTTTTTTCGTCACTGGTAGACACAAACTTACCAACAAATATATCATCTTCAGTTTGTGTGTTTTCAGTTTTTAACTGCAGACAATGAATTCAAAAGAATCAGAAATATTAAAAACTCACGTGTTGTTCACCACTTCAGTGAATCCTGAATATGAGTTATGACTTCAATCAATTATATTTCCACAAGTTTAGTACTCCTCGATCTCATTGAGCCTCCGCCTCAAGTTCAAAATAAATTGTTTCAATTTAATTCTTATCAACTGTCGTCATCCGAGAAACATGAATTTATATTCCATTAATTTATACCACTTATCACACAAGCATTAACAATGAATTATAACATGAACAGCATGATGCAGTTGTAAACACTGGCATTTGGTGATATAGAAACTCCCAAAGTGATGGCACTTGTGACAAGTAATTTTCGAAGAGCTGTCATTTGTTCGAAATGATGTCATGTTTTTAGATTCGACTACATTGTTGTTACAGCATTGATGGCATGTTGCAGTTAACGCTTAACAATGAAAGTTATTTTTTGTTCGGCATAATAAAATAATTAGAGCGGTTCTTTTCATGTTCTATTGGTCGATAGTACCTTAGTTTGTGTGATTTCGGAAATAAAACCTTCAGCAGCTTCGCTGCTTCAGGTTTTATCTCAGAAATCACACAAACTCAGGTACTATGGACCGATAGAACATGAAAAGAAACGTTCTAATATTATATGATAGATCCCTGACTGACTTACTGTATACCCTGGCTAACACTCCATATTACTGGGTTTTTCCTAGAAGCAGAGGCTACTTTCATATCCACTATTTAGCAGTTTCAGAAAGTTTGTTCAGTTAGGAATAGGAATGTGCAATACCAACAGTACTGGGAATACACTATGATAATACTGAGCAGACTGAGAGTATGCTGTGAGGATACTGGTATGAATGGAGGTATACTATCATGATACTGGTATGAATGGAAGTATACTATCATGATACTGGTATGGATGGAAGTATACTATCATGATACTGGTATGGATGGAAGTATACTATCATGATACTGGTATGAATGGAAGTATACTATCATGATACTGATATGAATGGAAGTATACTATCATGATACTGGTATGGATGGAAGTATACTATCATGATAATACTATCATGATACTGGTATGAATAGAAGTATACTATCATGATGCTGGTATGAATGGAAGTATACTGTCATGATACTGGTATGGATGGAAGTATACTATCATGATACTGGTATGAATGTATGTACACTGTCATGAAACTGGTATGAGTGGAAGTATACTATCATGATACTGGTATGGATGGAAGTATACTATCATGATACTGATATGAATGGAAGTATACTATCATGATACTGGTATGAATGAAAGTATACTATCATAATATTGGTATGAATGGAAGTATACTATCATGATACTGGTATGGATGGAAGTATACTATCATGATACTGGTATGGATGGAAGTATACTATCATGATACTGGTATGGATGGAGGTATACTATCATGATACTGGTATGAATGGAAGTATACTATCATGATAATACTATCATGATACTGGTATGAATGGAAGTATACTATCATGATATTGGTATGAATGGAAGTATACTATCATGATACTGGTATGAATGGAAGTATACTATCATGATACTGGTATGAATGAAATTATACTATCATAATATTGGTATGAATGGAAGTATACTATCATGATACTGGTATGGATGGAAGTATACTATCATGATACTGGTATGGATGGAAGTATACTATCATGATACTGGTATGGATGGAGGTATACTATCATGATACTGGTATGAATGGAAGTATACTATCATGATAATACTATCATGATACTGGTATGAATGGAAGTATACTATCATGATACTGGTATGAATGTATGTACACTGTCATGAAACTGGTATGAATGGAAGTATACTATCATGATACTGGTATGAATGGAAGTATACTATCATGATACTGGTATGAATGGAAGTATACTATCATGATACTGGTATGAATGGAGGTATACTATCATGATACTGGTATGAATGGAAGTATACTGTCATGATACTGGTATGGATGGAGGTATACTATCATGATACTGGTATGAATGGAAGTATACTGTCATGATACTGGTATGGATGGAGGTATACTATCATGATACTGGTATGAATGTATGTACACTGTCATGAAACTGGTATGAATGGAAGTATGCTGTCATGATACTGGTATGGATGGAGGTATACTATCATGATACTGGTATGAATGGAAGTATACTGTCATGATACTGGTATGGATGGAGGTATACTATCATGATACTGGTATGAATGTATGTACACTGTCATGAAACTGGTATGAATGGAAGTATACTATCATGATACTGGTATGAATGTATGTACACTGTCATGAAACTGGTATGAATGGAAGTATACTGTCATGATACTGGTATGGATGGAGATATACTATCATGATACTGGTATGAATGGAAGTATACTATCATGATACTAGTATGAATGGAAGTATACTATCATGATACTGGTATGAATGGAGGTATACTATCATGATACTGGTATGAATGGAAGTATACTATCATGATACTGGTATGAATGGAAGTATACTATCATGATACTGGTATGAATGGAGGTATACTATCATGATACTGGTATGAATGTATGTACACTCATGAAACTGGTATGAATGGAAGTATACTATCATGATACTGGTATGAATGGAAGTATACTATCATGATACTGGTATGAATGGAAGTGTACTATCATGATACTGGTATGAATGTATGTACACTGTCATGATACTGGTATGAATGGAAGTATACTATCATGATACTGGTATGAATGGAAGTATACTATCATGATACTGGTATGAATGGAAGTATACTATCATGATACTGGTATGAATGGAAGTATACTATCATGATACTGGTATGAATGTATGTACACTGTCATGATACTGGTATGAATGGAAGTATACTATCATGATACTGGTATGAATGTATGTACACTGTCATGATACTGGTATGAATGTATGTACACTGTCATGATACTGGTATGAATGGAAGTATACTATCATGATACTGGTATGAATGGAAGTATACTATCATGATACTGGTATGAATGAAAGTATACTATCATGATATTGGTATGAATGGAAGTATACTATCATGATACTGGTATGAATGGAAGTATACTATCATGATACTGGTATGAATGGAAGTATACTATCATGATACTGGTATGAATGTATGTACACTGTCATGATACTGGTATGAATGGAAGTATACTATCATGATACTGGTATGAATGGAAGTATACTATCATGATACTGGTATGAATGGAAGTATACTATCATGATACTGGTATGAATGGAAGTATACTATCATGATACTGGTATGAATGGAAGTATACTATCATGACACTGGTATGAATGGAAGTACACTATCATGATACTGGTATGAATGTATGTACACTGTCATGATACTGGTATGAATGGAAGTATACTATCATGATACTGGTATGAATGGAAGTATACTATCATGATACTGGTATGAATGGAAGTATACTATCATGATACTGGTATGAATGGAAGTATACTATCATGATACTGGTATGAATGGAAGTATACTATCATGATACTGGTATGAATGGAAGTATACTATCATGATACTGGTATGAATGGAAGTATACTATCATGATACTGGTATGAATGGAAGTATACTATCATGATACTGATATGAATGGAAGTATACTATCATGATACTGGTATGAATGGAAGTATACTATCATGATACTGGTATGAATGGAAGTATACTATCATGATACTGGTATGAATGGAAGTATACTATCTTGATACTGGTATGAATGGAAGTATACTATCATGATACTGGTATGAATGGAAGTACACTATCATGATACTGGTATGAATGTATGTACACTGTCATGATACTGGTATGAATGGAAGTATACTATCATGATACTGGTATGAATGGAAGTATACTATCATGATACTGGTATGAATGGAAGTATACTATCATGATACTGGTGTGAATGGAAGTATACTATCATGATACTGGTATGAATGGAAGTATACTATCATGATACTGGTATGAATGGAAGTATACTATCGTGATACTGGTATGAATGGAAGTATACTATCATGATACTGGTATGAATGGAAGTATACTATCATGATACTGATATGAATGGAAGTATACTATCATGATACTGGTATGAATGGAAGTATACTATCATGATACTGGTATGAATGGAAGTATACTATCATGATACTGGTATGAATGGAAGTATACTATCATGATACTGGTATGAATGGAAGTATACTATCATGATACTGGTATGAATGGAAGTATACTATCATGATACTGGTATGAATGGAAGTATACTATCATGATACTGGTATGAATGTATGTACACTGTCATGAAACTGGTATGAGTGGAAGTATACTATCATGATACTGGTATGGATGGAAGTATACTATCATGATACTGGTATGAATGGAAGTATACTATCATGATACTGGTATGAATGGAAGTATATACACTGTCATGATACTGGTATGAATGGAAGTATACTATCATGATACTGGTATGAATGGAGGTATACTATCATGATACTGGTATGAATGAAAGTATACTATCATAATATTGGTATGAATGGAAGTATACTATCATGATACTGGTATGGATGGAAGTATACTGTCATGATACTGGTATGGATGGAAGTATACTATCATGATACTGGTATGGATGGAGGTATACTATCATGATACTGGTATGAATGGAAGTATACTATCATGATAATACTATCATGATACTGGTATGAATGGAAGTATACTATCATGATACTGGTATGAATGTATGTACACTGTCATGAAACTGGTATGAATGGAAGTATACTATCATGATACTGGTATGAATGGAAGTATACTATCATGATACTGGTATGAATGGAAGTATACTATCATGATACTGGTATGAATGGAGGTATACTATCATGATACTGGTATGAATGTATGTACACTGTCATGAAACTGGTATGAATGGAAGTATACTATCATGATACTGGTATGAATGGAAGTATACTATCATGATACTGGTATGAATGGAAGTATACTATCATGATACTGGTATGAATGGAAGTATACTATCATGATACTGGTATGAATGTATGTACACTGTCATGATACTGGTATGAATGGAAGTATACTATCATGATACTGGTATGAATGGAAGTATACTATCATGATACTGTTATGAATGGAAGTATACTATCATGATACTGGTATGAATGGAAGTATACTATCATGATACTGGTATGAATGTATGTACACTGTCATGATACTGGTATGAATGGAAGTATACTATCATGATACTGGTATGAATGGAAGTATACTATCATGATACTGGTATGAATGGAAGTATACTATCATGATACTGGTATGAATGGAAGTATACTATCATGATACTGGTATGAATGGAAGTATACTATCATGATACTGGTATGAATGGAAGTATACTATCATGATACTGGTATGAATGGAAGTATACTATCATGATACTGGTATGAATGTATGTACACTGTCATAATACTGGTATGAATGGAAGTATACTATCATGATACTGGTATGAATGTATGTACACTGTCATGATACTGGTATGAATGGAAGTATACTATCATGATACTGGTATGAATGGAAGTATACTATCATGATACTGGTATGAATGGAAGTATACTATCATGATACTGGTATGAATGGAAGTATACTATCATGATACTGGTATGAATGGAAGTATACTATCATGATACTGGTATGAATGGAAGTATACTATCATGATACTGGTATGAATGGAAGTATACTATCATGATACTGGTATGAATGTATGTACACTGTCATAATACTGGTATGAATGGAAGTATACTATCATGATACTGGTATGAATGTATGTACACTGTCATGATACTGGTATGAATGGAAGTATACTATCATGATACTGGTATGAATGGAAGTATACTATCATGATACTGGTATGAATGGAAGTATACTATCATGATACTGGTATGAATGGAAGTATACTATCATGATACTGGTATGAATGTATGTACACTGTCATGATACTGGTATGAATGGAAGTATACTATCATGATACTGGTATGAATGGAAGTATACTATCATGATACTGGTATGAATGAAAGTATACTATCATAATATTGGTATGAATGGAAGTATACTATCATGATACTGGTATGAATGGAAGTATACTATCATGATACTGGTATGAATGGAAGTATACTATCATGATACTGGTATGAATGGAAGTATACTATCATGATACTGGTATGAATGTATGTACACTGTCATGATACTGGTATGAATGGAAGTATACTATCATGATACTGGTATGAATGGAAGTATACTATCATGATACTGGTATGAATGGAAGTAAACTATCATGATACTGGTATGAATGGAAGTATACTATCGTGATACTGGTATGAATGGAAGTATACTATCATGATACTGGTATGAATGGAAGTATACTATCATGATACTGGTATGAATGTATGTACACTGTCATGATACTGGTATGAATGGAAGTATACTATCATGATACTGGTATGAATGGAAGTATACTATCATGATACTGGTATGAATGGAAGTATACTATCATGATACTGGTATGAATGGAAGTATACTATCATGATACTGGTATGAATGGAAGTATACTATCATGATACTGGTATGAATGGAAGTATACTATCATGATACCGGTATGAATGGAAGTATACTATCATGATACTGGTATGAATGGAAGTATACTATCATGATACTGGTATGAATGGAAGTATACTATCATGATACTGGTATGAATGGAAGTATACTATCATGATACTGGTATGAATGGAAGTATACTATCATGATACTGGTATGAATGGAAGTATACTATCATGATACTGGTATGAATGGAAGTATACTATCATGATACTGGTATGAATGTATGTACACTGTCATGAAACTGGTATGAGTGGAAGTATACTATCATGATACTGGTATGGATGGAAGTATACTATCATGATACTGGTATGAATGGAAGTATACTATCATGATACTGGTATGAATGGAAGTATACTATCATGATACTGGTATGAATGTATGTACACTGTCATGATACTGGTATGAATGGAAGTATACTATCATGATACTGGTATGAATGGAGGTATACTATCATGATACTGGTATGAATGAAAGTATACTATCATAATATTGGTATGAATGGAAGTATACTATCATGATACTGGTATGGATGGAAGTATACTATCATGATACTGGTATGGATGGAAGTATACTATCATGATACTGGTATGGATGGAGGTATACTATCATGATACTGGTATGAATGGAAGTATACTATCATGATAATACTATCATGATACTGGTATGAATGGAAGTATACTATCATGATACTGGTATGAATGTATGTACACTGTCATGAAACTGGTATGAATGGAAGTATACTATCATGATACTGGTATGAATGGAAGTATACTATCATGATACTGGTATGAATGTATGTAAACTGTCAGAAACTGGTAGGAATAGAAATATGCAATCTTTTAACTCTTAGAAGCGTTGAGTTTTCTTGCCTGTGATGTAATATGGCAGGTAATCTGGCTGTGATGGTTCGGCTATCTTTGGGCTGGGGAGAATTAAACACTGAGCAGGTGCTTCTTGGCAAGTGTCATCTGCCTGCTTTACTGTAAGTTTTTTATGGTATGTCATGTTCAATAAATTCATTCTGATTCCCCAGCTTCTAAGAGTTAATATTGATAGTACTGGGAGTACACTGTCATAATACTAAGCAGACTGGCAGTACACTATGAGAATACCGGTATGAATGGTGGAAAACTATCATGATACTGGTAGGAATGTGTGTGCACTGTCAAGATACTGGTAGGAATGGAAATATACAATCTTTTAATACCAAGAGAACTGAGAGTAGACTATCATGATACTGATAGGACTGGGAATACACTATCATGATATTGGTAGACTGGGAGTAGACTATCATGATACTGGTAGGACTGGGAGTACACTATCATGATATTGGTAGACTGGGAGTAGACTATCTTGATACTGGTAGGACTGGGAATACACTCTCATGATATTGGTAGACTGGGAGTATGAAATCCTAATACAGCAAGTAGTGGGAGTAAGTTATAATAATGGAAGGAGTGACAGTATGCAATCTTTTAATACCAGGGGGACTGGAAGTACACTACCGTGATACTGATATGAATGAGAGTACACTGTAATGATACTGGTATGAATTAGAGTACACTAGTGTACACTATTGTGATAATGGTATGAATAAGAGTACACTATCGTGATACTGGTATGAATGAGAGTACACTATCGTGATACTGGTATGAATGAGAGAACACTATTGTGATAATGGTATGAATGTGAGTACATTATTGTGATACTGGTATGAATGTGAGTACACTTTCATGATACTGGTATGAATGTGAGTATGCTATCGTGATACTGGTATGAATGAGAGTACACTATCGTGATACTGGTATGAATGTGAGTACACTATCGTGATACTGGTATGAATGTGAGTATGCTATCATGATACTGGTATGAATGTGAGTACACTATCATGATACTGGTATGAATGTGAATATGCTTTCATGATACTGGTATGAATGTGAGTACACTATCGTGATACTGGGATGAATGTGAGTGCACTTTCATAATACTGGTATGAATGTGAGTATGCTATCGTGATACTGGTATGAATGAGAGTACACTATCGTGATACTGGTATGAATGTGAGTACACTATCGTGATACTGGTATGAATGTGAGTATGCTATCGTGATACTGGTATGAATGTGAGTACACTATCATGATACTGGTATGAATGTGAATATTCTTTCGTGATACTGGTATGAATGTGAGTACACTATCATGATACTGGTATGAATGTGAGTGCACTTTCATGATACTGGTATGAATGTGAGTATGCTATCGTGATACTGGTATGAATGTGAGTACACTTTTATGATACTGGTATGAGTGAGAGTACACTATCGTGATACTGGTATGAATGAGAGTACACTATCATGATAATGGTATGAATGTGAGTACACTTTTATGATACTGGTATGAGTGAGAGTATGCTATCGTGATACTGGTATGAATGAGAGTACACTTTCGTGATACTGGTATGAATGAGAGTACACTCTCATGATACAGGTATGAATGAGAGTACACTATCGTGATACTGGTATGAATGTGAGTACACTATCGTGATAATGGTATGAATGTGAGTACACTATCGTGATACTAGTATAAATGAGAGTACACTATCGTGATACTGGTATGAATGAGAGTACACTATTGTGATAATGGTATGAATGGGAGTATACTATCGTGATACTGGTATAATGAGAGTACACTATCGTGATACTGGTATAATGAGAGTACACTATCGTGATACTGGTATGAATGAGAGTACACTATCGTGATACTGGTATGAATGAGAGTACACTATCATGATACTGGTATGAATGAGAGTACACTATTGTGATAATGGTTTGAATGGGAGTATACTATCGTGATACTGGTATAATGAGAGTACACTATCGTGATACTGGTATGAATGAGAGTACACTATCTTGATACTGGTATGAATGAGAGTACACTATCGTGATACTGGTATGAATGAGAGTACATTATCGTGATAATGGTATTAATGTGAGTACACTATCGTGATACTAGTATAAATGAGAGTACACTATCATGATACTGGTATGAATGAGAGTACACTATTGTGATAATGGTATGAAATGGAGTATACTATCGTGATACTGGTATGAATGTGAGTACACTATCGTGATACTAGTATAAATGAGAGTACACTCTCGTGATACTGGTATGAATGAGAGTACACTATTGTGATAATGGTATGAATGGGAGTATACTATCGTGATACTGGTATAATGAGAGTACACTATCGTGATACTGGTATGAATGAGAGTACACTATCATGATACTGGTATGAATGAGAGTACACTATTGTGATAATGGTATGAATGGGAGTATACTATCTTGATACTGGTATGAGTGAGAGTACATTATCGTGATAATGGTATTAATGTGAGTACACTATCGTGATACTAGTATAAATGAGAGTACACTATCATGATACTGGTATGAATGAGAGTACACTATTGTGATAATGGTATGAATGAGAGTACACTATCGTGATACTGGTATGAATGAGAGTACATTATCGTGATAATGGTATTAATGTGAGTACACTATCGTGATACTAGTATAAATGAGAGTACACTATCATGATACTGGTATGAATGAGAGTACACTATTGTGATAATGGTATGAAATGGAGTATACTATCGTGATACTGGTATAATGAGAGTACACTGTCGTGATACTGGTATGAATGAGAGTACACTATCATGATACTGGTATGAATGAGAGTACACTATCGTGATACTGGTATGAATGAGAGTACACTATCGTGATACTAGTATAAATGAGAGTACACTATCGTGATACTGGTATGAATGGGAGTATACTATCGTGATACTGGTATAATGAGAGTACACTGTCGTGATACTGGTATGAATGAGAGTACACTATCATGATACTGGATATGAATGAGAGTACACTATTGTGATAATGGTATGAATGGAAGTATACTATTGTGATACTGGTATAATGAAAGTACACTATCGTGATACTGGTATGAATGAGAGTACACTATCGTGATACTAGTATAATGAAAGTACACTATCGTGATACTGGTATGAATGAGAGTACACTATCGTGATAATGGTATGAATGTGAGTACACTATCGTGATACTGGTATGAATGAGAGTACACTATCATGATACTGGTATAATGAAAGTACACTATCGTGATACTGGTATGAATGAGAGTACACTATTGTGATACTGGTATGAATGAGAGTACACTTTCATGATACTGGTATGAATGAGAGTACACTATCGTGATAATGGTATGAATGTGAGTACACTATCGTGATACTAGTATAAATGAGAGTACACTATCGTGATACTGGTATGAATGAGAGTACACTATTGTGATAATGGTATGAATGGGAGTAGACTATCGTGATACTGGTATAATGAGAGTACACTATCGTGATACTGGTATGAATGAGAGTACACTATCTTGATACTGGTATGAATGAGAGTACACTATCGTGATACTGGTATGAATGTGAGTACACTATCGTGATAATGGTATGAATGTGAGTACACTATCATGATACTAGTATAAATGAGAGTACACTATCGTGATACTGGTATGAATGAGAGTACACTATTGTGATAATGGTATGAATGGGAGTATACTATCGTGATACTGGTATAATGAGAGTACACTATCGTGATACTGGTATGAATGAGAGTACACTATCATGATACTGGTATGAATGAGAGTGAGTAACCTATCTCTCCGATGTTTCTAGTAATCTGGAAGGAGTGAGTAACCTATCTCTTCCATGGTTCTAGTCATCTGGGAGGAGTGTGAGTAACTTATCTCTCCCATGGTTCCAGTCATCTGGAGGGAATGTGAGTAACCTATCTCCCCCATGGTTCTAGGAAAGGAGGATGTGTCACTTATCTCTCGTATGGTTCTAGTAATCTGGAAGGAGTGTGAATAACCAATCGCTCCTATGTTTCTAGTAATCTGGAAGGAGTGTGAGTAACCTTTCTCCCCTATGGTTTTAGTAATCTGGAAGAAGTGTGAGTAACCTATCTCTCCTATGGTTCTAGTAATCTGGAAGGAGTGTGGGCAACCTATCTCTCCCATGGTTGTAGTAATCTGGAAGGAGTGTGGGTAACCTATCTCTCCCATGGTTCTAGTAATCTGGAGGTACTGTGCATAACCTACCTCCCACATGTTTCTAGTAACCTCAAAGGAATGTGGGTAAGCTATCTCTCCCATGGTTCTAGTAAAAAAGAAGTGTTTTAACCTACCTCTCCTATTCTGGAAGTAGTGTGGGTAAACTATCTCTCCTGTGGTTCTAGTAATCTGTAAGGTGTGTGAGTAACCTATCTCTCCCATGGTTCTAGTAATCTGGAAGGAGTGTGGGTAACCTATGTCTCCCATGGTTCTAGTAATCTGGAAGTAGTGTGAGGAACCTATCTCTCCAATGTTTCTAGTAAACTGGAAGGAGTGTGAGTAACCTATCTCTCCCATGGTTCTCGTAATCTGGAAGAAATGTGATTTACCTACCTCTCCCATAGTTCTAGTAATCTGGCAGGAGTGTGGGTCACCTGTCTCTACAATGTTTCTAGTAATCAGGAAGCAATGTGAGTGACCTATCTCTCCCATGGTTCTAGTAATCTGGAAGGAGTGTCGGTAACCCATCTCTCCCATGGTTCTAGTAATCTAGAAGGAATGTGTGTAACCCATCTCGCCCATGGTTCTAGTAATCTAGAAGGAATGTGAGTAACCCATCTCTCCCATGGTTCTAGTAATCTGGAAGGAGTTTGGGTAACCTATATGTCCCATGTTTTTGGTAATGTGGAAGGAATGTGAGTTACCTACCTCTCCCATGATTCTAGTAATCTGGTGGTTCCAGTAATCTGGAAGCAGTGTGGGTAACCTATCTCTCCCATGGTTCTAGTAATCTGGAGGGAGTGTGGGTAACCTGTCTCTCCCATGGTTCCAATAATCTGGAGGGAGTGTGGATAACCTGTCTCTCACATGGTTCCAGTAATCTGGAAGGAGTGTGGGTAACCTATCTCTCCCATGGTTCTAGTAATCTGGAAGGAGTGTGAGTAATGTATCTCTCCCATGGTTCTAGTAATCTGGAAGGAGTGGGGGTAAGCTATCAGTAGTTCCCTTTTGCTGTGATTTTAGGAAGTTGGTCAGAATGAGGCTTAGCTATCCTAAAATTTAATTGTATTGTAGAGACACATTGCACATTGATGGATCACATACCTCGAATTAAAGCAAATAGAGTTTAAGCTTTATTTATGCCCTAATTATCATCTCATCCTCTTATAAATTTATTGTACATCATTCATCACTGGTTAAAAGAAATGGTCAAGGAAGTTATATTGAAATTGTTTGGGGTTTTGTTTGTTAGAATTGATTGCACTATTGTAAAACTAGAGAAGGTTTTATTTTATTCTACATGGCATTGAGTTCAATACCACCTGTTGGATTTTTTGTACTCATGTTGGAGTCCGGTTCAGTACCACCAGTTGTATTTTTGTACTCTTGTTGGTGTTTCATTCAATACTTATGTTGAAGTTATTTTTTACTCATGTTGAAGTTATTTTTAATACAACTAGTTGAATTTTTTTCTCATGTTGGGGCTATTTTTAATAATAGAATTAGTTGTATTTTTGTACCCATGTTGGGGTTATTTTCAATACAACTAGATGTATTTTTGTACTTTTTGGGGTTTCGTTCAGTAAAACTAGAAGTATTTTTTCCCATGTTGTTGTTCTGTTAATACCACTAGTTATATTTTTGTACTCATGTTGGTGTTCTATTCAATACCAATAGTAGTTTTTTACTATTTTGGAGGTTATTTACAATACCACTAGTTGTATTTTTTTTATTCTATCTATACCACCAGTTGTATTTTTGTATTCATGTTGGTTTTCATTACCACTTGTACTATTTTTGTATTCTTGTTGGGGTTCTGTTCATTACCACATGCTCTATTTCTATACTCTTGTTAGGGTTCTGTTCGTTACCACTTTTACTATTTTTGTACTCTAGTTCGGGGTTCTGTTCATTACCACTTGCTCTATTTTTGCTCTTTTGTTGGGGTTCTGTTCATTACCACATGTACTATTTTTGTACTTCTGTTGGGGTTCTGTTCATTACCACCTTCTCTATTTTTGTACTTTTGTTGGGGTTCTGTTCATTACCACAGGTACTATTTTTGTACTTTTGTTGGGGTTCTGTTTGTTACCGCTTGTACTATTTTTGTACTTTTGTTGGGATTCTGTTCATTACCACTTGCTCTATTTTTGTTCTTTTGTTGGGGTTCTGTTCATTACCACTTGTACTATTTTTGTACTCTTGTTGGGGTTTTGTTCATTTCCAATTGCTCTATGTTTGTACTTTTGTTGGGATTCTGTTCATTACCAATTGCTCTATTTTTGTACTTTTGTTGGGGTCCTGTCCATTACCAATTGCTCTATTTTTGTACTTTTGTTGGGGTTCTGTTCATTGCCACTTGCTCTATTTTTGTACTCTTGTTTCTTGTTGGGTTCTGTTCAATATCACTAGTGATAGTTTAGTTGTCCTGTTGTATTTTTGTACTCTTGTCTGGGTTCTGTTCAGTACAAGTAATTCTATCTTTGTACTCGTGTGTGCATTCTGTTCAGTACAACTAGTTCTATCTTTGTACTCTTGTCTGGGTTCTGTTCAGTACAACTAGTTCTATCTTTGTACTCTTGTCTGGATTATGTTCAATACAACTAGTTCTATCTTTGTACTCTTGTCTGGGTTCTGTTCAGTACAACTAGTTCTATCTTTGTACTCTTGTCTGGGATCTGTTCAGTACAACTAGTTCTATCTTTGTACTCTAGTCTGGGGTCTGTTCAGTACAAGTAGTTCTACCCTTGTACTCCTGCCTGGGTTTTGTTCAGTACAACTAGTTCTATCTTTGTATTCTTCTGTGGGTTCTGTTCAGTACAACTAGTTCTATCTTTGTACTCGTGTATGGGATCTGCTCAGTACAACTAGTTCTATCTATGTACTCTTGTCTGGATTCTGTTCAGTACAACTAGTTCTATCTTTGTACTCTTGTCTGGGTTCTGTTCAGTACAACTAGTTCTATCTTTGTACTCTTGTCTGGGATCTGTTCAGTACAACTAATTCTATCTTTGTACTCTTGTCAGGAGTCTGTTCAGTACAAGTAGTTCTACCCTTGTACTCCTGCCTGGGTTCTGTTCAGTACAACTAGTTCTATCTTTGTTTTCTTGTGTGGGTTCTGTTCAGTACAACTAGTTCTATCTTTGTACTCTTGTCTGGGATCTGTTCAGTACAACTAGTTCTATCTTTGTACTCTTGTCTGGGATCTGTTCAGTACAACTAGTTCTATCTTTGTACTCTTGTCAGGGGTCTGTTCAGTACAAGTAGTTCTACCCTTGTACTCCTGCCTGGGTTCTGTTCAGTACAACTAGTTCTATCTTTGTTTTCTTGTGTGGGTTCTGTTCAGTACAACTAGTTCTATCTTTGTACTCGTGTATGGGATCTGTTCAGTACAACTAGTTCTATCTCTGTACTCGTGTCTGGGATCTGTTCAGTACAACTAGTTCTTCCTTTGTACTCTTGACTGGATTATGTTCAGTACAACTTGTTCTATCTTTGTACTCTTGTCTGGGTACTGTTCAGTACAACTAGTTCTATCTTTGTACTCTTGTCTAGGTTCTGTTCAGTACAACTAGTTCTATCTTTGTACTCTTGTCTGGATTATGTTCAGTACAACTAGTTCTATCTTTGTACGCTTATCTGGGTTCTGTTCAGTACAACTAGTTCTATCTTTGTACTCTTTTCTGGGTTTGGTTCTGTACAACTAGTTCTATCTTTGTACTCTTGTCTGGGTTCTGTTCAGTACAACTAGTTCTATCTTTGTATTCTTGTCTGGGTACTGTTCAGTACAACTAGTTCTATCTCTGTACTCGTGTCTGGAATCTGTTCAGTACAACTAGTTCTACCTTTGTACTGTTGACTGAATTATGTTCAGTACAACTTGTTCTATCTTTGTACTCTTGTCTGGGTACTGTTCAGTACAACTAGTTCTATCTTTGTACTCTTGTCTGCATTCTGTTCAGTACAACTAGTTCTATCTTTGTATTCTTGTCTGGGTACTGTTCAGTACAACTAGTTCTATCTCTGTACTTGTGTCTGGGATCTGTTCAGTACAACTAGGTCTACCTTTGTACTCTTGTCTGGGTTCTGTTCAGTACAACTAGTTCTATCTTTGTACTCTTGTCTGGGTTCTGTTCAGTACAGCTAGTTCTATCTTTGTACTCTTGTCTGGGTTCTGTTCAGTACTACTAGTTCCAACTTTGTACTCTTGTCTGGGTTCTGTTCAGTACAACTAGTTCTATCTTTGTACTCTTGTCTGGATTCTGTTCAGTACAACTAGTTCTATCTTTGTATTCTAGTCTGGGTACTGTTCAGTACAACAAGTTCTATCTCTGTACTCGTGTCTGGGATCTGTTCAGTACAACTAGTTCTACCTTTGTACTCTTGACTGGATTATGTTCAGTACAACTTGTTCTATCTTTGTATTCTTGTGTGGGTTCTGTTTAGTACAACTAGTTCTATCTTTGTACTCTTGCCTGGGTTCTGTTCAGTACAACTAGTTCTATCTTTGTACTCTTGTCTGGGTTCTGTTCAGTACAACTAGTTCTACCTTTGTACTCTTGCCTGGGTTCTGTTCAGTGCAACTAATTCTATCTTTGTACTCTTGTCTGAGGTCTGTTCAGTACAGCTAGTTCTATCTTTGTACTCTTGTTCCCATCCTAAACCATAACCATACCTTGTCACAAAGGTATTAGAAGAAAAAGTATTAATGGAATAGTGGCTTTTCCATTGTTAAATATTCAATTAACCAGAACATTCAAATAACCTGAGAGTGGTAATTTTTCTCTATTCAGGTATATATTGAGCATTTGTTCTAAAGAGCTCATGTTGAACTAATGGATGCCACACTTACTTTGTGGCCAACAAGGTCTGCAAACCTGGACATAGAGCTATTTGGACAGATCTTCTTAATGTTTAATAAGTTAATATGGGTTTAGTAATGTGAGGTAAATATATTGGTCTTTGCATCTTATATGCATTTAACATGGTTATTAGATCAAGCCTACAATATTATATATATATATTTTTTTTTTGGGGGGGGGGGGGGGTTATAATGAAGCCACTTAATTGTATACCCTTCCATTGAATTACACGGTTTATTGTATTTCCTTCATTGGATAGTACAGTTAATTGTATATACTTTCACTCAGTTAATTGTAAACACTTCCATTGAATTACAGAGTTAATTGTGTACCCTTCCATTGAATTACAGATAATTGTATACCCTACTGTTGAATTACACAGTTTTATTGTATATACACTGCACTTGACATAGCAAAAAGTTAAGTTTTGTGACTGTATTTCCAGATTTAGTACCTATCAAAGGGATGGCGACCCATTAGGGTGTTGTACCATTACATTGTCGAACAATATTTATTTTTATGTAGGTGTATGAAGCAGCTCTGTTTTACAAGGAAGATTTTAATTCAATATTGATAATTTCAAGATGTTGTACTGTTCATTATGTCTGGCTCAAATCATTTGGTGTCAGTCCAACATACAATTTATGTCAATCAATCACATGACAGGCTGCTTTTTGCAGGTTTGTCTCAAGCAGTATCCATTTTAATGGATCATTCAGTATATTCTATCATATCCTGTGTAACTGGTAGTGTGATGATTTATTTTTGGTCATCAAAATTTGCTCACTTGTCTTTAACTTGTTACAAATTTATGTGAGGATGCCTGGAGGCATACTCTCATGTACACTGTAACAACTCTCACAGACATAATAACTTATCTGAGAATGCCTGGAGGTACACTCTCATATAAACTGTAACAACTCTCACAGGCATAATAATTTATGTGAGGATGCCTGGAGGCACACTCTCATATACACTGTAACAACTCTCACAGACATAATAAATTATGTGAGGATGCCTGGAGGTATGCCTGGAGGTACGCTCTCATATAAACAGTAACAAGTCATACAGACATAATAATTTATGTGAGAATGCCTGGAGGTACACTCTCATATAAACTGTAACAACTCTCACAGACATAATAACTTATCTGAGAATGCCTGGAGGTACACTCTCATATAAACTGTAACAACTCTCACAGACATAATAAATTATGTGAGGATGCCTGGAGGTATGCCTGGAGGTACGCTCTCATATAAACAGTAACAAGTCATACAGACATAATAATTTATGTGAGAATGCCTGGAGGTACACTCTCATATACACTGTAACAACTCTCACAGACATAATAATTTATATGAGGATGCCTGGAGGTACACTCTCATATAAACTGTAACAACTCTCACAGACATAATAATTTATGTGAGGATGCCTGGAGGCACACTCTCATATACACTGTAACAAGTCATACAGACATAATAATTTCACTGTAAAAATTACATGAAACACATCCTTTAACTGTTATGAATCCTTTAAATTGCAGTACTTGCACTTCTGAATAAAACCCAAATAACGGCTTCCAAAACACTACCATTTAACAGAATTAAAAAACTAAAGGATGATATTTATTGAACTAATAATGTTTTTTTGTTTTTTTTTCAAGTTGATAAAGGTCGTTCCCGGTTCAGTACATACTGTAACAGTAGTAAATCTAGAAGCATACAGTATAGAGAAATTCATTCTAGAAGCATGTAATAGTATTGGTTGTCTGAACAGCTCCGAGGCTAGTGGTCAAACACTTGCAGCAGGTATGTCTCTTTTATGTATACAATTCCATAAAGTGCTCTGAGCTCATTCTGTTAAATATCAACAAGAGAAATTTTTTATCTTCTTTAGTGAGTTTATTTATTGGGGTTTTAAGGTCACAAACTTATGCACAATGGCTAATCGTGACCATGACAGTTTTACAGGTGGAGAAAGCCGGATTACCCGGAGAGAACCACCGAGCAACGATGAGCAACTGTCAGCTCCTCAACATTCTAATTCTGTTCAAGCTCAGCACAAGCAGGGTTACAGCGGTTGAAGACATGTGCACCATTGACGTGCAGTACACCTTAGTACACAGCGTCATCCTGCCCCCATATAGGCAACCGGGATAAAGTGCCTTGCCCAAGAACACAACGCGGGTCGTCCCGGATGGGGATCAAACTCGGGACCTCTAGCATAGAAGTCCAACAGTCTACCACTGAGCCACCGAGCTTCCTTCTTTAGTGAGATATATATGGTAAATCTCCCCTTTCAAGTGTGATAAAATCTTCAGTAGTGCAGAATATAAGGGAGAATCATTTCTAGTGAGATACAGGAGGTAAAAACTTCACTATCTGTATATATAGAAGAATCTTTTCTAGTGAGGTATAGGAGATAAAAACTTCACTAGTGGGATGTATAAGTGAGAATTGTTTCCTGTGAGGGAATAGGAGGTAAAACTTCACTATTGGGATACATAAGGGAGAACCTTTTCTAGTGAGATATATGAGATAAAACTTCAATAGTGAGATATATATGGGGGAATGTTTTCAGGTGATATATAGGAGATAAAAAACTTGGCTAGTGGGATACATAAGGGAGGATCTTTTCTAGTGAGATATAGGAGGTAAAACTTCACTAGTGAGATACATAAGGGAGAATCTTTTCTAGTGAGATATAAAAGGTAAAACATATCTGGTGGGATATATATGGGGGGAATCTTTTCTAGTGAGATATAGGTGGAAAAATCTTCACCAGTGGGATATGTACGGGAGGGTCTTTTCTAGTGAGATACATGGGTAAAAACTTCACTAGTGGGATATATAAGGGAGAATCATTTCTAGTGAGATATAGGCAATAAAAAAACTTCAGTAGCTGAATATGTAAGGGAGAATATTTTCTAGTGACATATAGGTGATGGAATCCTTCACTAGTGGGATATGTAAGTGAGGATCTTTTCTAGTGAGATATAGGGGTAAAAACTTCACTACTGGGATATATATGGGGGATCTTTACTAGTGAGATATAGGGGTAAAACCTTCACTAGTGCTATATATGGAGAATCATTTCTAGTGAGATATAGGAGAGAAAAACTTAACTACTGGGATATATAAGGGAGAATCTTTTCTAGTGAGATATAGGAGGTAAAAACTTCAGGAGTGGGATATTTAAAAGAGAATCTTTTCTAGTGAGATATATGAGGTAAAAACTTCACAAGTATATATAGAGGAATCGTTTCTAGCGAAACATTGAAGGTAACAACTTCATTCGTGGGATATATATATAGGGGAATCTTTTCTAGTGAGATATAGGAGGTAAAAGTTTCACTAGTGGGATATACATGGGAGAACCATTTCTAGTGAGATATAGGAGATAAAAAACTTCACTAGTGGGATATATAAGGGAGAATCTTTTCTTGTGAGATATAGGATGTAAAAACTTCACTGGTGGGATATTTAAGAGAGAATCTTTTCTAGCGAGATACCGGAGGTACAAACTTCACTAGTGGGATGTATAAGGGAGAATCTTTTCCAGTGAGATATTGGAGTGTTGTAACAACTTCAAGACTTCAATAGTGGGATATGAATGGGGGAATCTTTTCTTGTGAGATATGGGAGATGAAAAACTTCACTAGTGGGATACATAAGGCCTCTTAGACTGTTTTCTTGTTTCAATTTCTGACTCGGGGCAGTCAGCATGATAACTTGAACAAACTTTATCTAATTTTCACAAAATTTGGTCAGTTAGTTCTACTGGAGAATCTTTCGGATCAGTTCCAAAACGAGACTTGCCCAAATTTTACTCCTTAGGTTGTTTTCTTGTTTGATTTTCTGACTAAAGGCAGTTTGAGCATGATAATTTGAACAAACATTTTCCAATTTTTACCAGATTTAGTTTGTTAGTTCTACTCACGAATGTCTTGAGTTTGAAAACCAGTATTGCCTGAATTTTTTTTTTCGGGAGTTATGCCCTTTAAATTGTTTTCTTATTTTAATTTTAGACTTGTGGACAGTATCACCACAATAACCTTAACAAACATTATCTGATTTCTACCAAATTTAGTCTGTGAGTTCTACTCACGAATGTCTCTGAGGAGTTTAAAAACCAGTTCAGCTCAAAATTTTTGTTAAGACTTATGTCCCTTAGATTTTTTCTTGTTTGGATTTTAGACTTGTGGGCAATGTCAGCACAATAACTTGAACAAACATGTTCCAATTTTTACAAATTATTGCTGTTTAAGGTCAACACATATCTGTACAATGGCTAATCGTGTCCACAACATGGAGATAAAGTCAAGTTTAGTCAATCGTTTCACATTTCAGAGAACTTCCACCCCAAGCATTAGTGACTGGGTCCTATTTTATCAGTAAAACTGAGCTTGTTCACGACAGTAAACAAGTGCTTCTTCACTTTATCATTAGTGAAGGGGTCCTATTTTACTAGTAAACAGAGCTTGATTACCACAGTAAACAAGCACTGCTTCACTTCCTAGAGTTACCACAGTGTATCCGATTTTTACTAAATTTGGTCTTTATATATATAATTATATTCTTCTTGTTAATGTCTTGGATTAGTTTGAAGACCACGCCTGCCTGTTTTTTTCTTATTCAGGAGTTATGCCCCTCAGATTGAATTTCTGACTTATGGGTAGTGTTTGCACAATAACTTGAACAAACATCAAATCACAAGAGGTGGTGGAAGCTTGATAAAAGTGGAGGGGCATAAATTTTCAAGGCTACCATGGTTCAGCCCAATGAGATCAAGGCTACTATGGTTCAGCCCAATGAGAGGGAAAGTTACAATCATATATCAGTAAATGTACCATAACACACTGTAGTCTCTTGTGTATTCACTGTCCTATCAATTTCTAGTTCAATCATTTTCCAAACTCAAGGCTAGCCTATGTTTTGGAAGCAAAAGATGAACATTTTTCGTATATACCACTGGCCTGTTTTGGTCATTATGTTAGGTAAAGGGTTAATGCAATATAACCCAACCTAAATAGGACAGATAATGTAAATTTTCCCTACTCAAATTATGCAAATGTGACCCAGGTGTATTTTGTTTAGCCAATCAAACTGTCCATATTTGAAATTGACCAATGAAATCTTTCATCCCCAATTATGCAAATTATGAAAATATGCCCCAGTTGTATTTTGTTCAGCCAATCAAATTGTCTAGTTTTGAAATTGACCAATGAAATCGATGGAAGGTTATTTATCATTGATTAATATGAAAACAAAATATCAAATGTTTTTAAGTGAACAAAACGGACAAGTCATATGATAAAGTATTTTACTCTATAATTGTTACATTATTTTTTATTCCAAGTATAAGATATTTTAATTGACCTCAGATTCAACATAAATTATTTTTTATTCCAAGTGTAAGATATTTTAATTGACCTCAGATTCAACATAAATTATTTTTTATTCCAAGTATAAGATATTTTAATTGACCTCAGATTCAACATAAATTATGAAGAGGATTGATCCATTGGGAATTTTATTTTCTCTTTTAATGTTGCACAAATGTCACATGATCATCAAAATAAAGAAAACTTCAATTGAGTATATATAATTACTTGGCCTGCAACAATGCGTCACAATTTCAATGCATCATGATTCTTTCTCTCTATGCATCACGACAAGTGATGCATCATGATGCTCAGATCTTAGGGCTTATTAATAAGAACCTTGAAGTTGAAAACATTATTAAAACACAATGTATCATTTTGATAGAGTGTAATTTGTATTCGTATTTGACTAAAAGTAAGATTAACATAAATTCTTTCTTATTTTGAACAAATCTGAGGTATACTGAGGGCAATTACCAATCTACTAAACGTACAGATCTTACAAGATCAGAGATTTTCCATGTTGTACTCACATCATAATGATTGTGATGCGCATCGCATCGTGAACATCTGAATCGTTGCAGCCCTAACAATTACTCAGATGAATGTTACTTTGTTGTAGTATTTACAGTTTCTTAGGTGGACGTCACGTTGAATGGGTATTTATAGTTACTGAGATGGACGTTACTTTGATGGAGTATTTACAATTACTCAGATGAACGTTACTTTTGATGGAGAATATTTAGAGTTACTTAGATGGACCTTGACAGTAAATACTTACCATATGAATTATTGTCTTTATTGTTAGAATGAACCCTTTACCTAACCTGAAAAGCAGACGACACTTGCAAAAATAATTCTTGAATAACTAATTTTTTTCATTTTTTGTCTCAAAAACATAGGTTATGACCCCTCGTTGGAACGAGCTTGACGAGCTCGTTCCAACGAGGGGTCATAACCTATGTTTTTGAGACAAAAAATGAAAAAAATAATGAAAATTAATTGGCAATTTTTTAGAATAGCGCTGGCCGGTTTTGGCCGTTACGTTGGGTAAAGGGTTAAATTTTTATATTCTTTTTTATTTGCAGCTCCAACCAATATGCCACCGCCAAATCTTAGCTCATATAATTCCTCATCAATTGAAATCTCATGGAATCTTCCTAAACATCTTAATGGCCCACCTCCAAACTACATTGTAGAGAAGTCAACACCATCTTTTAACTACTCCATACCTGTGATTAAAGGTACACGCTTTTCAGGAGGTAGTTATTATTTGATGCCTCCATCAACTGTACCAGAGAATGTTGAATTTACAGGTATGTTCTATTTATTATACACGTATTGTACACATTTAACATGTTCTCTTTAATGCACAAATTAGGCATGTTCTACTTGATGTACAAATTAATTATGTTCTACTTAATGAACAAATTAGGTATGTTCTACTTAATGAACAAATTAGATATGTTCTACTTAATGAACAAATTAGGTTTGTTCTACTTAATGTACAAATTAGGTCACAACTTGTGTGAAACATGCAGAAAGAAATCTAATAAATAGAAGCCATGCTGGTTAAATATGAATAAAAAGAATGATGTGAGTTAACAACTCTTCATGCATCACAGTAAATACTAAGATGGAACACAGACAGGGAGATGTAGGGGACATAAAACAATGCTCATTGATTTCTCCCCCCCCCCCCCACCATCTTCCACAGAACACAATGAAGGAACAGAAGACAATTATCATTGATTTCCCTCACCCCATCCTCCACAGAACATGGAGGGAGGGTGTGGGGTAGGGGGGCAATGATCATTGATTTCCCCTAGGGGGACACAACACAAGGATCATTGATTTCTCCCCTCGTCTCCTTAGAAACCATTGAGGAGCATGTGGGGACACAACACAGTGATCACTGATTTCGCCCTCCTCTCCTTAGAACCCATAGAGGAGCATGTAGGGGGAACAACACAATGATCATTGATTTCTCCCCCTCCTCTCCTATGACATATTGAGGCACATGTAGAGGGACACAACACAATGGTTATTGATTTTTCCCTCCTCTCCTTAGAACCTATTGAGGAGCATGTAGGGGGCACAACACAATGATCATTGATTTCTCCCCCTCTCCTTAGAACCCACTGAGGAGCATGTAGGGGGACACAACACAAGGATCATTGATTTCTCCCTTCCTCTCCTTAGAACCCATTGAGGAGCATGTGGGGGACACAACACAGTGATCACTGATTTCTCCCTCCTCTCCTTAGAACCCATTGAGGATCATGTAGGGGGACACAACACAATGATCATTGATTCCCCTCCCCCTCTCCTTAGAACCCATTGAGGAGCATGTAGGGGGACACAACACAATGATCATTGATTTCTCCCCTCCTCTCAGAACCTATTGAGGAGCATGTAGGGGGACACAACACAATAATCACTGATTTCTCCCCCTCTCCTTAGAACCCATTGAGGAGCATGTAGGGGACACAGTACAATGATCACTGATTTCTCCCCTCTCCTTAGAACTCATTAAGGAGCATGTAGGGGGACACAACACAATGATAACTGATTTCTCCCCCCCCCCTTAGAACCCATTGAGTAGCATGTAGGGGGACACAACACAATGGTCATTCATTTCTCCCCCCCCCTCCTCTCCTTAGAACCCATTGAGGAGCATGTAGGGGGACACAACACAATGGTCATTGATTTCTCCCCTCCTCTCAGAACCTATTGAGGAGCATGTAGGGGGACACAACACAATAATCACTGATTTCTCCCCCTCTCCTTAGAACCCATTGAGGAGCATGTAGGGGACACAGTACAATGATCACTGATTTCTCCCCTCTCCTTAGAACTCATTAAGGAGCATGTAGGGGGACACAACACAATGATAACTGATTTCTCCCCCCCCCCCCTTAGAACCCATTGAGTAGCATGTAGGGGGACACAACACAATGGTCATTCATTTCTCCCCCCCCCCCCCCCCTCCTCTCCTTAGAACCCATTGAGGAGCATGTAGAACCACAGAACACAATGAAGGAACAGAAGACAATTATCATTGATTTCCCTCACCCCATCCTCCACAGAACATGGAGGGAGGGTGTGGGGTAGGGGGGCAATGATCATTGATTTCCCCTAGGGGGACACAACACAAGGATCATTGATTTCTCCCCTCGTCTCCTTAGAAACCATTGAGGAGCATGTGGGGACACAACACAGTGATCACTGATTTCGCCCTCCTCTCCTTAGAACCCATAGAGGAGCATGTAGGGGGAACAACACAATGATCATTGATTTCTCCCCCTCTCCTTAGAACCCACTGAGGAGCATGTAGGGGGACACAACACAAGGATCATTGATTTCTCCCTTCCTCTCCTTAGAACCCATTGAGGAGCATGTGGGGGACACAACACAGTGATCACTGATTTCTCCCTCCTCTCCTTAGAACCCATTGAGGATCATGTAGGGGGACACAACACAATGATCATTGATTCCCCTCCCCCTCTCCTTAGAACCCATTGAGGAGCATGTAGGGGGACACAACACAATGATCATTGATTTCTCCCCTCCTCTCAGAACCTATTGAGGAGCATGTAGGGGGACACAACACAATAATCACTGATTTCTCCCCCTCTCCTTAGAACCCATTGAGGAGCATGTAGGGGACACAGTACAATGATCACTGATTTCTCCCCTCTCCTTAGAACTCATTAAGGAGCATGTAGGGGGACACAACACAATGATAACTGATTTCTCCCCCCCCCTTAGAACCCATTGAGTAGCATGTAGGGGGACACAACACAATGGTCATTCATTTCTCCCCCCCCCCCTCCTCTCCTTAGAACCCATTGAGGAGCATGTAGGGGGACACAACACAATGGTCATTGATTTCTCCCCTCCTCTCAGAACCTATTGAGGAGCATGTAGGGGGACACAACACAATAATCACTGATTTCTCCCCCTCTCCTTAGAACCCATTGAGGAGCATGTAGGGGACACAGTACAATGATCACTGATTTCTCCCCTCTCCTTAGAACTCATTAAGGAGCATGTAGGGGGACACAACACAATGATAACTGATTTCTCCCCCCCCCCTTAGAACCCATTGAGTAGCATGTAGGGGGACACAACACAATGGTCATTCATTTCTCCCCCCCCCCCCCCCCCTCCTCTCCTTAGAACCCATTGAGGAGCATGTAGAACCACAGAACACAATGAAGGAACAGAAGACAATTATCATTGATTTCCCTCACCCCATCCTCCACAGAACATGGAGGGAGGGTGTGGGGTAGGGGGGCAATGATCATTGATTTCCCCTAGGGGGACACAACACAAGGATCATTGATTTCTCCCCTCGTCTCCTTAGAAACCATTGAGGAGCATGTGGGGACACAACACAGTGATCACTGATTTCGCCCTCCTCTCCTTAGAACCCATAGAGGAGCATGTAGGGGGAACAACACAATGATCATTGATTTCTCCCCCTCCTCTCCTATGACATATTGAGGCACATGTAGAGGGACACAACACAATGGTTATTGATTTTTCCCTCCTCTCCTTAGAACCTATTGAGGAGCATGTAGGGGGCACAACACAGTGATCACTGATTTCTCCCTCCTCTCCTTAGAACCCATTGAGGATCATGTAGGGGGACACAACACAATGATCATTGATTCCCCTCCCCCTCTCCTTAGAACCCATTGAGGAGCATGTAGGGGGACACAACACAATGATCATTGATTTCTCCCCCTCTCCTTAGAACCCATTGAGGAGCATGTAGGGGGACACAACACAATGATCATTGATTTCTCCCCCCTCTCCTTAGAACCCATTGAGGAGCATGTAGGGGGCACAACACAATGATCATTGATTTCTCCCCCTCTCCTTAGAACCCACTGAGGAGCATGTAGGGGGACACAACACAATGATCATTGATTTCTCCCTCCTTTCCTTAGAACCCATTCAGGAGCATGTAGGGAGACACAACACAATGGTCATTGATTTATCCCCCCTCTCCTTAGAACCCACTGAGGAGCATGTAGGGGGACACAACACAATGATCATTGATTTCTCCCCCTCTCCTTAGAACCCATTGAGGAGCATGTAGGGGAACACAACACAGTGATCATTGATTTCTCCCCTTCTCCTTAGAACCCATTGAGGAGCATGTAGGGAGAAAAAACGCAATGGTCATTGATTTCTCCCCCCCTCTCCTCAGAACCCATTGAGGAGCATGTAGGGGGACACAACACAATGGTCATTGATTTTGCCCCCCCCCCCCTCCTCTCCTTAGAACCCATTGAGAAGTATGTAGGGGGACACAACACAATGATCATTGATTTCTTCCCCCTCGCCTTAGAACCCATTGAGGAGCATGTAGGGGGACACAACACAATGATCATTGATTTCTCCCCCTCTCCTTAGAACCCATTGAGGAGCATGTAGGGGGACACAACACAATGATCATTGATTTCTCCCCCCTCTCCTTAGAACCCATTGAGGAGCATGTAGGGGGCACAACACAATGATCATTGATTTCTCCCCCTCTCCTTAGAACCCACTGAGGAGCATGTAGGGGGACACAACACAATGATCATTGATTTCTCCCTCCTTTCCTTAGAACCCATTCAGGAGCATGTAGGGAGACACAACACAATGGTCATTGATTTATCCCCCCTCTCCTTAGAACCCACTGAGGAGCATGTAGGGGGACACAACACAATGATCATTGATTTCTCCCCCTCTCCTTAGAACCCATTGAGGAGCATGTAGGGGAACACAACACAATGATCATTGATTTCTCCCCCTCCTCTCCTATGACATATTGAGGCGCATATAGGTGGACACAACACAATGGTTATTGATTTTTCTCTCCTCTCCTTAGAACCCATTGAGGAGCATGTAGGGGGCACAACACAATGATCATTGATTTCTCCCCCTTTCCTTAGAACCCATTGAGGAGCATGTAGGGGACACAACACAATGATCATTGATTTCTCACCCTCCTCTCCTATGACATATTGAGGCGCATATAGGTGGACACAACACAATGGTTATTGATTTTTCCCTCCTCTCCTTAGAACCCATTGAGGAGCATGTAGGGGGCACAACACAATGATCATTGATTTCTCCCCCTCTCCTTAGAACCCACTGAGGAGCATGTAGGGGGACACAACACAAGGATCATTGATTTCTCCCCTCCTCTCCTTAGAACCCATTCAGGAGCATGTGAGGGACACAACACAATGATCACTGATTTCTCCCCCTCTCCTTAGAACCCATTGAGGAGCATGTAGGGGGACACAACACAATGATCATTGATTTCTCCCCTCCTCTCCTTAGAACCCATTGAGGAGCATGTGGGGGACACAACACAATGTTCACTGATTTCTCCCCCCTCTCCTTAGAACACATTGAGGAGCATGTAGGGGGCACAACACAATGATCATTGATTTCTCCCCCTCTCCTTAGAACCCATTGAGGAGCATGTAGGGAGAAACAACACGATGGTCATTGATTTCTCCCCCTCTCCTTAGAACCCATTGAGGAGCATGTAGGGGACAACACAGTGTTCATTGATTTCTCCCCCCCTCTCCTTAGAACCCATTGAGGAGCATGTAGGGGGACACAACACAATGCTCATTGATTTCTCCCCTCTCTCTTTAGAACCCATGAGGAGCATGTAGGGAGACACAACACAATGGTCATTGATTTCTCCCCCTCTCCTTAGACCCCATTGAGGAGCATGTAGGGGGACACAACACAATGGTCATTGATTTTGCCCCCCCCCCCCCTCCTCTCCTTAGAACCCATTGAGAAGTATGTAGGGGGACACAACACAATGATCATTGATTTCTCCCCTCTCTCCTTAGAACCTATGAGGAGCATGTAGGGAGACACAACACAATGGTCATTGATTTCTCCCCTCTCCTGAGAACCCATTGAGGAGCATGTAGGGGGACACAACACAGTGATCATTGATTTCTCCCCCTCTCCTTAGAACCCATTGAGGAGCATGTAGGGAGAAACAACGCAACGGTCACTGATTTCTCCCCCCCTCTCCTTAGAACCCATTGAGGAGCATGTAGGGGGACACAACACAATGGTCATTGATTTTGCCCCCCCCCCTCCTCTCCTTGGAACCCATTGAGAAGTATGTAGGGGGACACAACACAATGATCATTGATTTCTCCCCCCTCGCCTTAGAACCCATTGAGGAGCATGTAGGGGGACACAACACAATGATCATTGATTTCTCCCCCTCTCCTTAGAACCCATTGAGGAGCATGTAGGGGGACACAACACAATGATCATTGATTTCTCCCCCCTCTCCTTAGAACCCATTGAGGAGCATGTAGGGGGCACAACACAATGATCATTGATTTCTCCCCCTCTCCTTAGAACCCACTGAGGAGCATGTAGGGGGACACAACACAATGATCATTGATTTCTCCCTCCTTTCCTTAGAACCCATTCAGGAGCATGTAGGGAGACACAACACAATGGTCATTGATTTATCCCCCCTCTCCTTAGAACCCATTGAGGAGCATGTAGGGGGACACAACACAATGATCATTGATTTCCCCCCCCCCCCCTCTCCTTAGAACCCATTGAGGAGCATGTAGGGGAACACAACACAATGATCATTGATTTCTCCCCCTCCTCTCCTATGACATATTGAGGCGCATATAGGTGGACACAACACAATGGTTATTGATTTTTCTCTCCTCTCCCTAGAACCCATTGAGGAGCATGTAGGGGGCACAACACAATGATCATTGATTTCTCCCCCTCTCCTTAGAACCCATTGAGGAGCATGTAGGGGACACAACACAATGATCATTGATTTCTCACCCTCCTCTCCTATGACATATTGAGGCGCATATAGGTGGACACAACACAATGGTTATTGATTTTTCCCTCCTCTCCTTAGAACCCACTGAGGAGCATGTAGGGGGCACAACACAATGATCATTGATTTCTCCCCCTCTCCTTAGAACCCACTGAGGAGCATGTAGGGGGACACAACACAAGGATCATTGATTTCTCCCCTCCTCTCCTTAGAACCCATTCAGGAGCATGTAGGGAGACACAACACAATGGTCATTGATTTATCCCCCCTCTCCTTAGAACCCATTGAGGATCATGTAGGGGGACACAACACTATGATCATTGATTTCTCCCCCTCTCCTTAGAACCCATTGAGGAGCATGTAGGGGGACACAACACAATCATCATTGATTTCTCTCCCTTCTCCACAGAGCACAGTGAATGTGATGTGAGGGACGACAAAAGAAAATGAACATTGATTTCTGCTCCCACCCATCCTCTACGGAATACAGTGGGGGCTTATTAGAATTGTTAATGAGGTACTGCAGTGTAGCTAATTTAATAATAATAATCATAATATACACATTTATATAGCACCAAAATTATAGTTCAGAAGATGTAGAACCATATTCTAAGGCTCTGTACATGTTACTGAGCTTGTGCAAATATACAAACGGAATATAGACAGTATCTTACAGTCCACAACATCACTTATAATCTTTTTGAAACAGGTATATTTTGAAATCTTTCTTGAAAAGGTTGACATTTCACAGTCTTTTTAGGTGTTCTGGTAAATTATTCCACAAGTGAGGGCCCACAAATGAGAATGACCTATCTCCAAATGTCTTACACCTATGTTTTGGAACATGTAGCAGAATTTTACCACTGGACCTCAGGTTGTATTGACACACATTCTTGGTATTAAGGAGTTCTTCTAAGTAGGCTGGTGACATGTTGTTTTGTGTCTTAAAAACTAATAATAAAGTTTTGAAAATTATTCTGTACCTGACTGGCAGCCAGTGCATATCCCTCAGAACAAGAGTGATGTGTTGAGATCGTGATACCCTGCATACCACTTGGGTTGATGCATTTAGTACCATCTGCAGGCGTGAGTAATGATATTGTAGAAGCTTGAACAGTAAGGCATTACAATAATCCAAATGTGAAGTTACAAAGGCATGAACTTGGGTTTTTGTGGAGTCTTTTTTGAGGAACTGTCTTATCTGTTTTACTTTGTATAGACCCCTGAACGCCTTATTGCACATATTTGGTAGAGTCGAAGAAGGCACCAAGATTACATACACTGTTACTTGCACTGATGGTGGAATCTCCTACCTTCACTGAATTGATGTCAACTTTAGTGAGTTGCTGTCGTGAAACAAGTATTAGGAATTCTGTCTTTTCATCATTTATCATTAATTTGTTTAAAACCATCCATGTGCGAATGTCCGAAATACATGATTCAATAGTTTCTAGAGCTTTAACACTATTCAGTAGAATTGTTAATGAGGTACTACAGTATAACTAATTTAACACCACTCAAAAGAATTGTTAATGAGGTACTACAGTGTAACCCATTTAACATTATTGTATAGAATTATTAATGAAGTAGACACAATGTAACTAATTTTGCACTATTGAATAGAACCTTTAATGAGGTATTACAGTGTAATTAATTTAAAACTATTCAATAGAACTTTTAATGGGGTACTGCTGTATAACTAATTTAATGCTATTCAATAGAATTGTTAACGAGATACTATAGTGTGACAAATTTAACACCATTCACTACAATTGTTAATGAGAAGATACTACAGTGTAACTAATGCAACATGATTCAATACAATTGTTAATGAGATACTAGAGTGTAATTAATTTAACACAATTCAATAGAATTGTTAATGAGGTACTACAGTGTAACTAATTTAACACCATTCAATACAATTGTTAATGAGATACTACAGTGTAACTAATTTAACACGATTCAATACAATTGTTAATGAGATACTACAGTGTAACTAATTTAACACCATTCAATAGAATTGTTAATGAGATACTAGAGTGTAACTAATTTAATACCATTCAATAGAATTGTTAATGAGATACTAGAGTGTAATTAATTTAACACGATTCAATAGAATTGTTAATGAGGTACTACAGTGTAACTAATTTAACACGATTCAATAGAATTGTTAATGAGATACCCAGGTGTAACTAATTGAACACCATTCAATAGAATTGTTAATGAGATACTACAGTGTAACTAATTTAACACCATTCAATAGAATTGTTAATGAGGTACTACAGTGTAACTAATTTAATACCATTCAGTAGAATTGTTAATGAGGTACTACAGTGTAACTAATGCAACACCATTCAATAGAATTGTTAATGAGATACTCAGGTGTAACTAATTGAACACCATTCAATAGAATTGTTAATGAGGTACTACAGTATAACTAATTTAACACTATTGTATAGAATTGTTAATGAGGTACACACACAATGTAATTAATTTAAAACTATTCAATAGAATTGTTAATAAGGTACTACAGTGTAATTAATTTAACTCTATTCAATGAGAATTGTTAATGAGTCACTACTGTGTAATGAATACAACACTGTTCAATAGAATTGTTAATGAGGTAATACTGTGTAACTCATTAAACATTATTCAATAGAATTGTTAATGAGATACTACAGTTTAACTAATTTAACTCTTTTCAATAGAATTGTTAATGAGATACTGCAATGTAACTAATTTTATTCAATGAAATTTTGAATATGTCACTGTGATGTAACTAATTTAATATTATTCAATAGAATTTTGTACCTGTGGAACTCCAGGAAGTGAAGCAGTGCTTGTTTACTGTGGTGAACGAGCTCTGTTTTACTGATAAAATAAGACCCAGTCACTAATACTTGGGGTGGAAGTTCTGTAAAATGTGAAACATTGGTTTAAATGATTGACTAAATGTGACTTTTTTATCTCCACGTTGAGGTCATGATTATCCATTGTACAGAACTATGTGACCTTAAAACACCATTAAATAAATAGAATTTTGAATATGACACTGCAGTGTTCTGTTTTGTTAATAGTTTAAACATGTCAATTTGGAGGAATATTTTTTTTCTCCCCATGAGAACACCAGAAAGTGGAGCAGCACTTGTTTACTGTGGTTAGCAAGTGCTGTTTTACTGTTAAAATAGGCCCTGGTAACCAGTGCCTGGGTGGAACTTTCCTAAAATGGGCAATATGGGTATAAACAATCGTCTGGTGTTTACTATCCATGTTGAGAATAGGATTAGCCATTGTGTAGTCTGGTGTTTACTATCCATGTTGAGAATAGGATTAGCCATTGTCTGGTCTTGACTATCTATGTTGAGAATAGGACTAGCCATTGTCTGGTCTTGACTATCCATGTTGAGAATAGGATTAGCCATTGTGTACAAATATATCAATTAAATACCAATAAATAAATAAATATCAATTTTTTTCAGGAATAAGAATGTGGTTTCGTATGTCACCTCTCCAAAAAAATGGACTCCTCATGTTTGCTGCATCTCCAGGAGCACAAGACGAATTTTTCTCCTTACAGTTTAAAGGTGGCCGGCCATGGTTTGTGTATGATCCACAAGGTAAGAATATCAGGCCATGGTTTGTGTATGATCCACAAGGTAAGAATATCAGGCCATGGTTTGTGTATGATCCACAATGTAAGAATATCAGGCCATGGTTTGTGCATGAACTACAAGGTAAGAATATCAGGCCATGGTTTGTGTATGAACCACAAGGTAAGAATATCAGGCTATGGTTTGTGTATGATCCACACGGTAAGAATATAAGGCCATGGTTTGTGTATGATCCACAATTCAAGAATATCAGGCCATGGTTTGTGTATGAACCACAAGGTAAGAATATCAAGCCATGGTTTGTGTATGAACCACAAGGTAAGAATATCGGGCCATGGCTTGTGTATGATCCACAAGGTAAGAATATCAGGCCATGGTTTGTGTATGATCCACACGGTAAGAATATCAGGCCATGGTTTGTGTATGATCCACAATGTAAGAATATCAGGCCATGGTTTGTGTATGAACCACAATGTAAGAATATCAAGCAATGGTTTGTGTATGATCCCCTGGGTAAGAATATCGGGCTATGGTTTGTGTATGAACCACAATGTAAGAATATCAAGCAATGGTTTGTGTATGATCCACTAGGTAAGAATATCAGGCCATGGTTTGTGTATGATCCACAAGGTAAGACTATCAGGCCATGGTTTGTGTATGATCCACAATGTAAGAATATCAGGCCATGGCTTGTGTATGAACCACAAGGTAAGAATATCGGGCCATGGCTTGTGTATGATCCACAAGGTAAGAATATCAAGCCATGGTTTGTGTATGATCCACAATGTAAGAATATCAAGCAATGGTTTGTGTATGATCCACAATGTAAGAATATCAAGCAATGGTTTGTGTATGATCCACAAGGTAAGAATATCAAGCCATGGTTTGTGTATGAACCACAAGGTAAGAATATCGGGCCATGGTTTGTGTATGATCCACAATGTAAGAATATCAAGCAATGGTTTGTGTATGATCCACAATGTAAGAATATCAAGCAATGGTTTGTGTATGATTCACAATGTAAGAATATCAAGCAATGGTTTGTGTATGATCCACAATGTAAGAATATCAGGCCATGGTTTATGTATGATCCACACGGTAAGACCATCAGGCCATGGTTTGTGTATGATCCACTAGGTAAGAATATCGGGCCATGGTTTGTGTATGATCCACAAGATAAGAATATCAGGCCATGGTTTGTGTATGAACCACAAGATAAGAATATAAGGCCATGGTTTGTGTATGATCCACAATGTAAGAATATCGGGCCATGGTTTGTGTATGATCCACTAGGTAAGAATATCGGGCCATGGTTTGTGTATGATCCACAATGTAAGAATATCAGGCCATGGTTTGTGTATGAACCACAAGGTAAGAATATCAAGCCATGGTTTGTGTATGAACCACAAGGTAAGAATATCGGGCCATGGCTTGTGTATGATCCACAAGGTAAGAATATCAGGCCATGGTTTATGTAAGAACCACAAGGTAAGAATATCGGGCCATGGTTTGTGTATGATCCACAGGGTAAGACTATCAGGCCATGGTTTGTGTATGATCCACAAGGTAAGAATATTGGGCCATGGTTTGTGTATGATCCACAATGTAAGAATATCAAGCAATGGTTTGTGTATGATCCACAATGTAAGAATATCAAGCAATGGTTTGTGTATGATCCACAATGTAAGAATATCAGGCCATGGTTTGTGTATGATCCACAATGTAAGAATATCAGGCCATGGTTTATGTATGATCCACACGGTAAGACCATCAGGCCATGGTTTGTGTATGATCCACTAGGTAAGAATATCGGGCCATGGTTTGTGTATGATCCACAAGATAAGAATATCAGGCCATGGTTTGTGTATGAACCACAAGATAAGAATATAAGGCCATGGTTTGTGTATGATCCACAATGTAAGAATATCGGGCCATGGTTTGTGTATGATCCACTAGGTAAGAATATCGGGCCATGGTTTGTGTACGATCCACAATGTAAGAATATCAGGCCATGGTTTGTGTATGAACCACAAGGTAAGAATATCAAGCCATGGTTTGTGTATGAACCACAAGGTAAGAATATCGGGCCATGGCATGTGTATAATCCACAAGGTAAGAATATCAGGCCATGGTTTATGTAAGAACCACAAGGTAAGAATATCGGGCCATGGTTTGTGTATGATCCACAGGGTAAGACTATCAGGCCATGGTTTGTGTATGATCCACAAGGTAAGAATATTGGGCCATGGTTTGTGTATGATCCACAATGTAAGAATATCGGGCCATGGTTTGTGTATGAACCACAAGATAAGAATATAAGGCCATGGTTTGTGTATGATCCACAAGGTAAGAATATCAGGACATGGTTTGTGTATGAACCACAAGGTAAGAATATCAGGCCATTGTTTGTGTATGAACCACAAGGTAAGAATAGCAGGCCATGGTTTGTGTGTGATCCACAAGGTAAGAATATTGGACCAGGGTTTGTGTATGATCCACAAGGTAAAAATATCAGGCCATGGTTTGTGTATGATCCACAAGGTAAGAATATCAGGCCATGGCTTGTGTATGATCCACAAACTAAGAATATCAGGCCATGATTTGTGTATGATCCACCAGGTAAGAATATTAGGCCATGGTTTGTGTATGATCCACAAGGTAAGAATATCAGGCCATGGTTTGTGTACGATCCACAAGATAAGAATATCAGTCCATGGTTTGTGTATGATCCACCAGGTAAGAATATCAAGCCATGGTTTGTGTATGATCCACCAAGTAAGAATATCAAGCCATGGTTTGTGTATGATCCACCAGGTAAGAATATCAGGCCAAGATAATTGCTTTGGCACTGAATTGAGAACAAATAAATCTAAACTACCATACAGAGGTAATGTAATAATTAAATCTTTATCAAGCTACCGAGCTGCCATACAGAGGTGGTGTAATGATTAAATCTTTATCAAGCTATCATACAGAAATGATGTAACAATTAAATCCTAATCAAGCTATCATACAGAAGTGATGTAATAATTAAATATTAACCAAACTATCATACAGAAGTGATGTAACAATTAAATCTTAAGCTATCATACAGAAGTGATGTAACAATTAAATCTTCATCAAACTATCATACAGAAGTGGTGTAACAATTAAATCTTAACCAAGCTATCATACAGAAATGATGTACCAATTAAATCTTAATCAAGCTATCATACCGAAGTGATGTAGCAACTAAATATTAATCAAACTATCATCCAGAAGTGATGTAACAATTAAATCTTTATCAAGGTAATGTAGAGAAGTCATGTAACAATTAAATCTTAACCAGGCTATCATACAGAAGTCATGTAACAATTAAATCTTAATCAAGCTATCATACAGAAGTGATGTAACAATTAAATCTTTATCAAGGTAATGTAGAGAAGTGATGTAACAATTAAATCTTAAGCAGACTATTAAGCTATCATGCAGAAGTGATGTAACAATTAAATATTAATTTAACTAGAATATTATGGTGTGTTTACACTTGGAATATTATGGTGTGTTTGCATCTAGATATTATGGTGTGTTTACATGAACAATATTATGATGTGTTTACATCTAGATATTATGGTTTGTTTACATCTAGAATATTATGGTGTGTTTACATCTAGAATATTATGATGTGTTTACATCTAGATATTATGGTTTGTTTACACATAGATATTATGGTGTGTTTACATCTAGAATATTATGGAGTGTTTACACTTAGAATATTATGGTGTGTTTACAATTGGAATATTATGGTGTGTTTACACTTGGAATATTATGGTGTGTTTACATCTAGAATATTATGGTGTGTATGCATCTAGATATTATGGTGTGTTACACTTGGAATATTATGGTGTGCTTACACTTGGAATATTATGGTGTGTTTACAATTGGAATATTATGTTGTGTTTACGCTTGGAATATTATGGTGCATTTACAGTTGGAATATTGTGGTGTGTTTACACTTGGAATATTATGGTGTGTTTACACTTGGAATATTATGGTGTGTTTACATCTAGACTATTATGGTGAGTTTACATCTAGAATATTATGGTGTGTTTACATCTAGAATATTATGGTGTGTTTACATCTAGAATATTATGGTGTGTTTACATCTAGAATATTATGGTGTGTTTACATCTAGAATATTATGGTGTGTGTACACTTGGAATATTATGGTGTGTTTACACTTGGAATATCGTGGTGTGTTTACACTTGAAATATTATGGTGTGTTTACATCTAGAATATTATGGTGTGTTTTTTACATCTAGAATATTATGGTGCCTTAACATCTAGAATATCATGGTGTGTTTACACTTGGAATGTTATGGTGTGTGTTTACAACTAGAATATGCTGGTGTGTTTACATCTAGAATATTATGGTGTGTTTACATCTAGAATATTATGGTGTGTTTACATCTAGAATATGGTGGTGTGTTTACATCTAGAATATGATGGTGTGTATGCATCTAGATATTATGGTGTGTTCACACTTGGAATGTTATGGTGTGTTTACGTCTAGAATATTATGGTGTGTTTACATCTAGAATATTATGGTGTGTTTACATCTAGAATATTATGGTGTGTTAACATCTAGAATATTATGGTGTGTGTACACTTGGAATATTATGGTGTGTTTACATCTAGAATATTATGGTGTGTTTACATCTAGAATATTATGGTGTGTTAACATCTAGAATCTTATGGTGTGTTTACACTAGGAATATTATGGTGTGTTTACATCTAGAATATTATGGTGTGTGTACACTTGGAATATTATGGTGTGTTTACATCTAGAATATTATGGTATGTTTACATCTAGAATATTATGGTGTGTTAACATCTAGAATATGATGGTGTGTTAACATCTAGAATATTATGGTGTGTTTACACTTGGAATATTATAGTGTGTTTACATCTAGAATATTATGGTGTGTTACATCTAGAATATTATGGTGTGTTAACATCTAGAATATTATGGTGTGTTTACACTTGGAACATTATAGTGTGTTTACATCTAGAATATTATGGTGTGTTTACATCAAGAATATTATAGTGTGTTAACATCTAGAATAGTATGGTGTGTTTACACTTGGAATATTATGGTGTGTTTACATGTAGAATATGATGGTGTGTTTACATCTAGAATATTATGGTGTGTATGTATCTATATATAATGGTGTGTTTACACTTGGGATATTATGGTGTGTTTACACTTGGAATATTATGGTGTGTTTACATCTAGAATATTATAGTGTGTTTACATCTGGAATATTATGGTGTCCTTACATCTAGATATTATGGTATGTTTACACTTGGAATATTATGGTGTGTTTACACTTGGAATATTATGGTGGGTTTTCTCTTGGAATATTATGGTGTGTGTACATCTAGAATATTATGGTGTGTTTACATCTAGAATATTATGGTGTGTTTACAATTGGAATATTATGGTGTGTATGCATCTGAATATTATGGTGGGTTTGCTCTTGGAATATTATGGTGTGTTTACATCTAGAATATAATGGTGTGTTTACATCTAGAATATTATGGTGTGTTTGCATCTAGATATTATGGTGTGTTTACACTTGGAATATTATGATGTGTTTACAATTGGAATATTATGGTGTGTTTACGCTTGGAATATTATGATGTGTTTACACTTGGAATATTATGGTGTGTTTACACTTGGAATATTATGGTGTGTTTACACTTGGAATATTGTGGTGTGTTTACAATTGGAATAGTATGGTGTGTTTACACTTGGAATATTATGGTGTGTTTACATCTACAATATTATGGTGTGTTTACATCTAGAATATTATGGTGTGTATGCATCTAGATATTATGGTGTGTTTACACTTGGAATATTATGGTGTGTTTACAATTGGAATATTATGGTGTATTTACGCTTGGAATATTATGGTGTATTTACACTTGGAATATTATGGTGTGTTTACAATTGAAATATTATGGTGTGTTTACACTTGGAATATTATGGTGTGTTTACACTTGGAATATTGTGGTGTGTTTACAATTGGAATTGTATGGTGTGTTTACACTTGGAATATTATGGTGTGTTCACATCTAGAATATTATGGTGTGTTTACATCTAGAATATTATGGTGCATTTACATCTTGAATATTCTAGTGTGTTTACTTCTAGAATTTTACCGTGTGTTTACATCTAGAACATTATGGTGTATTTACATCTAGAATATTATAGTGTGTTTACATCTAGAATATTATGGTGTGTTTACACTTGGAATATTATGGTGTGTATACATCTAGAATATTATGGCGTGTTTACATGTTGAATTTTTTAGTATATATGACAGTTGTAGAAATCCTATCGAGATCTGTCACTGATTTATTTTTTAGGTGGTGCTGATTTTGTGACTACAACAAACGATGAGGGATTTTATTATAACAAGAATGAATGGCATTATCTCTACCTCAGAAGGAAAGGAAAAGATGCCAATATTTTGATAGATGGCAAGTTTACTGGTAAGTGTTTTTACTCTTAGCCAAAATGTCTTTTAAAATTTGGTGATGCGAATTTCAACATATATGGCTCTTGTGAACATGTAAATTGAACATGTGTAACTTTAGTTTGTTATATTTGTGAGTTGTAAGATGTTAATGCTGTTTATCTTGAAGCAGTTAATAGTGGATTAATATGTACTTTGAAAAGATGCTAGTGTTGTGTCTGTTGCTTCAGTAATAATGCTTTGATATGCATTGTAATAAGGTACTAGTGTTGTTAATCTTCATCCACATTGTATTGCTTTGAGATCTATATTGCGTTGTTAGACTTTTATCATTTATATTACATTCTAGATTGTGTTAGTAAATTCTGTTGTTTATATTACATTCTAGATTGTGTTAGTAAATTCTGTTGTTTATATTACAATCTAGATTGTGATACTAAATTCTGTTGTTTATATTACATTCTAGATTGTGTTAGTAAATTCTGTTGTTTATATTACAATCTAGATTGTGTTAGTAAATTCTGTTGTTTATATTACAATCTAGAGTGTGTTAGTAAATTCTGTTGTTTATATTACATTCTAGATTGTGTTAGTAAATTCTGTTGTTTATATTACATTCTAGATTGTGATAGTAAATTCTGTTGTTTATATTACAATCTAGAGTGTGTTAGTAAATTCTGTTGTTTATATTACAATCTAGATTGTGTTAGTAAATTCTGTTGTTTATATTACATTCTAGATTGTGTTAGTAAATTCTGTTGTTTATATTACAATCTAGATTGTGTTAGTAAATTCTGTTGTTTATATTACAATCTAGATTGTGTAAGTAAATTCTGTTGTTTATATTACATTCTAGATTGTGTTAGTAAATTCTGTTGTTTATATTACATTCTAGATTGTGTTAGTAAATTCTGTTGTTCATATTACAATCTAGATTGTGTTAGTAAATTCTGTTGTTTATATTACATTCTAGATTGTGTTAGTAAATTCTGTTGTTTATATTACATTCTAGATTGTGTTAGTAAATTCTGTTGTTCATATTACAATCTAGATTGTGATAGTAAATTCTGTTGTTTATATTACATTCTAGATTGTGTTAGTAAATTCTGTTGTTTATATTACAATCTAGATTGTGTTAGTAAATTCTGTTGTTTATATTACATTCTAGATTGTGTTAGTAAATTCTGTTGTTTATATTACATTCTAGATTGTGTTAGTAAATTCTGTTGTTTATATTACAATCTAGATTGTGTTAGTAAATTCTGTTGTTTATATTACATTCTAGATTGTGTTAGTAAATTCTGTTGTTTATATTACAATCTAGATTGTGTTAGTAAATTCTGTTGTTTATATTACATTCTAGATTGTGTTAGTAAATTCTGTTGTTTATATTACAATCTAGATTGTGTTAGTAAATTCTGTTGTTTATATTACATTCTAGATTGTGTTAGTAAATTCTGTTGTTTATATTACATTCTAGATTGTGTTAGTAAATTCTGTTGTTTATATTACAATCTAGATTGTGATAGTAAATTCTGTTGTTTCTATTACATTCTAGATTGTGTTAGTAAATTCTGTTGTTTATATTACAATCTAGATTGTGTTAGTAAATTCTGTTGTTTATATTACATTCTAGATTGTGTTAGTAAATTCTGTTGTTTATATTACAATCTAGATTGTGTGAGTAAATTCTGTTTTAACAGAATGATGGAGGGTGTATTATAAATGTGTAGAGGGTATTTGTTTGACAGAATGATGTAGGGTGTATTATAAATGTGTAAAGTGTATCTGTTTAATCGAATGATGGAGGGTGCATTATAAATGTGTAGAGTGTATTTGTTTAACAGAATGATAGAGGGTGCATTATAAATGTGTAGATTGTATTTGTATAACAGAATGATGGAGGGTGTATTATAAATGTGTAGAGGGTATTTGTTTAACAGAATGATGGAGGAAGTGTATTATAAATGTGTAGAGGGTATTTGTTTAACAGAATGATAGAGGGTGTATTATAAATGTGTAGAATGTATTTGTTTAACAGAATGGTGGAGGGTGTATTATAAATGTGTAGAGGGTATTTGTTTAACAGAATGGTGGAGGGTGTATTATAAATGTGTAGAGGGTATTTGTTTAACAGAATGATGGAGGGTGCATTATAAATGTGCAAAGGGTATTTGTTTAACAGAATGATGGAGGGTGTATTATAAATGTGTAGATTGTATTTGTTTAACAGAATGATGGAGGGTGTATTATAAATGTGTAGAGGGTATTGTTTAACAGAATGATGGAGGGTGTATTATAAATGTGTAGAGTGTATTTGTTTAACAGAATGGTGGAGGGTGCATTATAAATGTGTAGATTGTATTTGTATAACAGAATGATGGAGGGTGTATTATAAATGTGTAGAGGGTATTTGTTTAACAGAATGATGGAGGGGGCATTATAAATGTGTAGATTGTATTTGTATAACAGAATGATGGAGGGTGTATTATAAATGTGTAGAGTGTATTTGTTTAACAGAATGATGGAGGGTGCATTATAAATGTGTAGAGGGTATTTGTTTAACAGAATGATGGAGGGTGTATTATAAATGTGTAGAGTGTATTTGTTTAACAGAATGATGGAGGGTGTATTATAAATGTGTAGAGTGTATTTGTTTGACAGAATTATAGAGGGTGAATTATAAATGTGTAGAGGGTATTTGTTTAACAGAATGATGGAGGGTGTATTATAAATGTGTAGAGTGTATTTGTTTGACAGAATTATAGAGGGTGTATTATAAATGTGTAGAGGGTATTTGTTTGACAGAATTATAGAGGGTGTATTATAAATGTGTAGAGGGTATTTGTTTAACAGAATGATGGAGGGTGTATTATAAATGTGTAGAGTGTATTTGTTTGACAGAATTATAGAGGGTGTATTATAAATGTGTAGAGGGTGTTTGTTTAACAGAATGATGGAGGGTGTAATATAAATGTGTAGAGTGTATTGTTTGTTTAACAGAATTATAGAGGGTGTATTATAAATGTGTAGAGGGTATTTGTTTAACAGAATGATGGAGGGTGTATTATAAATGTGTAGAGTGTATTTGTTTAACAGAATGATGGAGGGTGTATTATAAATGTGTAGAGTGTATTTGTTTGACAGAATTATAGAGGGTGTATTATAAATGTGTAGAGGGTATTTGTTTAACAGAATGATGGAGGGTGTATTATAAATGTGTAGAGTGTATTTGTTTGACAGAATTATAGAGGGTGTATTATAAATGTGTAGAGGGTGTTTGTTTAACAGAATGATGGAGGGTGTATTATAAATGTGTAGAGTGTATTTGTTTGACAGAATTATAGAGGGTGTATTATAAATGTGTAGAGGGTGTTTGTTTAACAGAATGATGGAGGGTGTAATATAAATGTGTAGAGGGTATTTGTTTAACAGAATGTTGGAGGATATATAATAAATGTGTATTGTGTATTTCTTTAGCAGAATTATAGAGGGTGTATTATAAATGTGTAGCGGGTATTTCTTTAACAGAATGATAGAGGGTGTATTATAAATGTGTAGAGGGTATTTGTTTATCAGAATGATGGAGGGTGTATTATAAATGTGTAGAGTGTATTTGTTTAACAGAATTATAGAGGGTGTATTATAAATGTGTAGCGGGTATTTCTTTAACAGAATGATAGAGGGTGTATTATAAATGTGTAGAGGGTATTTGTTTATCAGAATGATAGTGCACACCCACGCAGTGGCGTGTGCGCACATAGGTGATGGGTACGTGTCCATGATTTTATAATTTTTCTATATACCATGCAACAGAGTTTGGGGTGCCATCTGGCGGCGTGGCTCTCCCACTGGCAAAAAATCCAGAATCATTGTAACGGATACTTAATTGTTTTGGGCCTTTCAAAGGATATTATGTCAAATATATTGTTGCAGAATGCTGGAAATTATGATAAATAATCAAGTAATGAAGTGACTTTCGAAGTTAGGTAGTTGTTGGCGAGTTAGCTATTATTTGAAAGTTCGAAGTGCCAATGCCGTCCGTTGCCGGTTTCGTCAGATTTGAAGCCCAGTTTCAATTTTAATTGAGAACGTACCGTACACTTCACAAATTGTTGACAACGAATAAAAAATAAAACAAGTGATTTATTGACACTTTTAGTGGGCCTTTTTTCATTTGTGGGGAACTTAGCGCGATTTCCTCAGAAACAGCCGGAGTTCGGATGAATTCAAGTTATGTTGAGTCAAGGTCTGGGGAAATCTTTGTTCTCAAAACACGGGCATGCAGTCTTGTTGTAGTAAAATTTTACAGAAACAGACATGCACGCGAACAGCGATACCTATTCATTTATTTCCTAGATTTTTCTTCACAAGTTCACAGGATCCAGTCTATGAACTATTTTTACCAATGATAAAATACAATGTCAGTTTAAGACTGTCAGAATTACAGTGTAGCGTCCAGCTAATTTTGTGATCCGACGTGTTTTCCTGAAGACTAAATACCAGAATCACTCAGAACTCCAATTTAACTTACATGCACACTTCCTCTGTGTTTTGGTAAACAATGTTTTAATTCCTGGATGCTTTAGGCATTGCAACCAGAATAGAACTGAATTCATCTTCAAACTAGTCAATGTCGCCCTCCTCATCTGACCAACATCTGGAGGTGGGGATTCTGATATTTAGTCTTGAGTGTGTTTCTCCAATTATGGCAAAAAACTTTTAAAAAGCCAAAATACCAACCTCCCCAGAACTGACCTCTAAATAATATTTGGCACTGCACAACAGAATCAATATTTGATGGTTTCAGGTATTTTAATGGTGCTATGAGATAACATATGACCTGCACTGTCATGCTGTTGGAAAAAAATTCAAAAAATCAACGTGTAATGTTTTATCAGAGACATACCATACCAATGACTCAAAGTACCATAATTAAGAAATGTGAGGGATTTAAAAAAAAAAAAATTTGTTAAAATATTGCAAAATATTCACCAAACACAATGTGAAATATCTTAAGAAGCCAGAATGTGATTTAAAAACTATCAGAAATGTGAAATGTAATATCATAAGAGGTTTGTTTTGTGTCAACATCAATTAATTTTATGAATTATATCATAATTTGTGATGAAAGTAGGTATGCTGGGGGTCCAGGGAACACATTCAGGGCTATATTTTACCACATCAATATGTAGAAGAAAATTTGACATAATCTGTTAGGATAAAATGGCACTGTCTATTGATATTGGTGATTTACATAGCTGCAACACCAGTTTTTAAATCAAAATTGACATTCATTTTGTGTGGAGTGGAGAGGGGGTGGGGGTGGTGAACATCACTCTTTCTCTTGCAGTATGGTTAAATGAAACAGATTTTTCCCCAAACTATTGTCTGCTAATGCAGATTTTAGTTTTATTTTGGGATTGGGCTAGTTTTTAAAGAAAGCAGTGAATTCTTATGCAAAAATGACTCTTTTATCAAATGAAAGAGAAAATGTATCTTTGGAAGGATAAGAATGTAGGTTAAAATCCCCCCCTACAAAAAATACCCCCAATCATTTTTAAACACTTAGCAAAAATTCCTCCAACAGTTTTTGAGTAGTACCACATTCTCTCACATTATTTTAAGAGCAGTACAAAAATCCCCCACCCGGCCTCTTACACCAAAAGATTAAAAGGCAGTCCAAAAGGATTTAAAAACTTAGGTATTTAATTTGTAAATTACATAAACGCTCATCACTATTTACAAGAAAACATGCCTCAATAACTATTTATCAACACAGTTATTTAGTTATTGGAGTTTAAGGACACTTTCAACATCCAGTGTCACCTCGTGTTGGACAGTTTTATGGGTGGAGGAAACTAAAGTGCACTGAGAGAACCACCTGGCAACAGTGAGCAATTATCCAACATGCTAACTCCACACAAGCAAAGTTAGCATTGATTGAAGCGACAAGTGCTCGGCCTCAATTGGTAAAAAGCTTTGGACATTTTTGTATGGCTTTAAATATACATGTACTTCTAAAAAATTAGGGAGGTGGGGGGGGGGGGGAGGTTGTTCACCAGAAATTATGGAGGGAGGAATTTCTGTTTACCTGAAAAAAACATGGGGGGGATATTTGCGCATTGTGTGAAAATGATTGGGGGGGGGGGATTTTTGCGCATTGTGTGAAAATGATTGGGGGGGGATTTTTGTCAGGGAAAGGTTTTGTAGGTTACCCTTCGAAAGGTTTGGTTTGATTATAGGAAATAAGTACATGTACATTGTAAATGTACATTATTTTGGCTTCCAACACTGATTTAATTATATTTTTTTGGATATTACACATATTTCACTTTTAAATGTTCATTCGAGAACCACAGACTGAATAATACTGTTTTATTTTTGGAAAAGTTATATTTTTGTCACAGTCTGCAATAAAGGCCATATATTGCCAAAAATAATGCAGTTAAATGCATCTTGAGCAAGTGTGGCATCCAGAACTGAGAAGCACACTATAACCTCTGGCAAATGACAAATACATGTACACATGTAACCACCTTTTTTACCCTATTAACACATCTAATGAAACCATGCTTTCCCCTCATTGTACTTGTGAAAGAGGGGATTCCAATTATATTCCAATCCTCTCCCAAATCACCATCCAAACATTTAGCCAGAAAACACATACTTTACTTGTATTCGCTGAACAAGCTCATTCCAATAAGGGTGTCACTTGTATTCGCCCATACTTCACTTGTATTCGCTGAACAAGCTCATTCCAATAAGGGGGCATAAGCTATGTTTTTGATGCCAAAAAATGCAAAAAAAAATTAATATTGAATGGCAATTTTGGTGAATGGTGCTAGCCGGTTTTGGCCATTACATTGAGTGAATGATTAATAGAAGCTTTCTCCATTTTATGATGTTAACCCTTTACCTCACATGAAAAGAAGATAGCACTTTTGAATAACTAATTTCTTTTCATTTTTTTGCGTCAAAAACATAGTTATGACCCTACTGGATTGAGCTGAATGAGCTCATTCCAATGAAGGGTCATAAGCTATGATTTTGGTGCAAAAATAATGAACATTGAATGGCTGTTTCGGTGAATGGTGCTAGCCTGTTTTGGCCATTACATTGAGTGAGTGATTAAAAATGTTGAAAAACAATTTTTTCATTCACAGAGTATTTTGGAACATAAATTTGGGGAAAGGGGGTGGGGGTACAGTGGGAACAGTAACAAAGTTGCAAATGTGAATGAATGGCTTCTGTGCACAGCTACCAATATAGTAGTCTGATACTAGTGCTGTTGGTCCCCATGTTATAGCACAAAACTGCATTGACAATTGTCCCTCTACCACCCATACTAAACCCTTCAGCTGATGAGAAGTTAACAGCATGCACTCTCAGTTTCCTATGATTTGCTTTAGTACTGCAGCACTCAGGGTTCACTGAGTTTTTTTCTGTTTTGATAACCCTGTCCTGACTCTTCTCACTATATTTTTCATTGTATGTCAGTCAGTATTCCTATGTACATGTAGAATGTCACTTTCAAAATATGTGATTGCATGTCTGTCTGTCCATTATACCATTCCTATGTACATGTAGACTGTCTCTTTCAAGATATGTGATTGCATGTCTGTCTGTCCATCATGCAAAGTGTTGGTTTGTTTCCATTTGCACAGTTCTACATTTTCAATAACTGGCAATTGACCCCCCCCCCCCCACACACACACACACCCATACACACACATACACAAATATATTAAACATAAAAGAGCACTACATTCATGAAGCAAATATCTGAGTCATCCTCACTGGATACTAGGCATGCATGAATTTTCCCTAATTTCACTCTTTTTATCAGAATGGGTGCCTGCGGGAATTAAATCCAAGGTTGTAAATGAGCCCTTGTGGGTACATGTACTTGTAGGACATGCACATCAGTATAGAATCAATATTTGATGGTTTTAGGCATTTTAACAGTGCTATGCTATAACATAGGAGCAGTGCTCAGCTGGTCACGCTGTTGGAAAAAATCAGTGTTTAATGTTGTGTCAGTGCCATACCAATGACTCTAGGTGTCTTAACTGAGAAAGTGAGGCTTTTTTCACAAGAATGGCAAAACATTCATCAAGCGCAATGTGAAATATCTTCAGAAGCCAGAATGTGATTTAGGAATTATCACAAATGAGAAATTTAATATCACAGCGGTTTGTTATATGTCAACATCAGTTAATTTGTGAATTTTATCCTAGTTTTTGATAAAAAGGGGCATACTAGGGGGACACCTTCAGGGCTATATTTTGCCACATCAGTATGTAGAGAAAATTTGACATCAGTTGTTAGGACAAAATGGTACTGTCTATTGATATTGGTGAATTATATAGTTTGCAACCCCAATTTTTGAATCAAAATTGACATTTATATGGTTTCATGGGGTTGGAACACCACTCTTTGCCTTGCTGTTTGGTTAAAGGAGACAATGTTTTCCTCAAAGTATTACATGCTGATGCAGATTTTAGTTTCATTTGGGGATTGGGTTAGTTTTCAAAAAAATCTACATGAATTCCTTTAGGTAACGGCAAAACAGAGTAGAAAAATGTATTGGAGGCAACAGCAGTTTTTAAGCCATTTGACACAGTTTGGACAGTTTTCTTTAAAAGAACAAATTTCCCATGTTTTTAAGTCAGTGGAAGCCAAAAGTTGAATTCTCATGCAGAAATGACTCTTTTGTCACATGAAAGAGGTAAAATGTATCTTTGATAGGATTGGGGTTGATTAAGGAAATACATAATTTGGCTTCCGAACCTGATTTAATTATTATTTTGAGAGATTATTTCACATTAAAAAATTCATTGGGGTACCACACACCTTACAATACTTTTTTATTGTTTTGAAAAGTATGTTTTTGTCATCATCAGCAATAAGGGCTATATATTGCAAGCAAATTCACATCTTGAGCAGTGTAGCCTCCAGTGGCACACTACAGCCACCAGCAAATGCCAAATAACAACCTATTTTACCCTACATGTACACATGTATTAACAAATGTAATTAAACCATGGTTCCCCATCATAGTATTAGGGGCAGAGGGGGGGGGGGGGGTCCAATCTTCCAACCCCCTTCCAAATCACCATTCATACCCATAGCCAGAAAACCCATATTGCACTTTTATTTACTGGCATTTAGATGTTTGCCTGAATTATACTGTTAACCCTTTACTTACATGTAAAATGAAAAGCTGATTACCCTTGCCTGTAAACTTATTGACTTACTAATTTTTTGTGTCAAAAAATGACTTTTTACACCATTGGAATGACCCCATTCCAATGAGGGGTCATAAGCTATGTGTTTGACACAAAAAAACGAGAAAATAATGAACATGGAATGGCAATACTTGTGATAGCACCAGCAGCTTTTGACCGTTATATTTGGTAAAGGGTTAAAAAGTGTTAAAAAATAATTTCTTCATTCAAAGAGTATTTTAGAACACAAATTTGGGGGTGAGGTACAGTCGAAAAATAACACAATGAAGTTGCAAATGTGAGTGAATGGCATTTGTGCACAGCTACCAGTAAAGTAGTCTAGTACTAAATTTTCCCTCTTATTTGATGCATGCCCCCCCCCCCCCCCCCCTGTTTTGGAGTCGGAAAAAGTTCTCTGAAGGGTTATACTTGACAAAGATATTTGAATCCCAAAATTAAAGAGATGCGATCAAATTTTGTTCAGATCGAGCGTTGTTGTCACGGTTCCCATGTTACAGCACAAAACTACAGTAACAGCTGTGAAATATTGTTCTCTCCTTGAATCAAGTCCCCCCCCCCCCCCATACTGCAGCCTCAGTTGATGAGAAACAATAGGAAAGACTGTACAGTATGTTTTGGAAACTAAAGTCAATCTCATACTCTCTCAGTTTCCTATGATTTGCTTAGGTACTGCAGAACTCAGGGTCCATTGAGGTTTTTTTTCTGTTTGACAATCTTGTCTTGGCTCTTCTAACAAAATTTTTCATTGTATGTCAGTTTTTATTTCTGTGTAGACTTTCAAAACACTAACAAAAACAAATTTTTAAGCAAATATCTCATTCATCCTCCTTGGAGACATATTTTCCACAATTTCACACTTTTTATCAGAATGGGTATTTGTGGGGATTAAATCTAAGGTTGTGAAAGTGCCCTAATGGATACTTGCTGCTCAAGCACAGCACCACAGAATCAATATTGGATGTTTTTAGGCATTTTAACAGTGCTAAGAGATACCACATGAGCAGTATTGGTCAAACTGTTGAAAAAAGCCGTGTTTTATGTTTTTGTCAATTCCATACCAATGACTCTAGGTGCCTTAACTGGGAAAACTGGCTTTTTTAGCTCATCTTGACAAAGTCAAGCTGAGCTAATCTCATCGCTCTCCATCCGTCATCCGTCAACAGGGTTCATACAAAAATTTGCTCTCAAAGTTCAAGGGTTTTTCAAGGGCTTCTTTTTTTTTCAAGGGCTACATATACTATTCAGCTTGTTGTATGAGCTCTAAAAATCTAAGACTCATGTGACACGGATCTGACTTTGGAAGTCAGGAAGTTATTTATTTATTTATTTATTGGTGTTTAAGGTCACATATTTCTGCACAATGGCTAATCATGACCATGACAGTTTTATGGGCGGAGGAAGCCGGAGTACCCGGAGAGAACCACCGAGCAACGGCGAGCAACTGTCAGCTCCTCATTTTACTGACTCCACACGAGCAGGGTTAGCATTGGTTGAAGACAGTGTACCATCAACGTGCAGTACGCCTTAGTACACAGCGTCGCCGTGCCCCCACGTGGGTAATGGTTGGCGTTCCTGAGAGGAAAAACCCCTATTATTTTGGACTCACTAGGTCAAAAGTCAAGGCCACAGTGACCCTGAACATAGTAAATCAAAACAATTGGTTTCCAGATGATAACTTGATAATGGTTCGACCCACGTTCATAACACTTCATAGGTAGGATGGCATCAGTGAGATGAAGAACCCTATTTATTTTTGGACTTGCTAGGTGAAAGGTCAAGGTCACAGTGACCTTCAACATAGTAAATTGTAAACAATTGGTTTCCGGATGCTCACTTGACTACGGTTGAAGCCACATTCATGAAACTTCATAGATAGGTTGGCCTAGGTGAGTGGAATACACCTATTTATCTTGGCCTCGCTAGGTCAAAGGTCAAGGTCACAGTGACACTGAACATAATAAATCGTAAACAATTGGGTTTCCAGATGATAATTTGACAATTGTTCCACCCACATTCATGAAACTTCATAGGTAGGTTGGCATTATTGCAAGAAAGAGCCCTATTTATTTTGGAATCTCCCCGTGGGAACCCCGGGAAGTAAGCAGCTCTTGTTTACTGTGGTAAACCAGTTCCGCTTTACTAGTAAAATAGGACCCAGTCACCAATGCTTGGGGTGAAAGTCCTCTAAAATGGGCAACATGTTGATCAACGATTGACTAAACTTGACTTCATCTCCATGTTGTGTCACGATTAGCCATGGTGCATAAATATGTGACGTTAACCACCAACAAACAAACAAACAATTTTGGAATCTGGAGGTCAAATGTCAAGGTCACAGTGACCCTTCACATAGTAAATTGTAAACAATTAGTTTCCGGATGATAAGATGATAATGATTAAACCCACTTTTTGTACTGACATTGGATCGGTTGATCCTATCGGAATTATTTTTGTTTTTGTGGGGGGGGGGGGGGGGGGGGGGGGAGGGGGGGTGGGTGGGTGCCCCCTCCATGGTCTCCATGGCTGCGCCACCGTCCCCCCACTTGAGCAATCGTGATTAAGTGCCTTGCCCAATGACACAACGCAGCTACCCCTGCTGGGGATCGAACCGTGTATCTCTCGGCTTGATGTTAGTAGTAGATCATGTACCCGATCGACCCACATTGGCCGGATCTCATGTGACGTCCATAGACACATGGCCAGTTACTTCATTTTTGGTTGTCATGATAGCGTGGCGTGAGCGCCATCTTGTGACAAACATCCCCATAGTGATACGTGGTCCTAGTGTGCATGCGCAGCGCGTTTTGTTGAGGTGAGACGAGTGGTACGTCGTCCATTTTGTATATCCGAGGCTGCCATCTTGGTTTCTATGGTAGCACATGTTTGCTATGTGACCCAAAACCTTCTAGTAGGAAAGGGGGTGTGTTCGGAGGGGTGTGTTCGATTGAATAGGAGTAATTTTTAATTACAGCAAACAACCCGACAATCCCTCTTAATAATTCAAAACTACCGACGACGGACTTAGGAAAACCCCCACCTAGGGTTTATAATAGTAGCACGTAGTGCTAAATGAATGATGAGAGGTCTCATGTGGATAAATTGAAGTGAAACTAGAGTACATCGATTTACCACAAACATCCAGCCAATCTCTCTAAACCATCAAAACAACTTTATTTGGCACGGATTCCTCAATACTGGACTTAAAAGAGTAGCATACAGTGCTTTAAGGTGCGTTTCCTGGTATGAGTAATTGTATTTGTTCGAATACTTTGTAAAATTACCCAAATGAATCAAACAGTTCTTTTACTGGTGCGGATTTCCCACTAAATATTCGGTTTCTATCTGTTGTCCCCTAGAATTCTTATTTTTGCCCAACAATAGACACATTCCTTTGTATAAGATTAACTTTATTGTTTCGGATGTGCACCATAGTCTCGGTATATTATCTATCCCGATATTTTCTGTGGTTTATCCTATTTCCTGACCTGTTTTGCCTTTTACTGGTCCCATTTCTGCCTATCCCAGCAGACTATTTTGTCTTGGCTGTCTCTGTTTTTGCCTTTCCTGTGTATAACGAAGTCCTCTATGATCCTCAAACCCAAAATACAATCAAGCAGGGTTAGGTATTATTCGGACGACTCGAATCTTATCGAGCAAATAAGCTTTTGAGCAGTTACTGAAAAAGTCTCTACTCGAACGACTCAAATCCATTGAGCAGATGAGTATCGAAAGAGCGATTTCTTTTACGGCTCTTAATGCTCATCGGGGTATAGGAGAATACCTATGACATGATGATGTAGTACTGTATATACCTGATGATAATTTAGCTCCTAGCATCAGCCCAGTTCTAGACCACTCCATGATCTTCATATCTCTAACACCACTATTACTGATTTTCCCAATATTGCCATCGTCTGTCCTATGATTAGCTTTTACAGTAGTCACCAAATCCCGCAGTCTTCTTCCACTCTTGTGGCCTTGTACCATTACTAGCACTGGTACAGGCTTGCTAACCATCTCAGATTGCTCGAACGACCAGAATCCCATCGAACAAATGAGCCATAGAGTAATTGCCTGAACGAGTGACTCCATGTACGACTATTTTGCTCGTCTAGGTATTGAAGGATGGGAAGGATCTTGAGAACTAACAACGTGATATAATAACTTTAGTTATTGAAATTGACGTACAATCCCGCTTATAATATAGCCTTGGTTTTTGAAAGTGTTGTTAAACCCTAATGAACCTATTTGTCATTGAATTATGATCTCTTGTCAGTTTAAAACATGAAGGTTTGTTTTACTATAGCTTGATTGAAGTTTGATCCTTCCGCAATCTTTCAAAATTTCTCGATTGCCATATTTGTCGCCACAGTAACATATGAACATACATGCGTGGTTCTGTGTTTATTGCATGTCACTGTACAACACGTTTTGGCAAATTGTTATATTTCACATAACCGCTGCTATTTCTGCGATATATACCATCTCTTTCCTGAAAAATCATGCTTGGGGCCTGCAATATTTACTGAAATTAACAATATTGGGTGTGCACCATTACGTTTCACGTATTTTCATATTAGAGGGTGTATTATAAATGTGTAGAGGGTATTTGTTTAACAGAATGGTGGAGGGTGTATTATAAATGTGTAGAGGGTATTTGTTTAACAGAATGATGGAGGGTGTATTATAAATGTGTAGAGTGTATTTGTTTGACAGAATTATAGAGGGTGTATTATAAATGTGTAGAGGGTGTTTGTTTAACAGAATGATGGAGGGTGTAATATAAATGTGTAGAGGGTATTTGTTTAACAGAATGTTGGAGGATATATAATAAATGTGTATTGTGTATTTCTTTAGCAGAATTATAGAGGGTGTATTATAAATGTGTAGCGGGTATTTCTTTAACAGAATGATAGAGGGTGTATTATAAATGTGTAGAGTGTATTTGTTTAACAGAATGATGGAGGGTGTATTATAAATGTGTAGAGTGTATTTGTTTAACAGAATGATGGAGGGTGTATTATAAATGTGTAGAGTGTATTTGTTTAACAGAATGATGGAGGGTGTATTATAAATGTGTAGAGTGTATTTGTTTAACAGAATGGTGGAGGGTGTATTATAAATGTGTAGAGGGTATCTGTTTAATCGAATGATGGAGGGTATATTATAAATGTGTAGAGGGTATTTGTTTAACAGAATTATAGAGGGTGTATTATAAATGTGTAGAGTGTATTTGTTTAACAGAATGATGGAGGGTGTATTATAAATGTGTAGAGTGTATTTGTTTAACAGAATGATGGAGGGTGCATTATAAATGTGTAGAGTGTATTTGTTTAACAGAATGATGGAGGGTGCATTATAAATGTGTAGAGTGTATTTGTTTAACAGAATGATGGAGGGTATATTATAAATGTGTAGAGTGTATTTGTTTAACAGAATGATGGAGGGTGTATTATAAATGTGTAGAGTGTATTTGTTTAACAGAATGATGGATGGTGTATTATAAATGTGTAGAGTGTATTTGTTTAACAGAATGATGGAGGGTGTATAATAAATGTGTAGAGTGTATTTGTTTAACAGAATTATGGAGGGTGGATTATAAATGTGTAGAGGGTATTTGTTTATCAGAATGATGGAGGGTATATTATAAATGTGTAGAGGGTATTTGTTTAACAGAATTATAGAGGGTGTATTATAAATGTGTAGAGTGTATTTGTTTAACAGAATGATGGAGGGTGTATAATAAATGTGTAGAGTGTATTTGTTTAACAGAATGATGGAGGGTGTATAATAAATGTGTAGAGTGTATTTGTTTAACAGAATGATGGAGGGTGTATTATAAATGTGTAGAGTGTATTTGTTTAACAGAATGATGGAGGGTGTATTATAAATGTGTAGAGGGTATTTGTTTAACAGAATGATGGAGGGTGTATTATAAATGTGTAGAGTGTATTTGTTTAACAGAATGATGGATGGTGTATTATAAATGTGTAGAGTGTATTTGTTTAACAGAATGATGGAGGGTGTATAATAAATGTGTAGAGTGTATTTGTTTAACAGAATGATGGAGGGTGTATTATAAATGTGTAGAGTGTATTTGTTTAACAGAATGATGGAGGGTGTATTATAAATGTGTAGAGGGTATTTGTTTAACAGAATGATAGAGGGTGTATTATAAATGTGAAGAGTGTATTTGTTTAACAGAATGATGGAGTATCTTAATACATGTGAAGAGTGTATTTGTTTAATAGGATGATGGAGGGTGTATAATAAATGTGTAGGATGTATATGTTTAAGGATATGTAGAGTGTATTTGTTTAATGGAATGATGGGGTATATATTATAAATGCAGAGTGTATTTGTGTAATGGAATGATGGAGGGTATATAATACATGTGTAGAGTGTATTTGTGTAATGGAATGATGCAGGATATATAATACATGTGTAGAGTGTATTTGTGTAAAGGAATGATGGAGGGTATATAATAAATGTGTAGGGTGTATTTGTGTAAAGGAATGATGAAGGGTATATAATAAATGTGTAGGGTGTATTTGTGTAAAGGAATGATGGAGGGTATATAATAAATGTGTAGGGTGTATATGTTTAATGGAATGATGGAGGGTATATAATACATGTGTAGAGTGTATTTGTGTAAAGGAATGATGGAGGGTATATAATAAATGTGTAGGGCGTATTTGTGTAAAGGAATGATGGAGGGTATATAATAAATGTGTAGGGTGTATATGTTTAATGGAATGATGGAGGGTATATAATAAATGTGTTATAGAGTATTGGTTTAACAGAATGATGGAGGGTATATAATAAATGTGTATAGAGTATTGGTTTAACAGAATGATGGAGGGTATATAATAAATGTGTTATAGAGTATTGGTTTAACAGAATGATGGAGGGTATATAATAAATGTGTTATAGAATATTGGTTTAACAGAATGATGGAGGGTGTATAACAAATGTGTATAGAGTGTTGGTTTAACAGAATGCTGGAGGGTATATAATAAATGTGTTATAGAGTGTTGGTTTAACAGAATGATGGAGGGTATATAATAAATGTGTATAGAGTGTTGGTTTAACAGAATGATGGAGGGTATATAATAAATGTGTTATAGAGTGTTGGTTTAACAGAATGATGGAGGGTATATAACAAATGTGTATAGAGTGTTGGTTTAACAGAATGATGGAGGGTATATAATAAATGTGTATAGAGTGTTGGTTTAACAGAATGATGGAGGGTATATAATAAATGTGTTATAGAGTGTTGGTTTAACAGAATGATGGAGGGTATATAACAAATGTGTATAGAGTGTTGGTTTAACAGAGTGATGGAGGGTATATAACAAATGTGTATAGAGTGTTGGTTTAACAGAATGATGGAGGGTATATAATAAATGTGTATAGAGTGTTGGTTTAACAGAATGATGGAGGTATATAACAAATGTGTATAGAGTGTTGGTTTAACAGAATGATGGAGGGTATATAATAAATGTGTTATAGGGTGTTGGTTTAGCAGAATGATGGAGGGTATATAATAAATGTGTTATAGAATATTGGTTTAACTGAATGATGGAGGGTATATAACAAATGTGTATAGAGTGTGGGTTTAACAGAATGATGGAGGGTATATAATAAATGTGTATAGAGTGTTGGTTTAACAGAATGATGGAGGGTATATAATAAATGTGTTATAGAGTGTTGGTTTAACAGAATGATGGAGGATATATAATAAATGTGTTATAGAGTGTTGGTTTAACAGAATGATGGAGGGTATATAATAAATGTGTATAGAGTGTTGGTTTAACTGAATGATGGAGGGTATATAATAAATGTGTATAGAGTGTTGGTTTAACAGAATGATGAAGGGTATATAATAAATGTGTATAGAGTGTTGGTTTAACAGAATGATGAAGGGTATATAATAAATGTGTATAGAGTATTGGTTTAACAGAATGATGGAGGGTATATAATAAATGTGTATAGAGTGTTGGTTTAACAGAATGATGGAGGATATATAATAAATGTGTATAGAGTGTTGGTTTAACAGAATGATGGGGGATATATAATAAATGTGTATAGAGTGTTTGGTTTAACAGAATGATGGAGGGTATATAATAAATGTGTATAGAGTGTTGGTTTAACAGAATGATGGAGGATATATAATAAATGTGTATAGAGTGTTGGTTTAACAGAATGATGGGGGATATATAATAAATGTGTATAGAGTGTTTGGTTTAACAGAATGATGGAGGGTATATAATAAATGTGTATAGAGTGTTTGGTTTAACAGAATGATGGAGGATATGTAATAAATGTGTATAGAGTATTGGTTTAACAGAATGATGGAGGGTATATAATAAATGTGTATAGAGTATTGGTTTAACAGAATGATGGAGGGTATATAATAAATGTGTTATAGAGTATTGGTTTAACAGAATGATGGAAGGTATATAATAAATGTGTATAGAGTATTGGTTTAACTGAATGATGGAGCATATATAATAAATGTGTATAGAGTGTTGGTTTAACAGAATGATGGAGGGTATATAATAAATGTGTTATAGAGTGTTGGTTTAACAGAATGATGGGGGATATATAATAAATGTGTATAGGGTATTGGTTTAACAGAATGATGGGGGATATATAATAAATGTGTATAGGGTGTTGGTTTAACAGAATGATGGAGGGTATATAATAAATGTGTTATAGAGTATTGGTTTAACTGAATGATGGAGGGTATATAACAAATGTGTATAGAGTATTGGTTTAACAGAATGATGGAGGGTATATAACAAATGTGTATAGAGTATTGGTTTAACAGAATGATGGAGGGTATATAACAAATGTGTATAGAGTGTTGGTTTAACAGAATGATGGAGGGTATATAATAAATGTGTATAGAGTGTGGGTTTAACAGAATGATGGAGGGTATATAACAAATGTGTATAGAGTATTGGTTTAACAGAATGATGGAGGGTATATAACAAATGTGTATAGAGTATTGGTTTAACAGAATGATGGAGGGTATATAACAAATGTGTATAGAGTGTTGGTTTAACAGAATGATGGAGGGTATATAATAAATGTGTTATAGAATATTGGTTTAACAGAATGATGGAAGGTATATAATAAATGGTTATAGGGTATTGGTTTAACAGAATGATGAAAGGTATATAATAAATGTGTAGGGTGTATGTGATTAATGATAGGTAGAGTGTATTTGTTTAACAGAATGATGAAGTGTATATAATAAATGTGTATAGAGTATAGGTTTAACAGAATGGTGGAGGGTATATAATAAATGTGTATAGAGTATTGGTTTAACAGAATGATGGAGGGTATATAATAAATGTGTATAGAGTGTTGGTTTAACAGAATGATGGAGGATATATAATAAATGTGTATAGAGTGTTGGTTTAACAGAATGATGGAGGGTATATAATAAATGTGTATAGAGTGTAGGTTTAACAGAATGATGGAGGGTATATAATAAATGTGTATAGAGTGTTGGTTTAACAGAATGATGGAGGATATATAATAAATGTGTATAGAGTACAGGTTTAACAGAATGATGGAGGGTATATAATAAATGTGTTATAGGGTGTTGGTTTAACAGAATGGTGGAGGGTATATAATAAATGTGTATAGAGTATAGGTTTAACAGAATGATGGAGGGTATATAATAAATGTGTATAGAGTGTTGGTTTAACAGAATGATGGAGGGTATATAATAAATGTGTTATAGAGTATTGGTTTAACAGAATGATGGGGGATATATAATAAATGTGTATAGAGTATAGGTTTAACAGAATGATGGAGGATATATAATAAATGTGTTATAGGGTGTTGGTTTAACAGAATGATGGAGGGTATATAATAAATGTGTATAGAGTATAGGTTTAACAGAATGATGGAGGGTATATAATAAATGTGTATAGAGTGTTGGTTTAACAGAATGATGGAGGGTATATAATAAATGTGTATAGAGTATTGGTTTAACAGAATGATGGAGGGTATATAATAAATGTGTATAGAGTGTTGGTTTAACAGAATGATGGAGGATATATAATAAATGTGTATAGAGTGTTGGTTTAACAGAATGATGGAGGGTATATAATAAATGTGTATAGAGTATAGGTTTAACAGAATGATGGAGGGTATATAATAAATGTGTATAGAGTGTTGGTTTAACAGAATGATGGAGGATATATAATAAATGTGTATAGAGTATAGGTTTAACAGAATGATGGAGGGTATATAATAAATGTGTTATAGGGTGTTGGTTTAACAGAATGATGGAGGGTATATAATAAATGTGTATAGAGTGTTGGTTTAACAGAATGATGGAGGGTATATAATAAATGTGTTATAGAGTATTGGTTTAACAGAATGATGGGGGATATATAATAAATGTGTATAGAGTATTGGTTTAACAGAATGATGGGGGATATATAATAAATGTGTATAGAGTGTTGGTTTAACAGAATGATGGAGGGTGTATAATAAATCTGTAGGGTGTATTTGTTTAATGATATGTAGAGTGTATTTGTTTAATGGAATGATGGAGGGTATATAATAAATGTGTAGAGTTTATTTCAGGTAAAGTTTCTGGAAAAATATCTAAAGGTGGTTCGGTTATTGGAAACAATACAGGTGTCTACATTGGTGGAATCCCTACAGATTTTGAATTGAGAAGAGCAAATAGAGATCCAAGAGCACAAGTAATTTCATTATACCATACTAATATACTCTCCCAAAAAAGAAAGTGTGCATGCTAAAAAATAACACTAAAAAAAGATATATATCATTTTCATTCATGGAAATTTTATTCCATCACAGATGAATCAATTTGTGATCAACACGAGAAATTTCATTACGCTACGACGAATACTCTTGGTGCCATTGACAGTCAAAGACACTAAGGGTCCAACACAAAAGTCACACACTCAATATCTGGTATGACCTCCGTCTGCATCGACTACGGGCTGTGCATCTACACCCCATGGAAGCGAACAAGTTAGCATGGAAGTGTTGTGGGATGTTGTTCCATATTCTGATAAGCTGTCTTTGGAGTGTCACAAGTGTTGACGGTGCATGGGGAAGCCGGCGTAGCTGACGTTTCATTTCGTCCCATACGTGCTCAATGGGTGAGATATCGGGCGAATTTGCGGCCCAGGGAAGAACATCCACTTGTTGTTGCTGCAGATACTGTTGAACAACACAAGCTGCGTGGGGTCGGTCGTTGTGCTGCTGTAGAATGGCGCCGGGGCCGTGACGTTGCAGAAATGGGACAACAACAGGTGTAAGCACTTCATCACGATATCTGGCTGCATCAATAATGACCAGCTCAGTTCTGTTATGGGCAGTGATGCCACCCCACACCATGACAGACCCTCCCCCATAACGGTTTCGCTCCACGACACATGGATCTGCGTAGCGTTCGTTTCGACATCTGTACACTCTCTGGCGGCCATCTGATGATGAAAGATGGAAACGACATTCATCTGTGAATAAAACATGTCGCCACCAGTGTAAGGGATGCCTGAGATGTTGTCTACACCACTGCAGTCACGCACGACGATGACGTAACGTCAAAATCGGACGAATTGCAGGTCTACGTAAGCCGTATTCTCTCAGCCGGTTGATTACTGTTTGAGGATGTATCCGTCTCAGGTTAGGGATGTTCCTGGCTGTCGTCATTGCCGTTTGTTGCCGGTTCCGGAGATGGACGACACGGATATACCGATCTTGTGCAGGGGTGGTAACTCGGGGTCTCCCGGAGCGGGGTCAGTCTCGAACGTCATCATGTTGTGCATGTCGATGGACTAGCCTGTCTACAGTGTTACGGTGGCAGTTCAAATGCTGGGCAACCTCTCTGTGTGTTCTGCCAGCTCTAATCATACCCAGGGCAAGGAGACGTTGATTCATTGTCAATCTTGGCATGCTAATGTGGAGTCGTTTTAACAGCAGCGCAAGTTTGAATGTGAACGATAGGAAGGCCTTACTTTAGTGTTTAAATACCCAAGGATTCACACTGCTGCATGAATTTTCAGACTCTCCACGTGCAAAACATGCCTTTTCACAAACATGCAGCACGTCATTTAACGTTAATGCAATTTTAACGGGGAAAGCTGTTTTTGTGTTCAATATAACTTATTCATGAACAGGTTAACACTTTTTACACCTACAAAATTATTTTTTTGGAGTTTGATCAATTTCTGCAATGCACACTTTCTTTTTTGGGTGAGTATATATTGTTCTGTATTCATTTCTCTTGAAATATATGATTTGAAGTTTCCCTAAGAAAACAGATTCTGGAGAAGCTGGAAACTGTTAATAACATATAATCAATACTGAATTAAGTTGCCAGGGCATGGAAAACAGGGGACATAAACCTGGCACTCCAGAAATCCCCTCTAATAATTGCAGGGGACATAAACCTGGCACTCCAGAAATCCCCTCTAATAATTGCAGGGGACATAAACCTGGCACTCCAGAAATCCCCCCTAATAATTGCAGGGCACATAAACCTGGCTCTCCAGAAATCCTCCCTAATAATTACAGGGCACATAGACCTGGCACTCCAGAAAGCCCCCCCTAATAATTGCAGGGGACATAAACCTGGCACTCCAGAAATCCTCCCTAATAATTGCAGGGGACATAAACCTGGCACTCCAGAAATCCCCTCTAATAATTACAGGGCACATAGACCTGGCACTCCAGAAATCCCCCCTAATAATTGCAGGGCACATAAACCTGGCACTCCAGAAATCCCCTCTAATAATTACAGGGCACATAAGCCTGGCACTCCAGAAATCCCCTCTAATAATTGCAGGGCACATAGACCTGGGACTCCAGAAATCCCCCCTAATAATTGCAGGGGACATAAACCTGGCACTCCAGAAATCCCCCCTAATAATTACAGGGGACATAAACCTGGCACTCCAGAAATCCTCCCTAATAATTACAGGGCACATAAACCTGGCACTCCAGAAATTCCCCCTAATAATTACAGGGCACATAGACCTGGCACTCCAGAAATCCCCCCTAATAATTGCAGGGGACATAAACCTGGCACTCCAAAAATCCCTCCTAATAATTACAGGGCACATAAACCTGGCACTCCAGAAATTCCCCCTAATAATTACAGGGCACATAGACCTGGCACTCCAGAAATCCCCCCTAATAATTGCAGGGCACATAAACCTGGCACTCCAGAAATCCCCCCTAATAATTGCAGGGGACATAAACCTGGCACTCCAGAAATCCCCCCCTAATAATTGCAGGGCACATAAACCTGGCACTCCAGAAATCCCCTCTAATAATTGCAGGGCACATAAACCTGGCACTCCAGAAATCCCCTCTAATAATTGCAGGGGACATAAACCTTGCACTCCAGAAATCCCCCCCCCCCCTAATAATTGCAGGGCACATAAACCTGGCACTCCAGAAATCCCCCCAATAATTGCAGGGGACATAAACCTGGCACTCCAGAAATTCCCCCTAATAATTACAGGGGACATAAATCTGGCACTCCAGAAATCCCCTCTAATAATTGCAGGGCACATAAACCTGGCACTCCAGAAATCCCCTCTAATAATTGCAGGGGACATAAACCTGGCAATCCAGAAATCCCCCCTTTGCAGGGCACATAAACCTGGCACTCCAGAAATCCCCTCTAATAATTGCAGGGCACATAAACCTGGCACTCCAGAAATCCCCTCTAATAATTGCAGGGCACATAAACCTGGCACTCCAGCCAGAAATCCCCTCTAATAATTGCAGGGCACATAAACCTGGCACTCCAGCCAGAAATCCCTTCTAATAATTGCAGGGCACATAAATATGGCACTCCAGAAATCCCCCCCCCCCCTTAATAATTGCAGGGGACATAAACCTGGCACTCCAGAAATCCCCCCCTAATAATTGCAGGGGACATAAACCTGGCACTCCAGAAATCCCCCCTAATAATTACAGGGCACATAAACCAGGCACTCCAGAAATCCCCCCTAATAATTGCAGGAGACATAAACCTGGCGCTCCAGAAATCCCCCCTAATAATTACAGGGGACATAAACCTGGCACTACAGAAATCCCCCCTAATAATTGCAGGGCACATAAACCTGGCACTCCAGAAATCCCCCCTAATAATTGCAGGGGACATCATAAACCTGGCACTCCAGAAATCCCCCCTAATAATTACAGGGGACATAAGCCTGGCACTCCAGAAATCCCCCATAAAAATAACAGGGCACATAGACCTGGCACTCCAGAAATCCCCTCTAATAATTGCAGGGCACATAAACCTGGCACTCCAGAAATCCCCTCTAATAATTGCAGGGGACATAAACCTGGCACTCCAGAAATCGTCGCTAATAATTGCAGGACACATAGACCTGGCACTCCAGAAATCCCTCCATTACAGGGCACATAAACCTGGCACTCCAGAAATCCCCTCTAATAATTGCAGGGCACATAAACCTGGCACTCCCGAAATCCCCCCTAATAATTGCAGGGGACATAAACCTGGCACTCCCGAAATCCCCCCTAATAATTGCAGGGGACATAAACCTGGCACTCCAGAAATCGTCGCTAATAATTACAGGGGACATAAACCTGGCACTCCAGAAATCGTCGCTAATAATTGCAGGGCACATAAACCTGGCACTCCAGAAATCCCCCCCAATAATTGCAGGGGACATAAACCTGGCACTCCAGAAATCGCCGCTAATAATTACAGGGGATATAAACCTGGCACTCCAGAAATTGTCGCTAATAATTGCAGGGCACATAAACCTGGCACTCCAGAAATCCCCTCTAATAATTGCAGGGCACATAAACCTGGCACTCCAGAAATCCCCTCTAATAATTACAGGGGACATAAACCTGGCACTCCAGAAATCGTCGCTAATAATTGCAGGGCACATAAACCTGGCACTCCAGAAATCCCCTCTAATAATTGCAGGGCACATAAACCTGGGACTCCCGAAATCCCCCCTAATAATTGCAGGGGACATAAACCTGGCACTCCAGAAATCCCCCCTAATAATTGCAGGGCACATAAACCTGGCACTCCAGAAATCCCCCCCTAATAATTACAGGGGACATAGACCTGGGACTCCAGAAATCCCCCCTAATAATTGCAGGGCACATAAACTTGGCACTCCAGAAATCCCCCCTAATAATTGCAGGGGACATAGACTTGGCAATCCAGCAATGTCCCAAATAATGTTCCTTAGCATCATTATCTGCCATGAAATCTCCATCGCTCCAGTATTAAATTTCCAAATTTTAAACAAATATCTTCTTGTTTGAATATCTGTGTTTTGGAGATATTTGTTTTATTTATCATGTAGGGTAGAATCATTAAACTCCACCCCATCTCAGTACCAAAAATGTTTGGGATTTAATCTGCTTTCCTTGTGTCATCTGTGGATAAGTGTGTGAAGGCAGTATCCTTTGCATCGGCAATACTGCGTGTGTGTTTGAGGTTAAAAAATCGAACTGGCACAGACATTTCCTACTGAAACGTTTTTTTTCCTTTTGATATGCCGCCGAAAATTGTTTTCATTTACTGAACCCTGATGGGTTTCAAATATGACAAAAAATTACATAAAATTGATTTAAACTGAGTGATGAGCTTAGGAACTGGTTAAACTGACTGACAATAATTGATGTTATTCATTGATGGACTCTAATTTAGTCCTTAGAAGGATGTTATGCAAGCTTTTGTTTTTCTTATAGGCGATGACAGGTCAAAGATTCAAAGGTTCATTTAATTTCGCATTGGTTAAATTGAATTCATCTTTTAACTTTTTTGCTATTTCGATATTCATTCTGTTGTATGTTAAAGTGAAAGGAATGATGGACCTCCTTTCGCATTCTCCCTCTGATATGTTCATACCAAATGGCCAGAGGGTTTGAAGCGTATTCATAAAAAAAGCTTCACGTTTTTTTCTAAACTCATCCCTTTCTTCTAATGTGTCTTTAATTGGTGGTTGTTCAATGGGATACATTTCGAAATTGTCCAAAGAATGGCCAGGAAGATTAAAATGTTGTGCTACTGGGGCCATCAGCATTATGTTTTATATCCTGTTTGTGTCTAGTAGCACGTTCTCGGAAAGGATCTTGAGTTTGACCAACATACTGTTTCCGGCAGCGCTTACATGTGAAAAGGTAAATAATGTTTGGTGAATCACAATGGAGGGGGTTACGGATCTGATAATGATTTTTCTTTTGTTCCGAGGAAAATTCCTCTTTCTGGTCAGGCATAAAAGTATGCAGTCTACAACGAGGCTTTTTGCAATTAAATACTGTGCCACTACCATTCTGCAACGGTCTGTTGTGTTCAATCTTCAGCAGTTCAAAATCAGTAGTTTCAGCTGGACCTTTGAGCTTTTTCAGAGTTGAGATTTCAAGGTACACAAAAAGTGCAGTGAGTATCCTCTCGATCTGAGAGCGCCAAATAGAGTAGAACAAGCCTCATTGAAATTTACCTTATCACTGGAATTGCAGTGGAAACGAATGAGCTGTGATTTGATGATACCTTTAAATGTATGTTGAGGATGAAATGATTTTGTGTGCAACAATTGATGTGAATCAGTTGGTTTAAAATATACTTTATAATCTAAATGACCGGACGCCTGAAATTGCTTGCCTTTATATACAGTCACATCGAGAAAATCAACAGAACTTTCACTGATAGTAGCTTTTAATTTAATGTTGGGATCATGATTGTTCAAAATTTCTAAAAATTCATCAAAATCTTCTTTTGAATGTTCCCAAATAATAAAAATGTCATCTAAATACCTGAGATATAAGAGAGGATGCTTTGCACATTTGCTTAAGGCATTTTCCTCCCATTCCGCTACATAAATGCTTGCAAAATTAGGACTGAATCTTTTGCCCATAGGACAACCCATTATTTGTAGAAAACATTCTCCATTTAAAAGATCCAAAATTTGTTCATCCAGGCGTTTTGCATCCGGATATTTTTCAAATGCATTTTTAACAGATTTAACATCTTTATCAATATCAATGTTCGTATACATACTGTCGATATCCAAAGTAGCCAGAATTGCATTTTTCGATATTTTCAATTTCAAAATTTTTGACAGGAAATCCTGTGTATGTTTTAGATAGCTTGGATGTCTATTTGCTACAGGTTTCCGATGATAATCAGTTAATTCCGAGATCGCATAAAATTCCAAATTACAATCTGATACAATTGGTCTCCCAGGTGAAGTTACGTCATCCATCCATGAAGAACGGTCCTTGTGAATCTTCGGTAGGATGACAAATTGTCTTGTTTGAGCACTGAGCTTAGCTGTTAAATATTTCAATTGTTTTTGGTTATGTAACCTTCGTCAAGGAGAAATTTTAAGATCTTATTGAATTTTTCGATATTACTAGGCCAAATAAGTGAATCTATTTTCTTATAATGTTTAGTATTGCTGAGTTTTCTCATGGCTTCCTTTATATAATTATCCTGAGATAGAACAACTGCCAACCCACCTTTGTCAGCTGGTTTTATTACTAATTTCTTATTTTTTTGAAGTTTCATGAGGGCTCTCGTTCACCAGCTTTTAAATTGTCTTTATCGGAGAGAATGTTCATGCTGAACACCTTTTGGATGATTCGTTTGCTAGCCTCAATAATTTCGGGATCTACTTCACTATCTGGAGGTGACCAACCAGATGATTCTGTGAAAGGAAGTTTCCGACCGCTGGAGTTTCTAAAGCGGTCTCCTAATTTCATTTGCCTAAGAAAATTACAGTTATATGATGGTATATATTTATTTGATTACCAGTTTTAGGCTTAGGTGCTGGTACAAAAGTTAAACCGCAATCTAAAAGAGATTTTTCTTGGGTTGTTAGGTCATTGGTGCCAGACAGGTTAACCACATTAGTTTCTAATCTCACATCTCTTAGGTGGTTGTTACCTTTGCCTTTACTTAGTTTAAATTTAAATGGTTCAACCAGTGATCATGCATAATATTGGCGGTTCTCGTGGTCCAATGGATTGTTGATGTCCAGAATTATCAACAATGAGGTAGATTTGTCAAACTATCCTTGAGAATGTTTAAAGGAAAAGAGCCAAATCTTCAATTACAACCAAATATTTCATTAGATACATGTGTTTTCTCAATTCTGCAGTCTGACACTTCAGTGGGTGACAAGTTTTACCTGTAGAAATAAAAGCAGTGGGTTAGGTGGGGTGTGGGGGGGGGGAGGCTCCTTCCCCCAATTTTTTTTCATTCCTGTACAACATTAGCCCAATGCAAATTTCACAAAACACAGAGTGGGAGGAAGTGGTAATGACCATATGGTTCTAGTTGTCTCCTGAAACAAATTTTGGGGGGATTATAGCTGGTGTCTATCCATCTGACTGTGCAGCCATCCGTGCATCCATATGTGTGTGAACCCGTGTGTGCATTCATCCGTCCATGTGTCCCTCCCACTTTGGTTCCCTGATAACTTTAGTTATAGGTGGCCAAATCAAATGAAATTTGGTTTGTATGTGTATCAACATAACATACAGGTCAAATTCAGATCGGGGTCCTGTCCTACAATTTTTGCAAGTGTTATGTCCCTTTGTCAACTTCAAAAATTCTATTTTTTTTGGTTTTCTGATAATAACTTCAGTTATAGTTGACCAAATCAAATTAAATTATGTATGTAGGTGTATCAATATAAAATGCGATGCTGTCCAACAATTCTTGTCAGAGTTATGCCCCTTTTTCAACTTCAAAAATTCATTTTTATGGTTTCCTGAATAACTTTAACTATTGTTGACCGAATCAAATAAAGTTTGGTATGTAGGTGTATAAACACAAAATACAGGTCAAGGTCAAATTGGGGTTTGGTCTGACATTTTTTGCCAGAGTTGTGTCCCTTTTACGGCTTGAAAAAAATTCAATTTTCTTTAATTACCACTGACTACACAGGCGGCCTTTTACTAGGACTAGAAGGAGACCCCCCACCCATAACTGCCTTCCATAGATTATGTGAGGAAACCCCTGCTACAGAATACTGGCTAAACACCTAAAAAAGAGATGGGGAATAGATGGTAAGAGATTAAAACAAATGAAATATTTTAAACTTACTCATAAATTGTAACATAGCAAATCCGTTACAGACTAAATAATTTCACTTCAAAGACAAAACAAAGAACTTCCACAAAATGTGAAGACTTTAGGTTGCCACACCTGAACTCTTAAATAAATAAAAAAACATGGCTTCCAGGACTCTACCTGTTAACTGACCTCCAGTATTAAGCCAAACCATGGCTTCCAGGACTCCCACTAGTTAACTGAACTCCCATATAAAGCCAAAACATGGCTTTAAGGACTCTACTAGTTAACTGAACTCCAGTATAAATCCCAAACATGGCTTCCAGGACTCAACAAGTTAACTGAATACCTGTATAAAGCCCAAACATGACTTCCAGGATGCTACTAGCTAACTGAACTACAGTATAAGACCAAACATGACTTTCAGGACTCTACCAGTTAACTGAACTCCAGTGTAAAGCCCAAACATGGCATCCAGGACTCTACCAGTTAACTGAACTCCAGTATAAAGCCCAAATGTGGCTTCCAGGACTCTACTAGCTTCCATGACTGTATCAGTTAAACGAATGCTAGAGTAAAGACCAAACATGGCTTCCAGGGCTCTATCAGTTAACTGAACTCCAGCATAAAGCCCAAACATGGCTTCCAGGTCTCTACCACTTAACGGAACTCCAGTATAATGGCCAAACATGGCTTCCAGGACTCTAAAAGTTAACCGAACTACAGTATAAGACCAAACATGAATTCCAGGACTCTATCAGTTAATTGACCTCCAGTATAAAGCCCAAACATGGCTTCCAGGACTTTACGAGTAACCGAACTACAGTATAAGACCAAACATGAATTCCAGGACTCTGCCAGTTAACTGAACTCCAGTATAAAGCCAAAACATGGCTTCCAGGACTCTACGAGTTAACCGAACTACAGTATAAGACCAAACATGAATGCCAGGACCCTACTAGTTAACTAAACTCCAGTATAAAGCCCAAATATGTCTTCCACGACTCTACCAGTTAACTGAACTCCAGTATAAAGCCCAAATGTGGCTTCTAGGACTCTACTAGTTAAATGAACTCCAGCAAAGCCCAAACTTGACTTCCATGATTCTACCAGTTAAATGAACTCAAGTATAAAGACCAAACATGGCTTCCAGGACTCTACTGTTAACTGAACTGAGGGCTTTCAGGTTGTTAGATGCATCGACCTCTGATTAAAGTTTTTATATTAAATGCATTGATTTTTGATTAGAACAATATAATTAAACTTCCTTGGAGTTTTCATGTTAAACGTATTGATCGGTTCGTCAAACCCTATTTCTATTTTAAGAAATAAAATTATGTTTAAAAAAAAGTCTTATTTTATTAACAGTACAATTAATCCTCTTTGGAGTTTATGTTAAATGCATTAATCTTGGATTCAAATCTTATTTATTAATCACAATTAATCTTGTTTGGAGTTTTTATGTTAAATGTATTGATAATGGATTAAAGTCTTATTTCATTAACAATACAATTAATCCTCTTTGGAGTTTATGTTAAATGTATTAATCTAGGATTCAAATCTTATTTATTAATCACACAATTAATCTTGTTTGAAGTTTTTATGTTAAATGTATTGATGATGGATTAAAGTCTTATTTCATTAACAATATAATTAATCCTCTTTGTAGTTTTTATGTTAAATGTATTAATCTTGGATTCAAATCTTATTTATTAATCACACAATTAATCTTGTAGTTTTTATGTTAAATGTATTGATGATGGATTAAAAAAGTCTTATTTCATTAACAATATAATTAATCCTGTTTAGAGTTTTTATGTTAATTGTATGGATCTGGATTGAAGTCTTATTTTATTAACAATATAATTAATCCTCTTTGGAGTTTTTATATTAAATGCATTGATTTTTGATTAAAACAATATAATTAATCCTCTTTGAAGATGTTATGTTAAATGTATTGATCTTGGATTAAAGTCTTCTTTTATTAACAAAACATTTAATCCTCTTTGGAGTTTATGTTAAATGTATTGATCTTGGATTAAAGTTTTCTTTTATTAACAATACATATATCCTCTGTGGAGTTTTTATGTTAACGGTATTGATCTTGGATTAAAGTCTTATTTGATTAACAATACAATTAATCCTCTTTGGAGTTTATGATAATGTATTGATCTTGGATTAAAGTCTTATTTTATTGACAGTACAATTAATCCTCTTTGGAGTTTATGTTAAATGTATTGATCTTGGATTAAAGTCTTATTTCATTAACAATACAATTAATCATCTTTGAAGTTTTTATGTTAAATGGTTAAATGTATTGATCTTGGATTAAAGTCTTATTTCATTAACGATACAATTAATCCCGTTGAGTTGTTATGTTAAATATATTGATCTTGGATTAAAGTCTTATTTTATTAACAGTACAATTAATCCTCTTTGGAGTTTATGTTAAATGTATTAATCTTGGATTAAAGTCTTAATTTATTAACAGTACAATTAATCCTCTTTGAAGATTTTATGTTAAATATATTGATCTTGGATTAAAGTCATATTTCATTAACAATACAATTAATCCTCTTTGGAGTTTATGATAATGTATTGATCTTGGATTAAAGTCTTATTTTATTAACAGTACAATTAATCCTCTTTGAAGATTTTATGTTAAATGTATTGATCTTGGATTAAAGTCTTATTTTATTAACAGTACAATTAATCCTCTTTGAAGATTTTATGTTAAATATATTGATCTTGGATTAAAGTCTTATTTTATTAACAGTACAATTAATCCTCTTTGAAGATTTTATGTTAAATATATTGATCTTGGATTAAAGTCTTATTTTATTAACAGTACAATTAATCCTCTTTGAAGATTTTATGTTAAATATATTGATCTTGGGTTAAAGTCTTATTTTATTAACAGTACAATTAATCCTCTTTGAAGATTTTATGTTAAATGTATTGATCTTGGATTAAAGTCTTATTTTATTAACAGTACAATTAATCCTCTTTGAAGATTTTATGTTAAATGTATTGATCTTGGATTAAAGTCTTATTTTATTAACAATACAATTAATCCTCTTTGAAGATTTTATGTTAAATGTATTGATCTTGGATTAAAGTCTTATTTTATTAACAATACAATTAATCCTCTTTGAAGATTTTATGTTAAATGTATTGATCTTGGATTAAAGTCTTATTTCATTAACAATACAATTAATCCTCTTTGAAGATTTTATGTTAATTATATTGATCTTGGATTAAAGTCTTATTTTATTGACAGTACAATTAATCCTCTTTGAAGATTTTATGTTAAATATATTGATCTTGGATTAAAGTCTTATTTTATTAACAGTACAATTAATCCTCTTTGAAGATTTTATGTTAATTATATTGATCTTGGATTAAAGTCTTATTTTATTGACAGTACAATTAATCCTCTTTGAAGATTTTATGTTAAATATATTGATCTTGGATTAAAACTATACAATTAATCCTCTACATATTGATATCTAAATTTCAAGCTGCAATTTTTAGCTCACTGAAGGGAGCTCAACTTATCACTTGTCGTCTGTCGTCGTTGTGAACATTTTTCAAACGACTTCTCCTCTGAAACCACTGGTCCGATTTTCACGAAACTTCAGGTGGATGTTCATTACTATATCGCAAATCACGTTTGTTCAAATGAAATGGCCACGTCCCTTGAGGGCTCTGTATGGGGCATAACTCTGATAGCACTGTATGAATTATAGAACAATTATTAAAAAATCTTCTTCTCCAGAACCAATGGGCAGAATCTTTTGATACTTGGTATGCAGCATCTTGGCATGGGTCTGATTCCAGTTTGTTTAAAATCTTCTTCTCCAGAAGCAATGGGCAGGATCTTTTGATATTTGGTATACAGCATCTTGGTATGGGTCTGATTCAAGTTTGTTCAAATTGAGTCCCTCGATCAATATTGGGGCTCCATAAAGGGGTGTGAATTTTTACTTAGTGCAATTTATGAAAGTTTCTTTAAAAATCTTCTTTTCTGGAACCGATGGGCAGAATCTTTTGATATTTGGTACACAGCATCTTGTATGGGTCTGATTCAAGTTTGTTCAAATTGAGTCTTTTGATCAATATTGGGGCTCACTATGGGGGTGTGAATTTTTACTTAGAGCAATTTAAGAAAAATTCTTTGAAAATCTTCTTCTCCAGAACCAATGGGCAGAATCTTTTGATATTTGGTATACATCATCTTGGTATGGGTCTGATTCAAGTTTGTTCAGATCGAGTCCCTCAACCAATATTGGGGCTCACTATGGGGGTGTGAATTTTTACTTAGTGCAATTTAAGAAAAATTCTTTAAAAAAAAATCTTCTTCTCCAGAACCAATGGGCAGAATCTTTTGATATTTGGTATACAGCATCTTGATATGGGTCTGATTCAAGCTTGTTCAGATCGAGTCCCTCAACCAATATTGGGGCTCACTATGGGGGTGTGAATTTTTACTTAGTGCAATTTAAGAAAAATTTTTAAAAATCATCTTCTCCAGAACCAATGGGCAGAATCTTTGGATATTTGGTATACAGCATCTAGTATGGGGCTGATTCAAGTTTGTTCAAATTGAGTCTTTTGATCAATATTGGGGCTCACTATAGGGGCATGAATTTTTCCTTAGTGCAGTTTAAGGAAAAATCTTCTCCAGAACCAGTGGGCAGAATCTTTTCATATTTGGTATACAGCATCTTGGTATGGGTCTGATTGAAGTTTGTTCAAATGGAGTCCCTTGATCAATTTTGGGGCTCACTATGGGGACCAGAATTTTTACTTAGTGCAATTTAAGAAAACAAATTTAAAAATCTTCTTCTCCAGAACCAATGGGCAGGATATTTTGATATTTGGTATACAGCATCTTGGTATGGGTCTGATTCAAGTTTGTTCAAATCGAGTTCCTCGATCAATATTGGGGCTACCTATGGGGAGGTGAATGTTTACTTTGTGCAATTCAAAGAAAATTCTTTAAAAATCTTCTTCAGAACCATCATGCAGAATCTTTTGATATTTGATCAGCAGCATTGTCCCATTCAGTCCTGTTTATGTTTTATCTCCACAGAGAGTATAGATTTACTCTGTAGAACCTTAAGAATAGCTTTTGATAAAATTTGTGTCTTAACAGTATGGAACATTCGGTGAGCGCCTAAGGCCCCCCGGGGCCTCTTGTTTTTATATTGCAACTAGAAAATCAGGTTGATTCTTTAATTGTGTAAAACTTTATTGAAAATCAGTTAAGATTTATTACATGCCTGTTCCTTGAAATCCCCATCTACAGCAACACTAGACCATGCGGAAAATGAAAATCCATTCCGCACACTTGTGTGGAATGGAAATCGTTGACAGACTAATTTTAAATATACTACTCAAAGTTTGCTAAGCACCAAGTATATCCTACTACCTGTTTTACGTTTTAGTTGAAATATTGTAATGAAAAGTGTATATATTTTATATTTAATTATATCTTTAATGATTTAAGCACAGAAATTAAGATTTTGTTTGTGTTTGACATTATTTTTTAGCTTTTGAATACGATAACCATGGAAAATGGATATTATTGGTAAAAAGAGGAAATTTTTCAAATTTGTCAAAAAGTTGATGGAGCGAACTGATATGAGTTCAATATCCTGTATGAGACCCATTATTGTTAATAACAGCTTGACAACGCCTTCTCATGCTCCCAATCAGGTTCCAGATGGTCCTTTGTGGGATGTTGTTCCATTCTTGGACTAACATGGCACCAAGCGCCTGGACACTTCTTGGTTGGACTGGTCCTACTGAAATTGCAAGCTGCAACTCATTCCAGACATGTTTGATTGGATTGAGGTCTGGGGATCTTGCTGGCCAGTCCATCAATCCCCTCCCTCTGTTGGTACTCCCGGACAGCATGGGCAACATGAGGACGAGCATTATTGTCCATCAGAATGAATCTATCACCCACTGCATCTGCATACATTTTGACATGGGCATCCAGGATCTCATCAATATACCACTGTGCAGTCAATGTACCATGGTCAAGGACACAGAGCTCCGTACGTCCATCCCAGCTGATGCCGCCACAGACCATTATTGGTCCTCCACCATAGCAGTCATGCTCAGCAATGTTGGCTGCATGGAATCACTATCCTGGTCTTCTCCATACCCTAGAATGCCTATCTGTGTTGTCTAAATCGTCAATCTTTTCTGGTCCATCCAACATGATCCATGGCCCATTCATATCATGCCTGGCGGTGGTTTGGGGACAGCTGGATGCGAATACATGGTCTTCTCGATCGGAGACCACCTTTGTGCAACCTTGTCCGGATAGTCTGCATCAAAACATTTACCCTGGATGCATTCTGAAGGTCACTGCTAAGCTGGGTTACTGTGTCAAAGCGGTTCCTATGGGTCTGAATGATCAAAAAACGTTCTTCAGCTGCAGATGTTGCCCTGTCTCTGCCACCACCATGTCGTCTGACTGGTGTGCCATACTGCTGAAATCTTACCCAGGCTCTGGTGATCACCATATGGTGCACACCAAGGGCTTCACCAACCTGATGATGGGTAGCCCCTTGTTCCACCATCCCTACAGCCCGCCACATTTCTGCTGCAGACAAATGTGTTCTTACATTTGCATTCGCCATATTCAATCATTAAATCACAAGGGTTTGTGATGAAATGAAGACTGAATACCCTACACATCTCATGTACATGTAGATAGTACACAAAACCATCATGGAAATCAAGGGGTACATGCTTTCCATGATTGTCACAAAAAGTCTGCCTGTCAAGAGAGCTAATGTAAACACTGGGGACCATCTCAATATATTCCTCAATCATATCCACCAAAAATATCGCAAATGTGTCACAAGAAAATTTTTCAATGATGTGTCAAATATGTGGTGCTTAGCAAACTTTGAGTAGTATATAGAAGTGAAATTTTAGTGGAATTTTCTACAAACCATGCATTGGAGTTACAATTTGAATCCCTAGTGATAGCTAAAAATCGTCCCCTGAGTTCCAAGGTGTTCTATGTACCTACTGCACATAGAACACATTGGAGCTAAGGGCATGCAATAGTAACATGGGTTCCCCTCATAAATTTTTTTGGCAATGAAATGTGTTCTTAGTGTTGATAGTTGTTAAATGAATTGCTGAGTGTCCTTCTGATAATTGTTTTTTATTGACGTGAAGGCATGTAATAAACATAGAATGGCATGTGCTTGTGAATGGGTTGATTGATATGGTACTTGTGCTGTCACAGAAGGATAAAACTCAAGGCCTGTGTCCTCTTGTTTTATCTTTTCCACACTGGCACACATGCCATACCGATTAACCCATTCACATGTTAGTGTCGTTCTGTGTATTTGTTGCAGATACAAAATAAACATCAAGTAAAAGATGGGATGAAAAAAAAAACCTCAAGTCCGTGATGGTATGGTCAGTGATTGTAAGGAAAGGAAAGAGGATTAACCACCTACACACTAATGTTGAGTAGTGAAATGGCAACCTGCAGTTTTTCTCATAATGCAACTAAGAATTAACCCTTTACCCAACGAATCGGCCGCAACCGCCCACGTGACATGCAAATTCAGCAGTTGAAAAAATATTATTTTTCACAAAATGTCAACAAAACCATATCATGTGACCCCTCATTGGAACGAGCTCGTTCCAACGAGGGGTCACATGATATGGTTTTGTTGAAATTTTTTGAAAAATTTAAAAAAATCATATTTAAAATAATAAATTTAGATATCGTCTGCGTTGGGTAAAGGGTTAACCAAGTCTGAAGTTGATTCTTGTTTAACACTGCTCTTTGAGCTCCAGACAAACAAGATGTAATATTTGTTACCTGTACATTCCTAATTGCATTGTGGGGAAAAACTGCAGCTTGAACTATAACATTAGTTTACAGAGAGTTCAATTTTACACTTAATGCTTCAAATTGATTCAAATATTAACAATCAAATATATGAAACCACATGATGCACTTCTAAAAATATACAATTTAGTCTTTGCTTATGAAATACAAATGATTTGTGATTGAGATTTCATTATGTAATTAGTGGGTTGTTTTATATATAGATAATTCGTCAAGGCTTCAGTGGTTGTATTCGTGAACTAGAGATCTTGCAGCAAGAACACCCAGTTGAAGTGTGGAAAAAAGTGGAATGGAAAGATGCCATTGCTAAGAGCTTGGCTTCATTTGAGTGGGATGGCTGTCCAGCTAACCTTGATATGGGTGTGCATTTTTTAGGCAGAGGTTAGTAATTCTGTGTGTATCTGTATATATAATTTCTATTCCTTACTACTCACATTTATGGCCCAACTTGTCATACATCTTTTATTTAATTATGGAACCCCAATGTTAGCCTTTATATGGGCTTATATGGTACAATTCATACATTTATCAACTACTCTCATCTGCTAAGTGCTGTCATCTGATAACATTACATATTTTCTCTAGAGACTTTTGATTATAGTAATGTCCTTCTATTACTCACTGCTTCTAATGAGGTAGTCAGTATTTCTAGCTAACTATTACTCACCACTTCTAATGAAGTAGTCAGTATTTCTAGCTAACTATTACTCACTGCTTCTAATGAGGTAGTCAGTATTTCTAGCTAACTATTACTCACCGCTTCTAATGAGGTAGTCAGTATTTCTAGCTAACTATTACTCACTGGTTCTAATGAGGTAGTCAGTATTTCTAGCTAACTATTACTCAACACTTCTAATGAGGTAGTCAGTATTTCTAGCTAACTATTACTCACCACTTCTAATGAGGTAGTTAGTATTTCTAGCTAACTATTACTCACCACTTCTAATGAGGTAGTCAGTATTTCTAGCTAACTATTACTCACCACTTCTAATGAGGTAGTCAGTATTTCTAGCTAACTATTACTCAACACTTCTAATGAGGTAGTCAGTATTTCTAGCTAACTATTACTCAACACTTCTAATGAGGTAGTCAGTATTTCTAGCTAACTATTACTCACCACTTCTAATGAGGTAGTCAGTATTTCTAGCTAACTATTACTCACCACTTCTAATGAGGTAGTCAGTATTTCTAGCTAACTATTACTCACCACTTCTAATGAGGTAGTCAGTATTTCTAGCTAACTATTACTCACCACTTCTAATGAGGTAGTCAGTATTTCTAGCTAACTATTACTCACCACTTCTAATGAGGTAGTTAGTATTTCTAGCTAACTATTACTCACCACTTCTAATGAGGTAGTAAGTATTTCTAGCTAACTATTACTCACCACTTCTAATGAGGTAGTCAGTATTTCTAGCTAACTATTTCTCACCACTTCTAATGAGGTAGTCAGTATTTCTAGCTAACTATTACTCACCACTTCTAATGAGGTAGTTAGTATTTCTAGCTAACTATTACTCACCACTTCTAATGAGGTAGTCAGTATTTCTAGCTAACTATTACTCACCACTTCTTATGAGGTAGTTAGTATTTCTAGCTAACTATTACTCACCACTTCTAATGAGGTAGTAAGTATTTCTAGCTAACTATTACTCACCACTTCTAATGAGGTAGTTAGTATTTCTAGCTAACTATTACTCACCACTTCTAATGAGGTAGTTAGTATTTCTAGCTAACTATTACTCACCACTTCTAATGAGGTAGTCAGTATTTCTAGCTAACTATTACTCACCACTTCTAATGAGGTAGTTAGTATTTTTTGCTAACTATTACTCACCACTTCAAATGAGGCCCTCCAGTTCTTGTTTCTCCGGCTTCTTCGGACCAGGAGTCCGACCAGGAGGAGAGCTTCCCGGAGTCCAGGGAGGCATTCCTGGAGGAGGAGATCCAGGATGGCACTTTCCAAGCTTCACTCCAGGACAGGTACCACCAACATATCGAAGCAGAGATCTCAGCTTATCTTACCAGGACTGCGCTAGAACTTGCTCTCAGTAATCACAAAAGATCCCAAGAAACAGCAGCAAGGATCAGGCTGTACGTCACCAAAGAAGGCCCTACTCTTCCTCCCGATCCGACAGCGCCACCAACAACAATCTCTCCAACTCATCCTCCTCCTCCCAAGAAAAACCGCAGAAGACACAGATGCCGCTGATTACCTTGACTTCTTCCCTCCTTTACCACGTCCAGACAAACCAAAATCATATACAGTTAAAGAGGGTCAAAAGGGGCTTGCTCCCCAACCCGTCCCTGCGCGCCTTCGGCACGCAAAAACCATTACTTCCGGAATTATCTTTAAATTCATACATGCAAGAACTTCCACCTCTTTAAATTCATACATGCAAGAACTCTCACCTCTCCAAATTTAGACACACAAGAACTCTCACCTCGTTAAATTCATACACACAAGAACTCTCACCTCTTTAAATTCATACATGCAAGAACTCTCATTCTTTAAATTTAGACATGCAAGAACTCTCACCTCTTTAAATTCATACATGCAAGAACTCTCACCTCTCTAAATTTAGACACACAAGAACTCTCACCTCGTTAAATTCATACATACAAGAACTCTCACCTCTTTAAATTCATACATGCAAGAACTCTCATTCTTTAAATTTAGACATACATGCAAGAACTCTCACCTCTTTAAATTCAGACATGCAAAGAACTCTCAACTCTAGATTTATTAATTACTGAGATATACACATTTATTTCTCAATACCCACCACTTATTGTTCGATCGGTACTTGTGTTGGCTTTGTAAGTTGTGAAGAAATTAAAAATTTATACAAAATTATATTTCTTAATATACTTATCAAACAAACACAAAATATTGTCCACCTGGTAATAAAATATTCTATTCATTTGTGCCTCTTCAGAAACATACATGTATATGAAAAAAAAATTTTGGAAATTAAATTGAGCATGTCTGGAAGAAATTGGAGAATGGTTACTGTTCTGAAACAGGTCATGCATTCTGCATCAGCAAAAACTGATTTTCTCTTATAGAAACCTTAATTGCTTATTTTCAAGTGGGAATTAATTATGAAGTTAAGGCAAATGTTTTAGTTTGGTAAGTATATTACAAATCAACATTTGATATAAAATTTAAATTTTCTAAACTTTCATAGTTTATTTCTTTCTGGTACATTATATCAAATTTGCAGGTCTCCATGCGTATATAGCATAAAATACGGATTAGTTTACATTGATCTTGTAGGGGCTGGACTTCACCACAATGAGAATAAGGTTTAAATTATAAAAAAAATCTGTGCAGCTCTTCTGATATGTTTTTTTTAGGTATAGAATGTAAAGGAACTTTGAATGCATCATAAAATTTAATTAATAACCATTTTACACAGTATGCTGTTTGGTCATTTTCTTCATGTTGTAACAGATTTGGTAACAACCAGGGTTCTAGCCCAACCCCCTGTTACATTCTGTTTACATTCAGCTTGGGAGCATGGTGGCTCAGTGGTAGACTGTGGGACTTCTATGCTAGAGGTCCCGAGTTCGATGCCTGTCTGGGACAACCTGCATTGTGTCCTTGTGCAAGGCACATCATCCCAGTTGTCTGCATGGGGGCACGATGATGCAGGGTACTAAGGCGTACTGCATGTTGATGGTGCACATGTCTTCATCCGCTATAACCCTGCTTGTGCAGAGCTTGAACAGATTTAGAATGTTGAGGAGCCGACAGTTACTCATCGATGCTCGGTGGTTCTCTCTGGGTACTCCGGCTTCCTTCACCTATAAAATTGTCATGGTCACGATTAGCCATTATGCATAAGTATGTGACCTTAAACACCAATAAATAAATAATTACATTCACCTTAAGTCAAGTAGATATTCTTTACACAAATAAAATAATACCAGAGAAATAGTTAGGTATGTATAAAGCCTAAAAAAATTGAACTGTTTCTCAGTCCTTCCTGCATGGTCCTTTTGGAACCGTTTCTCAGTCCCTCCTGCGTGGTCCTTTTGGAACTGTTTCTCAGTCCCTCCTGCATGGTCCTTTTGGAACTGTTTCTCAGTCCCTCCTGCATGGTCCTTTTGAAACTGTTTCTCAGTCCTTCCTGCATGGTCCTTTTGGAACTGTTTCTCAGTCCCTCCTGCATGGTCCTTTTGGAACTGTTTCTCAGTCCTTCCTGCATGGTCCTTTTGGAACTGTTTCTCAGTCCCTCCTGCATGGTCCTTTTGGAACTGTTTCTCAGTCCTTCCTGCATGGTCCTTTTGGAACTGTTTCTCAGTCCTTCCTGCATGGTCCTTTTGGAACTGTTTCTCAGTCCCTCCTGCGTGGTCCTTTTGGAACTGTTTCTCAGTCCCTCCTGCATGGTCCTTTTGGAACTGTTTCTCAGTCCCTCCTGCGTGGTCCTTTTGAAACTGTTTCTCAGTCCTTCCTGCATGGTCCTTTTGGAACTGTTTCTCAGTCCCTCCTGCATGGTCCTTTTGGAACTGTTTCTCAGTCCTTCCTGCATGGTCCTTTTGGAACTGTTTCTCAGTCCCTCCTGCATGGTCCTTTTGGAACTGTTTCTCAGTCCTTCCTGCATGGTCCTTTTGGAACTGTTTCTCAGTCCTTCCTGCATGGTCCTTTTGGAACTGTTTCTCAGTCCTTCCTGCATGGTCCTTTTGGAACTGTTTCTCAGTCCCTCCTGTGTGGTCCTTTTGGAACTGTTTCTCAGTCCCTCCTGTGTGGTCCTTTTGGAACTGTTTCTCAGTCCCTCCTGCGTGGTCCTTTTGGAACTGTTTCTCAGTCCCTCCTGCATGGTCCTTTTGGAACTGTTTCTCAGTCCCTCCTGCGTGGTCCTTTTGAAACTGTTTCTCAGTCCTTCCTGCATGGTCCTTTTGGAACTGTTTCTCAGTCCCTCCTGCATGGTCCTTTTGGAACTGTTTCTCAGTCCTTCCTGCATGGTCCTTTTGGAACTGTTTCTCAGTCCTTCCTGCATGGTCCTTTTGGAACTGTTTCTCAGTCCTTCCTGCATGGTCCTTTTGGAACTGTTTCTCAGTCCCTCCTGTGTGGTCCTTTTGGAACTGTTTCTCAGTCCCTCCTGTGTGGTCCTTTTGGAACTGTTTCTCAGTCCCTCCTGTGTGGTCCTTTTGGAACTGTTTTTCAGTCCCTCCTGCATGGTCCTTTTGGCTGCTGCATGCACTCTTTTTATAACCAAAGCAAACTTAAAAATATAAAAAATTACATGCTTGATGTCTAATATTTTGCCCAAGTTAATAAAATCGATAAATTTGCCCCTTGAATGCATGAAGACTTTGCAATGCTTTTGCTTTGCAAAGCCTTCTTGCACTCAAGGGATGAAATACACCACCACCCATGCTGTTCTGTAGATTATGATACCTAATACATAAAACAAACCAAGAACATGAACTTTTAACCCTTTACCTAACGTAAGGTCCAAAACCGGCCAGCGCTATTCTCAAAAATCGCCAATTAATTTTCATTATTTTTTTCATTTTTTGTCTCAAAAACATAGGTTATGACCCCTCGTTGGAACGAGCTCATCGAGCTCGTTGCAATGAGTGGTCATAACCTATGTTTTTGAGACAAAAAATGAAAAAAATTAGTTATTCAAGAATTATTTTTGCAAGTGTCGTCTGCTTTTCAGGTTAGGTAAAGGGTTAATAGCAAAGAAATAAGTGGAAAATAAAAAATAAAATAAAAAACTACCCTCCCACATGCTATTTTACGAAAGTGGTCCGAAAAACAAAAGATTTACATTCCAATTTATAATTCTTTCTTATTTCAGGTTACACAACATTTCAATATGACATCTTAAAAAGTAATTCAGATTATCCAGATTTTGTTATCAACTTCAACATTCGTACAGAGATAAAAGATGGCTTATTGGTATTTGCATATGGAACCAAGAATGTTTATGTCTTAATAGCCCTAAAAGATGGCAAGCTGATGTTTGAATTCAGCGACGGACAGAAACTTTCTCGTGCAGTAATGGGTGGTAGCCCTTCCTTGAATTTGTGTCAAGGAACTTGGTTTAGTGTAAGTGCAAGAAAAACTGGAAGTCAGGCTAATTTAACTGTATTAAATCATGGTAGTCACTTGGATGGTGATCCAGCAGTTCAAAGCTCCATACAGATTGCTTCAAAGTTTTACATTGGTGGAGTTCCTGAGGATTCAGATGCCAAAAAGTACTTAATTGGCTTGAAATATGATATCACTGGTAGGTTCCCATAGTAATTAATATCTCGGCATTAATTAGCTTGAAACATGACATCACTAGTAGGTTTCAATAGTGATATCTCAGCATTAATTAGCATTAATTAGCTTGAAACATGACATCACTGGTAGGTTTCAGTAGTTGTTAATATCTCAGCATTAATTAGCTTGAAACATGACATCACTGGTAGGTTTCAATAGTGATATCTCAGCATTAATTAGCATTAATTAGCTTGAAACTTGACACCACTGGTAGCTTTCAATAGTAATTAATATCTCAGCATTAATAAGCTTGAAACATGACATCACTGGTAGGTTTCAGAATTAATTAATATCACAGCATTAATTGGCTTGAAACCTAAAAGGAAATAGGGAAATATTAGGATTTCTGGTGGACCCTCACTCAGTGTGTGCAGGGTTCGGCGGCTGGACTTGGTTTCGGGTTGGGGGAGGGGGAGGGGGGGGAGATGATGACTTACCTCAACCAAATCAATACGTTGATTGGCCCTGGCCTCCAGAGGGCGTTGTGTGAGTCCATGTGTGAATCCATATGGTCTATACCACCTTTATGAGTAATTGTATGTATGACTTTGAGAGATGACTTACATAAGCTACAAGCTTCCTGTCAAATCCCTCCACCATTCGGCAGTCTGATTACTGTTAATATATGTTATATTTTGAGCTATTGCATTAGCACTGTTACTCTTCAGGTATTCAACTCTGTAACATATAGCAATAAATAAGGTTGAATCTAAAAGTAAATATGGATGTCAGTCCTGTACACCCTACTGAAACACTGTAACTAATAACATACCATACCAAGACAGCATAAATACCTTTTTGTTATGTGACAGAAGCAAGTAACATACTTTCACAAGATAACAGCAGTACTTTTGTTCTGTTTGACAGGATCAAGTCACTTACCTCCACAAGATAACAAAAGTATTTTTGTTGTGTTTAACAAGATCCAGTAACATACCTCCACAATATAACAAAAGTGTTTTTGTTGTGTTTAACAAGACCCAGTAACATAACTCTCAAGAGAACAAAAGTGCTTTTGTGTTTAACAAGATCCAGTAACATACCTCCACATTATAACAAAAGTACTTTTGTTGTGTTTAACAAGAGTGTGTAACATACCTCTCAAGATAACAAAAGTATTTTGTTGTGTTTAATATAAGCCTGTAAAAACACACCTCCACAATATAACATCCATACTTTTGTTAAGTTTAATTAGAGCCAGAAACACACCTCCACAAGATAACAAAAGTCCTTTTGTTATGTTTAACAACACCCAGTAACATAACTCTCAAGATAATAAAAGTACTTTTATGTTTAACAAGATCCAGTAACATACCTCCACATTTATAACAAAAGTACTTTTGTTGTGTTTAACAAGAGTGTGTAACATACCTCTCAAGATAACAAAAGTATTTTGTTGTGTTTAATATAAGCCTGTAAAAACACACCTCCACAATATAACATCCATACTTTTGTTAAGTTTAATTAGAGCCAGAAACACACCTCCACAAGATAACAAAAGTCCTTTTGTTATGTTTAACAACACCCAGTAACATAACTCTCAAGATAATAAAAGTGCTTTTGTGTTTAACAAGATCCAGTAACATACCTCCACATTATAACAAAAGTACTTTTGTTGTGTTTAACAAGAGTGTGTAACATACCTCTCAAGATAACAAAAGTATTTTGTTGTGTTTAATATAAGCCTGTAAAAACACACCTCCACAATATAACATCCATACTTTTGTTATGTTTAATTAGAGCCAGAAACACACCTCCACAAGATAACAAAAGTCCTTTTGTTATGTTTAACAAGGGCCAGTAACATACCTCCACAATATAACAAAAGTACTTTTGTTATGTTCAATACCCCAGTTCCCATGCTGTAAGTTGTTATATTAATTTTTTTGTAAGCTTTATGAGCTCTGTCAAACAAGCTATAACACATGGTTTGTGAAACTCTAGTTCTTGCAGTCATTTAATATATTTTGATAAAATATGTACCCATTTTTTTGTAGGATATGGTGGATGTCTGGCAGATTTTAACTTTGGCGGATCTTTTGATTTTGGTGAAAAAGTGGAATCTTTGGGCAGTGTAAACTTGGATGGATGTCCATTTCCTTCTGCAGAGAAAGGCCTGACATGTTATACATCAGTCCCATCACAGATATATGATGGTCCAAACAATTATACTACTGATAATCAACTACAGTCATATTCAGGTATGAATTAATACTTATAACAATTACACTACTGATAATCAACTACAGTCATATTCAGGTATGAATTAATACTTATAACAATTACACTACTGATAATCAACTACAGTAATATTCAGGTATGAATTAATACTTATAACAATTATACTACTGATAATCAACTACAGTAATATTCAGGTATGAATTAATACTTATAACAATTATACTACTGATAATCAACTACAGTCATATTCATGTATGAATTAATACTTATAACAATTATACTACTGCTAATCAACTACAGTCATATTCAGGTATGAATTAATACTTATAACAATTACACTACTGATAATCAACTACAGTCATATTCAGGTATGAATTAATACTTATCATAACAATTATACTACTGATAATCAACTACAGTCATATTCAGGTATGAATTAATACTTATCATAACAATTATACTACTGATAATCAACTACAGTCATATTCAGGTATGAATTAATACTTATCACAACTGCTTTTAGTCAGGGATTATAATTATGAGTAAAAACCTTGGAAATCCAGGAGCACTAGAATTTCTTGAAAATCTGGGGATTTTTATGGTGATTATTGAAGACATGTGAATGCCAGAAGATTTTGATATCAGTAGCTGATGATAATTCCTAGAGGATCCTCTAAGAATGAAGTTTATTACTAAATCATCATCAAATAGCCCATTTATTACTAAATCATCATCAGATAGCCCATTTATTACTAAATCATCATCCAATAGCCCATTTATTACTAAATCACCATCCAATAGCCCATTTATTACTAAATCATCATCCAATAGCCCATTTATTACTAAATCATCATCAAATAGCCCATTCATTACTAAATCATCATCAAATAGCCCATTTATTACTAAATCATCATCAAATAACCCATTTATTACTAAATCATCATCAAATAGCCCATTTATTACTAAATCATCATCCAATAGCCCATTTATTACTAAATCATCACCAAATAGCCCATTTATTACTAAATCATCATCAAATAGCCCATTTATTACTAAATCATCACCAAATGGCCCATTTATTACTAAATCATCATCAAATAGCCCATTTATTACTAAATCATCATCCAATAGCCCATTTATTACTAAATCATCATCAAATAGCCCATTTATTACTAAATCATCATCAAATAGCCCATTTATTACAGAAATATTGCCATCAATATGATATGAATTGGTTTCGGAAGTAGACATAAATTTATCTCTTAAATTTGTTTCAAGTTTATTTTTTTTAACTGTTTACCTTACAGGATGAGAAGTTGACCTTTGCAAAAATATTTCTAGAATAACTAAACATTAATTTTTGCCTTGAAAACATAGCTGTTGGAAGAGGGTCAATAACCTTGTTCGAGTTAAGATCATAAGTTTAGGAGGAAAATATAATGAAACCTGTGTAACCCACAGGATTTCTAATATATCATAAAACTTGTGCAATGCACAGGTTTTCTAATATATTATAATAAAACTTGTGTAACCCACAGGATTTCTAATATATCATAAAACTTGTGTAACCCACAGGTTGTCTAATATATTATAATAAATCTTGTGTAACCCACAGGATTTCTAATATATCATAAAACTTGTGCAACCCACAGGTTTTCTAATATATTATAATAAAACTTGTGTAACCCACAGGATTTCTAATATATTATAATAACACTTGTGTAACCCACAGTATTTGTAATATTCTATAGTAAACCTTGTGTACCCACAGTATTTCTAATATACTATAATAAAACTTGTGTAACCCACAGGATTTCTAATATATTATAATAAAACTTGTATAACCCACAGTATTTCTAATATATCATAATAAAACCTGTGTAACCCACAGTATTTCTAATATATTATTATAAAACTTGTGTAACCCACAGGATTTCTAATATATCATAAAACTTGTGTAACACACAGGATTTCTAATATATTATAATAAAACTTGTGTAACCCACAGGATTTCTAATATATTATAAGAAAACTTGTGTAACCAACAGGATTTCTAATATATCATAAAACTTGTGTAACCCACAGGATTTCTAATATATTATAATAAAACTTGTGTAACCCACAGGATTTTTAATATACTATAACAAAACCTATGTAACCCACGGTATTTCTAATATACTATAATAAAACTTGTGTAACCCACAGGATTTCTAATATATTGTAATAAAACTTGTGTAACCCACAGGATTTCTAATATATTATAATAAAACTTGTGTAAACCACAGGATTTCTAATATACTATAATAAAACTTGTGTAACCCACAGGATTTCTAATATATTATAACAAACTTGTGTAACCCACAAGATTTCTAATATACTATAATAAAACTTGTGCAACCCACAGTATTTCTAATATACTATAATAAAACTTGTGTAACCCACAGGATTTCTAATATATTATAATAAAACCTGTGTAACCCACAGGATTTCTAATATATTATAATAAAACCTGTGTAACCCACAGGATTTCTAATATACTATAATAAAACTTGTGCAACCCACAGTATTTCTAATACACGATAATAACCCTTGCGTAACCCACAGGATTTCTAATATATTATAATAAAACTTGTGTAACCCACAGTATTTATAATATATTATAATAAAACTTGTGTATCCCACAGTATTTCTAATATACTATAATAAAACTTGTGTAACCCACAGTATTTCTAATATATTATAATAAAACTTGTGTAACCCACAGGATTTTTAATATATTATAATAAAACCTGTGTAACTCACAGGATTTCTAATATATCATAAAACTTGTGCAACCCACAGGTTTTCTAATATAGTATAATAAAACTTGTGTAACCCACAGGATTTCTAATATATCATAAAACTTGTGCAACCCACAGTATTTCTAATATATTATAATAAAACTTGTATAACCCACAGTATTTCTAATATACTATAATAAAACTTGTGTAACTCACAGGATTTCTAATATATTGTAATAAAACTTGTGTAACCCGCAGTATTTCTAGCATATTATAATAAAACTTGTGTAACCCACAGGATTTCTAATATATTATAAAACTTGTGCAACCCACAATATTTCTAATATGCTATAATAAAACTTGTGTAACTCACAGAATTTCTAATATATTATAATAAAACTTGTGTAACCCACAGTATTTCTAATATATCATAAAACTTGTGTAACCCACAGGATTTCTAATATATTATAATAAAACTTGTGTAACCAACAGGATTTCTAATATATTATAATAAAACTTGTGTAACCAACAGGATTTCTAATATATCATAAAACTTGTGTAACCCACAGGATTTCTAATATATTATAATAAAACTTGTGTAACCCACAGGATTTTTAATATACTATAACAAAACTTATGTAACCCACAGTATTTCTAATATACTATAATAAAACTTGTGCAACCCACAGGATTTCTAATATATTGTAATAAAACTTGTGTAACCCACAGGATTTCTAATATATTATAATAAAACTTGTGTAAACCACAGGATTTCTAATATATTATAACAAACTTGTGTAACCCACAAGATTTCTAATATACTATAATAAAACTTGTGTAACCCACAGTATTTCTAATATATTATAATAAAACTTGTATAACCCACAGGATTTCTAATATATTATAATAAAACTTGTGTAACCCACAGGATTTCCAATATACTATAATAAAACTTGTGTAACCCACAATTATAATAAAACTTGTGTAACCCACAGGATTTCTAATATATGATAATAACCCTTGTTAACCCACAGAATTTCTAATATATTATAATAAAACTTGTGTAACCCACAGTATTTGTAATATATTATAATAAAACTTGTGTAACCCACAGTATTTATAATATATTATAATAAAACTTGTGTATCCCACAGTATTTGTAATATATTATAATAACACTTGTGTAACCCACAGTATTTCTAATATACTATAATAAAAGTTGTGTAACCCACAGTATTTCTAATATATTATAATAAAACTTGTGTAACCCACAGGATTTCCAATATACTATAATAAAACTTGTGTAACCCACAATTATAATAAAACTTGTGTAACCCACAGGATTTCTAATATATGATAATAACCCTTGTTAACCCACAGAATTTCTAATATATTATAATAAAACTTGTGTAACCCACAGTATTTGTAATATATTATAATAAAACTTGTGTAACCCACAGTATTTGTAATATATTATAATAATACTTGTGTAACCCAAGTGATTTCTAATATATAAACAAACGGAACCAAGAGTTCAATAACAATTTTTTATTTGTAGATAAATCATTTTTTATTCCACTTTATGGATATAAAAAACCTATAAAATAAATCTGCAACATTCATGAGTTACAGATGATGTAACAAGGAGGGTAACTCTAATTCAAATATTTAGTTTGGCGATACCTATAGGGTTGTATCATATTGTTCATTTGGAATTGTCTCACTGCAAATACTAGAGTATTCTCAGGGGCACTCTACAATAAACTGTAGTAGAACAAACTTGTATGAACCTCATTTCCATAAATCAAAAGGCTTCTTGATGTTTAATGGAAAAATTGCTGGCACCGACGCTTATGGACAGTACATGTATACTGACTAAATTACAGTAGGAAATTTTATTAGTCAATTACGTAATCTGCTGGCACTATGGTGGTACTGACCACATACTTGTAAATGTAGAACTAGTTATTTCAGTTACCTAGGAGATTTTAACCTCAACCTTGTTCAGATTTGCACGCATTTTCGGCAAGGTTCGACAGTGTTGAAGTTTCATGAGCTTCTTACGAACATGCCCCTTTATATATATATCATTTACCTTGGAGATATAAACCTTAATTGCGTCCATATTTCAAAACATTATATGCAAAATTTGTTGTTTTTATGAGAAATATCATGAGCTTCTAATGTACATGTCTCTGTATATATGTTTAGATAAACACATAATTGTTAGTCCATGTCTACCTCCACTCCCAATCCCTAACACTGCTTGAAGTATGATCAACTCGTGCTTTACATTTCGGTTTATATTTTTTCTCCTTATTACAATTATTTCTTCTTCTTTGTCAAATAGCAGTGCATGGATCTTTCATATCTTTCATAGTAAGTGTTACATGTTTGTTTTTCCAGGAATCAAAACTTTTATGATATGGTGTCTGCATTGCATTAATATAACTTATTACTTTCCAAAGTGTGATTTACTGGGATTTCCAGGTTAACTTCACAAGTGAATTATGCAATCAACAATTGGGTCACGTATCCATGCGAGCAATCGAAGACGTTTTGCCATGGGCGTAATGGGGACTTCATTGTGGTTTTTTTTTGCTTTTTTAACCCTTTACCTAACATGAAAAGCAGACAACACTTGCAAAAAAAATTCTTGAATAACTATTATTTTCATTTTTTGTCTCAAAAACATAGGTCATGACCCCTCATTGGAATGAGCTCGTTCCAATCAGGGGTCATAACCTATGTTTTAGAGACAAAAAATTAAAAAATAATGAAAATTAATTGGTGATTTTTGAGAATAACGTTGGCCGATTTTGGCCGTTACGTTAGGTAAAGGGTTAAATAATATAATTATCGTTAATAATGAAAAGTAATAAACAGAGTAATTGCTTGACTGGACTGGTTACATGAAATAATTCATTCAAGGCTAGGGACTATATTGTAAAACACTCTGGTGCTTTCACGCACTCGTGTTTGTACAACGTCCCTCACCTCTCATGAATTATTTCACGTAACCAGTCCACTCAAGCAATTACTCTCTATTTAGTACACCTCACCTTACATCAAAGATGGCGACTGACAAAATAAGTTTAGATGCAATAAAATCAACTGAAAGGTTTGATTTCATAGCCCTATGTAGGGAAGAAAGTATGACACCCTTCAATACCCATCAACACTCCTGTAATTATTACACTAGTGAAAATTCCAGGAGTTCAATAGCAACCGACACTGCATTTTGCTTGTTCAATATAAACTGCAGAAACCTCAATGCTAATTGGGATTCACTTGTTAATTTTCTCTAAGATTTACAATATTCCAAAGATGTATTTGATGTACAGAGTGAACGAAGAACTGAAAAGGGCCATAAAGGTTAGAAAAGCTAAATGTGCTGCATACAGGAGAAGTAGAAAACTTAAGGGGGTGGAAAGCAATGAGGCCATGGTAGCAAAGGAAGAATACCAACAAGCACGAAATAAAGTAAACAAGATAAAAGACGACAACCGGAGAGTGCGAAATAGCAGTCTTATTAGGACGATAAGAACGACAGGGGGGGTCGAGTTCGAGCGTATTTTGGAAATGGGTGAACAAACATAACAAAGGGAATAACCAACAGAGCATTAAAGTAGATGGCAGAGTTACAGAAGAGCGAGATCAAATTGCATTAGAACTAGTCAAGCACTGGGAAAAGGTAAACGATAAGCGATGGGGCATGGGGAACCCACCGGAGTGTCCGAACCAGGTCGAGGAAAATCTCTCGGACTTCGTGTGCAGCGAAATCAAAACTGAGGAGGTGCAAAGGGTGATCTCAAAATTGAGGAATGGAAAAGCGGGAGTGGTGGACGAAATTCCTAATGAGTTTATCAAAAAAGGGGGAGAGGAACTCTTGGAAAGCCTAACTGCCCTATTCAATTTTGCCATAGAAAAACAAGAGGTCCCAAAGGAGTGGAGGGAAAGCAAAGTGACATTTATTCACAAAAAGGGGGAAAAAGAAGTTTTGGATAACTATCGAGGGATCTCTGTCAGTAGCAACATTGGAAAGGTGTTCTGTAAAGTCCTTTATGGGAGACTAGAGGAGGTAATTGAGGAGAAGGGTTTTTTGGGAGAAATCCAGAATGGCTTCAGGAAGGGAAGGAGAGTTACTGACCATCTTTTCACACTATCCCAAATGATAGAATCCGCGAAAGCAAAAAAGAAAAAGATGTTTATGGCCTTTTTGGATATCAAGAAGGCATACGATAGAGTATGGAGGGAAGGTATGTGGCACAAGCTGGAGGCTATGGGCTTAGGAGGCTAGTTTGTTGGAATTATGAAAGCATTATATAAAGATGTACAGAGTGAACTTAGCCTGGGAAACATTACAACGAAACGTGTGCCTATGGAGATAGGCCTAAAACAGGGGTGTATCCTTTCGCCGATCCTGTTTGCATTGTACATCAAAGGTTTAGGAGATGAACTCCTGCGTAGCGAGGAGGGGGTAGCAGTTGGTGACTTGAAGATCCCAGGGCTATTTTTTGCAGACGATATGGTTCTAGTGTCAGAAAGCGAAGAGGGGCTAACGAAAATGCTGGGAATTGTTGGGAAATATGGGAGCAAATGGAGACTCGAACTTAATGAAAGCAAGAGCAAAGTTATACCTGTGGGCCGCAAAGTGGACCCCACTCAAAGGTGGAGAGTGGGTGAGTTCTGCATTCCGGAAGGGAGCAGCAAACTTCTCAGTGTGGGAGAGACGGGTGATTACGAGTATTTGGGGGTAAATATAAACATTACAGGAAGAGGCATCTACCGGAACCACACAAATAAATTGATTCTGAAGGGGAAGCGAATCCTTAACCAAATGAAACTTATAGGGAGAAACAGTTTCAATAAGGTTTTCGTGGGGAAAACCATTTGGGAAATGGTGGGGCTGCCAAGTATAACATACGGTACGGAAGTGGTACCCCTAAACCAGACGGCCGTAAAGAGCTTGGAAATCCTGCAGAACGATGCAGGCCGATGGATAACGGGGTCGAGTAATGCCGCAGCGCTAGAAGCAATCAGGGGTGAGCTTGGGTGGATGAGGATCAAGGACAGGATAGACCTATTGAAGCTCGGTTATCTTAATTATTTGGTAAATCTGCCCGACAGCCGATGGTGTAAAGTAATGTTCCTGAGAATTTTCAACTCAAATATCAAAACGGGGTGGATGGTCCAAATGAGGGAGCTAGTAGAGAACTACTCATTGGAGATCTCGGACCTGGACGTTGGGGCAAACCAGGGTAAAAAAATCGTCAGAGAAAGGGTCATGGAGGATTGTAACCGTAATTGGCGAGAGGGGGTCAAATCAAAGAGGTCTTTGGGTGGCCTGCGTGATAAAGAGAAGCCAGGTTTTGAAGAGTACCTTGATGGCACCTTTGGGGTGTCACTGTTGTTCAAGCTGAGGTCGCGATCCCTGGAGCTGAGGGGAAAAATTGGGAAAGACGGTGAAAGGGAGTGCCAGATGTGTAACTTGGACATGGTGGAGACCCTGGAACACTTTCTTCTAGAATGCCCAAAGTATCATTCTAAAAGAATGAGATTCACTGGGAGTATAATGGGGAAGTGGGATGGGAGAATGAAGGACATGTGGTCAGGGGGAGACTCAAAGGAGAGGGTTAATATGCTAATCGGAGAGATTGGGAAGAATGGGACAAGGGATATCATCAAGCAGTTCGTCTCCGAGTGTTGGGAGGAGAGGAGAAGCGTGGGAATAGGGAGGCAGTTGGGAGTACAGGGGTAACCATGGCCTTCTCGTCCGAGAACCGCGACAAATCAGCGGCTGGCCAAAGTGTTATTATATTATTATGTGATTGGCCTCACAGAAATATTTAATATTCAACATGACATCGAATATAAGCTACAGGGTTATCATCGATTATTATCTAACACATGACCAGCTGATGATGATGGCAGAGGGGGCATCAGGCTGTTTATCAAAGACAATATTTCATATCGATTATGTAATTCATAATGGGGGATTTCAACATCGACCTCTTAAAATATGGAGTACACGACAGAACACAAACATTTGTTTAATGAAGGATTTCTCCCTCTAATTACAAAGCCAACACCAGTAACAGATTATTCGGCCACCATACTTGACCACATCTACACTAACACATTATCTTCAATTTCCAAAGCCAGAATAATTATAACAGATATCTCCGATCATTTTGGAACATTTTACTCTGAACAATCTATTAAGATAAAGGATGTCGCGAAAACATATGTCAAACGATCCATTATTTCTCACAATATAAACTCCTTTAAAACTCTACTAGGCAATGCTGATTTAAACTCTACTAGGCAGTGCTGATTTAAAACTCTACTAGGCAATGCTGATTTAAACTCTACTAGGCAATGCTGATTTAAACTCTACTAGGCAATGCTGATTTAAACTCTACTAGACAATGCTGATTTAAACTCTACTAGGCAATGCTGATTTAAACTCTACTAGGCAATGCTGATTTAAACTCTACTAGGCAATGCTGATTTAAACTCTAATAGACAATGCTGATTTAAACTCTACTAGGCAATGCTGATTTAAACTCTACTAGACAATGCTGATTTAAACTCTACTAGGCAATGCTGATTTAAACTCTACTAGGCAATGCTGATTTAAACTCTACTAGGCAATGCTGATTTAAACTCTACTAGGCAATGCTGATTTAAACTCTAATAGACAATGCTGATTTAAACTCTACTAGGCAATGCTGATTTAAACTCTACTAGACAATGCTGATTTAAACTCTACTAGGCAATGCTGATTTAAACTCTACTAGACAATGCTGATTTAAACTCTACTAGGCAATGCTGATTTAAACTCTACTAGGCAATGCTGATTTAAACTCTACTAGGCAATGCTGATTTTAAAACTACTAGGCATTGCTGATTTAAATTCTACTAGGCAATGCTGATTTTAAAACTCTACTAGGCAATGCTGATTTAAACTCTACTAGGGAATGCTGATTTAAACTACTAGGCAATGCTGATTTAAACTCTACTAGGCAATGCTGATTTAAACTCTACTAGGCAATGCTGATTTTAAAACTACTAGGCATTGCTGATTTAAACTCTACTAGGCAATGCTGATTTTAAAACTCTACTAGGCAATGCTGATTTAAACTCTACTAGGGAATGCTGATTTAAACTACTAGGCAATGCTGATTTAAACTCTACTAGGCAATGCTGATTTAAACTCTACTAGGCAATGCTGATTTAAACTCTACTAGACAATGCTGATTTTAAAACTCTACTAGGCAATGCTGATTTAAACTCTACTAGGCAATGCTGATTTAAACTCTACTAGGCAATGCTGATTTAAACTCGACTAGGCAATGTTGATTTAAACTCTACCAGGCAATGCTGATTTAAACTCTACTAGGCAATGCTGATTTAAACTCTACTAGGCAATGCTGATTTAAACTCTACTGGGCAATGCTGATTTAAACTCTACTAAGCAATGCTGATTTAAACTCGACTAGGCAATGTTGATTTAAACTCTACTAGGCAATGCTGATTTAAACTCTACTAGGCAATGCTGATTTAAACTCTACTAGGCAATGCTGATTTAAACTCTACTGGACAATGCTGATTTAAACTCTACTAGGCAATGCTGATTTTAAAACTCTACTAGGCAATGCTGATTTAAACTCTACCAGGCAATGCTGATTTAAACTCTACTAGGCAATGCTGATTTCAAAACTCTACTAGGCAATGCTGATTTAAACTCTACTAGGCAATGCTGATTTAAACTCTACTAGGCAATGCTGATTTAAACTCTACAGGGCAATGCTGATTTAAACTCTACTAGGCAATGCTGATTTTAAAACTCTACTAGGCAATGCTGATTTAAACTCTACTAGGGAATGCTGATTTAAACTACTAGGCAATGCTGATTTAAACTCTACTAGGCAATGCTGATTTAAACTCTACCAGGCAGTGCTGATTTTAAAACTCTACTAGGCAATGCTGATTTAAACTCTACTAGGGAATGCTGATTTAAACTACTAGGCAATGATGATTTAAACTCTACTAGGCAATGCTGATTTAAACTCTACCAGGCAATGCTGATTTAAACTCTACTAGGCAATGCTGATTTTAAAACTCTACTGGGCAATGTTGATTTAAACTCTACTAGGCAATGCTGATTTAAACTCTACTAGGCAATGCTGATTTAAACTCTACTAGGCATTGCTGATTTTAAAACTCTACTGGGCAATGTTGATTTAAACTCTACTAGGCAATGCTGATTTAAACTCTACTGGGCAATGCTGATTTAAACTCTACTAGGCATTGCTGATTTAAACTCTACTAGGCAATGCTGATTTAAACTCTACTAGGCAATGCTGATTTTAAAACTCTACTAGGAAATGCTGATTTTAAAACTCTACTAGGCAATGTTGATTTAAATTCTACTAGGCAATGCTGATTTAAACTCTACTAGGCAATGCTGATTTAAACTCTACTAGGCAATGCTGATTTAAACTCTACTAGGCATTGCTGATTTAAACTCTACTAGGCAATGCTGATTTAAACTCTACTAGGCAATGCTGATTTTAAAACTCTACTAGGAAATGCTGATTTTAAAACTCTACTAGGCAATGTTGATTTAAACTCTACTAGGCAATGCTGATTTAAACTCTACTAGGCAATGCTGATTTAAACTCTACTAGGCATTGCTGATTTAAACTCTACTAGGCAATGCTGATTTAAACTCTACTAGGCAATGCTGATTTTAAAACTCTACTAGGAAATGCTGATTTAAACTCTACTAGGCAATGCTGATTTAAACTCTACTAGGCAATGCTGATTTAAACTCTAATAGACAATGCTGATTTAAACTCTACTAGGCAATGCTGATTTAAACTCTACTAGACAATGCTGATTTAAACTCTACTAGGCAATGCTGATTTAAACTCTACTAGGCAGTGCTGATTTAAACTCTACTAGGCAATGCTGATTTTATAACTCTACTAGGCAATGCTGATTTTAAAACTCTACTAGGCAATGCTGATTTTAAAATTCTACTAGGCAATGCTGATTTAAACTCTAATAGACAATGCTGATTTAAACTCTACTAGGCAATGCTGATTTTAAAACTCTACTAGGCAATGCTGATTTTAAAACTCTACTAGGCAATGCTGATTTTAAATCTACTAGGGAATGCTGATTTTAAAACACTACTAGGCAATGCTGATTTTAAAACTCTACTAGGCAATGCTGATTTTAAAACTCTACTAGGCAATGCTGATTTAAACTCTACTAGGCAATGCGGATTTTAACTCTACTAGGCAATGCTGATTTTAAAACTCTACTAGGCAATGCTGATTTAAACTCTACTAGGCAATGCTGATTTTAACTCTACTAGGGAATGCTGATTTTAACTCTTCTAGGCAATGCTGATTAAAACTCTACTAGGCAATGCTGATTTAAACTCTACTAGGGAATGCTGATTTTAAAACTCTACTAGGCAATGCTGATTTTAAAACTCTACTAGGCAATGCTGATTTTAACTCTACTAGGGAATGCTGATTTTAAAACACTACTAGGCAATGCTGATTTTAAAACTCTACTAGGCAATGCTGATTTTAAAACTCTACTAGGCAATGCTGATTTAAACTCTACTAGGCAATGCTGATTTTAACTCTACTAGGGAATGCTGATTTTAAAACACTACTAGGCAATGCTGATTTTGAAACTCTACTAGGTAATGCTGATTTTAAAACTCTACTAGGCAATGCTGATTTAAACTCTACTAGGCAATGCTGATTTTAAAACTCTACTAGGCAATGCTGATTTCAAAACTCTACTGGGCAATGCTGATTTTGAATCGGTGTTTGAATCATCATGCCCAAATATGGCAAAAAAAAACTTCATGAATACTTTCTCAAATTTGTTCAAAAGGAACTTTCCTCTGAAAAAAATTAGCATTCCTAATACATTAAACCCCAACCCTGGATGAGATATTGTCTTGTCCGATCTTCACTGAATAAAAACCAGCCATATTAACAAGTTGAAACATCCATCGACTGAAAACACTGGCAGATACAAATCATAATGTGCTATGTATAATAAAATAAAGCGAGCTGCTAAAGCATTGTATTTTAATAATATCTTGAATGCCAATAGTAACAATATTAGAAAAACCTGGGACATTCTCCATACTGCTATAAAAAAATAGATAACAATCATATTCTCCCGACAGAATTTGTTATAAATGGGAAACTGGAATCAAGCCCAGCAGATATAGCTAATCACTTCAACAGCTATTTTTCTTGCATTGGCCAAACAAAAAATAACAATGTTGGCTCCTCCACCAAACATTTCTCTGATTTCCTAATTGATAGTAATCCAAATAACACATTTGTTGCCCCTGTATCAAAGGAAGAAGTAATATTCATAACAAAATTATTGAAAACAAAAACAAGTAAAGATTACAACGACATCTCGTCAAAATTATACTATTAAAAAAAAGTAAGGGATATTCAAACTGATGTTGATATTTTCGGAAAGTGGTATAGGATATGCATAATTGAACATCAATATGTTACCAAGTTTAGTGTGGACCATGAATGTCACCAGGACACGAAAATTTCATGCAGGTTTTTCGCGCGATCACCACAGTAATGTCTGTGGGGTACGTTTTGAAATTTAATTTGTACTGGACAGGCTTTTTCGGAGGTCTCATTGTTCTTTTCTTGGTATAAACTTGTTCATCAATAGTTTCTGGTCGAAGCATAACTTTGGAGGTATGAGAAGACTGACACGTGACAAACATTTATGTCCCATTGGCAGCTCACAACAGACAGACTGCAGTGGCTCAAATTCTCTACGTTACTCAATCAGTGATAAGCAGGTTGTGGTCACGCTACCGTCAGATGGGCAATACTGATGACAGACATCGGTCAGGTTATCTTGGCCAGCACTAAGTTCAGACCTTTCACCAATCGAGCATGTCTTGGATATGCTTGGCTGGCGCCTACGACAACGCCAACAGCTTCCTACCAATGTCCAGGAACTCACTGCTGCACTGCAGGAAGAATGGAATAACATCAGTCAAGCTGATATTGGACGTTTGGTGAGGAGTATGTCACGTCGGATCCGCACTTGTCTCACGAACTGTGGAGGATTTACAAGGTACTGAGGCCTTGGATAGAATGTGGTAAGTTCTCGGACTCACTGTCCATGTCTTCTACAGTTCAGAGTGTGGAACGTGTGCTTGTCAGACACCCAACTATCTCTGAAATCATTCACGAGATGTCGCAGTGCAATGCCTCAACTGTCTTTTTGATGAAAATATAAATATATTTCTTCCTATATCTCACTTTTATCAAATACCCCCTACTTTTTTGAATAGTATAGTACAAGAAGTAATAAGTGAAATTACAGATCCGCTAACTCACAAAATAGATCTCTCATTTCTGACAGGAATTGTGCTAGACGAAATGAAAATTGCCAAAGTAATACCTGTTTTTACCTGTTTTCCCCAAAAATACTTGAAAAACTTGTGTTCAGTAGAGTTCATGGGTTTCTGTTGAAATTTAATATTCTATTCCAGCGTCAGTATCGTTTTCGAAAACGTCACTCCACCTTTCACCCTATTTTGCATCTTCTTAATCATATTGCTGCAAACTATGATAAAGCCACAAAAGATTGTATGCTGTCCCTGTTTGTGGATTTCTCAAAGGCATTTGACACTGTTAATCACGATATACTTTTACATAAGTTAGACTTCAATGGGATCAGAGGCACAGCGAATTTGTGGTTTACATTTACCACTCCAGATTAGCTCAGCTTGTAAAATATGGAGAAACGGCATCAGAATTACAAGATACGTCGTGTGGAGTTCCACAGGGATCAATCCTACGTCCATTGCTATTTTTGATTTATATTAATGATATCAGTAAATCTACAACATTGAATGTTCTTTCTTTTGCGGATGACACGACTGGCTATGCATCAGGTAACAACATTGATCGGTTACAGAACCGTGTAAACAGGGAAATCGTGCAGCTGTGTGAATGGTTTAAGGCAAATAAAATTGCCATAAATGCAAATAAAACAAAATATAGTCTTCTCTTTTTCCCCTCACATATTAAAACTGATAATTCCAATTTAGGTTTGGTCATGAACAACAATATACTTGAACGGGTGTCAAATACAGCTGACGATAAAGCTGTGAAATTCTTAGGTGTTTATTTTGACGAATGTCTGAACTTTAAGCATCATATTATGGCCATTGCATCTAAAATATGAAGGGCGATATATGCTATAAATAGAGTAAAAAAATTCCATCCCCATGGTGCGCTTAGATCTTTGTACTTTTCTCTCATGCATAGCCACTTGTTATATTGCATCCACACATGGGGACATGCCAGTAACAGCAATAAGCACTTTATCCTACAGAAACGAGCTTTTCGCATTATTAACAATGAAAAATTCAAAATTCAATTCGCACACAGGTCCCTTATTCAAGAAAGAAAGAATTCTGAAATTTCCTGACCAACACAAATTTAATGCCTCATGATTGGAACAATAGAAATCTTCCAGTGAGCTTTACAAATCACTTCCAAATATAATTGACAGTGTGTCTGGAAGAATAACCAGACAGACAGGTTAAGTAATAAGAGGTATCCCAAGATCAGACTTCTCAACAAAACCTCCCAGTACATTCATTTCCAAAGCTATGGAACAACCTGAGTAACAATATAAAAAATATTACATCTAGATCGTTATTTATAAAAAGAATTATCAAAATTTTACTTGAATCCTATCATAACTCAGTATACAGACATAATCCGGTATGTCCCGTCTGTCGCTCTGCCTCTAACTTAACATTTTAATCTATCCGTTCTGTGGTATTCGTACATCGACAAAAAGTGCATCATCCACAGTATGTTTGTTAAGTTCTGCCAACTAATCCGAATCTTCTCTACTCGACACAGACTATGCAACCCAGCACAACTGCCTCTGAATATACAAATTATTTGATGACCACAAGATCTCACTCAATAAATGCAAGCATCCTACAGTCTAAAATATACTTTTTTATGATACATATATGTAAATATCCACGTATCGCTGCAGTTTGTTTTTTTTTCTTTTTTTTCTTTTCTAATTCTCTCCATTTTTTTTTAAAACTCCTATACTGCCTCTCTCATAAACAACCCCTTATACTATATGACATAAATATTGCAGAAATGTGTGCTATAGAATCATACCATGCTCGGATAGATACCTTCAGTTTCTGAGTTTATGTTTGCTTAAAGCACAAACTTTCAAAAAATCAGTCAATTGTTGCTTTATTCTTTCTACACCTGCAACTCAGTGGTAGCAAAATCCACGAATGCTTCACAGATATGGTAAATTTGATTTTGGTGATTATACACCACAACAAGTATCTCAAACACAACAGCGCCCCGTGTTAGACACACACGCCTACACAGCATTTCCCACACCCTGTTCTTTCTACTCTCTTTGGGAATATTAATCTCAGTCATAATCATTAATTTAATGATTCTTTGTCTAAGTAAAATCTTGCTACTGTTGGGCGACATCGAACTCAACCCTGGACCAAGCTCTATCAACACACACAATTTGAAAATTTTCCACTTGAATATACAGAGTCTAAGACCAAAAATAGAAGCCGTTGAATGTGAAGCACCCTTCAATGATGTCTTGGCACTAATGGAGACATGCCTGCAGGACAGCGACCCCACTTGCGGTATTTCAATCCACGGGTTCCATGAACCGTTGCACCAAGACAGACCCACAAGAGGTGGTGGGATTGCCATTTATATTAAAGACCACATTTCTTTTTGACAATGGCCAGTCCTGGAGATAGCGAACACAGAGTGCTTATGGGTCAAAATATATACCAAACATAGTAAGTCATTATTGTTGGGGGTCTTCTACCACCCACCAAACAGTCCCTCAGAAACATGGCATAGCATATCAGCTTCCATAGAAAAAGCCAGAGACACTACAGTTGACAATTTAATTGTCTCTGGAGACTTTAATGATAACCAACTTCTTCCTTCAAGAGGTGGTTTTGTGGAAACAAGAAATGTCTTCAATTTGCGACAGCTTGTGAATGAGCCAACATTTTTCACTGAGGCATCAGCTTCTCTGATAGATCTCTTTGCTGTGAGTGAATCAGCGAATGTGAAGGCTTGTGATGTCCTAGAACCAATTGTCCCAGACATGATACGTTACCACTGCCCAATATCCATGGACATCAACTTTTTGAAACCACATGCCCCATCCTTTAAGAGGAAAGTATGGCTGTATACCCAGGGTGATTATGAAGCCTTAGATGAGGCCCTCTCGAACAGTGACTGGAGTTCCGTTTTTGATGAAACATGCCTTGATACTATCATTTCGAATTTCAGTCACAAAATACTCGAAACAGCATCTGAACATATTCCAAACAAAATCATCACTGTGCGATTGGAGCAGCCAAAATGGTTCCACAGCGAGATTAGATTACTAATCAGACAGAGAAAAAGGTTATACCATGCCACCAAATGAACTGGGCATCCGAATGCATGGGCCAAATACAAATGTAAACGCAGTGAAGTAGTATCGGCAGTAAGAAAAGCCAAAGCAGCATATCTATCCAAAGTCCAAACTATCTATAAAGGCTTCCAAGGCATCTGGTCCCGATCTTATAAGTCCGTGTCTCCTAAAGGAATGCAAATCGTCGCTGTGTCAACTTCTTACAATTCTTTTTAATGTACTGTTGAATAACTTGTATTTTCCATCACTCTGGAAAAAAGCGAATGTCTCTCCAATCTTGGAAAAACAGCCATCGAACTCAGTCACTAATTATCATCCAATATCATTGCTCAGTTGAGAAGGTAAAATTTTTGAAAAATGTGTTTTCAAACACTCGTGACAATACTTAACACAATACTTAACTGATAATAACATTCTTAGTCAGTTCCAATCAGGTTTTATACCTGGTGATTCAACTGTCCTTTAGTTGACTGACATCTATGACGAATTCAATTGAGCTCTTGACGAAGGAAAAGAGATCAGGGTAGTCTTCTGTGATGTCAGCAAGGCATTCGAAAAAGTGTAACATGATGGTCTTCTTCACAAGCTGAAGCAAATTGGTATCTCCGGTGAATTACTCTTATTTTTTAAATCCTACCTTTCGAATAGGTCACAACGGGTTGTGATAGGGTTTAATGCCTCATCATGGAGACCCATTAATGCTGGCATTCTGCAAGGTTCAATACTCGGCCACCTACTCTTCTTAATATACATCAATGACATAACTGAAAATTTACTTAGCAACATACGCCTCTTTGCAGATGACACTCTCTTGTACTTAATTGTTGAGAACCCAGAGCAAGCTTCGATCCTAATCAATCATGATTTGGCGACAATTGAACATTGGGCCAATGCATGGCTGGTTGAGTTCAGCCCCCTCAAAACAGAGAGTATGCTTATAACACGTAAAAGTGAATCTACCACCTATCCACCACTCGTTTTAGGTAATTCAAAAATAACTGAAGTCAGTAGTCACAAACACTTAGGAGTCATATTAAACACCACATGCACCTGGAACGACCATATTTGCTCTAAAGCCTGGACTTGTTTAGATCTGTTGAGAAACAAATTCAAACTCGATCGCAGCATTCTAGAGAAGATATAGTTTTTTGCATTTATTAGGCCCCAGCTAGAATACGCCGACGTTGTCTGGGACAATTGCACAGCAACTAAAGTTGAAGAATTAGAAAAAATCCAGATTGCAGCCACGAGGATAATTACAGGGGCTACAGCCGTTGTAGCAAAGCTTTACTCTACTCCGAAACTCGTTGTATATCTCCTACATGAAAGACGCAGGAAACACAAATTGTTACAATTTTTTAAAATGTATCTTCGCATGTCGCCTCCATATATTGCCAACAAAGTCCCTCCAGTCATCTCATTGAATGTCATGCACAACCTCCGCTCAAGTCATAACCACAGAATCCCATTCTGTAGAACACAGCTGTTTCAGTCATCATTCATTCCAAGCACCACTGACCAATGGAACCAACTGCCTCTTTCCGTCCGTGATAATTGACCAATTATATATTATTCCGTCATTGACCAATTTCAAAATATATCTAAACGCGGGAAGTCAATGCCCTCTGAAGTTTTACTGCTTGTCAAAGTCTCGAACAGCCCAAATATACCATTGTAGGTTGAAACTTGGTTGTAGAAACCTCAATTCTCATTTATTTGCCAATCACCTCTCTCTCACCTCTTCCTGCCAATGCGGTATGGAAGAGACGTCTGATCATTTCCTTCTACTCTGACCTATATATTCAAATGTTCGAGATAGTACTATCAATTTACTCCCATTCCCGTTGACGTATTAATACTTCTTTTTGGCTCAGAGCTTTTGAGTACTTCAGAGAACTGTCTACTGTTTGAAGAGGTGCATCATTTTATTCTATCAAGTGGACATTTCAGATGACTGCCAACACAAATAAATAACCTTACCTTCTAACTCCACTAGGATGATTATCTGCTTTGTCCCTCTTCAATTTCCCTTCTTGTAGCATCCAATAAAAGGCTTTCCTCTACCTTGTCGCTTATTTGGATGTATATAAAAGCTCCCCCACAAACGACTGTCATGAAACTAAAAGCATTTTGTCATGTTCTAAAGCTGGCTTTCTATGATTTGTTCTCTTCTTGCTTTCTTCGCAGAATTGTTTTGGTGCTGGGGTGCTGATTAAAGTACAAACATAGCCTTGAGCCCATTACGGCAGTGTATCAATGAAGGAATGAAAGGTTTTAGCGCGCCAAAGGCGCGCATGGACGATGTGGGATTTACAAATCCCTTGCGACCAGGTTAACCTTATTTTATTTCACATGGATCACACAGGCCTAGCTTTCCTATTGCCTCAAATGGGGTCTGAGGGGGTATGCATGTGGTTAGAATTCCCGGCAGTTTACGTTGGAGTGATAGATTGTCAATAATCAATCCCTCGACGCTATTAAGACTATTGGAGAGTCGGATGGATCTATTCGGTTCCAGCTTGGCGGTGATAGAGGTTTGAGTCCCACCATGGTGGCGAACCAGAATATAATGTTGTGCGATGGCAAATTTAAGGGAAGAAGAGAAAAGAAAACCAAACAGAAATGCTGGTTAGGTAGCGGCCCCAGTATATGAGCATAGCGGTTTTAAAAAAGGAGTGGAGAAAGCTCCAACAGTTTAGTTTTGAAAAACCGGGAGTCATCCATCAAGCCTTCTGGGAGAAAGGATGCCATATGTGAGTGATTATGAGGTATCTGGTTATCCTTCGGGAATTCCAAATGACCTCCTCCCCCCTCCCCCCCCCCCCCAAAAAAAAAAAGCCCTTAAAAGGGCTGTTTGCTGGCAAGATTGTTTCAATCCTTGCCTTGGTCTTATTAGGTTTTCTGCACATCTTTGCTTGAGGATTGTTTCAATCCCTCATAGATTGTCATTCAGTTTTGGTTGTGTGTCTGATGAGACAGAGGAGATAGAAAAGATAGAGAGCTGGAAATTAGAGCAATACGGCAGTATATTCATTGATTACACTCTTTTATACCACCTGTTTATGACTAGTTTTGGGAGATGACCAACAAAAGCTACAAGCTTTTTGTTAAATCCCTCATTTACCTTGTATCATCTAACTGCTTATTGTGTTATATTGTCTTACTGTTTATTTTTGAGTTGATAATACATTAAGGAAAAGGGACCAAAAATCCAAATCAATAGGAGAAGCTTCCCAAGGAAAGCACAGGAACACAAAGTAGGATATACAAACATACAGGGACTAGATAATAATGGGACCAGTAGGCGGAAGCCAATGAACCTTGATACCCTGAAAGTGGGTTATAGCAACATCCAGGGTCTCCACCGGAAAGTAAGTGGAATTGCTACACTGATTGAGGCAGAGGAGTTTGACGTCCTGGGCTTAAGCGAAATGTGGATAAGACACGAGGAACGGGTAGACCAAGAAAGGGGGTACGTATGGATAGGTGTAGGGTGAACGGAAGGCCAGAAAAAAGGGGGAGGGGTAGGCATGTACATTAAAGAGGATTTAAAACCGTCGCTGATCACAGACCTGGAAAACATCAGCACCCCGGCTGAGGTATCAAAAGAAATTGGATGGGTAAGGATCTGTCTGAAAAACAAAAGTATTGCCCTTGGGGTTGTGTATTGTGCGGTGGAGGGAAGCAAACCCGAATGGAATGATTCGATATACTCATCACTAAGGTCCAATATCACTGAACTACAAAAGAAAGGGCTCGGTATACTTCTGATGGGTGACTTTTATGGCCACATAGGTAATGATGAAGAAGGCATAGAGGGTGGGGGACAATAAAGTCAACAGGAATGGAAGGAAGCTGTTGAACTTCACAAACGAGCTCGGTCTGAAGATTCTGAACAGGGATGCGAGGTGTAAGGGGAAATGGACCTGGGAGAGGAACGACAGAAAATCAATAATCGACTACATTCTCACAGATATTAATTTATGGAGGGAGGTGATAGGGATAGAAGTGGATGACGAGGGTAAAATGGAGTTGGATGGTGACCACAACTTGATTACAGTGACGATCAGGGCCAAAACTCTAGTAAAAAGCAAAGGAAGCTCTAAGGAGATTTGGGGAAAAAAAAAGATGCTGACTGGGCGAAGTTCAATGAAAAACTGAAACCAAAGCTTGCAACCATACCCAAGAGGGGCAGTGTCCAGAAGATGGCCGACGTCATAGTTGCGAGCCTGGTGGAGGCAGGAAAGGAAAGTGTAGGAATGATCAGGGTGCCAACACGGGAACTTGGGTACAGAGTGAATGAAGAACTGAAAAGGGCCATAAAGGGAAGAAAAGCCAAATGTGCTGCATACAGGAGAAGTAGAAAACTTAAGGGGGCGGAAAGCAATGAGGCCACAGTTGCTAAGGAAGAATACCACCAAGCACGAAATAAAGTAAATAAGATTAAAGACAAAAATCGGAGAGTACGAAATAGCAGTCTTATTAGGATGATAAGAACGACAGGGGGGGGGGGGGGGGGGAGGTCGAGTTCAAACGTATTATGGAAATGGGTGAATAAACGTAACAAAGGAAGCAACCCACAGAGTATTAAAGTAGATGGCAGAGTTACAGACGAGCAAGATCAAGTCGCATCAGAACTAGTCAAGCACTGGGAAAAGGTAAATGATAAGCGATGGGGCATGGGGAGCCCACCAGAGTGTCCGAATCAAGACGAGGAAAACCTATCGAAGTTCATGTGCAGCGAAATTAAAACGGAGGAGGTGCGAAAGGTGATATCAAAATTAAGGGATGGAAAAGCGGGAGGAGTGGATGAAATTCCTAACAAGTTTATCAAAAAAGGGGGAGAGGAACTCATGGAAAGCCTAACTGCCCTATTCAACCTAGCCATAGAAAATCAAGAGGTCCCAAAGGAGTGGAGAGAAAGCAAAGTGACATTTATTCACAAAAAGGGGGAAAAAGACATTTTGGATAACTATCGAGGGATCTCTGTCAATAGCAATATTGGAAAGGTTTTCTGTAAAGTCCTGTATGGGAGACTAGAGGAGGTGATTGAAGAGAAGGGTTTTTTGGGAGAAATCCAGAATGGCTTCAGGAAGGGAAGGAGAGTTACTGACCATCTTTTCACACTATCCCAAATGATAGAATCTGCGAAAGCAAAAAAGAAAAAGATGTTTATGGCCTTTTTGGATATCAAAAAGGCATACGATAGAGTATGGAGGGAAGGTATGTGGCGCAAGCTGGAGGCCATGGGCTTAGGAGGCGAGTTTGTTGGAATTATGAAAGCATTATATAAGGATGTACAGAGTGAACTTAGCCTGGGAAACATTACAACAAAATGTGTGCCTATGGAGATAGGCCTAAAACAGGGGTGTATCCTTTCGCCAATCCTGTTTGCATTGTACATCAAAGGTTTAGGAGATGAACTCCTGCGTAGCGAGGAGGGGGTAGCAGTTGGGGACTTGAAGATCCCAGGGCTATTTTTTGCAGACGATATGGTTCTAGTGTCAGAAAGCGAAGAGGGGCTAACAAAAATGCTGGGAATTGTTGGGAAATTAGGGAGCAAATGGAGACTCGAACCTAATGAAAGCAAGAGCAAAGTTATACCTGTGGGCCGCAAAGTGGACCCCACTCGAAGGTGGAGAGTGGGTGAGTTCTGCATTCCGGAAGGGAGCAGCAAACTTCTCAGTGTAGGAGAGACAGGTGATTACGAGTATTTGGGGGTAAATATAAACATTACCGAAACCACACAAATAAATTGATTCTGAAGGGGAAGCGAATCCTTAACCAAATGAAACTTATAGGGAGAAACAGTTTCAATAAGGTTTTCATAGGGAAAACCATTTGGGAAATGGTGGGGCTACCAAGTATAACATACGGTACGGAAGTGGTACCCCTAAACCAGACGGCCGTAAAGAGCTTGGAAATCCTGCAGAACGATGCAGGCCGATGGATAACAGGGTCGAGTAATGCCGCAGCGCTAGAAGCAATCAGGGGTGAGCTTGTGTGGATGAGGATCAAGGACAGGATAGACCTGTTGAAACTCGGTTATCTTAATTATTTGGTAAATCTCTCCGACAGCCGGTGGTGTAAAGTAATGTTCCTGAGAATTTTCAACTCAAATATCAAAACGGGGTGGATGGTCCAAGTGAGGGAGCTAGTAGAGAACTGCTCATTGGAGATCTCGGACCTTGACGTTGGGGCATACCAGGGTAAAAAAATCGTCAGAGAAAGGGTCATGGCAGATTGTAACCGTAATTGGCAAGAGGGAGTCAAATCAAAGAGGTCTTTGGGTGGCCTGTGTGATAAAGAGAAGCCAGGTTTTGAAGAGTACCTTGATGGCACCTTTGGGGGTCACTGTTATTCAAGCAGGGTAAAAAAATCGTCAGAAAAAGGGTCATGGCGGATTGTAACCGTAATTGGCAAGAGGGAGTCAAATCAAAGAGGTCTTTGGGTGGCCTGCGTGATAAAGAGAAGCCAGGTTTTGAAGAGTACCTTGATGGCACCTTTGGGGGTCACTGTTGTTCAAGCTGAGGTCGCGATCCCTGGAGCTGAGGGGAAACATTGGGAAAGATGGTGAAAGGGAGTGCCAGATGTGTAACTTGGGCATGGTAGAGATCCTGGAACACTTTCTTCTAGAATGCCCAAAGTATCAGTCTAAAAGAATGAGATTCATGGGGAGTATAATGGGGAAGTGGGATGGGAGAATGGACATGTGGTTAGGGGGAGACTCAAAGGAGAGGTTTAATATGCTGATCGGAGAGATTGGGAAGAATAAGGCAAGGGATGTCATCAAGCAGTTTGTTTCCGAGTGTTGGGAGGAGAGGAGAAGCGTGGGAATAGGGAGGCAGTTGGGAGTACAGGGGTAACCATGGCCTTCTCGTCCGAGAACCGCGACGAATCAGCAGCTGGCCAAAGTGTTATTATTATTATTGATGTCTCTGTTATGTAACACATAACACTTATTGAATAAAAATATTGTTTAAACTAATCTGGCTATCTTGCCTCCTTACAATATGCATGTTATTTATTATATTGTAAAAACCAAGATACCATTGTTAATATTTGTGTATCATTATATCTCAGCTTTGTAACGTGCATATTGTTAAATAAAGAATTCATTCATTCATAAGTATACAACATTCATGAGTTTACAGAATACGTAATAAATATACAATATTCATGAGTTTACAGAATATGTAATAAATATACAACACTCATGAGTTTATAGAATATGTAATAAATATATAATATTCATGAGTTGCAGATTATGTGATAAATATACAATATTCATGAGTTTACAGAATACGTAATAAATATACAACACTCATGAGTTCACAGAATATGTGATAAATTGTTTTCCTTGTGAGAATCATTAGTGAGAATTTGTTCCTGATTCCCACACAATTTTTAAGCCCTTACTTTCCGTTCCTGATTCCCACACAATTTTTAAGCCCTTACTTTCCGTTCCTGATTCCCACACAATTTTTAAGCCCTTACTTTCCGTTCCTGATTCCCACACAATTTTTAAGCCCTTACTTTCTGTTCCTGATTCCCACACAATTTTTAAGCCCTTACTTTCCATTCCTGATTCCCACACAATTTTTAAGCCCTTACTTTCCTTCATCTTTCAGCCCCCCTGTCATCAGTCACCTTTCCCCTCTCCCCAATTGGCTGTTTTTTTTTACTTTTCTGAACAGTGAGTATTCTTTAAAATAACAGTTTTCAGAAAATGATACAGTTAGATATGTTCTATAATGAGATATAACAATATATTTCAGATTATATATATAGAGTTACAGCATATAATGATGAAGGCTCAGCATCAAGTGTCTGGCAATATGGTAAAACAAAAGCAGGTGGTAAGTATTATTCTCATGTCTTTCTCATTGATCTATTCATTTAACTTTTAACACATTGTTTTTCAAAATGTCAACATTTCAAACAGCAATTTTTTTCCCACAATGCAGATAGAAATTTTAACCAACTTTCAGTCTTTTTTGATAAATCACAGTAATCTCTGTGGCAGAATATTAAATTGATTAAATTCCTATAGTTGCATTAGACATATATATGTAACTTTATACTCTGATATATCACTATCCAATATGTGTAACTTTATACTCTGATATATCACTATCCAATATATGTAACTTTATACTCTGATATATCACTATCCAATTTAGAGGGTTAATAAGATACTGAGTCAAAAAAGAAAGTATAATAAACTTCAAGGAGCATTTTTTTTTAGTATTATTGACTTTAATCCCAAACAAATTATTGTAAATTCATATTTCAAAAAAAAAATTCCTTCCCCATAGTGCACTTTACAAATTATTGTAAATTCATATTTCCAGTTTAGCTGTATGAATTTGTATAATTTCATGTTCTTACTGTTGCCAGCGTCACGTCAGGACACCGCAATTCAGACATGAGATAACACATGCAGTCAATAGCATGTATGTCCACAGTTTGCCTCTTTGATGGCAAGACATCAATGGCGCATTGGACCTGATAAGTCTGATATGTCATCCTGTGGTATTGCATTCCACTCCTGCCTTAGAACATTACATAAATCGTGTAACATCTGAAGATCATGAACTCATAACAGATGGTCCAATTGATCCCAAAGATGCTCGATTGGCGACAAATCTGGCGAAAGTGGGGACCATGGAAGAAGTTTGATGCTCTGCTCCTCAAGAAAGTCATGACAGATACTCGCCACATGACATCGGGCATTGTCTTGATGGAATAACTGCAATCTGACGTTAGCTTTGAACAACAGGATAACAACAGCGTTCCTCCCTATATCACTGTCCATTCAGATTACCACCGATGAAGATCAACTGCGTTCTGTGGTGCAAGGAAATTCCTGCCTAAACCATAACACTACCCCCGCCGAAATGGTTGAATTCCCGCACGCAAGCATCAGAAAACCGTTCTCCTCATCGGCGATACACTCTTGCCCTACCATCAGCGTGCCGTAGACAAAATCGTGATTCATCACTAAAAAGAACTGTGCTGCTGAGGCCAGTGAACACGCGGACATACCCATTCCATTCTGATGGTATGATGACGTTGGGTAAGGATTGGTCTGTGGTATGTATGCCTACTTCGGATGCCGTGTTCAGTGAGTCTGTTGCAGACAGTTTGTGCACTGATTCTATTGTTAGTTCTACCAGGAGTAATTGCTGCTGTCCTTGTTGCTGGAAGGAAGCAATCCCGCAAGTGAGACATCCTGATGTGTCGGTCTTGTGCAGGGGTCATAACTCCTTGTTGACCTGAACGCCGTTTGGTTGACAGTAGATCCAGTGGTTCTATACCTTCCAATGAGACAGTAAATAGTGGCCACAGTGACTCTGAACTCAGCAGTGAGCTCATCTGGAGATATCCTAGCCTCATGCATACCAGTGGCACGCAACCTCTGATTTTTGGTTAACGTTGGCATTTTTTTAAAATGTCGGAAGACAAAAACTAGCGTGTTTTCTCAATAATCCAGGCTCTCTAGCACAACTTAACACAAAGAAAATCATCGATCACCCATTGAATTTGACATTCTCGGGTAGCACATGCTATTTTGAAATCCGTAGCAAAATTGTATTGTATACGGTTGGGTGGACAACAACCTGTCATTAAACTCTCTGAACGACTTCTTGTCCACAAACATGCAACATTAGAACTATTATATTTCATCCTTTATGCTATTTCTTCATATTTGTTTCTATTATACTTTCTTTTTTGACTCAGTATATATGTAACTTGATACTTTGATATATCAATATCCAATTACAGAAGCTTAATAATATATGATAGTTTTAATATCAGAATGGATTCTACAAAACTCATCTCAAATTTTATTGTTCCAATTAAATCTTGAAAAGTGAATGGACTATCTAATCAATACTTCTGTAGCACCTGGTGTTTACTCCTTGAAACTTTGCAAAGTCTGTTATTATTAACTGGTTGAGTGCTCGAAGCCACTATCATGGCTTTCAGAAAAATGAGGGTGCCAGAGAAAGAGCCTACATTTACCTTGCTCGTGTTTCATATTCAGTCAAACACAAATAATATTTTGTTTATAGAAATTTGTTTTATTACAAATTATTGGAGAGTGCCTGTGGGCACTCTCCAATAATTTGTAATAAAACAAATTTTGAATAACAAATTCAGAACACAAAAATAATTTAGCCCTCAACCAGTTAACAGAAAGGTGGTAAGAATCAAAGTAAGGTTCCAAATCTTATTACTCTTTGATTATCAATACAATTCTCCAAGACAGGAATCAAGTTAATAGTTTAAGTTCCTCTCTTTCATTCTTTATTGCAAGAACATAGTGTATTTCCAAGTGAACATGTTCATAAGCTATGGGTATATATTTATAAGTTACAGGTATATATTTATAAGCTACCAGTATATATTTATAAGCTATGGGTATATATTTATAAGCAATGGGTATATATTTATAAGCTAGCGATATATATTTATAAGCTAGGGGTATATATTTATAAGCTAGGGGTATATATTTATAAGCTATGGGTATATATTTATAAGCTAGGGATATATATTTATAAGCTATGGGTATATATTTATAAGCTATGGGTATATATTTATAAGCTACGGGTATATATTTATAAGCTACGGATATATATTTATAAGCTATGGGTATATATTTATAAGCTATGGGTATATATTTATAAGCTAGGGATATATATTTATAAGCTATGGGTATATATTTATAAGCTAGGGGTATATATTTATAAGCTTTGGGTATATATTTATAAGCTATGGGTATATATTTATAAGCTATGGGTATATATTTATAAGCTATGGGTATATATTTATAAGCTAGAGGTATATATTTATAAGCTAGGGGTATATGTTTATAAGCTATGGGTATATATTTATAAGCTATGGGTATATATTTATAAGCTTTGGGTATATATTTATAAGCTATGGGTATATATTTATAAGCTATGGGTATATATTTATAAGCTAGAGGTATATATTTATAAGCTACGGGTATATATTTATAAGCTAGGGATATATATTTATAAGCTATGGGTATATTTTTATAATCTACCAGTATATATTTATAAGCTTTGGGTATATATTTATAAGCTACGGGTATATATTTATAAGTTATGGGTATATATTTATAAGCTAGGGATATATATTTATAAGCTAGGGATATATATTTATAAGCTATGGGTATATATTTATAAGCTAGGGATATATATTTATAAGCTAGGGATATATATTTATAAGCTAGGAGTATATATTTATAAGCTAGGGATATATATTTATAAGCTAGGGATATATATTTATAAGCTACTGGTATATATTTATAAGCTATCTGTATATATTTATAAGCTATGGGTATATATTTATAAGCAACGGGTATATATTTATAAGCAACGGGTATATATTTATAAGCAACGGGTATATATTTATAAGCTATGGGTATATATTTTTAAGCTACGGGTATATATTTATAAGCTACGGGTATATATTTATAAGCTATGGGTATATATTTATAAGCTACGGGTATATATTTATAGGCTACGGGTATATATTTATAAGCTATGGGTATATATTTATAAGCTAGGGGTATATATTTATAAGCTAGGGATATATATTTATAAGCTATGGGTATATATTTATAAGCTAGGGATATATATTTATAAGCTACGGGTATATATTTTTAAGCTATGGGTATATATTTATAAGCTAGGGATATATATTTATAAGCTATGGGTATATATTTATAAGCTACAGGTATATATTTATAAGCTATGGGTATATATTTATAAGCTACGGGTATATATTTATAAGCTAGGGGTATATATTTATAAGCTAGGGGTATATATTTATAAGCTATGGGTATATATTTATAAGCTACCAGTATATATTTATAAGCTAGGGGTATATATTTATAAGCTATGGGTATATATTTATAAGCTAGGGATATATATTTATAAGCTACGGGTATATATTTATAAGCTAGGGGTATATATTTATAAGCTAGGGATATATATTTATAAGCTATGGGTATATATTTATAAGCTAGGGATATATATTTATAAGCTATGGGTATATATTTATAAGCTAGGGATATATATTTATAAGCTACTGGTATATATTTATAAGATAGGTATATATATTTATAAGCTAGAGGTATATATTTATAAGCTACGGGTATATATTTATAAGCTAGGGGTATATATTTATAAGCTAGGGGTATATATTTATAAGCTATGGGTATATATTTATAAGCTACCAGTATATATTTATAAGCTAGGGGTATATATTTATAAGCTATGGGTATATATTTATAAGCTAGGGATATATATTTATAAGCTACGGGTATATATTTATAAGCTAGGGGTATATATTTATAAGCTAGGGATATATATTTATAAGCTATGGGTATATATTTATAAGCTAGGGATATATATTTATAAGCTATGGGTATATATTTATAAGCTAGGGATATATATTTATAAGCTACTGGTATATATTTATAAGATAGGTATATATATTTATAAGCTAGAGGTATATATTTATAAGCTACGGGTATATATTTATAAGCTATGGGTATATATTTATAAGCTATGGGTATATATTTATAAGCTACTGATATATATTTATAAGCTATGGGTATATATTTATAAGCTAGGGATATATATTTATAAGCTAGGGGTATATATTTATAAGCTAGGGATATATATTTATAAGCTATGGGTATATATTTATAAGCTAGGGATATATATTTATAAGCTACTGGTATATATTTATAAGCTAGGGGTATATATTTATAAGCTATGGGTATATATTTATAAGCTACCAGTATATATTTATAAGCTTTGGGTATATATTTATAAGCTATGGGTATATATTTATAAGCTAGAGGTATATATTTATAAGCTACGGGTATATATTTATAAGCTAGGGATATATATTTATAAGCTATGGGTATATTTTTATAATCTACCAGTATATATTTATAAGCTTTGGGTATATATTTATAAGCTACGGGTATATATTTATAAGCTATGGGTATATATTTATAAGCTAGGGATATATATTTATAAGCTAGGGATATATATTTATACGCTATGGGTATATATTTATAAGCTAGGGATATATATTTATAAGCTAGGGATATATATTTATAAGCTAGGAGTATATATTTATAAGCTAGGGATATATATTTATAAGCTAGGGATATATATTTATAAGCTATGGGTATATATTTATAAGCTACTGGTATATATTTATAAGCTATGGGTATATATTTATAAGCTAGGGATATATATTTATAAGCTAGGGATATATATTTATAAGCTATGGGTATATATTTATAAGCTAGGGATATATATTTATAAGCTAGGGATATATATTTATAAGCTAGGAGTATATATTTATAAGCTAGGGATATATATTTATAAGCTAGGGATATATATTTATAAGCTATGGGTATATATTTATAAGCTACTGGTATATATTTATAAGCTATCTGTATATATTTATAAGCTATGGGTATATATTTATAAGCAACGGGTATATATTTATAAGCAACGGGTATATATTTATAAGCAACGGGTATATATTTATAAGCTATGGGTATATATTTTTAAGCTACGGGTATATATTTATAAGCTACGGGTATATATTTATAAGCTATGGGTATATATTTATAAGCTACGGGTATATATTTATAGGCTACGGGTATATATTTATAAGCTACCAGTATATATTTATAAGCTATGGGTATATATTTATAAGCTAGGGGTATATATTTATAAGCTAGGGATATATATTTATAAGCTATGGGTATATATTTATAAGCTAGGGATATATATTTATAAGCTACGGGTATATATTTTTAAGCTATGGGTATATATTTATAAGCTATGGGTATATATTTATAAGCTAGGGATATATATTTATAAGCTACTCGTATATATTTATAAGATAGGTATATATATTTATAAGCTAGAGGTATATATTTATAAGCTACGGGTATATATTTATAAGCTACGGGTATATATTTATAAGCTATGGGTATATATTTATAAGCTACTGATATATATTTATAAGCTATGGGTATATATTTATAAGCTAGGGGTATATATTTATAAGCTATGGGTATATATTCATAAGCTAGGGATATATATTTATAAGCTACGGATATATATTTATAAGCTACGGGTATATATTTATAAGTTATGGGTATATATTTATAAGCTATGGTTATATATTTATAAGCTACCAATATATATTTATAAGCAACCAGTATATATATATAAGCTACTGGTATATATTTATAAGCTACCAGTATATATTTATAAGTTATATCAGAAGTTTATAAACAAATCCTTGTGCTGGTAGTTATAAGAAAAAAATATTAAAGTTCAAAACAAATACAACGACATCACTGACTATATTCCTGCTAGCGCTTTCACCGCTTTGTATGCGGATCTTCAGGCATTTTTATTTTTATATTTTTATAAGTTATATATATTTAAAGGAAGGATTGAAAAAAAATTGGAAATTTTCATAACCCCTGAATGGTTATGCAAAATAATATTTGCACAACTCTTTCTGAATTAAACAACCCTTTCTTCACGAGTCAATAGAAGCATGTTTTTCACCTAGGGCTAGAGCTCTGCGGTTAATCAAAAATTCAGTTTGGTTTTGGTTCTGTTATCAAAATCTAAACCAAAACTGTGACAGTTACAGAAAATCTGTCATCCCAATTTCCAAATTCAATGTTGAAAACCTCTAGTCAGGTCTTCACTTCTCAGAATAATGAGAGAAGAAACATGAAGTTACCTTTATTTTGAAATTTTAGAGTTACTATATCCCTTTCCTGGAACAGCTACACTAATTGGTATCGCATTCGAGCGTTGCATTTACTTGTATACCGTGAAAATAGGTGACAAAATTGACTTCTCACACATACCATGAAAATAGGTGACAAAATTGACTTCTCACGCATTGGGTCTTTACTACTTGAGTTGAATAAAGCCATTAACAGTGTTAGAGACAATAAAGTCATTAACAGTGTTAGAGACAATAAAGTCATTAACAGTGTTAGAGACAATTAAGTCATTAACAGTGTTAGAGACAATAAAGTCATTAACAGTGTTAGAGACAATAAAGTCATTAACAGTGTTAGAGACAATAAAGTCATTAACAGTGTTAGAGACAATAAAGTCATTAACAGTGTTAGAGACAAGTCATTAACAGTGTTAGAGACAAGTCATTAACAGTGGTAGAGACAATAAAGTAATTAACAGTGCTAGAGACAATAAAGTCATTAACAGTGTTAGAGACAATAAAGTCATTAACAGTGCTAGAGACAATAAAGTCATTAACAGTGTTAGAGACAATAAAGTCATTAACAGTGTTAGAGAAAATAAAGTCATTAACAGTGTTAGAGACAATAAAGTCATTATCAGTGTTAGAGACAATAAAGTCATTAACAGTGTTAGAGACAATAAAGTCATTAACAGTGTTAGAGACAAGTCATTAACAATGTTAGAGACAATAAAGTCATTAACAGTGTTAGAGACAATAAAGTCATTAACAGTGTTAGAGACAATAAAGTCATTAACAGTGTTAGAGACAAGTCATTAACAGTGTTAGAGACACTAAAGTCATTAACAGTGTTAGAGACAAGTCATTAACAGTGTTAGAGACAATAAAGTCATTAACAGTGTTAGAGACAATAATGTCATTAACAGTGTTAGAGACAATAAAGTCATTAACAGTGTTAGAGGCAATAAAGTCATTAACAGTGTTAGAGACAAGTCATTAACAGTGTTAGAGACAATAAAGTCATTAACAGTGTTAGAGACAATTAAGTCATTAACAGTGGTAGAGACAATAAAGTCATTAACAGTGCTAGAGACAATAAAGTCATTAACAGTGTTAGAGACAATAAAGTCATTAACAGTGCTAGAGACAATAAAGTCATTAACAGTGTTAGAGACAATAAAGTCATTAACAGTGTTACAGAAAATAAAGTCATTAACAGTGTTAGAGACAATAAAGTCATTAACAGTGTTAGAGACAATAAAGTCATTAACAGTGTTAGAGACAATAAAGTCATTAACAGTGTTAGAGACAATAATGTCATTAACAGTGTTAGAGACAATAAAGTCATTAACAGTGTTAGAGACAATAAAGTCATTAACAGTGTTAGAGACAATAAAGTCATTAACAGTGTTAGAGACAATAAAGTCATTAACAGTGTTAGAGACAATTAAGTCATTAACAGTGTTAGAGACAATAAAGTCATTAACAGTGTTAGAGACAATAAAGTCACTAACAGTGTTAGAGAAAATAAAGTCATTAACAGTGTTAGAGACAATAAAGTCATTAACAGTGTTAGAGACAATAAAGTCATTAGAGACAATGAAGTTATTAACAGTGTTAGAGACAATAAAGTCATTAACAGTGCTAGAGATAATAAAGTCATTAACAGTGTTAGAGACAATAAAGTCATTAACAGTGTTGGAGACAATAAAGTCATTAACAGTGTTAGAGACAATTAAGTCATTAACAGTGGTAGAGACAATAAAGTCATTAACAGTGCTAGAGACAATAAAGTCATTAACAGTATTAGAGACAATAAAGTCATTAAAAGTGCTGGAGACAATAAAGTCATTAACAGTGTTAGAGACAATAAAGTCATTAACAGTGTTAGAGAAAATAAAGTCATTAACAGTGTTAGAGACAATAAAGTCATTAACAGTGTTAGAGACAATAATGTCATTAACAGTGTTAGAGACAATAAAGTCATTAACAGTGTTAGAGACAATTAAGTCATTAACAGTGTTAGAGACAATAAAGTCATTAACAGTGTTAGAGACAAGTCATTAACAGTGTTAGAGACAATAAAGTCATTAACAGTGTTAGAGACAATAAAGTCATTAGAGACAATAAAGTTATTAACAGTGTTAGAGACAATAAAGTCATTAACAGTGATAGAGATAATAAAGGCATTAACAGTGTTAGAGACAATAAAGTCATTAACAGTGTTAGAGACAATAAAGTCATTAACAGTGTTAGAGACAATTAAGTCATTAACAGTGGTAGAGACAATAAAGTCATTAACAGTGCTAGAGACAATAAATTCATTAACAGTATTAGAGACAATAAAGTCATTAAAAGTGCTGGAGACAATAAAGTCATTAACAGTGTTAGAGACAATAAAGTCATTAACAGTGTTAGAGAAAATAAAGTCATTAACAGTGTTAGAGACAATAAAGTCATTAACAGTGTTAGAGACAATAAAGTCATTAACAGTGTTAGAGACAATAAAGTCATTAACAGTGTTAGAGACAATAAAGTCATTAACAGTGTTAGAGACAAGTCATTAACAGTGTTAGAGACAATAAAGTCATTAACAGTGTTAGAGACAAGTCATTAACAGTGTTAGAGACAATAAAGTCATTAACAGTGTTAGAGACAATAAAGTCATTAACAGTGCTAGAGACAATAAAGTCATTAACAGTGTTAGAGACAATAAAGTCATTAACAGTGCTAGAGACAATAAAGTCATTAACAGTGTTAGAGATAATGAAGTCATTAACAGTGTTAGAGACAATAAAGTCATTAACAGTGTTAGAGACAATGAAGTCATTAACAGTGTTAGAGACAATAGTCATTAACAGTGTTAGAGACAATTAAGTCATTAACAGTGTTAGAGACAATGAAGTCATTAACAGTGTTAGAGACAATAAAGTCATTAACAGTGTTAGAGACAAGTCATTAACAGTGTTAGAGACAATAAAGTCATTAACAGTGTTAGAGACAATAAAGTCATTAACAGTGTTAGAGACAATAAAGTCATTAACAGTGTTAGAGACAATAAAGGCATTAACAGTGTTAGAGACAATAAAGTCATTAACAGTGCTAGAGACAATTCAGACTGGAATGTTTTACTACTACACACATAATTTTACAACAGACTCAAGGCAAGAAATTATTTCATTAAACTTGAAACTCTTGAGATAATTTGTGCAAATACTTTGCACTCAGGAAATCAGAGTATATTACACATGTGCGTCGCCATGGAGAAATTATTTCATTAAACTTGAAACTCTTGAGATAATTTGTGCAAATACTTTGCACTCAGGAAATCAGAGTATATTACACATGTGCGTCGCCATGGAAATGGTGTCCCTTTGGACAATGACGGGTGCATAAATTAACACTGTTGCATTGCATTTGCAATATATTGATTTAATATGTCGGACACTCTTTTGGATTAAATTAATGTTTCCAGACTGCAGTTTAGCAATAATTCACCATCCTGCATCGTGATTATCATGACTATTCGTAATCATAAGGTTGCATGTGATTGCTAATAAAGCTTTTGGTGCACAAACAAAAAAACGGTTGTCTAATGTAAATTTGCTTAAGCCAGGGACAAATGTAATGCTCACTCGTACAATTTGCTCACCTCTGTTAAAATACCTGAATGATGCTATTTAAGTATAGCATAAAGTTTTTGGCCAGATCTCAATTAAAATTGTTATAGTGGTTAATATTCAAAGCTGTTTTATTTTCTTTATTACAGCTCCACATCGCGTCTTCCCACCAACTGTCAGAACTTTAAATGGATATGAAATATCTGTAAACTGGACACTACCTGAGAGCACATCAGGACTTTTATCCAAGTTTATTTTGAGAGTATATAACCTGGAAACCAATAACATAACTGAGGTGGTGATTCTTGAGACTGAGAATACACAGGGTATGTTATTATGATAACTTCTATAACAGTTAACAATACACATGGTATGTTATTATGATAACTTCTATAACAGTTAACAATACACAGGGTATGTTATTATGATAACTTCTATTACAGTTAACAATACACATGGTATGTTATTATGATAACTTCTATTGCAGTTAACAATACACATGGTATGTTATTATGATAACTTCTATTACAGTTAACAATACACGTGGTATGTTATTATGATAACTTCTATTACAGTTAACAATACACGTGGTATGTTATTATGATAACTTCTATTACAGTTAACAATACACGTGGTATGTTATTATGATAACTTCTATAACAGTTAACAATACACATGGTATGTTATTATGATAACTTCTATGGTGGTTAACAAAACATGTAAAATTATCATAAAACTTCTATAATAGTTAACGATACACTGGTATCTGTTACATATCTTGCATAACAACTAAAAATATATTGGGTAAGTTAACTTTGATAACAGATAACAATACACAAGGTAAGTTACCAGATAACTTCTATAACATATAACAATACACAAGGTAAGTTACCAGATAACTTCTATAACATATAACAATACACAAGGTAAGTTACCAGATAACTTCTATAACATATAACAATACACAAGGTAAGTTACCAGATAACTTCTATAACATATAACAATACACAAGGTAAGTTACCAGATAATTTCTATAACATATAACAGTACACAAGGTAAGTTACCAGATAACTTCTATAACATGTAACAATACACAAGGTAAGTTACCAGATAATTTCTATAACATATAACAGTACACAAGGTAAGTTACCAGATAACTTCTATAACATATAACAATACACAAGGTAAGTTACCAGATAACTTCTATAACATATAACAATACACAAGGTAAGTTACCAGATAACTTCTATAACATATAACAATACACAAGGTAAGTTACCAGATAACTTCTATAACATATAACAATACACAAGGTAAGTTACCAGATAACTTCTATAACATATAACAGGTAAGTTACCAGATAACTTCTATAACATGTAACAATACACAAGGTAAGTTACCAGATAATTTCTATAACATATAACAGTACACAAGGTAAGTTACCAGATAACTTCTATAACATGTAACAATACACAAGGTAAGTTACCAGATAATTTCTATAACATATAACAATACACAAGGTAAGTTACCAGATAACTTCTATAACATGTAACAATACACAAGGTAAGTTACCAGATAACTTATATAACATATAACAATACACAAGGTAAGTTACCAGATAATTTCTATAAGATACAACAATACACAAGAAAAGTTACCAGATAACTTCTATAACATATAACAATACACAACATAAGTTACCAGATAACTTCTACAACAAAGAGCAATACAAAAGGTAAGTGTCCAGATAATTTCTATAACATATAACAATACACAAGGGAAGTTATCAGATAACTTCTGTAACAGGTTATTAGCTAACTTTGAAAACAGTTACCAGGGTTAATATTAATATCGTCGTCCGACAAGTTCATGACCAACAAAATGAGTTATGTTTGTTTGACACATACCCACTAAGTCCTGTGGCTATTTGAAAATGGTCCATTTTATCTCAAATGAATCCAAAATATTGATGTCTGGCATTTGTAGAGGGTTAACAAGTGCGAACAGGAATATTTTTCCATGCAACTTGTACTATCACACCAAGAACTGTGAATGGCCATTTTTTGTTTAAAATCTACAAGATGTTTTCAGAGAAATCCAAGGAGAACATGAATTTTAAGCTTTTGATGGGTATGATTGTTTATCCAGCCCAAAATGGGTTAAGGGTTGTTTTTTGAATACCCTTATTACTTCCAAAAATAATTCTCATTCTCAGTGAATTCTTCTTCCACTTATGTTGATCTCTCCTCTTAACTTTGGGTGCTGTGGGTACGCAAACACAGCCCATTTTATCATAACTGTGATGTTTGAGAACCTGCATAGGGTTAACAAGTGCTTACTGGAATATTTTGTGAATACAACTTGTAATGTCACACTAAGATCTGAGAATGGCCAATTTTTTCGAGATGTTTTTAGAGAAATCCTCGGATAACATGAATTTTTAATTTAACCTTTTGAAGGGTATCGCTCTGTAACCAGCCCAAAATGGGTTAATGCTTGGTTTTGTGAATACATTCATTACTTACAAAAACGATCCTTGGTGAATTCCACTTCCAGTGAATGAGGTTATGTTTATCTTGCAGGTACATATTGGGTGTTATGGGTGCACAAGAACAGTCCATTTTCTCAAAATGTTTATGCTTGGCTGTCTCTGGAGGGTTAACTCATGCTTACCAGAATATTTTGTCCATGCAACTTGAAATGTCACTCCTAGACCTGCAAATGGTCAATTTTTCGTGAAAATATTTATGGAGAAATCCACAGAAAACTGGAATTTTAACCTTTTAAGGGGTATATCTCCTTAAGTTAAGACCTCGATTTTTGAATATCCTTCAACTTACAAAAATGTTTCCCTATCAGTTTTGCATCCGGTAAAAGAAGTTACATTTCTCTGTGGAGTTCCCATTTGATGTTGTTGGTGTCCAAAAACAGACTATTTTTTTTAAATTTTGACATTTAGCAGACCATGGAGGGTTAACAAATGCTTACCGGAATAATTTATCCATGCAACTGGTAATGTGTCAGCAAGACCTATCAATGGCCATTTTCTCTTGAAAACCCTACAAGATATTTGAAAAGAAATCCAGGGAAAACATGAATTTTTTAAGCTTTTCATGGCTATCGCTATTAACCACCACAAAAAAGAATTAACGCTTGGTTTTTTGAATACCCTTATTACTTACAAAAATGGTCCTCGGTGAATTCAACTTCCAACAAAGGAGATTATGTTTATTTCTCGGGTATACATTGGGTGCTGTGCGTGTCTGAAAACAGCCCATTTCACCAAAATTATGATGCTTGGCAGCCTGTAGAAGGTTAATAAACGCTCACCATAATATTTTGTCCATGCAACTTGTAATGTCACACAAAGACCTGCGAGTAGTCAGTTTTTCTTGAAAACCTACAAGATGTTCCTAGAGAAATCCACAGAAAATGGGAATTTAAGCTATTAAGGGGTATCTCGCTTCAGCATGTCCAAAATGGTTTAAGACTTCAACTTTTGAATACCCTTACCACATACAAAATTGTTTCTGTATAAATTTTGCGCTCGATAAAATAAGGCACTTTTCTTTGTGGCATACCCATTGGGTACTGATAGTGACCAAAAACAGCCCATTTTATCTCACTTTTTACTTTTAGCAGTCCGAGGAGGGTTAACAAATGCTCACCAGAGTATTTTGTCCATGCAACTTGTATTGTCAAACCAAGACCTGCGCGTGGCCAATTTTTCTTGAAAATCTACAAGACTCTTTTAGAGAAATCCACAGAAAACATGAATTTTTGAGCTTTTGAGGGTATTGCAGTTTAACCAGCCCAAAACGGGTTAACGCTTGCTTTTTGAATACTCTTATTACTCTCAACAATGATCCATGGTGAATCCCACATCCAATAAATGAAGTTATCTTTATCTCTCGTGTATCATTTGGGTGCTGTGGGGGCCCGAAAACAGCCCATTTCATCAAAACTTTGATGTTTTGCAGCCTGTGGAGGGTTAACATATGCATTGCCTAATATCTCTTGTATATGAATTATCATGTCATAGACAGGTCTAACAATGATGAATGTTTTTAAAAAAATCTGCAAGACGTGTTTTGAGAAAGTACCCATAAACCCCAATTTTGACAGTTTTTTTGTCAATTTTGGCGAAACAAGGGTTAAATCAAAACTTACGCTTCGGTACATTTTTAGATCTCTATGCGTGTGAAAAATTGTGTGCAAATCGGTTCGAAAATGGCTTCTGAATCGTATGGATAAAATGTGTGGAAACAAAAAACAAAAAAAAATAATCTGTAGAAAAACAATAGTCTTTTCCAGAGGGAAAAGCCTAATTATCATATAACTTTTTTAACTGTTAACAATGTATTAGGTAAGTTATCAGAACAGTTAACAATACTCATGGTATGTTATCACGATAAGCTCTATGACAGTTATCAATGTTCAGGGTGAGTTATCAGATAACTTCTATAACAGTTAACAATACACAGGGGAACTTATCAGATAACTTTTATAACAGTTAACGGTACACAGGTTAAGTTATAAGATAACTTCTATAACAGTTAACAATACACATGCTATGGAAACTGAGTTGAGCGAATATCAGCCCAACTGGGCTCGTGTTTGCTCAAAACATCTGATTTGGACTGGTTTGCGGCCCAGTGGCACACTGGAATCTGTGGGTTGGGGTCTGGCCTGGGTTGGCTGGTTGAGTGAATGCAAGCACGACAGGTTACAGTATCAAAATATATATACACAGGTTACAGTATCAAAATATATATACACAGGTTACAGTATCAAAATATATATACACAGGATACAGTATCAAAATATATATATACACATGTTACAGTATCAAAATATATATACACAGGTTACGGTATCAAAATATATATACACAGGTTACAGTATCAAAATATATATACACAGGTTACAGTATCAAAATATATATACACAGGTTACAGTATCAAAATATATATATACAGGTTACAGTATCAAAATATATACAGGTTACAGTATCAAAATATATATACACAGGTTACAGTATCAAAATATATATATACACAGGTTACAGTATCAAAATATATATATACAGGTTACAGTATCAAAATATATATACACAGGTTACAGTATCAAAATATATATATACAGGTTACAGTATCAAAATATATATACACAGGTTACAGTATCAAAATATATATACACAGGTTACAGTATCAAAATATATATACACAGGTTACAGTATCAAAATATATATATACAGGTTACGGTATCAAAATATATATATACAGGTTACAGTATCAAAATATATATATACAGGTTACAGTATAAAAATATATATATGCAGGTTACAGTATCAAAATATATGTATACACAGGTTACAGTATCAAAAATATATGTATACACAGGTTACAGTATCAGAATATATATACACAGGTTACAGTATCAAAATATATATATACACAGGTTACAGTATCAAAATATATATATACAGGTTACAGTATCAAAATATATATATACAGGTTACAGTATCAAAATATATATATACACAGGTTACAGTATCAAAATATATATACACAGGTTACCGTATCAAAATAAGTAGAATAATTAACAATACACAAAATAAGTTATCAGATAATGTCTGTACCAGTTAATAATACAGAGAGTAAGCTTTCATGATTTTTATTATACTTGACAAAATACAGAGGGTAAATTATCATATAACTTTTCTAACTGTTAACAATGTTTTAGGTAAATTATCAGAACAGTTAACAATACGCATGGTATGTTATCATGATAAGTTCTATGACAGTTATCATTGCTCAGGGTGAGTTATCAGATAACTTCTATAACAGTTAACAATACACAGGGTAAGTTATCAGATAACTTTTATAACAGTTAACAGTACACAGGGTAAGTTATAAGATAACTTCTATAACAGTTAACAATACATGGGGTAAGTTATTAGATAACGTCTATTACAGTTAACAATACACAGGGTAAGTTATCAGATAACTTCTATAACAGTTAGCAATACACAGTGTATGTTATCACAATAAGTTCTCTGACAGTTATCAATGCTCAGGGTAAGTTATCAGATAACTTCTATAACAGTTAGCAATACACAGGGTAAGTTGTCTGATATTTTCTATAACAGTTAGCAATATACAGGGTATTTTCTTTTAAAGTTAAGAATACACAGGGTAATTTATGAGATACTTTCTATAACAGTTAACAATACACAGGGTAAGTTATGAGATACTTTCTATAACAGTTAACAATACACAGGGTAAGTTATGAGATACTTTCTATAACAGTTAACAATACACAGGGTAAGTTATGAGATACTTTCTATAACAGTTAACAATACACAGGGTAAGTTATGAGATATTTTTATAACAGTTAGTAATACACAGGGTAAGTTAGGAGATATTTTCTGTAATAGTAGCAATTTCATGGACAAAGTCTGTCAGCAGACAAGCATGTAAGTCAAGTATGCAAGATTTCCTATTATCACCTACAAAATAGCAGCAGGTGTGGAGGAGGGAGGGGCAGTCAAAGAGAGAATAGCAAAGCAGCATGTCCATGCATTTAACACAAGTTGCTTGGTTTACTGCAATTTGTTACTCTTTTATTGTAGGCAAACATTGATGTGTAACAGGAGGAGAGATAAGTGCGGGAGCCAGGGTTCGAACTGTCGACCTCTAGCACACAAAGCGACCGATTTACCACGAGACTAAGAGATCCGGACCAACCAGGCTGGTTGGTAAATGGCCTTTATACCTCAACCGTAAAACTACTCTCCCCTTCTTTTGAGATTCACCACATGTCGACCTCTAGCACACAAAGCGACCGATTTACTGCGAGACTTAAGAAATCCAGACCAACCAGGCTGGTTGGTAAATGGCCTTTATACCTCAACCGTAAAACTACTCTCCCCTTCTTTTGAGATTCACCACATGTCGACCTCTAGCACACAAAGCGACCGATTTACCGCGAGACTAAGAGATCCGGACTAACCAGGCTGGTTGGTAAATGGCCTTTATACCTTGTCCGCTACAGATGAATAGTCTTAGTGTTCAGGCCATACTAGAACTGTGCTGTAAGAATTATGATTTGCAGTAAGAAATTCAGCCACATCTCTCATCAGACTTATCTTCATCACCTCTGCTGATATTGCCCTGTTTTTCTGCCCAGTGTCTGCAATCTTTTTTTCCTGACAGCCCCCTGGTGTTGGAAGATAAACTAAGTTGGGGGATAATTTCTTGTATCGTTTATGCAGAGGATAAACAGTCCTCGATATTAGCATTTTTTGCCATGGCACTACACTACCATGGCAAAACCAGTTTGCCACAACACTGCCACGGCACTGCCACAGCATTTATTCTGGTTGTAAGTGGTTTAGTACCACAGGCACATTGACCGCTGTGAGCCCATGAGTGTCAACATGTGCAGCGAAATGGTGACCATTTTATTTTTATGCCCCCCAACTTAAGTCGGGTGGCATATAGTGATTGAAGTGTGCATGTGTCCGTCCGTGTGTCTGTCCATCTGTCCTTCCGTGTGTGTGTGTCCGAGCCAATAACTCGAAAACTGTTAGAGCCACAGCCATCAAACTTCACACAATTATAAAGGACAATGGGAGGATGTGTCACACACCATAGCCAGGTTTGTACCTTCAAGGTTAAGGTCACATTTCAAGGTCACACTAAAAATGGTCAATATTCGTGTCTCAGCCATAACTCAGAAACGAATCACAGTACAATTGCTAAACTTTTTACAAATGTTAAGTACAGTCAGAAGGTGTGTCGCGTATAATAGTGTCCACGGCATCTGCAATGTGAAGGTCACAATTGACCTTCATATGTTCGGGGTCACAAATTGTGCCTCAAGCATAACTCCAAAACTATTAGGGCTACAATCATCAGACTTCACACAAATATAAAGGACCATGGGAGGATGTGTCACACATCATAGCTGGGTTCGTACCTTCAAGGTCATGGTCACATTTCAAGGTCACACTAAAAATCGGTCAATATTCATGTCTCAGCCATAACTCAAGAACGAATCATAGTACAATTGTTAAACTTTTTACAAATGTTAAGGACAGTCAGAAGGTCTGTCACGTATAATAGTTTCTACGGCATCTGCAATGTGAAGGTCACAATTGACCTTCATATGTTCGGGGTCACAAATCGTGTCTCAAGCATAACTCCAAAACTATTAGGGCTACAGTCATCAAACTTCACATAATTATAAAGGACCATGGGAGGATGTGTCACACACCATAGCGGGGTTTGTACCTTCAAGGTCAAGGTCACATTTCAAGGTCACACTAAAAATTGGTCAATATTCGTGTCTCAGCCATAACACAGAAACGAATCATAGTACAATTGTTAAACTTTTTACAAATGTTAAGGACAGTCAGAAAGTGTGTCATGTATAATAGTTTCCACGGCATCTGCAATGTGAAGGTCACAATTGACCTTCATATGTTCGGGGTCACAAATCGTGTCTCAAGCATAACTCCAAAACTATTAGGGCTACAGTCATCAAACTTCACACAATTATAAAGGACCATGGGAGGATGTGTCACACACCATAGCTGGGTTCGTACCTTCAAGGTCAAGGTCACATTTCAAAGTCACACTAAAAATCGGTAATGTTCGTGTCTCAGCCATAACTCAGAAACGAATCATAGTACAAATGTTAAACTTTTTACAAATGTTAAGGACAGTCAGAAGGTGTGTCATGTATAATAGTTTCTGCCACATCTGCAAGGTGAAGGTCACAGGGGGGGGGGGGCATGTGTTACCTTAGTAACATTCTTCTTGTTACAAGAGCTTCTGTTAATATTGTCGTCAAAAAGAATGATTGTTTACATCAATTAGGTTACTTGATTGTTGCATACCATCATGGTTTTGAAGTTTTGGGTGATTATATTCACAAAATCTGCTGAATTTAATCAACTGGCTTGAATAAATGCAACTCACCAACATTCAAATTGAAAAGGTTAGTACGTTTGATCTCAACTGTGCTGTAAACATGGTCATGCCATGATGACATCTCATGATCTGACAATGCTATTTTAAACTCAGTTCAGCTGAGCATACTGATTGGTCGTGACAGTGCCATCCCATTATATTTAACTGCAGGGAACAGACCTTCATTTTAAAAAAATCCAGGTGTGCTGTATATCGCACACCAGGGATGATCCCAAGGCACGCGATTCCTTTGAAGACGCGCCAATTTTGGAAATGTCTCTGAGAAGGGAAGAAAGATGTCTGAGGTGAAATGTCACTAAGTAGTGTGAGTAGTTTCGTTTTGCTAACGGAAAAAGTTGTCAAAAAACTTAGCATTCATCTGAACAATACAGTCCAGTTTACAATAAACTGTAAGGATGTTTTGTGTTCTGAAAAGCTTCTCTCCCAATAATGGCTACTGTGGGTTTTTTCATTCAAAGTAATCATTCTCACACTTGTTTATCGCCACCAGCAGAAGAAAATTATCAAAATGTCGTCGCACTGTCATGGATGACGTATGATACATCACTTGTCACTTCTGACATCTCCACAGAACAGAGAATAGATCCCACCCATAAAAAAGAGAAACAACCAATCAGTGCCCAATTACAGTGTTATTTTCTCAGGGCAATGCAAATGGTATTTTGACTGAAGTTGGCAAATTGACAATGTTTGAAACACTGATGCAAGTTTCAATGTATTAATTGAACTGATGTAAGATAAACTCAAAACATTATGTGATAACCAATATGGAAACAATTAAGATCAAAGAAATTGACATTCGTGCAACAAATAAGACATTGTCACTCCACTGAAGTTAGCTATTTACTTTTAACAGTGGAGGTGGCATCCTCTTGTTAGTTATTTTCTGAAATTATAGTCTGTTTTTAAAAGCTGATTTCAATATCCATTCGCTTCGCAGTTCTCTGAATTGCACTAATAATTAGGTGAATTTAAATGTACTGGTATCTTATGAAATATCTGGTGGTATGATAGGGGCCATCAGCATCAGGTTATCCAATTTGGAAAGGGTTGTTGAGAATTCATTTCATATAACCCATAAGGGCTTATGCAAAATTTCTAATTTTCACACCTCTGCTTCCGCTGAAACATTTAAATTACTCAAGACAGCTTTGAATTCACGAGCCAAGCATTTCCAATTAATTCCTTTGATCTGTTGGAGAGTTTTTTCAGAAGGATTTCCGATTGTGTTAAACTTGTGTTGGTTATTGTGAACCCCTCTAGATCTGTGTTTACCTGTCGACTCCAGTACAGTTATTAAAACTGACATCCGATCGTCAACGTAAACTGACAATTATTTCTTAGAATCCCCTATGCTATGCAAGCTGGTGTTAATTTGTTATCAGTGATCTTGTATTTTCCCATGGAAAATAAAAAAACTTCAGACAATCGTAGTGTTTCCATGCGCGATTGATCGTTCACCGCAAATTGTAATTGCACGAGTGATGGCGTGTGAGAGTGATCACGCGCCTTTAAAATGAAGGTCTGATGGAATACTCCAAATTTGGAATCTTTGAACATTTAAATGACAATTTTTAACTCCGAGCAAGTGCTTTCTTCAAATTAATGATTATTACTCTTGATTTTCTACTGCTATTGGTATTGAATGATATTCTTATGAAACAAAAACTGTGGCTGAGGAGCATGTAACACACACTGTTATCAACCATATGTACCAGTATGAGGAGCAATTAACACACACTGTTACCAACACATGTACCAGTATGCATGCTTTCAATTTTATGAGTCATTCCTGACATTGTAGTAGTAAGCGAGTGAATAGGTTAAAGCTGCTATATATACAGTACTGTTACACTGTGAAATTGATACCAACTTGTGACAAGTTGTCTAACTCACAAATTGATTTTGATCACCCAAACATTTTTTATTTTGTATAATTCTCTGGCACGTGCATGCCGTCAGAACCAATTACGTTGCGCACGTAACAGCTGCATTCATGTATAGTTTACTGGGTGTATTTTAATTTATTTTGATCAGTATTCTTTCACAGTTTAAATCATAGATAAAACTATTAACATGCTTGGTATTGTGTAGAACATGTCAAAAGGTTTTATCTCAATTTTCTGGCCACGGCACTGGATTGCCGTAGCCAAATCAATCTACTGCAGCATTTACCATGGTATTGCTGATTGCCATGGCTAATTTCGAGGGCTGGATAAATAACTTGTTGATGCTAGATAGGTGAGAGAATGCTTCCCCAGTCAAGGGCCGTTTGGATAAATAACTTCTTGATGTTAGATAGGTGAGAGAAAGCTCCCCCAGTCGAGGGCCATTAGGATAAATAACTCGTTGATGTTGGATAGGTGAGAGAAAGCTCCTCAGTTGAGGGCCGTTAGGGAAGGAAAAGCTCCCAGTCGAGGGCCTTTAGGTATGAGGCAGGGTGCTTTCTCTTGCCTATCCAACATGAACAAGTTTTTTATCTGACTCAAAATCTTTTTGTTGTTGTATAGTTCAATAAATGTACAATATGTAACAGTTAGCTGTTAGATACACAACTATCGAGCATGGGAATAGTCAAACTATATACCAATTAATAACAATGCATGGTGTCCGTAAAAGTTTTTAAGGGGGAGATATTCAGTAGGTGGGGGGGGGGGGGGGGGGGGGGGGGGGGGTTATTGTAAAACACCAGACCTGACAGGATGAAATAATTTATAACTACTATCTTGAAACTGTTTTATTTTGTTTATAACAGTTATAAAATAAATGTTACCGCAGAAACAACATCTTAGTACTAAACAATGCAATGAATTGAACTTTTGCGTCTTTATTTTTTTCAGCAACCATAAAAAATTTACTTCCGAATACCAATTATACAATCAAACTAGTGGCATGTACTACAGTTACAAGCTGTACAGAGAGTGTAGAAGGAACAAATATTAAAACACCTGAAGAAGGTACTGTACCTCGTTCTCTATAGTTATCTTCTCATTATATATACATGTACAAAATGTGCTCCTGTTAATTACATTTCCTTCCATACTGCCATGCCAACTGTTAATTACATTTCCTTCCATACTACCATGCCAACTGTTAATTACATTTCCTTCCATACTGCCATGCCAACTGTTAATTACATTTCCTTCCATACTGCCATGTCAACTGTTAATTACATTTCCGTCCATACTGCCATGCCAACTGTTAATTACATTTCCTTCCACACTGCCATGCCAACTGTTAATTACATTTCCTTCCATACTGCCATGTCAACTGTTAATTACATTTCCGTCCATACTGCCATGCCAACTGTTAATTACATTTCCTTCCACACTGCCATGCCAACTGTTAATTACATTTCCTTCCATACTGCCATGTCAACTGTTAATTACATTTCCTTCCATACTGCCATGCCAACTGTTAATTACATTTCCTTCCACACTACCATGCCAACTGTTAATTACATTTCCTTCCACACTGCCATGCCAACTGTTAATTACATTTCCTTCCATACTGCCATGCCAACTGTTAATTACATTTCCTTCCTTACTGCCATGTCAACTGTTAATTACATTTACTTCCATACTACCATGCCAACTGTTAATTACATTTCCTTCCATACTGCCATGCCAACTGTTAATTACATTTCCTTCCATACTACCATGCCAACTGTTGATTACATTTCCTTCCACACTACCATGCCAAATGTTAATTACATTTCCTTCCATACTACCATGCCAATATATATTGTTCTTGTTTAATTTTCCCCACTGATTTTAGAAAATACATTCAAATGAGACCTCCACAGATAGGCTTCTTTAATGAGTTCTCCACAGATAGGCTTCTTTAATGAGTCCTCCACAGATAGGCTTCTTTAATGAGTCCTCCACAGATAGGCTTCTTTAATGAGTCCTCCACAGATAGGCTTCTTTAATGAGTCCACAGATAGGCTTCTTTAGTGAGTCCTCCACAGATAGGCTTCTTTAATGAGTCCTCCACAGATAGGCTTCTTTAATGAGACCTCCACAGATAGGCTTCTTTAATGAGTCCTCCATAGATAGGCTCCTTTAATGAGTCCTCCACAGATAGGCTTCTTTAGTGAGTACTCCACAGATAAGCTTCTTTAGTGAGTCCTCCACAGATAGGCTTCTTTAATGAGTCCTCCACAGATAGGCTTCTTTAATGAGACCTCCACAGATAGGCTTCTTTAATGAGTCCTCCACAGATAGGCTTCTTTAATGAGTCCTCCACAGATAGGCTTCTTTAATGAGTCCTCCACAGATAGGCTTCTTTAATGAGTCCTCCACAGATAGGCTTCTTTAGTGAGTCCTCCACAGATAGGCTTCTAACCCTTTACCCAACATAATGGCCAAAACCGGCCAGCGCTATTTTAAAAAATTTCCTTCCACACTACCATGCCAAATGTTAATTACATTTCCTTCCATACTACCATGCCAATATATATTGTTCTTGTTTAATTTTCCCCACTGATTTTAGAAAATACATTCAAATGAGACCTCCACAGATAGGCTTCTTTAATGAGTTCTCCACAGATAGGCTTCTTTAATGAGTCCTCCACAGATAGGCTTCTTTAATGAGTCCTCCACAGATAGGCTTCTTTAATGAGTCCTCCACAGATAGGCTTCTTTAATGAGTCCACAGATAGGCTTCTTTAGTGAGTCCTCCACAGATAGGCTTCTTTAATGAGTCCTCCACAGATAGGCTTCTTTAATGAGACCTCCACAGATAGGCTTCTTTAATGAGTCCTCCATAGATAGGCTCCTTTAATGAGTCCTCCACAGATAGGCTTCTTTAGTGAGTCCTCCACAGATAAGCTTCTTTAGTGAGTCCTCCACAGATAGGCTTCTTTAATGAGTCCTCCACAGATAGGCTTCTTTAATGAGACCTCCACAGATAGGCTTCTTTAATGAGTCCTCCACAGATAGGCTTCTTTAATGAGTCCTCCACAGATAGGCTTCTTTAATGAGTCCTCCACAGATAGGCTTCTTTAATGAGTCCTCCACAGATAGGCTTCTTTAGTGAGTCCTCCACAGACAGGCTTCTAACCCTTTACCCAACGTAATGGCCAAAACCGGCCAGCGCTATTTTAAAAAATCGCCAATTAATTTTCATTACATTTTCCTTATTTGTCTCAAAAACATAGGTTATGACCCCTCGTTGGGACAAGCTTGTTGAGCTCATTCCAATGAGGGGTCATAACCTATGTTTTTGAGACAAAAAATGAAAAAAATTAGTTATTCAAGAATTATTTTGGCAAGTGTCGTCTGCTTTTTATGTTAGGTAAAGGGGTTAATGAGTCCTCCACAGATAGGCTTCTTTAATGACTCCTCCACAGATAGGCTTCTTTAATGAGTCCTCCACAGATAGGCTTCTTTAGTGAGTCCTCCACAGATAAGCTTCTTTAATGAGTCCATGGATAGGCTTCTTTAATTGCAGGAAAGAAAAATCCCAACATAATTGATAATGATTTATTGCATAATTTTGAAACGATGAACAGAGTACAAAAAGGACATGTAATTAACAAACCACAGATCAAATTTCTATGTTCACACAAATAACAAATAAATGCACCACTACATTTATACAAACAATTAACAGACAGAAGTTGGGTACATAAATATTAATCACTCAGACTTTTAAGGAGACCCCTCTCCTTCCCGAATCCAATATTGAAATAAAACAACCTGTACTCGCTCCAAAAAACTGAACCTCGAAATTCCAGAAATAATATAAACAAATTTGAGGAGTTCAAAATTTCGAGGAACAGTCCAAAGGAGCACTTGGATTAAAACCGTATGGACCAAAAAATTATACAATTAACCCTTTACCCAATGCAGACGATATCAAAATTCACTATTTTAAATATCATTTATATAAATTTAAAAAAAAAATTCGACAAAACCATATCATGTGACCCCTCGTTGGAACGGGCTCAACGAGTTCGTTCCAATGAGGGGTCACATGATATGGTTTTGTTGAAATTTTTTGAAAAATAAAATTTTTTCAACTGCTGAATTTGCATATTATGCAGGTGGATGTGGGCGATTTGTTGGGTAAAGGGTTAATATGCAGATATCATATAAATAACCCACCAAGCCTAAGGCTACCAAAAAAAAAGTTTGAAAAATAAATTAAATGTTGGAAGCCCACAAGATATATGTTCAAACCTTTTCTACCCCAATCCCGTAGCTCAAGAAGTCAATGGTTTCTGACGAGATGAACTAAATATAAGTTTGAACTGGGTAAAATATTCAAATGGTTGTAGTTTGTTTTTTCTTTTACACAAATAAGAACAGTCAAACATAACACAATAGAATTCATAGAAGCTGTTTCGAATGCACCAAGCAGAGAATTGAGAGAAAGATGAAAATCAAACCTCTCCTTCCTCAACCCTGTAACCCAAGATGCCAATGGTTCTTGAAGAGATGAACTGCATGGAATTTTTTTCATTTTATTCAATCCAACAATCCATTGCATGTTTCATTTTGGCATTTATTCCTATTTGCCTTTATTCTCATGGCTAGAAAATCAAATTTAGTACAAGTTTCTATTTCTCAATTTAGTCATAGTAGACATTTAACTCGTGGAGACATTCTTCTTAAAGATGACATCATTTTAGTTGTTATAAAATGGACTAAAATGATACAATTTGGACAAAAATTTTTAAAGATTGCCTTAATTAGCATTTCATGGATGCCATCTCTGTATCAGAATCATCAAAGACATCAGAAAGTGGTTCCATGTCATTTTCATCCAATGCACATTACGATTCATTGTTGTCATTTTTCATTTTCTGGATCAATTCAATCTCCTCTTTGGATTTATTAGAACTATCGCCACTAATTTGGACTTTATCAGCTGGCAGTTTGGCATAGTTTAAAGTTCCTTTATTCAAATCTTTTTAATTAACTGGTGCGACATCTCGTCGAGATCTATTACCGCCGGACGCCATAACGACGCAGTAAACAAACTGAAAATCAAGTGATTTCCAAATTGTATCTTGTCTCTATTGAAGGTGGTGTTGAGACTGCCTGGATGGGCTGTTCAGTCTGCTCATCCTAAACAACTGGCCTGATTTCCCCATTGTCTGTTGTCCATCATGAAGGTGGTGTTGAGTCTGCTTGAAGGTGATGTTGAGTCAACTCTTCCTAAATCACTGGCCCATTTCCCCATTGTCTCTTGTCTCTCTTGAAGGTGCTGTTGAGTCTGCCTGGAGGGGTGTTCAGTCTGCTCATCCTAAACCACTGGCCTGATTCCCCCATTGTCTTTTGTCCAATCATTTAGGTGTGTTGAGTCTGCTCAAAGGTGGTTTTGAGTCTGCTTATCCTAAACAACTGGCCTGATTCCCCCATTGTCTGTTGTCCATCTCTTCCTAAATCACTGGCCCATTTCCCCATTGTCTCTTGTCTCTCTTGAAGGTTTGTGTTGAGTCTGCCTGGAGGGGGTGTTCAGTGTGCTCATCCCACCAACCATGCACCAAAGTCTGGTTTTAAGGGCTACAGGTACCAACCATGCACTAAACTCTGGTTTCGAAGGGATACAGATACCAACCATGCACTAAACTCTGGTTTCTAATGGCTACAGGTACCAACCATGCACTAAACTCTGGCTTCTAAGGGCTACAGGTTACAACCATGCACTAAACTCTGGTTTCTAAGGGCTACAGGTACCAACCATGCACTAAACTCCAGCTTCTAAGGACTACAGGTAACAGCTATGCACTGAACTCTGGTTTCTATGGGCTGCATGTACCAACCATGCACCAAAGCCTGGTTTTAAGGGCTACAGTTACCAACCATGCACTAAACTCTGGCTTCTAAGGGCTACAGGTAACAGCTATGCACTGAACTCTGGTTTCTATGGGCTGCATGTACCAACCATGCACTAAAGTTGGGTTTTAAGGGCTACAGGTACCAACCATGCACTAAACTCTGGCTTCTAAGGGCTACCTGGTAACAGCTATAATGCACTAAACTCTGGTTTCTATGGGCTGTATGTACCAACCATGCACTAAAGTCTGGTTTCTAAGGGCTACAGGTACCAACCATGCACTAAACTCTGGTTTTAAGGGCTACAGATACCAACCATGCACTAAACTCTAGCTTCTAAGGGCTACAGGTAACAGTTATGCACTAAACTCTGATTTCTATGGGCTGCATGTACCAACCATGCACTAAAGTCTGGTTTTAAGGGCTACAGATACCAACCATGCACTGAACTCTGGTTTCTAATGGCTACATGTACCAACCATGCACTAAACTCTGGTTTCTAATGGCTACAGGTAACAGCCATGCACTGAATTCTGGATTCTAATGGCTACAGGTACCAAACATGCACTAAACTCTGGCTTCTAAGGGCTACATGTACCATGCACACTAAACTGTGGTTTTAATGGCTTCAGATACAAACCATGCACTAAACTGTGACTTTAAGGGTTATGAGTACCAACCATGCATTAAACTCTGGCTTCTAAGGGCTACAGGTACCAAGCGTGCCCTTCGAAACCAGAGTTTAGTGCATGTTTGGTACCTGTAGCCCTTAAAAGCCAGAGTTTAGTGCATGGTTGTTACCTGTAGCCCTTCAAAACCCATGTTTAGTGCATGGTTGGTACCTGTAGCCATTAGTAGCCAGAGTTTAGTGCATGGTTGGTACATGTAGCCATTAGAATTCAGAGTTATTGGAACTGAAAAGTTCTGGAATTTTCTTCAATTATTACTGGAAAAGTTTTGGAATTTCAAAAATGTTTTTTTTTTTGTTTTGTGTCTGTAAATTTAGGTTTTGTCTTTCAGTGCCAGAAGGGACAAGTCAAGTTATCTTTTGTTCAAATGGTCCAGAATGGATCTATGTCACTTGGATGAACCCAGAACAGCTGAATGGTGTTATAACAGGATATATTCTGTACATGGAAGGCAAAGAGATATACTCTGGGGGACAAATGGCCTATAATAAGACAGGCCTGCAGGTAAAATATCTTTATTGTACATTAACTGGATTTGTTCTGTTTCACTTCAAAATGAGAGCTTAACCCCTTTTAACCCTGGTGGTATCTTCCATGTCAGTTCAATGGCAGGAATTGGAAGAGTCCATATTTATAACCCACTTATAACTGTTTTTGTCACAATCACATGGATTTTAGGAGCATGCAGTAATTTTAACCAGAAAGCTCTGGTGCGATCCGATAAAAAGTACCCTTCATGAGCACAAGTTCTCTTGTTAGACTGGTTCTTATAGTTTGCAGCATTCAGTGGAATATAACCAATGCGAGCCATCGACTATATTTATCTGTCAGAATTACTGATTCTCTTTACAAAATATTTGATGCTCAACTATGCTAAAAACTATTAAAAGTCATGAAAGACACATGATCTCTGCCAAGAAATTGAACAGTGAAACTCAATCTTTGCTTTCGTTATTTGAACCGAGGAAAACTTAATTAATTTTAGGGCAAAAAAGTCCAGAGGGTTCAATATTGCAGCCAGCCACTAGTACAGTTCCTATAAAATTTTGTTACAATGTTGCCCTCACTGCTGCGTGCTGCCAACGAGTCGATACGAGGTCTACTATGTAATCCTATTCGATTCACACTTCGGCAATGAAGCAGCACATTTTCCAACGGAAGCGTACTTTGAAGAGCATGTTAAGTTGAAGTAGTTCTCAGGAAGCAAGATGAAATCAATCTTGAAAATTGGTTACCATGAAACGGAAAAACAGATGGCGACTCGCCCACATCACCTGCAGATGTTTGACAGCTAGTACATGCAGTTACTGATTAACTATCACCAATTCCACCCTTACTAGATTACCACCCACAACCCCCCCCCCCCCCCCCCACCACCCCCCCACCACCCCCATACTAGCTGAATAAAGAAAATAAATTCGGAAGAATGAAAAACCTGGTTTTATAAGAAGAACTGGGTAGTTTTCTTTTGTGAAACTAATGTTTTTTTACGTGCAAGTGGGTGTTGCGGCAACAGGTTTATTTTATTTTTTATTTTTTGTAGGGGGCGGGAGGGATGGGGGCTTTTTAGGGGGGATGTAGTATTGCTAAAATATGACTTTCTGGAGTTTGTACTGGGGAAATTAAAAAATGTTACCAGCTACCCACCACTGAAATTCTGAAAAGTCTTGAGTAGGGTGGGAATGAGACCACGAAGAGGGGAGGGGTGGTAAATACATGTGGTCTGATTAATGCAATATATTGTCAATTTTATGAGATGACGTCCATAAAATTCAAAAATAATTATTAGAATATTTAAAACATAGACAATATGACAATATTTTCCAGACCCAGATTGATGTGTATTTTTAAATGACTAATTAAGGATTTTTGCTAGTATTTCTGTTTTACACAAGGATATTACTTTGCTTTAATTCTCAGCAACAAAACTTAAAAAAGTTAAATTGAATGTCACCTATATGACTTAGCTACATGGGTGTATGAGATGGGGTGGGGGTTGCGACACTCTCATCCCCCTTCACCAAAAAGCAGCTAATTTTGCAGTTTTCATTGAAAGGGACTGGTATTTTCAGAACAGATTGTTCAGAGGGAAGGGGTATTTTTATAATTTTGGCAAATATCAGGGCAGTGGGCAGAGCATTTTCATAGGCAAATTCGAGGCAAGGGCCTGCATTTTGATTTTGAAACAGTAGTTCAGGGCAGTTTGATTGATCAGCCCCCATCCCCAAAAAATGTCCTCCACAAGCCTATCATTAGCCACATTCTATCAGTCCTCTTTAAAACTACTTACTAAATGCAAATTCAGAATACCAAATTCCAAATTTAAGATTGACAAGATATTGGAGCAGACAAATAAAAAATTATTTTGTTTTGAACCAGATACCAAGAAAAAAATATTGACAGAACCGTTCAGATAACAAACTGGTGAAGGATAGTACAAGTACAAAATAATGTAAACATTAATCAGTTTTTCAAAATATCATCAACCAAAATAAGTTGGAGCTTACTGGTGAGAACAACCCACTCCCCCCTCCCCCCCCCCCCCCCCCCCCCTGATTTCTCTTTCAGCCTCTGATACTCATTTCGTCAGGTTTCAATAAAATGCTGTAGGTTAAAGATAGGGGGGTGGGGGGGGGGGGGGGTGGGCGTGCAATATATATCTCCCTTTGTATATCTGTAGTAAATGTGGACAACCTAAAGCCTTTATTTGTAAGTGCAGCCCATTTCAAACAAAGGTTATCAAGACTTGAGGTAAAATAAAAAGAAGGCTAAATTTAAAGTCAAAAACATCATAATGTTGAAAAATAATGTGCTAACTTACCAAGACTGCAGAGTTCACTCAGAATGAAATCCCAAACTGCCTCAGTTACTCTAAACGATCGAATGAATGCTCCGGAAGGTTAATTATTGCACAAAATGTCTTTTCTCGTCCAGTGTGTACGTTTGTTACAGTGCAGAACAGAAATGACCAATGTCCACATGCGACAGCCTTGTGGCAGTAGTGCAAGTATAGTCAAGCCGAGTTCAAACTTTTAGTTTCAGTTTAAAAAGCACAAAATGTAAACAGAGTGGCCAGTTCGCACCATATTCAAATTAAAATCCTTGTTTATTTAATGCTCAGGCATCAATTCACGCTGAAAAATTAAGTCATATTCCCCTGTCGGTCAGCAAAACGAAATATCAAAATGATATTTAGAAATCGATATTTCATCGTAGGTTCGGATGACGAATCACATGTACTTTAAACGAGTCAGCACATCAGTAATGAATTCCAGAGTCCCAAATACAAACGAATTCGAATAATTGATAGTGACAGTGACTAAATCAATTCATTAAATCAGCGGTTTCAAAGTTTGACTTTCTCATTCACCTTCCAGCGAAAAGCCGAAATCACTTTCAAATTTCTTCAGTTCAACTTCACACGTCTTCAGTGCATTGAGTTCAAAAAAAATAAAATGACGTGTCTTGTTATTGAAAATAAGAAAGTGGTGTTTTTTGTTATTGTTCTATTTCTTCAAAACACATTGCGATTATTTCAATTCGCCAGCCTTGGTAAATCGTAAAGTTAGGGGAGAAATAAGACGGGACTACTTTTTGTGCGGATATTCACACATTCCAATGGTTGGAGTTTGGTTGTTGTAATTTTTGTATGGACGCCGGTTCGGCACATAAATTTTGCGCCTTAATGGCAAATAAAGGCCACAAATTGGAGAGTTTGTAGTCGTAGAGCATTAAATAAAAAGAAAATTCCCGAAAATTTGATGAATACCGAAAATATCACGTTCGTGGCTACAAGAAATATGAGGATCTTCACTCGCGACTGCGTCGCTCGTGAAGATCCTCATATTTCTTTGTAGCCACTCACGAGATATTTTCGGTATTCATCAAATTTTCGTGAATATCCTCTATATATTTTCCATCCTCCAGATATAATGATGCCCCCACACACACTTTTGAAAACACTTTTCAGACCTCATAATTTGTGACGTCTGATATATTGAATGCAATCTATTGAGTTTTGAGTGTTTGGACCGGCATTTTTTTGCGAATAAAATGAATCAATAGCGATTCTACAGGTGGCAAGGTCAAAGACTTAAGATTGGTTCTCTGACAAAATTGCCTGTTTCACTCTAAAATTCTTTCAACCGTTCAAATCGTCGACTACTCAATTAAATTAGTGATTAATTACAGTGAATTCTTTTTCAGGGTTGGGTGTGTAATAAATACAGAACCACACTTATGTTTGAATGGGTTAACGATTACTGGACTCGAGCGTGTGGCACTGGGATAACCACTCGAGCCTACCGGCTCGAGCCTACTCGAGTGTGTAGCACTGGGATAACCACTCGAGCCTACCGGCTCTCGTGGTACCCCTGCAAAACTCACTCTCATCCAGTAATCGTTAACCCATTCAAACATAAGTGTGGTTCTGTATTTATTATATGGAGGGTTAGACCAATTAATATTTTCAAAGTGCAGCCTTAGGGCTGCACGTTGAAAATATTGATTGGTCTGCACTACACATTTATCTTGTAGCCACCCCTCTTAGTGACATTATGACATAGCTTGTGATCCGGCCTCTTAATGACATTGTGACATAGCTTGTGATCCGGCCTCTTAATGACATTATGACATAGCTTGTGATCCGGCCTCTTAATGACATTATGACATAGCTTGTGATCCGGCCTCTTAATGACATTATGACATAGCTTGTGATCCAGCCTCTTAATGACATTATGACATAGCTTGTGATCCGGCCTCTTAATGACATTATGACATAGCTTGTGATCTGGCCTCTTAATGACATTATGACATAGCTTGTGATCCGGCTTCTTAATGACATTATGACATAGCTTGTGATCCGGCCTCTTAATGACATTATGACATAGCTTGTGATCCGGCCTCTTAATGACATTATGACATAGCTTGTGATCCGGCTTCTTAATGACATTATGACATAGCTTGTGATCCGGCCTCTTAATGACATTATGACATAGCTTGTGATCCGGCCTCTTAATGACATTATGACATAGCTTGTGATCCAGCCTCTTAATGACATTATGACATAGCTTGTGATCCGGCCTCTTAATGACATTATGACATAGCTTGTGATCCGGCCTCTTAATGACATTATGACATAGCTTGTGATCCCGCCTCTTAATGACATTATGACATAGCTTGTGATCCAGCCTCTTAATGACATTATGACATAGCTTGTGATCCGGCCTCTTAATGACATTATGACATAGCTTGTGATCTGGCCTCTTAATGACATTATGACATAGCTTGTGATCTGGCCTCTTAATGACATTATGACATAGCTTGTGATCTGGCCTCTTAATGACATTATGACATAGCTTGTGATCCGGCCTCTTAATGACATTATGACATAGCTTGTGATCCGGCCTCTTAAGGACATTATGACATAGCTTGTGATCCGGCCTCTTAAGGACATTATGACATAGCTTGTGATCCGGCCTCTTAAGGACATTATGACATAGCTTGTGATCTGGCCTCTTAATGACATTATGACATAGCTTGTGATCTGGCCTCTTAATGACATTATGACATAGCTTGTGATCTGGCCTCTTAATGACATTATGACATAGCTTGTGATCTGGCCTCTTAATGACATTATGACATAGCTTGTGATCCGGCCTCTTAAGGACATTATGACATAGCTTGTGATCTGGCCTCTTAAGGACATTATGACATAGCTTGTGATCCGGCCTCTTAAGGACATTATGACATAGCTTGTGATCCGGCCTCTTAATGACATTATGACATAGCTTGTGATCCGGCCTCTTAATGACATTATGACATAGCTTGTGATCCAGCCTCTTAATGACATTATGACATAGCTTGTGATCTGGCCTCTTAATGACATTATGACATAGCTTGTGATCCGGCCTCTTAATGACATTATGACATAGCTTGTGATCCAGCCTCTTAATGACATTATGACATAGCTTGTGATCCGGCCTCTTAATGACATTATGACATAGCTTGTGATCCGGCCTCTTAATGACATTATGACATAGCTTGTGATCTGGCCTCTTAATGACATTATGACATAGCTTGTGATCTGGCCTCTTAATGACATTATGACATAGCTTGTGATCCGGCCTCTTAATGACATTATGACATAGCTTGTGATCCAGCCTCTTAAGGACATTATGACATAGCTTGTGATCCGGCCTCTTAAGGACATTATGACATAGCTTGTGATCCGGCCTCTTAAGGACATTATGACATAGCTTGTGATCTGGCCTCTTAATGACATTATGACATAGCTTGTGATCTGGCCTCTTAATGACATTATGACATAGCTTGTGATCTGGCCTCTTAATGACATTATGACATAGCTTGTGATCTGGCCTCTTAATGACATTATGACATAGCTTGTGATCCGGCCTCTTAATGACATTATGACATAGCTTGTGATCCGGCCTCTTAAGGACATTATGACATAGCTTGTGATCCGGCCTCTTAAGGACATTATGACATAGCTTGTGATCCGGCCTCTTAATGACATTATGACATAGCTTGTGATCTGGCCTCTTAATGACATTATGACATAGCTTGTGATCTGGCCTCTTAATGACATTATGACATAGCTTGTGATCTGGCCTCTTAATGACATTATGACATAGCTTGTGATCCAGCCTCTTAAGGACATTATGACATAGCTTGTGATCCGGCCTCTTAAGGACATTATGACATAGCTTGTGATCCGGCCTCTTAAGGACATTATGACATAGCTTGTGATCTGGCCTCTTAATGACATTATGACATAGCTTGTGATCTGGCCTCTTAATGACATTATGACATAGCTTGTGATCTGGCCTCTTAATGACATTATGACATAGCTTGTGATCTGGCCTCTTAATGACATTATGACATAGCTTGTGATCCGGCCTCTTAATGACATTATGACATAGCTTGTGATCCGGCCTCTTAAGGACATTATGACATAGCTTGTGATCCGGCCTCTTAAGGACATTATGACATAGCTTGTGATCCGGCCTCTTAATGACATTATGACATAGCTTGTGATCCAGCCTCTTAATGACATTATGACATAGCTTGTGATCTGGCCTCTTAATGACATTATGACATAGCTTGTGATCCGGCCTCTTAAGGACATTATGACATAGCTTGTGATCCGGCCTCTTAATGACATTATGACATAGCTTGTGATCCGGCCTCTTAATGACATTATGACATAGCTTGTGATCTGGCCTCTTAATGACATTATGACATAGCTTGTGATCTGGCCTCTTAATGACATTATGACATAGCTTGTGATCCGGCCTCTTAAGGACATTATGACATAGCTTGTGATCCGGCCTCTTAAGGACATTATGACATAGCTTGTGATCCGGCCGGAAAACGGCCTCTGGAGTTTAAAGGGTTAATACAGCCCACTTACCTTTTGTTTATGGATGACATTAGATTCCACATGTTTACAGATAACATAATTCAACTGTGTATATTAACTGATGACATAACTTACTCAACTGATCACAATTAGCAACAGATTTTTAAATATCCATGGAATATGCATCCTTGTTCACACCCATACCACACTCCACAGGAATGTGGGATGAGGAGAAGAATGGTGTATATTGAATAACCTTCATTGTTTGGACAGGAATATGGAATAGGGAGAAGAGGGGTGTATATTGAATAACCTTAATTAGTTTTGACAGGAATGTGGGATGGGGAGAAGCAGTGTCTGTATTGAATAACCTTAATTTGTTTGGACAGGAATGTAGGGGAGAAGAAGGTTGCATATTGAATAACCTTAATTTGTTTGGACAGGAAAGTAGGCTGGGGAGAAGAAGGGTGTATATTGAATAACCTTCATTTGGTTAGAAAGAATGTGGAATGGGGAGAAAAAGGGTATATATGGAATAACCTTAATTAGTTTGATCAGGAATGTGGGTGGGGAGAAGAAGGTTGCATATTGAATAACCTTAATTTGTTTGGACAGGAAAGTGGGATGGGAAGAAGAAGGGTGTATATTGAATAACCTTAATTTGTTAGGACAGGAATGTGGGTGGGGGAGAAGAAGGTTGTATATTGAATAATGTTCATTTGTTTGGACAGGAAACTGAGATAGGGAGAAGGTTGCATATTGAATAACTTTCATTTGCTTGTCAGAAAAGTGGGATGGGGAGAAGAAGGGTGCATGTTGAATAACCTTCATTTGTTTAGACAGAATGTGGGATGGGGAGAAGAAGGTACACATTGAATAACCTTCATTTGTTTAGACAGAATGTGGGATGGGGAGAAGAAGGTACACATTGAATAACCTTCATTTGTTTATACAGAATGTGGGACGGGAGAAGAAGGTACACATTGAATAACCTTCATTTGTTTAGACAGAATGTGGGACGGGAGAAGAAGGTACACATTGAATAACCTTCATTTGTTTAGACAGAATGTGGGACGGGAGAAGAAGGTACACATTGAATAACCTTCATTTGTTTAGACAGAATGTGGGACGGGAGAAGAAGGTACACATTGAATAACCTTCATTTGTTTAGACAGAATGTGGGACGGGAGAAGAAGGTACACATTGAATAACCTTCATTTGTTTAGACAGAATGTGGGACGGGAGAAGAAGGTTGCATATTGAATAACCTTTATTTGTTTGGACAGGAAAGTGGGCTGGGGAGAAGAAGGTTGCATATTGAATAACCTTTATTTGTTTGGACAGGAAAGTGGGATGGGGAGAAGAAGGGTGTATATTGAATAACCTTAATTTGTTTGGACAGGAATGTGGGGGGGGGGGGGGAGGGGGAGAAAAAGAAGGGTGTAAATTTAATGAAACCTTAATTTGTTTGGGCAGGAATGTGGGTGGGGAAGAAGAAGGTTGCATATTGAATAACTTTAATTTGTTTGGACAGGAAAGTGGGATAGGTTTAGACAGAATGTGGAATGGCGAGAAGTGTCTATATTGAACAACCTTAATTTAAGTTTGAACAGGAATGTGGGATGGGGAGTAGAAGGTTGTATATTGAATAACCTTAATTTGTTATATATTGTGCTTTCCCAACTTTAAAGCAAAAACAGAGAAAAAAAAACAAAGACAACAAAACACTACAGTGTCAGAGAAAGTTAAATTTGTAAGTAAGTGGTATTAAGTTGTGATTTGTATCGCCTAATTTAAAATTTGTAAATAATTTGTTTTAAGTTGTGATTTTCATCGCCTAATTCCAAGCACTTTATACCTGTTTAAAGTGAGATGTCTAGTCACTCTGGAATCATTTGGGAAGACTATTTTACCGGAAGACTTTTTTACCACAACAAAATACTTTGTGTGCTGTGCACGGTGGTGGAGAGGAGCATCTCTCTGCTTTTGATCAATGCCTATCACTTCATTAACTCTTAACCTGTGGAATATTGTCCAGATATTTTTCATCAAATCTAGTCATGGCTGCTGTGAAGCAGCCATGACTATATTTGATGAAAAATTAAATCTTAATTTAACACCCGGAATTATTGGTAAATAAATCTGTTCAGTTTACAGGGGGGAACTGATTAAATATGACCAATACTTATATCAGTAACAAGAGAAAGCCTTGTTGGGCAGGAATGCCCACCAGTAGCATGCAAGGAGTTAATGCCTCTAAGTGAATGTGGCTTTCTAAATTATGGAAACAGCTTTCTAAATATGCAATCACATGTTGTTAAATGCAGATAATAATAGATTAATTATATAATTACCATTGATATACTGGACTAAACAGATCTATGGTGTTAAGTATTTGATGTAATTTAATGTTAGTTTTCTAATTTAATATTTTGGCAGGTCTACACCAGCTATCAGTTCTCTGTAAATGTATGTAACAGAGTTGGATGTGATATTGGGCCAGCTGTTACTTTTTCTACAGCACAGCAGCCACCTACCTTTGTAGAGCCACCAACACTCACAGTATTAGGTAAGACATTGAGATTATTATAAGACTGAGGATGTCATAAAATAACAACATTCGCAATGTTAAAATGGAGGGTGTAATAAACTGCTCAAACTCACAGAGTTAGATAAGACTTTGAGATTTTAAAATGGAGGGTGTACTGCCAAACTCACAGAGTTAGATAAGACTTGGAGATTTTAAAATGGAGGGTGTACTGCCAAACTCACAGAGTTAGATAAGACTTTGAGATTTTACAATGGAGGCTGTAATAAACTGCCCAAACTCACAGAGTTAGATAAGACTTTGAGATTTTAAAATGGAGGGTGTACTAAACTGCCCAAACTCACAGTGTTAGGTAAGACTTTGAGATTTTAAAATGGAGGATGTACTGCCAAACTCACAGAGTTAGATAAGACTTTGAGATTTTAAAATGGAGGGTGTAATAAACTGCTCAAACTCACAGAGTTAGATAAGACTTTGAGATTTTAAAATGGAGGGTGTAATACACTGCCCAAACTCACAGTGTTAGGTAAGACTTTGAGATTTTAAAATGGAGGGTGTAATAAACTGCTCAAACTCACAGAGTTAGATAAGACTTTAAGATTTTAAAATGGAGGGTGTACTGCCAAACTCACAGAGTTAGATAAGACTTTGAGATTTTACAATGGAGGCTGTAATAAACTGCCCAAACTCACAGAGTTAGATAAGACTTTGAGATTTTAAAATGGAAGGTGTACTAAACTGCCCAAACTCACAGTGTTAGGTAAGACTTTGAGATTTTAAAATGGAGGGTGTAATAAACTGCTCAAACTCACAGAGTTAGATAAGACTTTGGAATTTTAAAATGGAGGGTGTACTGCCAAACTCACAGAGTTAGATAAGACTTTGAGATTTTACAATGGAGGCTGTAATAAACTGCCCAAACTCACAGAGTTAGATAAGACTTTGAGATTTTAAAATGGAGGGTGTAATAAACTGCCCAAACTCACAGTGTTAGGTAAGACTTTGAGATTTTACAATGGAGAGTGTAATAAACTGCCCAAACTCACAGAGTTAGATAAGACTTTGAGATTTTAAAATGGAGGGTGTAATAAACTGCCCAAACTCACAGTGTTAGGTAAGACTTTGAGATTTTAAAATGGAGGGTGTAATAAACTGCCCAAACTCACAGAGTTAGATAAGACTTTGAGATTTTAAAATGGAGGGTGTAATAAACTGCCCAAACTCACAGTGTTAGGTAAGACTTTGAGATTTTAAAATGGAGGGTGTAATAAACTGCTCAAACTCACAGAGTTAGATAAGACTTTGAGATTTTAAAATGGAGGGTGTACTGCCAAACTCACCGAGTTAGATAAGACTTTGAGATTTTAAAATGGAGGGTGTAATAAACTGCCCAAACTCACAGAGTTAGATAAGACTTTGAGATTTTAAAATGGAGGGTGTAATAAACTGCCCAAACTCACCGAGTTAGATAAGACTTTGAGATTTTAAAATGGAGGGTGTACTGCCAAACTCACAGAGTTAGATAAGATTTTGAGATTACAATGCCATCATTCAGAATGTTAGATAATACTTTGAGATTTTAAAACTGAGGGTGTAATAAACTGTTCAAACTCACAGTGTCAGATAAGACTTTGAGATTTTAAAATGGAGGGTGTAATAAACTGCCCAAACTCACAGAGTTAGATAAGACTTTGAGATTACAATGCCATCATTCACAATGTTAGGTAAGACTTTGAGATTTTAAAACTGAGGATGTAATAAACTTATGAAGTCCTCTTGAACTCCCTTATGAAATCCTCCTCCAGGCAATACAGTTAGTGGGATGTCGTCATACTTCTCATTTTGGAATGCCACCTGATGTATATACTTATACTTCTGTTTTTAAAATCCCACCAGCCATTACCGGTGGGGAGGGGAGTGTCACACTGCTGGTTTGGAAACTGCCCCAGACAGACCTGGGATGAAGGGGAAGGTGTCAAATTTCTAGTTTTAGAACTCCACCAAGCAGTACAGATTGGGGGAGGATTTGCACGATTTCTGATTTTGGAACTCTACCACTCACTATAATTAGTCAGGTATCAGGCTTCATGTTTTGGAACTCAACCAGGCACTAGAGATGGGGTGTGAGTAAGATTTCTAATTTGGGCTACTCCATCTTCAGTACTTGGAGGGTGGAGGGGTAGTTAAGGTGTCAAGACCTCTAGTGTTGGAACTTCAACAGGCAGAGAGGTGTCAAACATAATCTTTATGAATTTCTCCTGTCAGTGCAGTTAGTGTGGTGTAAGAATTTTGGTTTTGGGACTTCAACAGACAATGAGGTGTCAGGCATAATGTTTTGGAACTCCACCTGGCAGAAGAATTAATGGGATGTAAAGATTGATGGTTTTGGAACTTCAGCCAACATGTGTGAGGTGTCAGGCATAATGTTTTGGAACTCCCCCTGGCAGTAGAATTAATGGGATGTCAAGTCTAATGGTTTTGGAACTTCAGCCAACATGTTGTGAGGTGTCAGGCATAAGGTTTTGGAACTCCACCTGGCAGTACAATTAGTGGGATGTCAAGACTTATGGTTTTGGAACTTCAGCCAACATGTGTGGGGTGTCAGGCATAATGTTTAGAAACCCCACCTAGCAGTACAGTTAGTTGGGTGTCAGACTTATGGTGTTGGTACTTCAACAGTCAGTGAGGTGTCAGGCATAATGGTTTGGAACGAACTCCACCTGGCAGTAGAATTAATGGGATGTCAGTACTAACGGTTTTGGAACTTCAGCCAACATGCTGTGAGGGGTCAGGCATAATGTTTGGAACTCCCACCTGGCAGTAGAATTAATGGGATGTCAAGACTAATAGTTTTGGAACTTCAACTAACATGCTGTGAGGTGTCAGGCATAATGTTTGGAACTCCACCTGGCAGTAGAAGTCATGGGATGTCAAGACTAATGGTTTTGGAACTTCAGCCAACTTGCTGTGAGGTGTCAGGCATAATGTTTTGGAACTCCACCTGGCAGTACAATTAGTATTAATGGGATGTCAAGACTAATGGTTTTGCAACTTCAACCAACATGCTGTGAGGGGTCAGGCATAATGTTTGGAACTCCACCTGGCAGTAGAAGTCATGGGATGTCAAGACTAATGGTTTTGCGACTTCAACCAACATGCTGTAAGGTGTCAGGCATAATGTTTTGGAACTCCACCTGGCAGTAGAATTAATGGGATGTCAAGACTAATGGTTTTGCAACTTCAACCAACATGCTGTGAGGGGTCAAGCATAATGTTTTGGAACTCCACCTGGCAGTAGAATTAATGGGATGTCAAGACTAATGGTTTTGCAACTTCAACCAACATGCTGTGAGGGGTCAGGCATAATGTTTTGGAACTCCACCTGGCAGTAGAATTAATGGGATGTCAAGACTAATGGTTTTGGAACTTCAGCCAACTTGCTGTGAAGTGTCAGGCATAATGTTTTGGAACTCCACCTGGCAGTACAATTAGTATTAATGGGATGTCAGGACTAATGGTTTTGGAACTTCAACCAACATGCTGTGAGGGGTCAGGCATAATGTTTGGAACTCCACCTGGCAGTAGAATTAATGGGATTTCAAAACTAATGGAACTTCAGCCAACATGCTGTGAGGGGTCAGGCATAATGTTTGGAACTCCACCTGGCAGTAGAATTAATGGGATGTCAAGACTAATGGTTTTGGAACTTCAACCAACATGCTGTGAGGGGTCAGGCATAATGTTTGGAACTCCACCTGGCAGTAGAATTAATGGGATTTCAAAACTGATGGAACTTCAGCCAACATGCTGTGAGGGGTCAGGCATAATGTTTGGAACTCCACCTGGCAGTAGAATTAATGGGATGTCAAGACTAATGGTTTTGCGACTTCAACCAACATGCCGTAAGGTGTCAGGCATAATGTTTTGGAACTCCACCTGGCAGTAGAATTAATGGGATTTCAAAACTAATGGAACTTCAGCCAACATGCTGTGAGGGGTCAGGCATAATGTTTGGAACTCCACCTGGCAGTAGAATTAATGGGATGTCAAGACTAATGGTTTTGGAACTTCAGCCAACTTGCTGTGAGGTGTCAGGCATAATGTTTGGAACTCCACCTGGCAGTAGAATTAATGGGATTTCAAAACTAATGGAACTTCAGCCAACATGCTGTGAGGGGTCAGGCATAATGTTTGGAACTCCACCTGGCAGTACAATTAGTATTAATGGGATGTCAGGACTAATGGTTTTGGAACTTCAACCAACATGCTGTGAGGGGTCAGGCATAATGTTTGGAACTCCACCTGGCAGTAGAATTAATGGGATTTCAAAACTAATGGAACTTCAGCCAACATGCTGTGAGGGGTCAGGCATAATGTTTGGAACTCCACCTGGCAGTAGAATTAATGGGATGTCAAGACTAATGGTTTTGGAACTTCAACCAACATGCTGTGAGGGGTCAGGCATAATGTTTGGAACTCCACCTGGCAGTAGAATTAATGGGATTTCAAAACTAATGGAACTTCAGCCAACATGCTGTGAGGGGTCAGGCATAATGTTTGGAACTCCACCTGGCAGTAGAATTAATGGGATGTCAAGACTAATGGTTTTGCGACTTCAACCAACATGCTGTAAGGTGTCAGGCATAATGTTTTGGAACTCCACCTGGCAGTAGAATTAATGGGATTTCAAAACTAATGGAACTTCAGCCAACATGCTGTGAGGGGTCAGGCATAATGTTTGGAACTCCACCTGGCAGTAGAATTAATGGGATGTCAAGACTAATGGTTTTGGAACTTCAGCCAACTTGCTGTGAGGTGTCAGGCATAATGTTTGGAACTCCACCTGGCAGTAGAATTAATGGGATTTCAAAACTAATGGAACTTCAGCCAACATGCTGTGAGGGGTCAGGCATAATGTTTGGAACTCCACCTGGCAGTAGAATTAATGGGATGTCAAGACTAATGGTTTTGGAACTTCAACCAACATGCTGTGAGGGGTCAGGCATAATGTTTGGAACTCCACCTGGCAGTAGAATTAATGGAATGTCAAGACTAATGGTTTTGCGACTTCAACCAACATGCTGTAAGGTGTCAGGCATAATGTTTTGGAACTCCACCTGGCAGTAGAATTAATGGGATTTCAAAACTAATGGAACTTCAGCCAACATGCTGTGAGGGGTCAGGCATAATGTTTGGAACTCCACCTGGCAGTAGAATTAATGGGATGTCAAGACTAATGGTTTTGCGACTTCAACCAACATTCTGTAAGGTGTCAGGCATAATGTTTTGGAACTCCACCTGGCAGTAGAATTGATGGGATTTCAAAACTAATGGAACTTTAGCCAACATGCTGTGAGGGGTCAGGCATAATGTTTGGAACTCCACCTGGCAGTAGAATTAATGGGATGTCAAGACTAATGGTTTTGGAACTTCAGCCAACTTGCTGTGAGGTGTCAGGCATAATGTTTGGAACTCCACCTAGCAGTAGAATTCATGGGATATGAAGACTAATGGTTTTGGAACTTCAGCCAACATGCTGTGAGGTGTCAGGCATAATGTTTTGGAACACCACCTGGCAGTAGAATTAATGGGATTTCAAAACTAATGGAACTTCAGCCAACATGCTGTGAGGGGGTCAGGCATAATGTTTTGGAACTCCACCTAGCAGTAGAATTAATGGGATTTCAAAACTAATGGAACTTCAGCCAACATGCTGTGAGGGGTCAGGCATAATGTTTGGAACTCCACCCGGCAGTAGAATTAATGGGATGTCAAGACTAATGGTTTTGGAACTTCAGCCAACTTGCTGTGAGGTGTCAGGCATAAGGTTTTGGAACTCCACCTGGCAGTAGAATTAGTGGGATGTCAAGACTTATAGTGTTGGCACTTTGTGAGGTATCATACAAAATGTTTTGGAACATTTGGCAGTAGAGTTTGTTGGGTGTCAGGCTTATGGTGTTGAAATGTCAACAGTCATTGAGATGTCAGGCATAATGTTTGGGAAATTCACATGACAGTACAGTTAGTGGGCATCAAGGTTCTGGTACTTCAACAGGCAGCGAGGAGTCAGGAATGTTTGGGAACTCCACCTGGCAGTACAGTTAGTGTGGTGTAAGAATTCTGATTTTGAGACCTCATCAGGCAATGAGGTGGCAGGCATATGTGGTTAGGAACTCCACCTCACAGTAGAGTTATTGGGTGTCAAGATATCTGGTTCTGGAACTTCAACAGGCAGTGAGGACTCAGGCATAATGTTTGGGAACTCCACCTGGCAGTACAGTTAGTGGGGTGTCAGACTTCTGGTTTGGAAACGCCTCCAGGCAGAACAGTTTGTGAGGTGATAGACGTCTGGTTTGGATACTCACCAAGTAATACAGTTTGTGAGGTGATAGACTTCTGGTTTGGGACCTCACCAAGTAATACAGTTTGTGAACTGATAGACTTCTGGTTTGGATACTCACCAAGTAATACCGTTTGTGGGGTGATAGACTTCTGGTTTGGGAACTCACCAAGTAATACAGTTTGTGAGGTGATAGACTTCTGGTTTGGGAACTCACCAAGTAATACAGTTTGTGAGGTGATAGACTTCTGGTTTGGGAACTCGCCAAGTAATACAGTTTGTGGGGTGATAGACTTCTGGTTTGGGAACTCACCAAGTAATACAGTTTGTGAGGTGATAGACTTCTGGTTTGAGAACTCACCAGGCAGTACAGTTGATTTACAGTTTGGGAACTCCTCCAGGCAGTACAGTTGATTTACAGTTTGGGAACTCCTCCAGGCAGTAATGTTGATTTACAGTTTGGAAACTCCTCCAGGCAGTACAGTTGATTTACAATTTGGGAACTCCTCCAGGCAGTACAGTTGATTTACAGTTTGGGAACTCCTCCAGGCAGTGCAGTTGATTTACAGTTTGGGAATTCACCAGGCAGTACAGTTGATTTACAGTTTGGGAACTCCTCCAGGCAGTACAGTTGATTTACTGTTTGGGAACTCCTCCAGGCAGTACAGTTGATTTACAGTTTGGGAACTCCTCCAGGCAGTACAGTAGATTTACTTTTTGGGAACTCACCAGCATAAAAACATAGTAATGATTACCATATGGGAACTCTGGGAAATTGTGTAGTGCTTCGTTACCTGAAACCTACTGGTAAAATAGGATCTGCTAACCTATGCCTGGAATGTAAGCCCTCTAATTAGTGGCCAGCACAGGTAGAAAGAACTGACAAAGTCATCTAATTAGTGGCAGCATAGATATAAATGACTGATAAAGTCCTCTAACTAGTGGCCAGCCTATGTATAAACAACTGACAAAGTCCTCTAATTAGTGGCCAGCATAGGTATAAATGACTGATAAAGTCCTTTAAAGTTGCCAGCATAGGTATAAGCACCTGACAAAGTCCTCTAAAGTGGCCAGCAGAGGCATAAACGACTGATAAAGTCCCCTAATTAGTGGCAAGCAGGGGTATAAAGGGCTGGCAAAATCCTCTAATTAGTGGCCAGCCTAGGTATAAATGACTGACAAAGTCCTCTAATTAGTGGCCAGTATAGGTATAAATGACTGACAAAGTCCTCTAATTAGTGGCCAGTATTGGTATAAAAGACTGATAAAGTCCTCTAATTAGTGGCCAGTATTGGTATAAAAGACTGATAAAGTCCTCTAATTAGTGGCCAGTATAGATATAAATGACTGACAAAGTCCTCAAATTAGTGGCCAGTATTGGTATAAAAGACTGATAAAGTCCTCTAATTAGTGGCCAGTATAGGTATAAACAACTGATAAAGTCCTCTAATTAGTGACCAGTATAGATATAATAGACTGATAAAGTCCTCTAATTAGTGGCCAGTATAGATATAAAAGACTGATAAAGTCCTCTAATTAGTGGCCAGTATAGATATAAAAGACTGATAAAGTCCTCTAATTAGTGGCCAGTATTGGTATAAAAGACTGATAAAGTCCTCTAATTAGTGGCCAGTATAGGTATAAATGACTGATAAAGTCCTCTAATTAGTGGCCAGTATAGGTATAAACGACTGATAAAGTCCTCTAATTAGTGGCCAGTATAGATATAATAGACTGATAAAGTCCTCTATCAGTGGCCAGTATAGATATAAACAACTGATAAAGTCCTCTAATTAGTGACCAGTACAGATATAAATGACTGATAAAGTCCTCTAATTAGTGGCCAGTATAGGTATAAGTGACTGATAAAGTCCTCTAATTAGTGGCCAGTATAGGTATAAACGACTGATAAAGTCCTCTAATTAGTGGCCAGTATAGGTATGAACTACTGATAAAGTCCTCTAATTAGTGGCCAGTATAGGTATAAACGACTGATAAAGTTCTCTAATTAGTGGCCAGTATAGATATAAATAACTGATAGAGTGCTCTAATTAGTGGCCAGTATAGATATAAACAACTGATAAAGTTCTCTAATTAGTGGCCAGTATAGGTATAAACTACTGATAAAGTCCTCTGATCAGTGGACAGTATAGATATAAACGACTGATAAAGTCCTCTAATTAGTGGCCAGTATAGGTATAAACAACTGATAAAGTCGTCTAATTAGTGGCCAGTATAGGTATAAACAACTCATAAAGTCCTCTAATTAGTGGCCCGTATAGTTTAAACGACTGATAAAGTCCTCAAAATAGTGGCCAGTATAGATATAAACGACGGATCAAGTCCTCTAATTAGTGGCCAGTATAGGTATAAACGACTGATAAAGTCCTGTAATTAGTCGCCAGTATAGGTATAAACACCTGATAAAGTCCTCTAATTAGTGGACAGTATAGTTTAAATGACTGATAAAGTCCTCTAATTAGTGGCCAGTATTGGTATAAAAGACTGATAAAGTCCTCTAATTAGTGGCCAGTATAGATATAAATGACTGACAAAGTCCTCAAATTAGTGGCCAGTATTGGTATAAAAGACTGATAAAGTCCTCTAATTAGTGGCCAGTATAGGTATAAACAACTGATAAAGTCCTCTAATTAGTGACCAGTATAGATATAATAGACTGATAAAGTCCTCTAATTAGTGGCCAGTATAGATATAAAAGACTGATAAAGTCCTCTAATTAGTGGCCAGTATAGATATAAAAGACTGATAAAGTCCTCTAATTAGTGGCCAGTATTGGTATAAAAGACTGATAAAGTCCTCTAATTAGTGGCCAGTATAGGTATAAATGACTGATAAAGTCCTCTAATTAGTGGCCAGTATAGGTATAAACGACTGATAAAGTCCTCTAATTAGTGGCCAGTATAGATATAATAGACTGATAAAGTCCTCTATCAGTGGCCAGTATAGATATAAACAACTGATAAAGTCCTCTAATTAGTGACCAGTACAGATATAAATGACTGATAAAGTCCTCTAATTAGTGGCCAGTATAGGTATAAGTGACTGATAAAGTCCTCTAATTAGTGGCCAGTATAGGTATAAACGACTGATAAAGTCCTCTAATTAGTGGCCAGTATAGGTATGAACTACTGATAAAGTCCTCTAATTAGTGGCCAGTATAGGTATAAACGACTGATAAAGTTCTCTAATTAGTGGCCAGTATAGATATAAATAACTGATAGAGTGCTCTAATTAGTGGCCAGTATAGATATAAACAACTGATAAAGTTCTCTAATTAGTGGCCAGTATAGGTATAAACTACTGATAAAGTCCTCTGATCAGTGGACAGTATAGATATAAACGACTGATAAAGTCCTCTAATTAGTGGCCAGTATAGGTATAAACAACTGATAAAGTCGTCTAATTAGTGGCCAGTATAGGTATAAACAACTCATAAAGTCCTCTAATTAGTGGCCCGTATAGTTTAAACGACTGATAAAGTCCTCAAAATAGTGGCCAGTATAGATATAAACGACGGATCAAGTCCTCTAATTAGTGGCCAGTATAGGTATAAACGACTGATAAAGTCCTGTAATTAGTCGCCAGTATAGGTATAAACACCTGATAAAGTCCTCTAATTAGTGGACAGTATAGTTTAAATGACTGATAAAGTCCTCTAATTAGTGGCCAGTATAGGTATAAACGCCTGCTAAAATTCTCTAATTAGTGGCCAGCATATGTATAAACGACTGATAAAATCCTCTAATTAGTGGCCAGTATAGGTATAAATGACTGATAAAGTCCTGTAAAGTGGCCAGTATAGGTATAAACGACTGGCAAAGTCCTCTAATTAGTGGCCAGTATAGGTATAAACAACTCCTAAAATTTTCTAATTAGTGGCCAGTATAGGTATAAACACCTGATAATGTCCTCTAATTAGTGGCCAGTGTAGTTATAAACGACTGATAAAGTCCTCTAATTAGTGTCAGTATAGGCATAAATGACTGATAAAGTCCTGTAAAGTTGCCAGTATAGGTATAAACGACTGACAAAGTCCTCTAATTAGTGGCCAGTATAGGTATAGGTATAAACGACTCCTAAAATTTTCTAATTAGTGGCCGGTATCGGTATAAACGACTGATAAAGTCCTGTAATTAGTGGCCAGTATAGATATAAACGACTGATAAAGTCCTCTAATTAGTGTCAGTATAGGTATAAATGACTGATAAAGTCCTCTAATTAGTGGCCAGTATAGGTATAAACAACTGATAAAGTTCTCTAATTAGTGGCCAGTATAGGTATAAACGACTGATAAAGTCCTATAATTAGTGGCCAGTATAGGTATAAATGACTGATAAAGTCCTCTAATTAGTGGCCAGTATAGGTATAAACAACTGATAAATTCCTCTAATTAGTGGCCAGTATAGGTATAAACGACTGATAAAGTCCTCTAATTAGTGGCCAGTATAGATATAAACGACTGATAAAGTCCTCTAATTAGTGGCCGGTATAGGTATAAACTACTGATAAAGTCCTGTAATTAGTGGCCAGTATAGGTATAATAGACTGATAAAGTCCTCTATCAGTGGCCAGTATAGATATAAACGACTGATAAAGTCCTCTAATTAGTGACCAGTATAGATATAAATGACTGATAAAGTCCTCTAATTAGTGGCCATTATAGATATAAATGACTGATAAAGTCCTCTAATTAGTGGCCAGTATAGATATAAACTACTGATAAAGTCCTCTATCAGTGGCCAGTATAGATATAAATGACTGATAAAGTCCTCTGATTAGTGGCCATTATAGATATAAATGACTGATAAAGTCCTCTAATTAGTGGCCAGTATAGATATAAACTACTGATAAAGTCCTCTATCAGTGGCCAGTATAGATATAAATGACTGATAAAGTCCTCTAATTAGTGGCCAGTATAGATATAAACTACTGATAAAGTCCTCTATCAGTGGCCAGTATAGATATAAATGACTGACAAAGTCCTCTAATTAATGGCCAGTATAGATATAAATGACTGATAAAGTCCTCTAATTAGTGGCCAGTATAGGTATAAACAATTGATAAAGTCCTCTAATTAGTGGCCCATATAGGTATAAACTACTGATCAAGTCCTCTAATTAGTGGCCAGTATAGGTATAAACTACTGATAAAGTCCTCTAATTAGTGGCCAGTATAGGTATAAATGACTGATAAAGTCCTCTAATTAGTGGCCAGTATAGGTATAAACGACTGATAAAGTCCTCTAATTAGTGGCCAGTATAGAAATAAACAACTGATAAGGTCCTCTAATTAGTGGCCAGTATAGGTATAAACGACTGATAAAGTTCTCTAATTGGTGGCCAGTATAGGTATAAACGACTGATAAAGTCCTCTAATTGGTGGCCAGTATAGGTATAAACGACTGATAAAGTCCTCTAATTAGTGGCCAGTATAGGTATAAACGAATGATAAAGTCCTCTAATTAGTGGCCAGTATAGGTATAAGTGACTGATAAAGTCCTCTAATTAGTGGCCAGTATAGATATAAACGACTGATAAAGTCCTCTAATTGGTGGCCAGTATAGGTATAAACAACTCATAAAGTCCTCTAATTAGTGGCCAGTATAGATATAAATGACGGATAAAATCCTCTAATTAGTGGCCAGTATAGGTAGAAGTGACTGATAAAGTCCTCTAATTGGTGGCCAGTATAGGTATAAACGACTGATAAAGTCCTCTAATTAGTGGCCGGTATAGGTATAAACGACTGATAAAGTCCTCTAATTAGTGGCCAGTATAGGTATAAACAAATGATAAAGTCCTCTAATTAGTGGCCCGTATAGTTTAAACGACTGATAAAGTCCTCTAATTAGTGGCCAGTATAGATATAAATGACGGATAAAGTCCTCTAATTAGTGGCCAGTATAGGTATAAGTGACTGATAAAGTTCTCTAATTAGTGGCCAGTATAGATATAAACGACTGATAAAGTCCTCTAATTAGTGGCCAGTATAGGTATAAACGACTGGCAAAGTCCTGATTTCATAGCTATACTGCCAGTCGTGATGTAGCCATAAATTGAAAGTGAACTTAAAACTCACCAATAAATAAATGAATAAGCACTTGATGGAAGGAATGACCCCCATCGTGCAAATTAACGTGCACTGCATTATGAATAAGAGAAATAATGCGTGAGGTTAGGAGACATATGACAGTTTATACACTAACCACTTAACTCCTGATATGTATATTGAGCTTCATGTCATCAGTATGTACATTAACTGCCATATGGCTTCCAACCTTGGCTGTCATCAGTATGTATATTAACTGCCATATGGCTTCTAACCTTGACTGCCATCAGTATGTACATTAAACTGCCATATGGCTTCTAACCTTGGCTGTCATCAGTATGTATATTAAACTGCCATATGACTTCTAACCTTGATAAAGAGGAAAATGAAACAACTGATGTGAGATGTTATGTTTTATGTTTTCAGGTACAAAACAAATTGAAGCAAAGTGGAAAGTTCCCAAACTCTTAAATGGTGTATTGCAGCGGTATCTTGTTCTTGTATCTAAAAATCACACAAATGTGTATCTACCCGTCTACAACAACTCAGACCTTTTCACCAACACTATAATTAATAATCTGACAGCTGGAACAAATTACTTCATCAAAGTAGCAGTAAGTTTTAACAGCTTAGAAAACTATGTTATGAAGGATGGTTTGTGGCAGTAAGTTTTAATGGTTTAGAAAACTATATTCTATAGGATGGTTTGTGACAGTAAGTTTTAATTGTTTAGAAAACTATATTCTATAGGATGGTTTGTGACAGTAAGTTTTAATGGTTTAGAAAACTATATTCTATAGGATGGTTTGTGACAGTAAGTTTTAATGGTTTAGAAAACTATATTCTATAGGATGGTTTGTGACAGTAAGTTTTAATGGTTTAGAAAACTATGTTTTGAAGGATGGTTTGTGGCAGTAAGTTTTAATGGTTTAGAAAACTATATTCTATAGGATGCTTTGTGACAGTAAGTTTTAATGGTTTAGAAAACTATGTTTTGAAGGATGGTTTGTGACAGTAAGTTTTAATGGTTTAGAAAACTATGTTTTGAAGGATGGTTTGTGGCAGTAAGTTTTAATGGTTTACAAAACTATATTCTATAGGATGGTTTGTGACAGTAAGTTTTAATGGTTTAGAAAACTATGTTTTGAAGGATGGTTTGTGGCAGTAAGTTTTAATGGTTTACAAAACTATATTCTATAGGATGGTTTGTGACAGTAAGTTTTAATGGTTTAGAAAACTATATTCTATAGGATGGTTTGTGACAGTAAGTTTTAATGGTTTAGAAAACTATGTTTTGAAGGATGGTTTGTGGCAGTAAGTTTTAATGGTTTAGAAAACTATGTTTTGAAGGATGGTTTGTGACAGTAAGTTTTAATGGTTTACAAAACTATATTCTATAGGATGGTTTGTGACAGTAAGTTTTAATGGTTTAGAAAACTATGTTTTGAAGGATGGTTTGTGGCAGTAAGTTTTAATGGTTTAGAAAACTATGTTCTGAAGGATGGTTTGTGACAGTAAGTTTTAATGGTTTAGAAAACTATATTCTATAGGATGGTTTGTGACAGTAAGTTTTAATGGTTTAGAAAACTATGTTTTGAAGGATGGTTTGTGGCAGTAAGTTTTAATGGTTTAGAAAACTATGTTCTGAAGGATGGTTTGTGGCAGTAAGTTTTAATGGTTTACAAAACTATATTCTATAGGATGGTTTGTGACAGTAAGTTTTAATGGTTTAGAAAACTATGTTTTGAAGGATGGTTTGTGACAGTAAGTTTTAATGGTTTACAAAACTATATTCTATAGGATGGTTTGTGACAGTAAGTTTTAATGGTTTAGAAAACTATGTTTTGAAGGATGGTTTGTGGCAGTAAGTTTTAATGGTTTAGAAAACTATTTTCTGAGGGATGGTTTGTGACAGTAAGTTTTAATGGTTTAGAAAACTATATTCTATAGGATGGTTTGTGACAGTAAGTTTTAATGGTTTAGAAAACTATATTCTATAGGATGGTTTGTGACAGTAAGTTTTAATGCTTTACAAAACTATGTTTTGAAGGATGGTTTGTGGCAGTAAGTTTTAATGGTTTAGAAAACTATTTTCTGAGGGATGGTTTGTGACAGTAAGTTTTAATGGTTTAGAAAACTATATTCTATAGGATGGTTTGTGACAGTAAGTTTTAATTGTTTAGAAAACTATATTCTATAGGATGGTTTGTGACAGTAAGTTTTAATGGTTTAGAAAACTATGTTTTGAAGGATGGTTTGTGACAGTAAGTTTTAATGGTTTAGAAAACTATGTTTTGAAGGATGGTTTGTGACAGTAAGTTTTAATGGTTTACAAAACTATATTCTATAGGATGGTTTGTGACAGTAAGTTTTAATGGTTTAGAAAACTATGTTTTGAAGGATGGTTTGTGGCAGTAAGTTTTAATGGTTTAGAAAACTATTTTCTGAGGGATGGTTTGTGACAGTAAGTTTTAATGGTTTAGAAAACTATATTCTATAGGATGGTTTGTGACAGTAAGTTTTAATGGTTTAGAAAACTATATTCTATAGGATGGTTTGTGACAGTAAGTTTTAATGGTTTAGAAAACTATATTCTATAGGATGGTTTGTGACAGTAAGTTTTAATGCTTTAGAAAACTATGTTCTGAAGGATGGTTTGTGACAGTAAGTTTTAATGGTTTAGAAAACTATATTCTATAGGATGGTTTGTGACAGTAAGTTTTAATGGTTTAGAAAACTATGTTCTGAAGGATGGTTTGTGACAGTAAGTTTTAATGGTTTAGAAAACTATATTCTATAGGATGGTTTGTGACAGTAAGTTTTAATGGTTTAGAAAACTATATTCTATAGGATGGTTTGTGACAGTAAGTTTTAATGCTTTAGAAAACTATGTTCTGAAGGATGGTTTGTGGCAGTAAGTTTTAATGGTTTAGAAAACTATATTCTATAGGATGGTTTGTGACAGTAAGTTTTAATGGTTTAGAAAACTATATTCTATAGGATGGTTTGTGACAGTAAGTTTTAATGGTTTAGAAAACTATATTCTATAGGATGGTTTGTGACAGTAAGTTTTAATGGTTTAGAAAACTATATTCTATAGGATGGTTTGTGACAGTAAGTTTTAATGGTTTAGAAAACTATGTTTTGAAGGATGGTTTGTGGCAGTAAGTTTTAATGGTTTAGAAAACTATATTCTATAGGATGGTTTGTGACAGTAAGTTTTAATGGTTTAGAAAACTATGTTTTGAAGGATGGTTTGTGACAGTAAGTTTTAATGGTTTAGAAAACTATATTCTATAGGATGGTTTGTGACAGTAAGTTTTAATGGTTTAGAAAACTATGTTTTGAAGGATGGTTTGTGACAGTAAGTTTTAATGGTTTACAAAACTATATTCTATAGGATGGTTTGTGACAGTAAGTTTTAATGGTTTACAAAACTATATTCTATAGGATGGTTTGTGACAGTAAGTTTTAATGGTTTAGAAAACTATGTTTTGAAGGATGGTTTGTGACAGTAAGTTTTAATGGTTTAGAAAACTATTTTCTGAGGGATGGTTTGTCGCAGTAAGTTTTAGAAGACTCTGTTCTGAAGGTTCGTTTCTGGTATTTTAATTGTTTAGAAAACTAGGTTTGTGGCAGTATGTTTTGGAAAACTGTGTTCGGAAGGATACTTTGTGGTAGTAAGTTTTAGAAACCTATGTTCCGAAGGATGCTTTATGACAGTAAGTTTTAGAAAACTATGTTCTGAAGGATGGTTTTTGGTAATGTGTTTTAATGGTTTAGAAAACTATGTTCTGAAGAATGGTTTTTGGCAGTAAGTTTTAGAAAACTATGTTCTGAAAGGTGGTTTGTGGCAGTAAGTTTCAATAGCTCAGAAAACTATGCTCTGAAGGATTTGTCAGTATTTAACCGAGTTGTGCTGACTTAGGCATGTGCATACAGAGATCATGTGACATTTCCAGTGATGTCACATACAGCTTTCCCAAAAGTCCCTGGGGTATGCTGAAGATGTGTTACCTTTGAAGAGAATTTGATCTCTGTCATGAGGGTATGTTTGTGGTGTGCCGGTTCCTATGTGATTGTTTTTAAAGGTTATGGGGTGTGTGTGGGGTACTTTGAGGAACCTTTGGGGTTGCTTTGCCTAAATATGAATTTGGAGTGGTTGAAAAGTTGATAAGGTGTGTGGTAGAATTATAAGGCGTGGTTGGGGTGTGTATCCCAGAAATTTGCATAGCAAGTACCATACCTTAATCCTTTGATCCTACATTTTGAAACATTTTGTGCCTTGAGAATGAATTCATTACCCCACACACACATAAAAAGAATAATATTCTATCATCTATATACAGTGGAGTCCTGTTAATTGAATAGCCAATTTGCCAATAAAAATTATTCAATTAACCATATTCAATTAACACAGATCATGTCACTTTCCTGTATTCTAGAGGTAAACTCTGCATTTATTCTATTATATCTTGTTTGACAGTACTCCATGAGCTCTGTCAAACAAGATATAATAGATTAAATGCCTGTATTGGATGTACTGAGGCCAAATAGGTCTATAAACAAAGGAAAACTGGGGCATGTCCAGGTAATTTCTTCTCAACCTACTCACAATTGTTTACAATTGGCTGTAACGTAAGTGCAAGCCCTACTTCGGAACTAACTCAAGCTAAGAAACTTTTCCCAACAAGCTGGAAAAGTGAAAGAGTGCAAAAGCACGAAAAAGATCGAAAAAGAGTCAAGTGAGACCGTCGCTCGACATTACAGGTACTCTCTCTGCACACCTCTTGCGTTTACCGAGCGCATGCGCAACAACCGTGACGTCATTTCCTTTTATTTCAACTATTGTGACATGGTCAGAAATTTTGTGACTCTTGCTGATTATTTGCTATTATCTTCGTGAACAACTTAATTTTGTATGTTCTTCTTGTCAATTAATGTGCAAGTGAACTGTACCCTTTATCAAGCTCTAAATTGATTATTATATTATAATATTTATGCTCATTTTTGCTTGTCTTCTCATACATTGTCTTGCTTTTCCCCCGCATGTAAACGACCATTGTTGTTCGGTTTTCCGTCGGCAGGAAGCTTGATTTCTTGATCATCTTGGGGATTTTTCCCAATTGAAATTGTTATTATGCCTAAAACAATTCCTTGTACCTCTTGTTTGCAGATGAAAGATATAGACGATTCTCATGCTACTTGTCACTTGCAACAATTGCACACGGGCCCATTCCTGTGGTATTTGGTCCTCTAAGTTCTGGGCATCCGTGAACAAGGTGGTTCTCTCCAGGGCTAGAACCCCTCGTTCTCGGGGTAAGGGTAGCCGTGCCTCTTCGGACATTTCTAGGAGTGACTCTGTCACACAGGATGTTGATCAGTCTTTTTCTGTAGCAAGTTCCTCTGCAACTGTTGACGGTGCTGGTGCTGTGATGCCTGAAGTGGAGACTGTGGTCTCTCTTCCTTTGGCTTCTGATGTCACCCTTGAGGCGGATGTTTTCGTCAAGAGTTTCTCCGAGGTCAGCTCGGTGACACTCTCCGATTTGACTCCTGCACTGTCGACAGTTGCTGGGGAAGTTCCTGCTGATCCTATCTTGTATGATAGTGGCTCTTTCATCTCTTCTGGGGATGGTGTACAGTACTGGGGTCCGAGGCTGTATCTGCTGGTGTGTCTCTGGGCTCTCAGCCTTTCCTGGCTTCTCAGCGAAGCTGTGCGGGTTTGTTGTCTGCTCCGTCTCATCTGGCTAGGTTTGCTCCTGGTCGGTTGTGCTGTTCGGTCGCTTCGGCAGTGATTCCTCGACCCTCGAGCGAATCGTTTGTTCTGCCTTCCCCTGCTGGTGTGCCAACTAGCAGGATGGGGCTGGGGCATTGGCATCCAGGGCCTGCTGTACGGCAGAGGTCAGTGACAACTCCGGTTAGCTGTCACTCTTGAAACCTTCCTCTAGTGATTCCTCACTGTGTTCCAAGTCTGGCTATCGATTGATGCTTGTCATCGGTCTCAGAGCATGGGCAGTTGGGGCCTTCTGCCACACAGAGGCCAATGCAGGTTCCTGTCATTCTTGGGACAATCCTCCGGTGTCTTCTCATCGTGTCCCAGGTCCAGCTACCGATCGACGTACGCCGTCGGTCTCTCTAGAGGATTTGCAGGCAGGGCCTTCTGTTCTGCAGAGGACAGTGATTAGCCCTGGGCGTCACTCTTGGGCCTATCCTCCGGTGTCTTCTCACTGTCTCCCTATTCTGTCTGCTGATCGACGTTTGTCGTCGGTCCCTCCTGAGGATTTGGGTTCTTCTCCTAGAAGGGTCCATTGGGAAGACACTCCGTCGGGCGCTGCTGCTACGACGGATTCTCAGGGTGAGCTGCGACAGGCCGTTTTGGCACTCACCCGGTTGCTTTCTAGCAACCCTGAAGTTGGCTTCCCTGTGCCTCCTGAGGCACAACCTCCTTTGGTCGGTCGCAGAGATTCCTCGCCTGGCCCTTTGGATGCTGTTCAGTATTCACAGGAGGTTCCTGCTGGTCAGCCCGAGTTGGGCTACGTCTCTTCTGCTACAGAGGATGATGATTTTCTTGAAGGCGATGGGCCCCCCTTGTCAGTCTTGGGGCAGGCTTTGGATTTTGTCTTTGGCTTATTGCCAGACATTCAGCCTTCAGACCAGCCATCAGTGACCATCCGTGCACGGTCCTCTGTGGAGTACTGTAACCTTGTTGTGTCTTCTAGCTCTGGGGTTTTGCGTCCTCTGCAAGCGGCTCAGGTTGTTGAGTCCTTCCAGGGCTTGGACACCAAAATGCGTTCCAAGGCCCTGAAGGGTTCTTTCTTTTCATGATCTGATGCTTTTCTGCCTCCGTCGCAGTTTCGTCTTTACGAGTCCGTCTGTCCACCAGTCTTCCAAGGGATGACTACTGTGGACGAAGATTCTTCTTCCCTCGGGTTGACTAAGCCTAAGTTGGCAGTTGTCCCGATGTCAATCGTTGAATCTATGGTGGGCCTGCCCCGAAAGATGCTGGGTATGTTATCTCTCACGGACCATGTCGTCGCTGCCCTGGCCGCAAATGTTCTGCCAGGGGAGTTTGATGATGCTCAGGCGCCTTTGCGTGTTTTGTCACAGGCTCTTATGAACCGGACACATGCTCATGCCTGTAACACGGCTAATTTGGAGCTTGCATGCCGGGATGCGTTGTTGGATTCTTCTTCATCCCTTCCTTCTGAGCAGCGTGCTGTTCTGAGGTCTGCTTCTTTGGTTGGACCTCAGTTGTTCCATGGTTCCATGGAAGCTGTCTGCTGAGATTCTTCATCATTCGAAGGACCAGCTTTTGTTACGACAGCTGGACCAACCTGCTGCTGCGGATGGTGGTCGTTCCAGGCCTGCCAAGCGCCCCGCTGCATCCGCCACATCGGCGACATCGGCCACGCCTTCGGCTCCGTCTGCTCCTGCACAGAAGAAGCACCGACGTGGCCAGACTCACTGGCAGCCTCAGGTAGGAAAGTCTCAGGACTCTCGGGGGCCTAGTCGAGGCCACAAATGAAGGTCCTCACTTCGATTCGCCTCCAGTCGGGGGAAGGCTGTCGCTGTTTTTTGACCGTTGGACAGAGATAACGTCGGACCCTTGGGTCCTTGACGTCATTCAATCTGGTCTGCGACTGTCCTTCCGTCGGCACCCCTGTTTATCTCGGGTGCCCCTCCCGACTCAGGTCCCTTCCGATTCTCTGCATCGGGACCTTCTGGTGCAGGAGATTGACAATCTCCTCTCCAAAGGGGTGATCGAGGTGGTCAGAAACACCCTTTCACATGGGTTTTACTCGAAACTTTTCTTGGTGCCGAAGAAAAACAGCCAGTTTCGTCCTGTCATCGATCTGAGTATCCTGAACGAGTCCATTTTAGCACCCTGTTTCAGTAGGGAGATTTTCCGGTTGGTTCGACGTTCAGTTCATCAGGGCAACTTTGCAGCCAGTATCGACCTGAAGGATGCCTATTTCCATGTACCCATTCATCTGGCGTCACGGAAATACCTTTAGTTCTCGTTTCGGGATCAAGCCTTTCAATTCAAAGCTCTCCCATTCGGTTTGAACCTAGCTTCTTGGGCCTTCACCCACCTGATGTCTCATGTGCTCGCTTTTCACCGTATTCAGTCGGCTGTGACTTCGTCAGCCTACCTGGACGACATCCTCCAACGGCACCATAATGCTGCAGTTCTGGAGTCTGATGTCCGGCGGTTACTTGGCCTACTGGCATCGCTGGGTTTCAATTGCGAGAAGTCGGATCTCCTTCCTCAGCAATTTCATCATTTGGGAATGGATTTCGACACTCTTTACAATGTGATGTCAGTTCCCAATGCTCGGGCGACGGATCCTTTCCGCCTTGACTCGGAACCTTCTCCGATCTTCCTCGGTCTCGGCTAGGACTTTCCTTTGGATGCTGGTCCTTTGCGGTTCGGTGACAGATGTCATTCTGCTGGGTCGCTTGTTTGTCCGACCTCTCCAACACTTCCTGTTGGATCATTGGCGTCCGAATGTGGATCCTCTAGACCTGGAACTTCCTATTCCTCGGTCCCTGCTTTGTCACCTCCACCCTTGGGCCGATGTTCCCTGGTTGACTCAGGGTGTCCTGTTGGATCTTCCGTCAGCCGATCGCATCCTTACTGTGAATTCCAGTGATCGGGGCTGGGGTGCGACGTTGGATCCTCTCAGTCTGTCTACTCATGTCGAGTGGGACAGTGAGCAGGTGGCCCTTCATATCAACCAGAGGGCGCCTTGCTCTTCTGTTGAGTTTTCGGCTTTGGATCTCTCACTTGTCAGATCACGCTGTCCTACTTCTTTCAGACAATTCGACAGTGGTGGCCTACATACGGAATCAAGGAGGCACACATTCGATTCCCATGTATCGGCTATCTCAGGATCTTCTACTGTTGGCATGGTATGTAAACGCTCGGGTGGCCATTCGGCACATTCCCGGACGTCTCATCATCCTAGCAGACTCCCTGTCCTGATGCAACAGTGTCCTTCCCACCAAATGGATGCTGCATCGGTCGGTGTGTCGGGCGATTTGCGAGTGGTGGGGGCGTCCTCTCATCAACCTTTTCGCCACTTGCTGGAATCATCAGGTAGAGACCTTTGTCTCTCCTTGTCCAGATCCACTAGCATTTGCAGTAGACGCTCTGTCTCTGGACTGGACAGGTTGGATCTGCTATGCCTTCCCTCCTGCGCCGATTCTTCCTCAAGTGTTGGCAAAGATTCGTGCTTGCAGTTGCAGGATCATTCTGATCGCACCTCTGTCTCCACAGAGGGTGTGGATGAATCTGCTGCAGTCTCTGTTGGCAGATCGGCTGATTCGTCTACCTCTACGTCGCGATCTTCTTTCCCAGGGTCATCCCAGGAAGTATCACAACAACCTGGCTAGCCTGTCCCTGCACGCCTGTCTTTTATCAGGTCCTGTCTCCGACGTATAAGTTTTTTTGAGACGATCAGTGGAGTGCATTTCTGCATTGCGGCTACATTCCACTGGTGTGACTTATGCTACTAATTGGAAGGTTATCTGCCGCTGGTGTACAGCTCAAAGTGAGGATTACCGTAAACCGTCAATCGCTCAAATTGCGGATTTTCTGGTATACCTTTTTGACTCCAAGGGCCTCCAGCCTATTACAATAAAGGCTATCAGTCTATGCTGTCTGATACTTTCTCATATGTGGGAAAGCGGTGCATCAGTCATAATCTTTTTCTCTCCAAACTGATTCGGCACTTTTCTTTGAAGAGGCCTCGAGTTTTGCGTCTTACACCCAAGTGGAACTTGGCATGGGTGTTGCATTGTTTGGAGGGGGCGCCATTCGAGACCGATATGCATTTTCTCACCTATAAGACTGCTTTCCTTCTAGCGTTTTCTTCTGCCAGACGTGTCAGTGAGCTTCATGCACTATCCGTTGATTCTGCTTTCTTCAGAAATGAGGCTAACAGTGTCATATTCACCACTGATTGCGCTTTTCTGGGAATTGAATCAACTTCCTGATTTGGTACCTCCTCCCATTTGCATTCGGGCTCTCCCTGCTGTCGATGGCCAGAGGCCTCTTCTTTGTCCTGTTCATGCGATCAAGACTTACATTAATCACACTCAGTTTATTTGGAGGGGTCGGAAGAGATTCTTTCTGTCTCTCATTCCTAGGAGGCAGTCTATCTCTCCCCATTCTATTTCCAGATGGATCTGTCTTGCAATCAAGCTGGCTTATTCCAGCTTGTCTGCTTTGGATCTTGTTTCGAACTGGTTTGATGCTCATGAGGTTTGTGCCATTTCTATATCCTGGGCGTTCTCCAATTCTGTTTCGCTCTGGGATGTTATGAATGCGGCTTACTGGAGGAATGCTTCTACTTTCTCCTCCTTTTATCTCTGCCACCCACAGCAGCAATCTGAGGACCTTTTTACTTTAGGCCCTCTCGTTGTAGCCCAGGCTGTTGTGCACTCTCGTTAAATCTGTTTTTATCGGGTTTGTGCTCCACTCAGCCTTGTTCTTTTCAGGTGCCTTCTCTCTTTCTTTGTTACAGGTTTCGCTGTTATTCTCAGCCCTCCTTGCATTTCATTCTGCTGCTCTTGTTGGTATTGGTTATGTGATTCACCTCCTCCTATTGTTTATTCAGCCAATTGTAAGCAATTGTGAGTAGGTTGAGAAGAAATTAAAATTTTTTAGTAAATTTTGTTTCTTAACATACCTACCACAATTGTTTACCAGAGGCCAACCCTCCTTGGGGATATCTTTGATATCGATGCCTCCCCGCTAAATCACAAACTTCTCATTGGCGGAAATACGGAATTGACGTCACGGTTGTTGCGCATGCGCTCGGTAAATGCAAGAGGTGTACAGAGAGAGTACCTGTAATGTCGAGCGCTTGACCTTTTTTCGATCTTTTTCGTGCTTTTGCACTCTTTCACATTTCCAACTTGTTTGTAAAAGTTTCTTAGCTTGAGTTAGTTCCGAAGTAGGGCTTGCACTTACATTACAGCCAATTGTAAACAATTGTGGTAGGTATGTTAAGAAACAAAATTTACTAAAAAATTTTAATTTCTTGACAGGTTACAAGATTTTTATTCAGTTAACAGGAGTTTACTCTAGAATCTATATTCAATTAACAGGTAAACTTTGTACTGCAGGTATGGTAAATGGTTTTGTGTTGGGGAAATTGTATTCAGTTAACAAGGTTACTCCATCAAGAGATATCCAATTAAGTGGGATCCACTGTATCATCTATTGTATTTTATAGGAAAGTATGTAAGAAATGAGTTGTTTTTTGTTTTCTTGTTAGGCATGCACAGAAGGAGGTTGTAAATCAAGTGATTATGAAAATGCTACAACAGAAGAGAGTGCACCAGAGGAAGTGTATCCACCAATGGCAGAGTCTCCAGTATCATCTAAGATTCGTGTTACATGGACATTACCAGGAAAACCAAATGGTAAACAGAATGGCTAGACTGTAAAACAAGGACTATTGAACCCATTACCCAACATAATTGCCAAAACCAGCCAGCTCTATTTGCAAAAATCACCCTTCACTTTTAATTATTTTTTCATTTTTTGCCTCAAAAACACAGCTTATGACCTCTCATTGGAATGAGTTTATGGTAAATAGAATGGTTCTAAAAACACAGCTTATGACCTCTCATTGGAACGAGTTTGAGTTTATGGTAAATAGAATGGTTCCAAAGAAAAATTATAATGTTGTCAACAAATTTACAGGTTTGCAAAGATTCCATCCAACACAGCCACCAGAAGTTTGATTCTAAATTATTAACCCTCTCCACACTTTGATTCCAAATTATTAATCCCCTTCACACTTTGATTCCTAATTATTAATCACTTCCATGCTTTGATGAAGGAATACTGATATCACATGTTATTTACACTTTGATAACTTCTTTAACATTCATATGTTAATTTGGTGAAAGGGTTGCAGGCAACCATCAATGGCATCAATATGGCCAGTGTAGGGCATATATAGCACCCACCCCCCCCCCCCCCCCCCACCACCACCAGTTATTTGTAGGAGAGACATGTTGATCTGTCTTAACTCTTTACCCAACATAACGGCCAAAACTGGCCAGCGCTATTCTCAAAAATCGCCAATTAATTTTCATTATTTTTTTCATTTTTTGTCTCAAAAACATAGGTTATGACCCCTCATTGGAACGGGCTCATCGAGCTCGTTCCACTGAGGGGTCATAACCTATGTTTTTGAGACAAAAAATGACAAAAAAAAGTTATTCAAGAAATTTTTTGCTTTTCGTGTTAGGTAAAGGGTTAAGATATTGATGTACTCTTGCTGGTAACTTTCTTTGGAGAGTAGATTTAATACTTAGACTTATCACACACACATTCGTCACAAAAGGAAATATATGGTTCCATGTTCAGGCTTCTTGGAGCCAAGTATGGTTCATAAGTAAGCAAGAAGTTGGAAACCCATTTGTCATGACTGCTACAAGTACAGTCGAAATGCATTAACTTGAAGTTACAATGGGCAACTTAAATAACCTAGATAGGTAGAAGTCAACCTTTAGTCATGACTAAATGTGATGTATAATTGGTATTATACTCAGTAAGTCAAACACGGATATCTCAAATAACCTAGATAAGTAGAAGTCAACCTTTAGTTATGACTAAATGTGATGTATAACTAGAAGTCAACCTTTAGTTATGACTAAATGTGATGTATAACTAGAAGTCAACCTTTAGTCCTGACTAAATGTCATGTATAATTGTATTATACTCAGGAAGTCAAACACGAATATCTCAAATAACCTAGATAACTAGAATTCAACCTTTAGTCATAACTAAATGTGATGTATAACTATAAGTCAACCTGTAGTCCTGACTAAATGTGATTTATGACTAGAAGTCAACCTTTAGTCCTGAGTAAATGTGATGTATAGCAAGTCAACCTTTAGTCATGACTAAATGTGATGTATAACTATAAGGCAACCTGTAGTCCTGACTAAAAGTGATGTATAACTAGAAGTCAACCTTTAGTCATGACTAAATGTGATGTATAACTATAAGTCAACCTTTAGTCATGACTAAATGTGATGTATAACTAGAAGTCGACCTTTAGTCTTGACTAAATGTCATGTATAGCTGTAAGTCAACCTTTAATCATGACTAAATGTGATGTATAACTATAAGGCAACCTGTAGTCCTGACTAAATGTGATATATAACTAGAAGTTAACCTTTAGTCCTGACTAAATGTGATGTATAACTATAAGTCAACCTTTAATCATGAATAAATGTGATGTTTAACTATAAGTCAATCTTTAGTCCTTTCTAAATGTGATGTTTAACTATAAGTCAACCTTTAGTCCTGACTAAATGTGATGTATAACTATACGTCAGCCTTTAGTCATGACTAAATGTGATATATAACTGGAAGTCATCCTTTAGTCCTGATTAAATGTGATATATAACTATAAGTCAACCTTTAGTCCTGACTAAATGTGATGTATAACTATACGTCAGCCTTTAGTCATGACTAAATGTGATATATAACTGGAAGTCATCCTTTAGTCCTGATTAAATGTGATGTATAACCAGAAGTCAACCTGTAGTCCTGACTAAATGTGATATATAACTGAAAGTTGACATTTATTCCTGATTAAATGTGATGTATAACTAGAAGTCAACTTGTAGTCCTGACTAAATGTGATGTATAACTAAAAGTCAACCTTTGGTCCTGACTAAATGTGATGTATAACTAGAAGTCGACCTTTAGTCTTGACTAAATGTCATGTATAGCTATAAGTCAACCTTTAATCATGACTAAATGTGATGTATAACTATAAGTCAACCTGTGGTCATGACTAAATGTGATATATAACTATAAGTCAACCTTTAGTCCTGCCTAAATGTGATATATATCTAGAAGTCAACCATTAGTCATGACTAAATGTGATATATAACTAGAAGTCAACCTTTAGTCCTGCTTATTTGAGATATCCATGTTAGACTTACTGAGTGTAATATAAATTATACATCACATTTCGTCAGAACTAAAGGTTGACTTCTAGTTATCTAGGTTATTGGAGATATTCGTGATTGCAAAATCTCAGTTCAAAGTAAAATAATTTACCCAGGTTTTGGTGGAAATGGATGGAAAAAATATTCATAGAAACTTATTGTTGTGTCCAGATCATGTTAATCACAATCAATATAATAATGTGAAATTCAGCAACTTCCTGGTGTGATATCACAACAGTTAGAGCTAGTGGTTAAAAAACAACTAATACAAACCCCCATAAGGCCTCTCAAAGTGGATCTTCTGTTTATCTGGCCATGTTTTGTAAAATAGCATGCGGGCGAGCAGCTTTTTATTTTATTTTTTATTTGTAATCATTTCTTTACCATCAAAAGTTCATATTCTAAATTTTGTTTTATGTCTTAGGCCTCATAATCTGCAGAATAGTATGGGTGGTGGTGTATTTCATCCCTTGAGTGCAAGAAGGCTTTTCAATGCTAAGGCACAGCAAAGCCTTGGTGCACTCAAGGGACAAATTTATCAGTTTTGTTATACCCCTCCCCCCCCCCTGCAAACAAAGTTTGGGGGGGTATATAGGAATCACCCTGTCTGTCCATCTGTCTGTCCGTCCATCTGTCCATCCATCTGTCCATCCTTGTAAGCACAACTCATCCTAAACCGTTTGAAGAATTTTCATGAAACTTTACACACTGGAAGAAGGCCATATGAAGATGTGCATGAAGCAGTATAATTCCGTTCTGACATTTCCAAGGGGAGATAATCTAACTTATACCGTCTGTCCATCCTTGTAAGCGCAACTCCTCCTAAACTGTTTGAAAAATTTTCATGAAACTTTACACAATGGAAGAACTCCATATGAAGATGTGCATGAAGCAATATAATTCCATTCTGACATTTCCAAAGGGAGATAATCTAGCTTATACATTTCAAGCGCAGGGGGTATCACTTTGTGAGTTTGCTCACAGTACCTCTAGTTAACTTGGGTAAAATATCAGACATAAAGCATTTAATTTTTATTTTTTTAAGTTTGCAATGGTTATGGAAAAAGAGAGCATGTAGCAGCCAAAATGACCATGTGGGAGGGCCCGAGAGACAGACTCTTAACTTTCTCAGGCCTTACTAAGATCAGTGTAATATCATTCTGCCTCTTTCTGTCGTGTAAAAAAATATTCTCAACAAAAATGTGGAATGTTCGTTGTACAATAACTGCAATGTTGTGGAATGTTTGCTGTACAATAACTGCAATGTTGAGGAATGTTTGCTATACAGTAATTGCAATGCATAAATTTTCACAGATTCAATTAATACTACCTACCTTCAAACAGATTTCAGTATCATTAAAACAGGGGTGTATCCTTTCGCCAATCCTGTTTGCACTGTACACCAAAGGTTTAGGAGATGAACTCCTGCATAGGGACGAGGGGGTAGCAGTTGGGTACTTGAAGATCCCAGGGCTATTTTTTGCAGATGATATGGTTCTAGTGTCAAAAAGCGAAGAAGGGCTAATGAAAATGCTGGGAATTGTTGGGAAATATGGGAGCAATTGGAGAGTCGAACTTAATGAAAGCAAGAGCAAAGTTATACCTGTAGGCCACAAAGTGGACCCCACTCGAAGGTGGAGAATGGGTGAGTTCTGCATTCTGGAAGGGAGCAGCAAACTTCTCAGTGCAGGAGAAACAGGTGATTACGAGTATTTGGGGGTAAATGTAAACATTACAGGAAGAGGCCTCTACCGAAACCACACAAATGAATTGATTCTGAAGGGGAAGCGAATCCATAACCAAATGAAACTTACAGGGAGAAACAGTTTCAATAAGGTTTTCATGGGGAAAACCATTTGGGAAATGGTGGGGCTGACAAGTATAACATACGGTATGGAAGTGGTACCCCTAAACCAGACGACCATAAAGAGCTTGGAAATCCTGCAGAACAATGCAGGCCAATGGATAATGGGGTCGAGTAATGCCGCAGCACTAGAAGCAATCAGGGGTGAGCTTTGGTGGATGAGGATCAAGGATAGGATAGACCTGTTGAAATTCGGTTATCTTAATTATTTGGTAAATCTCCCCGACAGCCAATGGTGTAAAGTAATGTTCCTGAGAATTTTCAGCTCAATTATCAAAACGGGGTGGATGGTCCAAGTGAGGGAGCTAGTAGAGAACTACTCATTGCAGCTCTCGGACCTGGACGATGGGGCAAACCAGGGTAAAAAAATTGTCAGAGAAAGGGTCATGGAGGATTGTAACCGTAATTGGCGAGAGGGGGTCAAATCAAAGAGGTTTTTGGGTGGCCTGCGTGATAAAGAGAAGGCAGGTTTTGAAAAGTACCTTGATGGCACCTTTGGGGGGTCACTGTTGTTCAAGCTGAGGTTGCGATCCCTAGAGCTGAGGGGAAAAATTGGGAAAGACAGTGAAAGAGAGTGCCAGATGTGTAACTTGGGCATGGTGGATACCCTGGAACACTTTCTTCTAGAATGCCCAAAGTACCAGTCTAAAAGAATGAGATTCACTGGGAGTATAATGAGGACGTGGGGTGGGAGAATGAAGGACATGTGGTTGGGGGAGGCTCAAAGGGGAGGGTTAATATGCCAATCAGAGAGATTGGGAAGAATGGGGCAAGGGATGTCATCAAGCAGTTTGTCTCCAAGTGTTGGGAGGAGAGGAGAAGCATGGGAATAGGGAGGCAGTTGGAAGTACAGGGGTAACCAAGGCCTTCTTGTCAGAGAACCGCAACAAATCAGCGGCTGGCAAAAGTGTTATTATTATATTATTATTTGACACAAAGATAAGCCTTGCTGGCAATATACAGTTTTACATCATTTCACACCAAGATATGCCTTGCTGGCAATATATAGTTTTATATCATTTGACACCAAGATATGCCTTGCTGGCAATATATAGTTTTATATCATTTGACACCAATATATGCCTTGCTGGCAATATATAGTTTTATGTCAATTGACACCAAGATATGCCATGCTGGCAATATACAGTTTTACATCATTTGACACCAAGATATGCCTTGCTGGCAATATATAGTTTTATATCATTTGACACCAAGATATGCCTTGCTGGCAATATATGGTTTTATATCATTTGACACCAATATATGCCGTGCTGGCAATATATAGTTTTATATCATTTGACGCCAATATGTGCCTTGCTGGCAATATATAGTTTTATATCATTTGACACCAATATATGCCTTGCTGGCAATATATAGTTTTATATCATTTGACACCAATATATGCCTTGCTGGCAATATATAGTTTTATATCATTTGACACCAATATATGCCTTGCTGGCAATATATAGTTTTATATCATTTGACACCAATATATGCCTTGCTGGCAATATATATAGTTTTTAGGTTTTTTCAATTTACAATTACAATTATTTTGATGTAGTCTATAGCCTATATTTCATCAGTAACACACACCCATATGATCCTGTTTGAATTTTGTTTTGAAAAATTGCTTTCTGAGACATTCAAGTGAGTATTGTCTGTAAGATAGTTTGATTATATAATGTTTATTTTATTTGTTTCAGGTCAGATAACGCATTATATACTATATCATAATGGTGAGGAAGTTGTTAGTAAGATGGTTTATGAACACATGATAGAAGGTCTGCAGCCCTACAGTCTTCACAGCTTTCGGCTTGGTGCCTGTACAAAACAAGGATGTGGTTATAGTACAGAAACAGTCATACACAGCTCTGAATCAGAACCACGAGGATATATTGTAATGGAAGTGAGAGTAATTGATGCACGGACAGTGGATGCTAAATGGACTCAGCCATTCTCTCCTAATGGACTTGTATATTATGAAGTGTATTTCAGTGGAAACTTTTATGTGAAACCAGGTAAATTTTCTTGTGAATAATTACCTTATCATTTTATCTTCTTACTGTCCTTGGAAGAGAACTGTGAATAAGACCAATTGACGTTTTAGGGTGTGGGGGGGGGGGGGGGGGTTCTTCTGGGCCCTGGTCACTTCAGGGCTTTTTGTTAATATTTTTGTCTCTGACATTATATCATCTTCCTGAAAAAACTGATCTTTGGAGCACTAAAGTTTTGAAAAAAATGTTGCATAACATAATCATCTGCTCTGTGTGGCCTGCACTGCAAATAGGTATGATGGACTGCAATGGATATAGGTATAGATGGGTGAACAAAGACTGCAATAGATATAGGTATAGATGGGTGAACAAAGACTGCAATGGGTATAGGTCAATGAGTGAACAAAGACTGCAATGCATATAGGTATGATAGGTGAACAAAGACTACAATGGATATAGGTATAGATGGGTGAACAAAGACTGCAATGGGTATAGGTATAGATGAGTGAACAAAGACTGCAATGGATATAGGTATGATGGGTGAACAAAGACTGCAGTGGATATAGGTATAGATGGGCGAACAAAGACTGCAGTGGATATAGGTATAGATGGGTGAACAAAGACTGCAATGGATACAGGTATATATGGGTGAACAAAGACTGAAGTAGATATAGGTATGATGGGTCAACAAAGACTGCAGTGGATATAGGTATAGAAGGGCGAACAAAGACTGCAGTGGATATAGGTATAGATGGGTGAACAAAGACTGCAATGGATACAGGTACAGATGGGTGAACAAAGACTGCAATGGATATAGGTATAGATGGGTGAACAAAGACTGCAATGGATATAGGTATAGATGGGTGAACAAAGACTGCAGTAGATATAGGTATGATGGGTGAACAAAGACTGCAGTGGATATAGGTATAGATGGGTGAACAAAGACTGCAGTGGATATAGGTATAGATGGGTGAACAAAGACTGCAATGGATACAGGTATAGATGGGTGAACAAAGACTGCAATGGATATACGCATAGATGGGTGAACAAAGACTGCTATAGATATAGGTATAGATGGGTGAACAAAGACTGCAATGGATACAGGTATAGATGGGTGAACAAAGACTGCAATAGATATAGGTATAGATGGGTGAACAGAGACTGCAATGGATATAGGTATAGATGGGTTAACAAAGACTGCAGTAGATATAGGCGTAGATGGGTGAACAAAGACTGCAATGGATATAGGTATAGATGGGGGAACAAAGACTGCAATAGATATAGGTATAGATGGGGGAACAAAGACTGCAATGGATATAGGTATAGATGGGTAAACAAAGACTGCAATGGATATAGGTATAGATGGGTGAACAAAGACTGCAGTAGATATAGGTGTAGATGGGTGAACAAAGACTGCAATGGATATAGGTATAGATGGGGGAACAAAGACTGCAATAGATATAGGTATAGATGGGTGAACAAAGACTGCAATGGATATAGGTATAGATGGGTGAACAAAGACTGCAATGGATATAGGTGTAGATGGGTGAACAAAGACTGCAATGGGTATAGGTATGATGGGTGAACAAAGACTGCAATGGATATAGGTATGATGGGTGAACAAAGACTGCAGTGGATACAGGTATAGATGGGTGAACAAAGACTGCAATGGATACAGGTATAGATGGGTGAACAAAGACTGCAATGGATATAGGTATAGATGGGTGAATAAAGACTGCAATGGATACAGGTATAGATGGGTGAACAAAGACTGCAATGGATACAGGTATAGATGGGTTAACAAAGACTGCAATGGATACAGGTATAGATGGGTGAACAAAGACTGCAATGGATACAGGTATAGATGGGTGAACAAAGACTGCAATGGATATAGGTATAGATGGGTGAACAAAGACTGCAATGGATATAGGTATAGATGGGTGAACAAAGACTGCAATGGATACAGGTATAGATGGGTGAACAAAGACTGCAATGGATATCGGTATAGATGGGTGAACAAAGACTGCAATGGATATAGGTATAGATGGGTGAACAAAGACTGCAATGGGTATAGGTATGATGGGTGAACAACGACTGCAATGGATATAGGTATGATGGGTGAACAAAGACTGCAATGGATATAGGTATAGATGGGTGAACAAAGACTGAAATGGATATAGGTATAGATGGGTAAACAAAGACTGCAATAGATACAGGTTTAGATGGGTGAACAAAGACTGCAGTAGATATAGGTGTAGATGGGTGAATAAAGAATGCAATGGGGGTAGGTATAGATGGGTGAACAAAGACTGCAATGGGTATAGGTATGATGGGTGAACAACGCCTGTCGTGGATATAGGTGTAGATGGGTGAACAAAGACTGCAGTGGATATAGGTATAGATGGGTGAACAAATATTGCAATGGATACAGGTATAGATGGGTGGACACAGACTGCAGTGGATATAGGTATAGATGGGTGAACAAAGACTTTAATGAATACAGGTATGATGGGTGAACAAAGACTGCAATGGATGCATGTTTAGATGGGTGAACAAAGACTGCAATGGATATAGGTATAGATGGGTGAACAAAGACTGCAATGGATACATGTATAGATGGGCGAACAAAGACTGCAATGGATATAGGTATAGATGGGTGAACAGAGACTGCAGTGGATATAGGTATAGATGGGTGAACAAAGACTGCAATGGATATAGGTATAGATGGGTGAACAAAGACTGCAATGGGTATAGGTATAGATGGGTGAACAAAGACTGCAATGGATATATGTATAGAAGGGTGAACAAAGACTGCAATGGATATAGGTATAAATGGGTGAACAAAGACTGCAATGGATACAGGTATAGATGGGTGAACAAAGACTGCAGTGGATATAGGTATAGATGGGTGAACAAAGACTGCAATGGATACATGTATAGATGGGCAAACAAAGACTGAAATGTATATAGGTATAGATGGGCGAACAAAGACTGCAATGGATACATGTATAGATGGGCGAACAAAGACTGAAATGGATATAGGTATAGATGGGTGAACAAAGACTGCAATGGATACATGTATAGATGGGCGAACAAAGACTGAAATGGATATAGGTATAGATGGGTGAACAAAGACTGCAATAGATATAGGTATTGATGGGTGAACAAAGACTGCAATGGGTATAGGTATGATGGGTGAACAAAGACTGCAATGAATGTAGGTATAGAAGGGTGAACCAAGACTGCAATGGATATAGGTATAGGTGAGTGAACAAAGACTGCAATGGATACAGGTATAGATGGGTGAACAAAGAATGCAATGGATATGGGTATGATGGGTGAACAGAGACTGCAATGGATATAGATATAGATGGGTGAACAAAAATAGAAAATTTTTAAAAACTATAATTTTCACGGCACTTATTGCAACAATGTGTTTAATACAGCAAATAAAATGCAAGAAAACAGGTTTTATTACTTCTAACTAGTGTTGTAGGAGTTGGAAATGTGTCTAAATGTAAGTAGAAGAAAATGGATGCTTTTGGAGGTTAAAATTGATTCTTCTGATATTGTGGCTGAAAATTTATCAGATTATGTTATTATTGACAACTTGTTGTAAAGGAATTATAGACTGTACAGAAGATTGCTTGCTAAGATGAACAGCAAAAAATGCTGTTCACATGTAACACTGTTTAGTAAGACTTTTAACATAAAAGTTTAAAATATTGAAAAAGAATTTTTGCCATATCTTGTCAATCTTATAAGTTTACTGTTTTTATACCATGATTACCTATTCTCTTATATATGAAAAGCCTATGACATAAATTTTCACTTTACACACCAACCATGGTGAACACGCCAGCAATAGGATTTCAGTAGTAACAAATTTACACCTACAGTAGAACTACATACCCGTTGACCTTTGGTGACGTCGACCTGAATGCAAACTTGTCTAAATTTATCACACGTTGCCTTGCGAAGAGTGAAATGGAAGTGGCAATTATTTATTACATTTTTGAATGGGTTTACCTCATAAGATGCCAAAAATTAAGAAACATGTATTGTCTCATGTTAATAAAGCATGCATAACTCAAAATAGTATGTTATTATGTTATTAAAATGAAAAAGATTCAGTTTCTTTTTATCATTTTGATACGGCGATAAAATTTACATCGGAAGTACCGCCTACTGATGCTCGTGTAAACAAAAACAGATTTGCTCATATGTACATCTGTTCTCAGTAAAATCGAGAAAAAATAATAGCTCTCTTAATAATCTGACGATCATGGTATAAATAAAATATACCCAAAGTAGCTTGGTGTACCAAATGTTCACCACACGTGGTAAAGTGGTGTTTACTGCGTGCCGAAGGCTCACGGTTAACACCACTTCAACCCTCGTGGTGAACATTTGGTACACCAAGCTACTATGGGAATATTCTATATATGTAACACCATGGGAAAAACCAACATTACTATACACAAAATGTTTCTGAACTTTTCAATATTTGCTTCAGAATTTGTTCTCCTGAGGGTTTAAAAGCTTTGTTTTTCAGGGAAATATATTTAATTTTTCAGTTATTCAATAATTATTCTTATTTTATTTTGAAAGTGTTGTCTGCTATTCATGTTAGGCCAAAGTGTTAAACACTCAGTTTTATGTGATTTGCTTTAGCATCTGCCACCAGAAAGTTTCAATTGGAATTACAGAAGGTGGGGGTGGGGGCTTGAAAAATCTTCAAATCAATATTTCGAGTTATGGGATAACAGCAAAACATTTCTATATTGGAGGTTTATAACAGTCAGTCTGTTCTCTTTCTCTCGATGTTTATACTTCCTCCCTACATTATAGGAGGTATATAGCAACCAGTCTATTCTCTCTATCTCTCTCTCAGTGTTTATACTTCTTCCCTATATTATGGGAGGTATATAGCAGCCAGTCTGTGCTCTCTCTCTCTCTCAATGCTTATACTTCCTCCCTATATTATAAAAGGTATATAGCAACCCGTAATTCTCTCTCTCTCTCTCTCTCTCTCTCTCTCTCTCTCTCTCTCTCGCTCTCAATATTTATACTTCCTCCCTATATTATAGGAGGTATATAGCAGCCAGTATATTTTATCTCTCTCCCCATGTTTATACTTCCTCCCTATATTATAGGAGGTATATAGCAGCCAGTATATTTTATCTCTCTCTCCATGTTTATACTTCCTCCCTATATTATAGGAGGTATATAGCAGCCAGTATATTTTATCTCTCTCTCCATGTTTATACTTCCTCCCTATATTATAGGAGGTATATCGCAGCCAGTATATTTTATCTCTTTCTCCACGTTTATACTTCCTCCCTATATTATAGGAGGTATATAGCAGCCAGTATATTTTATCTCTCTCCCCATGTTTATACTTCCTCCCTATATTATAGGAGGTATATAGCAGCCAGTATATTTTATCTCTTTCTCCACGTTTATACTTCCTCCCTATATTATAGGAGGTATATAGCAGCCAGTATATTTTATCTCTTTCTCCACGTTTATACTTCCTTCCTATATTATAGGAGGTATATAGCAGCCAGTATATTTTATCTCTCTCTCCATGTTTATACTTCCTCCCTATATTATAGGAGGTATATAGCAGCAAGTATATTTTATCTCTCTCTCCATGTTTATACTTCCTCCCTATATTATAGGAGGTATATAGCAGCCAGTATATTTTATCTCTCTCTCCATGTTTATACTTCCTCCCTATATTATAGGAGGTATATAGCAGCCAGTATATTTTATCTCTCTCTCCATGTTTATACTTCCTCCCTATATTATAGGAGGTATATAGCAGCCAGTATATTTTATCTCTCTCTCTCTCCATGTTTATACTTCCTCCCTATATTATAGGAGGTATATAGCAGCCAGTATATTTTATCTCTTTCTCCATGTTTATACTTCCTCCCTATATTATAGGAGGTATATAGCAGCCAGTATATTTTATCTCTTTCTCCATGTTTATACTTCCTCCCTATATTATAGGAGGTATATAGCAGCCAGTATATTTTATCTCTTTCTCCATGTTTATACTTCCTCCCTATATTATAGGAGGTATATAGCAGCAAGTATATTTTATCTCTTTCTCCATGTTTATACTTACTCCCTATATTATAGGAGGTATATAGCAGCCAGTATATTTTATCTCTCTCTCCATGTTTATACTTCCTCCCTATATTATAGGAGGTATATAGCAGCCAGTATATTTTATCTCTTTCTCCATGTTTATACTTACTCCCTATATTATAGGAGGTATATAGCAGCCAGTATATTTTATCTCTTTCTCCACGTTTATACTTCCTCCCTATATTATAGGAGGTATATAGCAGCCAGTATATTTTATCTCTTTCTCCACGTTTATACTTCCTCCCTATATTATAGGAGGTATATAGCAGCCAGTATATTTTATCTCTTTCTCCACGTTTATACTTCCTCCCTATATTATAGGAGGTATATAGCAGCCAGTATATTTTATCTCTTTCTCCATGTTTATACTTCCTCCCTGTATTATAGGAGGTATATAGCAGCCAGTATATTTTATCTCTTTCTCCATGTTTATACTTCTTCCCTATATTATAGGAGGTATATAGCAGCCAGTATATTTTATCTCTTTCTCCATGTTTATACCTCCTCCCTATATTATAGGAGGTATATAGCAGCAGAGGGTTGTCAAAATCACACAAAACACTAAACCAGGCACCCTGATGGGGACTGACATCCTGTACTACAAAAATGCCTACCCTGTCACAGCTGTGGTATATGGGCTGTATCCTCTCGGAGAGCCAGACCCAGCCAACATGGCCCCAATGCGTGATGGCGATCTCAACTGTGTCGCGCAGAGAATGGTTGAGCACTCCGAGGGCACACTCAGACGCAGGAAAATACAGGAGTGTGAAGAGAGGGTTCATGTAACCAATGCAACAATTGAGGATGTGGCAAAGCTGGAGAGTATTCTCTGGCAGGCAATCATTCTTAGAGACATTGCTGGCGAGGACATTTACAACAGCGGCAAGTACCAAAGTCAAGGCAACAAAAGTTCTGGAATGGTAGAGCTTGTCTGCCATAATGGCCACACCTGTTCCAAAGATCTGCACTTCCCCAGTCCAGACAGGTCCACATATACGAAGGTGACATCTGGGAAGCCAGACAGGTTACCCCAAATGAGCCAATCGCTGTCTGGCTACTTGGAGGTGACCAGGATAGACAGCTCAGCGTCGACCAGTTCGTCCTACAAGACGGCAATGCCTTTAGGATACAAGAGGCCCACCAAACCCTCTAGAAGGCCTGTGCCAGTCTAGGAGATGAATCTCTTACCAACAGGGCCTTCGGAGTGAACCACGCAGCCAGCATCGTCACAAAGGAAAGGAGTGACTGGAAGCCGACCCCAGCATCTTTCCTGGATGACATCCAAAATGGCTTGTGTTGAACATGGCCACGATGGCCTCTGGAACGCAGAACGTTATCATGTCAATGACATATAAGCATTGACATGAAGGCATGCTATCCCTCAATCACTCAAGCTTCAAAGGTCTGTGTGAGGCTCAGCCCTACTTTGAACATTTAGGTCATCCAAAGGCCAACATGACCTGTGTAGCAATCAATGGTGCTTTGCCCAAAGACATAGGTACTGGTTTCACCAAATGCGCAAGTGGGCTTTTGACCCAAGCATCCACCCCGTCATCCCTGCATGGTTCGGGAGGCATTTCGAGGAGCATGGCTGGGCCCCGACGGTCCTCCTCTCCTATCTCATGGATTCCGGCATCCAGCCACCGGCACATAAGTATATGGAAGGTTTTCCTCTTTTTGCTCTAATTTTCTTTGTGATGAACACCACTCACACCCTGTACATAGCTTGCCTATCACAGAGTAATGCTTGCGTTTAGTAGGTCAGAGGTCAGGGTCATTCTTTCTATAAATGTAATTTGAGTTTTCATGTTATAACTTTGATTTATCTTGATTTACAATCCTCAAACTTCATACACAGGTTGACATTGATGACTGTTTGGGATTTATTACAAGGTCAAGGTTATTTTTACTATAAATAGAATTTATTTTTCCGTATAATACATACTTTGTTGAGTACACAATGCTCACACTTCATGCATAGATAGCTTTGAGGTGTGACATATTGTTACTGTCTAGAATTTAGATGTAACATTTTGTTTCTTTTTATTAATTTCAACTTCTAGGCCTAATGTCCTAATGCATGTACACCTGGGGTGCATTATAATTTTGTTCCCGTTCATCATTTTCAACTTTTTAGCTACCAGATCTCATAATGCAGCTATCTTTTGTACCTGTTTATTAATTTCAACTCCTAATGTGTATACACCTGGGTGACAGCATAATTTTACTTTGACAAATTTGATTCTCCTAAGTGTGCATTCTTAATACATTTTGATGCATTTTCATTTATCTGGTTTCAATAGAAAAGAGGAACTAAATGTTAAAGTTAATGTTATACATTTATAATTCCAGCTGCCTATGTTAGAATTAATGTAAAACATATATAATTCCAGCTGCCTCTGTTAGAATTAATGTTATACATTTATAATTACAACTGCCTATGTTAGAATTAATGTAATACATTTATAATTCCAACTGTCTATGTTAGAATTAATGTAATACATTTATAATTACAACTGTCTATGTTAGAATTAATGTAATACATTTATAATTCCATCTGTCTTTGTTAGAATTAATGTAATACATTTATAATTCCAACTGTCTATGTTAAGAATTAATGTAATACATTTATAATTCCAACTGTCTATGTTAAGAATTAATGTAATACATTTATAATTCCAACTGTCTATGTTAGAATTAATGTAATACATTTATAATTCCAACTGTCTATGTTAGAATTAATGTATTACATTTATAATTCCAGCTGTCTATGTTAGAATTAATGTAATACATTTATAATTCCAACTGTCTATGTTAGAATTAATGTAATACATTTATAATTCCAACTGTCTAGGTTAGAATTAATGTAATACATTTATAATTACAACTGTCTATATTAGAATTAATGTAATACATTTATAATTCCATCTGTCTTTGTTAGAATTAATGTAATACATTTATAATTCCAACTGTCTATGTTAAGAATTAATGTAATACATTTATAATTCCAACTGTCTATGTTAAGAATTAATGTAATAAATTTATAATTCCAACTGTCTATGTTAGAATTAATGTAATACATTTATAATTACAGCTGTCTATGTTAGAATTAATGTAATACATTTATAATTACAGCTGTCTATGTTAGAATTAATGTAATACATTTATAATTACAGTTGTCTATGTTACAATTAATGTAATACATTTATAATTCCAACTGTCTATGTTAAGAATTAATGTAATACATTTATAATTCCAACTGTCTATGTTAGAATTAATATAATACATTTATAATTCCAACTGTCTATGTTAGAATTAATATAATACATTTATAATTCCAGCTGTCTATGTTAGAATTCATGTAATGCATTTATAATTCCAGCTGCCTATGATTATACAACTGTGATTGAGAGAAGAAGTTTATATCATAATACTACAGCTGATCATTGGGTTCCTATATCTGGACTTATTCCATTTTCTCACTACAGTATACAGGTCAATGCCTCCAATACTGTAGGATTTATAATGAGTAATGTTGTTGAAGTTGATCTGCCACCTGGAAGTAAGTATACCCTTTTTGTATTTATAACGGGTAATATCGATAAACTCAGCGTATCATACAAAAGTACGTCAGCCTATTGTGTATTTATATTGAGTAATGAAGATGAAATCCACCTTTCTATATGGAAGCAAGAATGCATGTTTTATGTTTAAAATGGGTAATGCCGATAAAATTGATCCACCATACAAGAGTATGCATATCAATTTCATATCTTCTAATGAGTAATGTTGAGGATGTTGACTGAACATCCAGTGTTACAATTTATTATGTAGAATGTTGAGGAAGTAAATCTGCAATATGGAAGTAAGTGTACCAATTTTAAATTTGTATGTTGAGGAAGTAAATCTGCTATATGGAAGTAAGTGTACCAATTTTAAATTTATATGTTGAGGAAGTAAATCTGCTATATGGAAGTAAGTGTACGAATTTTAAATTTATATGTTGAGGAAGTAAATCTGCTATATGGAAGTAAGTGTACGAATTTTAAATTTATATGTTGAGGAAGTAAATCTGCTATATGAAAGTAAGTGTACCAATTTTAAATTTATATTTAATAATGTCAATGGAGTTGACCTTCCGTACAGATAAAAACAAACCAATTATATTTTTATAAAGAGTAATGTTAAACAAATTAACCTGTCATATGGAAGAAAGTTTACTATTATCATATGTATAATGAGTTTGGAAGTAATTACCTTAATATTATGTCTGTAATGAGTAATGTTAAAGTTGAACTATTATACAGAAAAAATTGTCCTAATGTAATTTTATGTCTGTAATTAGTAATGTTGAAGTTGACCTATCATATGGAAGAAATTGACCTAATTTAATTTTATGTCTGTAATTAGTAATGTTGAAGTTACCTTCTATACAGAAGTAGTTGTTCCAATTTTATGTCTCTAATTAGTAATGTTGAAGTTGACCTTCTATACAGAAGTAATTGTCCTAATTTTATGTCTGTAATTAGTAATGTTGAAGTTGACCTACTACACAGAAGTAGTTGTCCTAATTTTATGTCTGTAATTAGTAATGTTGAAGTTGACCTACTACACCGAAGTAATTGTCCTAATTTTATGTCTGTAATTAGTAATGTTGAAGCTGACCTTCTATACAGAAGTAGTTGTCCTAATTTTATGTCTGTAATTAGTAATGTTGAAGTTGACCTTCTATACAGAAGTAGTTGTCCTAATTTTTAATTTTATGTCTGTAATTAGTAATGTTGAAGTTGACCTACTATACAGAAGTAGTTGTCCTAATTTTATGTCTGTAATTAGTAATGTTGAAGTTGACCTTCTATACAGAAGTAGTTGTCCCAATTTTATGTCTGTAATTAGTAATGTTGAAGTTGACCTACTATACAGAAGTAGTTGTCCCAATTTTATGTCTGAAATGAGTAATGTTGAAGTTGACCTTCTATACAGAAGTAGTTGTCCTAATTTTTAATTTTATGTCTGTAATTAGTAATGTTGAAGTTGACCTACTATACAGAAGTAATTGTCCTAATTTTATGTCTGTAATTAGTACTGTTGAAGTTGACCTACTATACAGAAGTAGTTGTCCCAATTTTATGTCTGTAATTAGTAATGTTGAAGTTGACCTACTATACAGAAGTAATTGTCCTAATTTTATCTCTGTAATTAGTACTGTTGAAGTTGACCTACTATACAGAAGTAATTGTCCTAATTTTATGTCTGTAATTAGTAATGTTGAAGTTGACCTTCTATACAGAAGTAGTTGTCCCAATTTTATGTCTGTAATTAGTAATGTTGAAGTTGACCTTCTATACAGAAGTAGTTCTCCTAATTTTATGTCTGTAATTAGTAATGTTGAAGCTGACCTTCTATACAGAAGTAATTGTCCCAATTTTATGTCTGTAATTAGTAATGTTGAAGTTGACCTTCTATACAGAAGTAGTTGTCCCAATTTTATGTCTGTAATTAGTAATGTTGAAGTTGACCTACTATACAGAAGTAGTTGTCCCAATTTTATGTCTGAAATGAGTAATGTTGAAGTTGACCTTCTATACAGAAGTAGTTGTCCTAATTTTTAATTTTATGTCTGTAATTAGTAATGTTGAAGTTGACCTACTATACAGAAGTAATTGTCCTAATTTTATCTCTGTAATTAGTACTGTTGAAGTTGACCTACTATATAGAAGTAGTTGTCCTAATTTTATGTCTGTAATTAGTAATGTTGAAGTTGACCTTCTATACAGAAGTAGTTGTCCCAATTTTATGTCTGTAATTAGTAATGTTGAAGTTGACCTTCTATACAGAAGTAGTTGTCCTAATTTTATGTCTGTAATTAGTAATGTTGAAGCTGACCTTCTATACAGAAGTAATTGTCCCAATTTTATGTCTGTAATTAGTAATGTTGAAGTTGACCTTCTATGCAGAAGTAGTTGTCCCAATTTTATGTCTGTAATTAGTAATGTTGAAGTTGACCTACTATACAGAAGTAGTTGTCCCAATTTTATGTCTGAAATGAGTAATGTTGAAGTTGACCTTCTATACAGAAGTAGTTGTCCTAATTTTTAATTTTATGTCTGTAATTAGTAATGTTGAAGTTGACCTACTATACAGAAGTAATTGTCCTAATTTTATCTCTGTAATTAGTACTGTTGAAGTTGACCTACTATACAGAAGTAGTTGTCCCAATTTTATGTCTGTAATTAGTAATGTTGAAGTTGACCTTCTATACAGAAGTAGTTGTCCTAATTTTATGTCTGTAATTAGTAATGTTGAAGTTGACCTTCTATACAGGAGTAGTTGTCCTAATTTTATGTCTGTAATTAGTAATGTTGAAGTTGACCTTCTATACAGAAGTAGTTGTCCTAATTTTATGTCTGTAATTAGTAATATTGAAGTTGACCTTCTATACAGAAGTAATTGTCCTAATTTTATGTCTGTAATTAGTAATATTGAAGTTGACCTACTATACAGAAGTAGTTGTCCCAATTTTATGTCTGTAATTAGTAATGTTGAAGTTGACCTACTATACAGAAGTAATTGTCCTAATTTTATGTCTGTAATTAGTAATGTTGAAGTTGACCTACTATACAGAAGTAATTGTCCTAATTTTATGTCTGTAATTAGTAATGTTGAAGTTGACCTACTATACAGAAGTAATTGTCCTAATTTTATGTCTGTAATTAGTGTTGAAGTTGACCTACTATACAGAAGTAATTGTCCTAATTTTATGTCTGTAATTAGTAATGTTGAAGTTGACCTACTATACAGAAGTAATTGTCCTAATTTTATGTCAGTAATTAGTAATGTTGAAGTTGACCTACCATACAGAAGTAGTTGTCCCAATTTTATGTTTGTTATTAGTAATGTTGAAGTTGACCTACCATATAGAAGTAATTGACCTAATTTTATGTCTGTAATTAGTAATGTTGAAGTTGACCTACCATATAGCAGGGTTTCCGCTAGGGGAAAATTTGTGTGTCCGGTAGTTTGAAGAAAGTGAAACTCACACGCCGAAGGCGTGTGCCGCACGTGCCAAAGTCACGTGCGTATAGAGGGGGGCCTGGGGGGGTTCTCCCCCCGGGAAAATTTTGATTTTTAGGTGCTCTCTGGTGGCCTCTGGGGACACTCTGGTCGCTAAAATGCTGAATAATTGATGTGGAAAATATGTATTTTTTCCTCCTACAATTCTCTAAATTCCCACGGGACACACAATACTACATCTGGCTGGAGGTTTCATAAAAATACAAACCCAAAACAACACAAAATCCACGAATCCTAACAGTGACTGAGCTTTGTTTACAACCGCTCGCGGTAATATTCGAAAAAGAACCATGATGCTGACGTGTGACGTCTTGAACGTGCAATTAACGTACTGTACTGACTCGTGTAGAAGCCCAGGGGGGTGCTTGTAGTGGATAAATTGCAAAGTGTGTGTGTGGGGGAGGGGGGGGGAGGGGGGGAGGGGGCTTCGGGATGAGTAATAGTGCTTGCAAGATGCGTTGGGATGCGTCTGAAATTGGCGATATAAGGCAAGTAAATATCCACTGGGTATGTTACGTTTCTTTGGAAACCGCCTACCAATTTTATAGAATTTGCTTTAAAAATTCTCATAATTATCTTGTACATAGTTTCATTTTCAGATTTCGGGTTTTAATCCTCAATTTAATGAATAAAACAAACAGAAAACCATGCGGTGTTGTTTTCATTTTTTTTTTGTACAGGCTGCTCTCAAAAGTCGAAGACAGAAATGGACGTTAAGTATGTCAATCAGCACTGCAAACCACCCCCTTGAAAACAAACAAACATTGTCTGTTTAAAAATAGAGGTTTTTTTAAATATGTACATTTTTAAAAAAATTTACGAATAAAACAAATTATAGCTTCACACAAACTCAATAAAAGAATCATAATATGAAGACCAGATAAAATTTACACAGCGAAATATGAATAACAAAATAGTTGCCTCCCTTGGCACCATTCGAAAAATTGATTTTACACTGAAAGTCATAACTTCACATGTTGCAGGGCATGATGAAATGATAAATGAGCATGTTTTATTGAACCAATAAGTCATGAATCATATCCCTGGTTATGTTGTTATATAATTCTCAAATACCAGAGTTGAAATTAATTTTTATTTTTAATTACCACCTTCTCATTAATTTCTGAACACCCGTTTTTCACAATGAGTTGTGCACGCTCGAAAGTGGCAGTGTTCTTTTACAATGAGTTGTGCACCGCTCGAAAGTGGCAGTGTTCAATCAGTATCTTTATGATGATATTCAACCACTGTGAAAACTGTGAAAACTATATGTTGTGGGAGTGTTTCAGACAACTACTGACAGCAGCCTGCACACTCATTTGAAACAAGTGACAGCTTCCAAAACAAGTACATCATTTGTCGCTCAAAATAAAAGCCAGTGATTTCGGACCAAACACGACAATTTGAGTCCGAAATTTCATAGGCGACGTTTAGGATTTGAACTTTGTTTCCCCCTCTTGTCTGGGGGTTATAAGGTATCAGGTTGTCGCCAGTAATAGTAGGCATAGTATACAACATAATTGAACCTATATTATGTGGAAACAAAGGATCCTGAGTGTCGTTACGGTACAGCATTGTACTCGACATTTTAACCACCAGCTTTTCTGACTGATCATAGTATGATCGGCAGGGGGAATGGGTCCGGTCGACGGACCCGCTGCCGGTATAGCGGAAACCCTGCATATAGAAGTAATTGTCCTAATTTTAGGACCTGTAATGAGTAATGTTTACATTGACTTTCCATACGGAATAAATTGTCCCAATTTTCTGGTCTGTAATGAGTAATGTTGAAGTTGACATATATATGGAAGTAATTTTCCCAATTTTCTGGCCTGTAATGAGTAATGTTGAAGTTGATCTACCATACAGAATAAATTGTCCTAAGTTTAATTTATGGCCTGTATGATAAATATTGAAGATGACTTTCTGTACGGAAGTAATTATCCCAATTTTATTATTGAAGTTGACCTTCCATATGGAATAAATTGTCCCAATGTTCTGGTCTGTAATGAGTAATGTTGAAGTTGACCTATATACAGAAATATTTGTCCCAATTTTATGATTTGTAACACTTACTGAACAGTAACAGATAGTGGTAGAGTGACATAAAAGTGATTTGTAACACTTACTGAACAGTAACCAATACTGCAAGAATGACATAAAAGTGAGTTGTAACACTTACTCAACAGTAAATGATAGTGGTAGAATAATATAAAAGTGATATGTAACACTTACTAAACAGTAGCCATTAGTGGTAGAGTTGGCTCAGTAGGTAGAGATGCAGGCTACAAGATGAGAGGTCATCGGTTCGAATCCCCCCTGTGGCAACCAGGTTGTGTCCTTGGGCATGGTACTTAATCCCAATTGCCCATGTGTGGGAATTCTGGCATTGTGTACTAAGGCGTACTGCACATTGATGGTGCTCTTGTCTTCAGCCAATGCTAACCATGCATATGTGGAGTTAGTATGTTGGGGAGTCTGACAGTTGCTTGCCATTGCTCATTGGTTCTCTCCAGTTACTCCAGCTTTCTCCACCCATAAAACTGTTCAACACAAGGTGACCCTGGCTGTCGAAAGTGTCATTAAATCCAAATAAACAAATAGGTTTAAATATTTCTCACTTGTGTTTTGAGTTGAGAAGACAAAAACACTATTACCACTTTTCACATTCATTTCAGGTCCAGATGGCGTCAAGCCTCCAAATTTAATATCTCTGACTCCGACATCAATTACAGCAGATTGGGAGCCAGTTGGTAGGATAAACAGTCCCGACAATCCATACTATGAACTACTGTTCAGGGAGACAACTGAGGGAGCTCTGGTACAAACGTAAGTTACAATATATTTTAGGGACACAACTGATGAAGATCAGGTACAGACGTAAGTTTCAATATATTTTAGGGAGATGCCTGAGGGAGCTCTTGTACAAATGTAAGGAACAATATATTTTAGGGAGACAATTGAGGGAGCTCTGGTACAAATGTAAGTAAAAATATATTTCAGGGTGACATCTGAGGGAGATCTGGTACAAATGTACGTAACAATATATTTTGAGCCCAAGCGGAGCCCACGAACTCTTGTACAATCAATTTTTCTTCAATACTCTGGAGATCACAATCTCTTTGCCAACCATCTGGAGCCCATAGACTCTTCTTCAATAATCCAGTGCCCATAAACTCATCTTCAATCATCTGGAGCCCATAAACTCATCTTCAGCCATCTGGAGCAATTAAACTCATCTTCAGCCATCTGGAGCCCATAAACTCACCTTCAATCATCTTATTAATAATAATAACACTTTGGCCAGCCGCTGATTTGTCGCGGTTCTCGGACGAGAAGGCCATGGTTACCCCTGTACTCCCAACTACCTCCCTATTCCCACGCTTCTCCTCTCCTCCCAACACTCGGAGACGAACTGCTTGATGATATCCCTTGTCCCATTCTTCTCAATCTCTCCGATTAGCATATTAACCCTCTCCTTTGAGTCTCCCCCTAACCACATGTCCTTCATTCTCCCATCCCACTTCCCCATTATACTCCCAGTGAATCTCATTCTTTTAGACTGATCCTTTGGGCATTCTAGAAGAAAGTGTTCCAGGGTCTCCACCATGTCCAAGTTACACATCTGGCACTCCCTTTCACTGTCTTTCCCAATTTTTCCCCTCAGCTCCAGGGATCACGACCTCAGCTTGAACAACAGTGACCCCCCAAAGGTGCCATCAAGGTACTCTTCAAAACCTGGCTTCTCTTTATCACGCAGGCCACCCAAAGACCTCTTTGATTTGACCCCCTCTCGCCAATTACGGTTACAATCCTCCATGACCCTTTCTCTGACGATTTTTTTACCCTGGTTTGCCCCAACGTCCAGGTCCGACATCTCCAATGAGTAGTTCTCTACTAGCTCCCTCACTTGGACCATCCACCCCGTTTTGATATTTGAGTTGAAAATTCTCAGGAACATTACTTTACACCATCGGCTGTCGGGGAGATTTACCAAATAATTAAGATAACCGAGCTTCAACAGGTCTATCCTGTCCTTGACCCTCATCCACCCAAGCTCACCCCTGATTGCTTCCAGAGCTGCGGCATTACTCGACCCCGTTATCCATCGGCCTGCATCGTTCTGCAGGATTTCCAAGCTCTTTACGGCCGTCTGGTTTAGGGGTACCACTTCCGTACCGTATGTTATACATGGCAGCCCCACCATTTCCCAAATGGTTTTCCCCACGAAAACCTTATTGAAACTGTTTCTCCCTATAAGTTTCATTTGGTTAAGGATTCGCTTCCCCTTCAGAATCAATTTATTTGTGTGGTTCCGGTACATGCCTCTTCCTGTAATGTTTATATTTACCCCCAAATACTCGTAATCACCTGTCTCTTCCACACTGAGAAGTTTGCTGCTCCCTTCCGGAATGCAGAACTCACCCACTCTCCACCTTCGAGTGGGGTCCACTTTGCGGCCCACAGGTATAACTTTGCTCTTGCTTTCATTAACTTCGAGTCTCCATTTGCTCCCATATTTCCCAACAATTCCCAGCATTTTCGTTAGCCCCTCTTCGCTTTCTGACACTAGAACCATATCGTCTGCAAAAAATAGCCCTGGGATCTTCAAGTCCCCAAATACAACCCCCTCCTCGCTACGCAGGAGTTCATCTCCTAAACCTTTGATGTACAATGCAAATAGGATCGGCGAAAGGATACACCCCTGTTTTAGGCCTATCTCCATAGGAACACGTTTCGTTGTAATGTTTCCCAGGCTAAGTTCACTCTGTACATCTTTATATAATGCTTTCATAATTCCAACAAACTCGCCTCCTAAGCCCATAGCCTCCAGCTTGCGCCACATACCTTCCCTCCATACTCTATCGTATGCCTTTTTGATATCCAAAAACGCCATAAACATCTTTTTCTTTTTTGCTTTCGCGGATTCTATCATTTGGGATAGTGTGAAAAGATAGTCAGTAACTCTCCTTCCCTTCCTGAAGCCATTCTGGATTTCACCCAAAAAACCCTTCTCCTCAATCACCTCCTCTAGTCTCCCATACAGGACTTTACAGAAAACCTTTCCAATGTTGCTACTGACAGAGATCCCTCGATAGTTATCCAAAACGTCTTTTTCCCCATTTTTGTGAATAAATGTCACTTTACTTTCTCTCCACTCCTTTGGGACCTCTTGATTTTCTATGGCTAGGTTGAATAAGACAGTTAGGGTTTCCACGAGTTCCTCTCCCCCTTTTTTGATAAACTCATTAGGAAATTCATCCACTCCTCCCGCTTTTCCATCCCTTAATTTTGATATCACCTTTCGCACCTCCTCCGTTTTAATTTCGCTGCACACGAAGCTCGATAGGTTTTCCTCGACCTGATTCGGACACTCTGGTGGGCTCCCCATGCCCCATCGCTTATCGTTTACCTTTTCCCAGTGCTTGACTAGTTCTGATGTGACTTAATCTTGCTCGTCTGTAACTCTGCCATCTACTTTAATACTCTGTGGGTTACTTCCTTTGTTACGTTTATTCACCCATTTCCAAAATACATTCGAACTTGACCCCCCTGTCGTTCTTATCGTCCTAATAAGACTGCTATTTTGTACTCTCCGATTATCGTCTTTAATCTTATTTACTTTATTTCGTGCTTGGTGGTATTCTTCCTTAGCAACTGTGGCCTCAATGCTTTCCGCCCCCTTAAGTTTTCTACTTCTCCTGTATGCAGCACATTTAGCTTTTCTTCCCTTTATGGCCCTTTTCAGTTCTTCGTTCACTCTGTACCCAAGTTCCCGTGTTGGCAACCTGATCTTTCCTACACTTTCCTTTCCTGCCTCCACCAGGCTCGCAACTATGACGTCGGCCATCTTCTGGACACTGCCCCTCTTGGGTACGGATGCAAGCTTTGGTTTCAGTTTTTCATTGAACTTCACCCAGTCAGCATCTTTTTTGAGTTCCCAAATCTCCTTAGAGCTTCCTTTGCTTTTTACTAGAGTTTTGGCCCTAATCGTCACTGTAATCAAGTTGTGATCACTATCCACCTCCATTTTACCCTCATCATCCACTTCTACCCCTATCACCTCCCTCCATAAATTAATATCTGTGAGGATGTAGTCGATTATTGATTTTCTGTCGTTCCTCTCCCAGGTCCATTTCCCCTTACACCTCGCGTCCCTGTTCAGAATCTTCAGACCGAGCTCGTTTGTGAAGTTCAACAGCTTCCTTCCATTCCTGTTGACTTTATTGTCCCCACCCTCTATGCCTTCTTCATCATTACCTATGTGGCCATTAAAGTCACCCATCAGAATTATACCGAGCCCCTTGTTTTGTAGTTCGGTGATATTGGACCTTAGTGTTGAGTATATCGAATCATTCCATTCGGGTTTGCTTCCCTCCACCGCACAATACACAACCCCAAGGGCAATACTTTTGTTTTTCAGACTGATCCTTACCCATCCAATTTCTTTCGATACCTCAGCCGGGGTGCTGATGTTTTCCAGGTCTGTGATCAGCGATGGTTTTAAATCCTCTTTAATGTACATGCCTACCCCTCCCCCTTTTTTCTGGCCTTCCGTTCGGCCTACACCTATCCATACATACCCCCTTACTTGGTCTACCCATTCCTCGTGTCTTACCCACGTTTCGCTTAAGCCCATGACGTCAAACTCCTCTGCCTCAATCAATGTAGTAATTTCACTTACTTTCCGGTGGAGACCCTGGATGTTGCTATAACCCACTTTCAGGGTGTCAAGGTTCATTGGTTTCCCCCAACTGGTCCCATTATTATCTAGTCCCTGTCTGTTTGTATATCCTACTTTGTGTACCTGTGCTTTCCTTGGGAAGCTATTCCTATTGATTTGGATTTTTGGTCCCTTTTCCTTATCCCCATTGTCCCATTTTTTACACCTATGGTTCGTGACACATTTTCTGTGATTATCACCCCCTTCACTGACCCCCCCCCCCCCCCTCCCCACCCTATACCAAAAAAGGCTCCACCACCTGCAACATATTTCGTCCTAAAACCTCTGTACCCCTTGGGCTAAGATGGAGACCATCCCTTCCATATAGGTCATTTCTGCCCCAAAACGATCCCCAATTGTCTACAAAGGGTATCCCAAGTTCCTTACAATACTCCCCCAATTCCTCGTTGGTCCCAATGATCCGCGAATTATGCTCGCCCCCACCACCTAGTACTGGGAGAAGCCCCGAAACCACTACCTGTGCATTCTTGGCATTCAGTTGAGTTATTAAGTCCTTGTAAGTCTCAATAAGCTGAACTGATTTTCTCTCCCTGAAACTCATCTTCAATCATCTGGAGCCCATGAACTCATCTTCAATCATCTGGAGCCCTTAAACTCATCTTCAATCATCTGGAGCCCATAAACTCATCTTCAGCAACCAGGAGCCCCAAAACTCTTCAATCATCTGGAGTCCATCAACTCATCTTTAACTGTCTGGAGCCCATAAACTCACCTTCAATCACGTGGAGCATATAAACTCATCTACAAGCATATGGAGCCCATAAGTCATCTTCAATCACGTGGAGCCTGTAAAGTCATCTTCTACCATCTGGAGCCCCTGAACTCTACTTCAGTAATCTGGAGCCCATAATCTCTTCTTCAGTCATCTAGAGCCCATGAATTTTTCAGTCATCTGGAACTCATAAACTCTTCTTCAGTCATCTGGAGCCCATAAACATGTGTTTAATTATCTGGAGCCCATAAACTCATCTTCAATCATCTGGAGCACGTAAACTCATCTTCAATCATCTGGAGCCCATAATCTCTTCTTCAACCATGAACCCTTCATCAATCATTTGGAGTCTATAAACTCATCTTCAATCATCTGGAACACATAAACTCATCTTCAATCATCTGGAGCCCATAATCTCTTCTTCAACCATGAACCCTTCATCAATCATCTGGACCCCATAACCTCATCTTCTATCATCTGGAGCCCATAATCTCATCTTCAATCATCTGGAACCCATAATCTCTTCTTCAGTCAATTGGAGTCCATAAACTGTTATTCAATCATCTGGAGCCCATAAACTCATCTTGAGCCCTTAAATATGTGTTTAATTATTTGGAGCCCATAATCTCTTCTTCAGTCATCTGGAGCACATGACCTCATCTTCAGTCACATAGAGCCCATAAATATATGTTTAATTATATGGAGCCCATAATTTCTTGTTTAGTTGTCTGGAGCCCATAATCTCATCTCCAATCATCTGGAGCCCATAATCTCATCTCCAATCATCTGGAGCCCATAAACTCTTCTCCCTTCATCTGGAACCCATATTCTTCAATCGTGCGGAGTCTGTGAACTCTTCTTCAATCATATTTTGAAACATCTTAAGTTCAGACTCAAGATTTGATATTTTGAAAAATATCAAGTACAAATTAAACCAAGTTCAAAGTTTCCATCCTCATTCATATGTGTGACTTTTACCAATACAAATTGATAGTTACTTGATTCAGGGTGACTCTTAACAATTTTAAATGATAGGCATACATTTTTATGCATAGGAAATATTAATCATTTCTTTAATGAACAGCATAATGAACAACAAATACTTTTAGGAGTGTACTTTTATGGCTTATAGTGATGTACAAATAGGGCTGTACTTATAGGGCTGTACAATTCTATTTAATAAACAACATACTGAACAAATACATAAAGGATCTGTCAAACTTTATAGGGCTGTAGTTATAGTGCTTTACATATAGGGATGTATTTTTAGGGCTGTAGTTATAGGGCTTATAGTGCTTTACAAATAGTGCTATACTTATAGGGTTGTCAAAATTTATAGAGCTGTAGTAATAGGGCTGTAGTTATAGTGCTTTACAAATAGGGCTATACTCATAAGGTTGTCAAAGTGTATAGGGCTGTAGTAATAGGGCTGTAGTTATAGTGCTTTACAAAAAGGGCTGTACTCATAGGGCTGTCCTTTTAGTGCTGTACTTATAGGTTTATAGTGCTGCATAAATAGGGCTGTACTTATAGGGCTTATAGTGCTGTACAAATAGGGCTGTACTTATAAGTTTATAGTGCTGCATAAATAGGGCTTTACTTATAGGGCTTATAGTGCTGTACAAATAGGGCTGTACTTATAAGTTTATATTGCTGCATAAATAGGGCTTTACTAATAGGGCTTATAGTGTTGTACAAATAGGGCTGTACTTTTAGAGCTGTACTTATAGGTTTGTAGTGCTGCATAAATAGGGCTTTACTTATAGGGCTTATAGTGCTGTACAAATAGGGCTGTACTTATAAGTTTATAGTGCTGCATAAATAGGGTTTTACTTATAGGGCTTATAGTGCTGTACAAATAGGGCTATACTTATAAGTTTACAGTGCTGCATAAATAGGGCTTTACTTATAGGGCTTATAGTGCTGTGCAAATAGGGTTGTACTTATAGGGCTGTACTCATAGGTTTATAGCGCTGCATAAATAGAGCTTTACTTATAGGGCTTATAGTGCTGTACAAATAGGGCTGTACTTATAGGGCTGTACTTATAGGTTTATAGTGCTGCATATATAGGGCTTTACCTATAGGGCTGATAGTGCTGTACAAATAGGGCTGTACTTTTAGGGCTGTACTTATAGGTTTATAGTGCTGCATAAATAGGGTTTTACTTATAGGGTTTATCCCTGCGGGAACCTCAGGAAGTGAAGCAGTGCCTGTTCACTGCAGTAAACAGGCTCTGTTTTACTGGTAAAATAGGACCCAGTCACCAATGCTTGGGAGGTGCAAATCCTCTCTAAAATGGGCAACATGGCTTATTAACGCTCATCCCTGGTCTTGAGTTGATACTCATATTGTGGTCATGATTAGCCATTGTGCAGAAATATGTGACCTTAAACACCAATAAATAAATAAATAATATTATAGGGTTTATAGTGCTGTACAAATAGGGCTGTACTTTTAGGGCTGTACTTATAGGTTTATAATGCTGCATAAATAGGGCTTTACTTATAGGGCTTATAGTGCTGTACAAATAGGGCTGTACTTTTAGTGCTGTACTTATAGGTTTATAGTGCTGTATAAATAGGGCTGTACTTATAGGGCTTATAGTGCTGCATAAATTGGGCTATACTTATAGGGCTGTATGATTCAATTTAATAAACAGCATAATGAACAAATACTTAGAGGATCAGTCAAACATTATAGGTTGGGCTGTAGTTATAGGGCTGGATGATTCAATTTAATAAACATCATAATGAACAAGAAATATTAAGACAATCAGTCAAAATTGATAGGGCTGTAGTTATAGGGATGTAATTATAGGGCTATTATTATAGGGCTGTAGGTAGAGGGCTGCAGTTATAGGGCTGTAGTTATAGGGCTGTAGTTATAGAGTTGTAGTTATACGACTTAGATCTAGGACTGTAGATGAAGACTTGTTTCAGGGCTGTAGTTGTATGGTTGTTGTTACAGGGATGTAGTAGAAGGAGTGTAGGTTTAGGGCTGTAGTTATAGGGTTGTAGTTATAAGGCTATAGTTTTAGGGCTGTAGTTATAGGGCTATAGTTAGAGGGCTGTAGTTAGAGGGCTGTAGTTATAGGGATGTAGGATTCAGTTTTCACTGATCCTCTTTTGGTAACCATCTAACAATTACAAAATTGATTATTATAATTTCCATGGGTAGTAATATGTTTGATGATCCATCTCAAAGGGTTAATTGATTATTATAATTGCTATGGGTAGTAATATGTTTGATGATCCCTGTTTGTGGGTTAATTGATCATCCTAATTGCTACAGATGTTTGATAATTTCTCAATGTGTTAATTGATTATCCTAATTGCCACAGATGTTTGATGACCCCTCTCAATGGGTTAATTGATTATCCAAATTGCTATAGATGTTCAGTGATCCCTCTCAATCAGTTAATTAATTGTCCTAATTACTCTAGATGTTTAATCCCTTCATTGGGTTAATTGATTATCCTAATTGTCCTAGATGTTTAATGATCCCTCTCAGTGGGTTAATTGATTATCCTAATTGCTATAGATGTTTAATAATCCCCCTCAATGGGTTAATTGAGTATCCCAGTTGCTACAGATGTTCAATGATCCCTCTCAATGAGTTAATTGATTATTCTAGTTGCTGTAGATGTTTAATGATCCCTTCAGTGGGTTAATCGGTTATCCTAATTGCTATAGATGTTTGATGATCTATCTCAGTGGGTCAATTGATTATCCTAATTGCTAAGGATGTTTAATGATCCTCTCAATGGGTTAATTCATTATCCTAAATGCTATAGATGTTTGATGATCCATCTTAATGGGTTAATTGATTATTCTAATTGCTATAGATGTTTGATAATCTATCTTAATGATTAATTGATTATCCTAATTGCTAAGGATGTTTAATGATCCTCTTAATGGGTTAATTGATTATCCTAAATGCTATAGATGTTTGATGATCCATCTTAATGGGTTAATTGATTATTCTAATTGCTATAGATGTTTGACGATCCATATCAATAGGTTAATTGATTATCCAGTTGCTATAGATGTTTGATGATGCCTCTTAATGGGTTAATTGATTATCCTAATTGCTAAAGATGTTTAATGATCCTCTCAATGGGTTAATTGATTATCCTAAATGCTATAGATGCCTGATGATTCATCTTAATGGGTTAATTGATTATTCTAATTGCTATAAATGTTTGACAATCCATCTCAGTGGGTTAACTGATTATCCTAATTGCTATAGATGTTTGATGATTCCTCTTAATGGGTTAATTGATTATCCTAATTGCTATAGATGTTTGATTATACCTATCTGTAGGTTAATTGATTAGCTTAATTGCTATAGATGTTTAATGATCCTTCTTAGGAATTCTGGATTAATTGATTATCCTAATTGCTGTAGATGTTTAATAATCCCTCTCAGGATCTCTGGGTTAATTGATTATCCTAGTTGCTGTAGATGTTTAATGATCCCCCTCAGGAACTCTGGATTAATTGATTATCCCAATTAATATAGATGTTTAATGATCCCTCTAAGGAATGCTGGGTTAATTGATTACCCTACTTGATGTATATTTTAAATAATTTCTTTCTGGAACTCGGAGTTAATTGATTATCCCAACAGCTGTGATTTAAATTCATATTTAGTGACCCATCTTTTCAAAATATGGGGTACTGGTCTTTTGTTTTACAGCAAACCTGATAATACAAAAAAATGTTAAGGAGAATCTGTTTTTAGATCTAATATGGGTCCAGTATGGTTGTGGAAATTGTAACTGATATAGAGAGAAGGTAAACATTCTATATTTGTCAAAATACCACACTTCAGTTGAGAGTGATATATTCTATAATTGTAAGAATACTGTACTCAAGTAGGGAGTGATATATTCTATAGTTCTCAAACTACCATACTGAAGTAGGTCATAATGTATTGTATAGTTGTCAGAATACTGTATGTAGGTAGGGAGTGATATATTCTATAGTTCTCAAACTACCATACTGAAGTAGGTCATGATGTATTGTATAGTTGTCAGAATACTGTAATCAAGTAGGGAGTGATGTAGTTTATAGTTGTGAGAATGAACAACAACATCTACATGTTTAGCAGTGAGATATTATTCTGTGTTATTTTTTCCAGAGTTTTTGGACCCACAGTTACAAACTCATTTACAATGGATAAGCTATTGCCCTTTGTAAAATATGAATTTAGTCTTGTCGCCTCAAACAGCATTGGTTCAACAAGGTCCAAATGGATATCACAAGTAACAAAACAAGCAGGTAATTATCTACTTATTATCTATCACCTTATACTCATAACAAAACAAGCAGGTAACTATCTACCTGTTATAAATCACCTTATACTCATAACAAAACAAGCAGGTAACTATCTACCTATTATCTATCACCTTATACTCATAACAAAACAAACAGGTAACTATCTACCTGTTATAAATCACCTTATACTCATAACAAAACAAGCAGGTAACTATCTATCTATTATAAATCACCTTATGCTCATAACAAAACAAGCAGGTAACTATCTACCTATTATAAATCACCTTATACTCATAACAAAACAAGCGGGTGACTATCTACCTGTTATTTATCACTTTATACTCATAACAAAACAAACAGGTAACTATCTACCTATTATAAATCACCTTATACCCATAACAAAACAAGCAGGTAATCATCTACCTGTTATCTATCACCTTATACTCATAACAAAACAAGCAGATAACTTTCTATCTATTATAAATCACCTTATACTCATAACAAAACAAGCAGGTAACCATCAGCCAATTATAAATCACCTTATACTCATAACAAAACAAGCAGGTAACTATCTACCTATTATAAATCACCTTATACTCATAACAAAACAAGCAGGTGATTATCTACCTGTTATCTATCACCTTATACTCATAACAAAACAAACAGGTAATTATCTACCTGTTATCTATCACCTTATACTCATAACAAAACAAACAGGTAATTATCTACCTGTTATCTATCACCTTATACTCATAACAAAACAAACAGGTAATTATCTACCTGCTACCTATCACCTTATACTCATAACAAAACAAGCAGGTAATTATCTACCTGTTATCTATCACCTTATACTCATAACAAAACAAGCAGGTGATTATCTACCTATTATAAATCAACTTATACTCATAACAAAACAAGCAGGTAATTATTAACCTGTTATCTATCACCTTATACTCATAACAAAACAAGCAGGTAACTATCTACCTATTATAAATCACCTTATACTCATAACAAAACAAGCAGGTAATTATCTACCTGTTATCTATCACCTTATACTCATAACAAAACAAGCAGGTAACTATCTATCTATTATAAATCACCTTATGCTCATAACAAAACAAGCAGGTAACTATCTACCTATTATAAATCAACTTACACTCATAACAAAACAAGCAGGTAATTATCTACCTATTATAAATCACCTTATACTCATAACAAAACAAGCAGGTGATTATCTACCTATTATAAATCACCTTATACTCATAACAAAACAAGCAGGTAATTATTAACCTGTTATCTATCACCTTATACTCATAACAAAACAAGCAGGTAACTATCTACCTATTATAAATCACCTTATACTCATAACAAAACAAGCAGGTAATTATCTACCTGTTATCTATCACCTTATACTCATAACAAAACAAGCAGGTAACTATCTATCTATTATAAATCACCTTATGCTCATAACAAAACAAGCAGGTAACTATCTACCTATTATAAATCAACTTACACTCATAACAAAACAAGCAGGTAATTATCTACCTATTATAAATCACCTTATACTCATAACAAAACAAGCAGGTGATTATCTACCTATTATAAATCACCTTATACTCATAACAAAACAAGCAGGTAATTATTAACCTGTTATCTATCACCTTATACTCATAACAAAACAAGCAGGTAACTATCTACCTATTATAAATCACCTTATACTCATAACAAAACAAACAGGTAATTATCTACCTGTTATCTATCACCTTATACTCATAACAAAACAAGCAGGTAATTATCTACCTGTTATCTATCACCTTATACTCATAATAAAACAAGCAGGTGATTATCTACCTATTATAAATCAACTTATACTCATAACAAAACAAGCAGGTAATTATTAACCTGTTATCTATCACCTTATACTCATAACAAAACAAGCAGGTAACTATCTACCTATTATAAATCACCTTATACTCATAACAAAACAAGCAGGTAATTATCTACCTGTTATCTATCACCTTATACTCATAACAAAACAAGCAGGTAACTATCTACCTATTATAAATCACCTTATACTCATAACAAAACAAGCAGGTAATTATCTACCTATTATAAATCAACTTATACTCATAACAAAACAAGCAGGTAATTATCTACCCGTTATCTATCACCTTATACTCATAACAAAACAAGCAGGTAATTATTAACCTGTTATCTATCACCTTATACCCATAACAAAACAAGCAGGTAATTATCTACCTGTTATCTATCACCTTATACTCATAACAAAACAAGCAGGTAATTATCTACCTGTTATCTATCACCTTATACTCATAACAAAACAAACAGGTAACTATCTACCTGTTATCTATCACCTTATACTCATAACAAAACAAGCTGGTAACTATCTACCTGTTATCTATCACCTTATACTCATAACAAAACAAGCAGGTAATTATCTACCTGTTATCTATCACCTCATACTCATAACAAAACAAACAGGTAACTATCTACCTGTTATCTATCACCTTATACTCATAACAAAACAAGCAGGTAACTATCTACCTGTTATCTATCACCTTATACTCATAACAAAACAAGCAGGTAACTATCTACCTATTATAAATCACATTATACTCATAACAAAACAAGCAGGTGATTATCTACCTGTTATCTATCACCTTATACTCATAACAAAACAAACAGGTAACTATCTACCTGTTATAAATCACCTTATACTCATAACAAAACAAGCAGGTAACTATCTACCTATTATAAATCACTTTATACTCGTAACAAAACAAGCAGGTAATTATCTACCTGTTATCTATCACCTTATACTCATAACAAAACAAGCAGGTAACTATCTACCTATTATAAATCACCTTATACTCATAACAAAACAAGCAGGTAATTATCTACATGTTATCTATCACCTTATACTCATAACAAAACAAGCAGGTAATTATCTACCCGTTATCTATCACCCTATACTCATAACAAAACAAGCAGGTAATTATCTACCTGTTATCTATCACCTTATACTCATAACAAAACAAGCAGGTAATTATCTACCTGTTATCTATCACCTTATACTCATAACAAAACAAGCAGGTAATTATCTACCTGTTATCTATCACCCTATACTCATAACAAAACAAACAGGTAATTATCTACCTATTATCTATCACCTTATACTCATAACAAAACAAGCAGGTAACTATCTACCTGTTATCTATCACCTTATACTCATAACAAAACAAGCAGGTAACTATCTACCTATTATAAATCACCTTATACTCATAACAAAACAAGCAGGTGATTATCTACCTGTTATCTATCACCTTATACTCATAACAAAACAAGCAGGTAATTATCTACCTATTATCTATCACCTTATACTCATAACAAAACAAACAGGTAATTATCTACCTGTTATCTATCACCTTATACTCATAACAAAACAAGCAGGTAATTATCTACCTATTATCTATCACCTTATACTCATAACAAAACAAACAGGTAATTATCTACCTGTTATCTATCACCTTATACTCATAACAAAATAAGCAGGTAATTATCTACCTGTTATAAATCACCTTATACTCATAACAAAATAAGCAGGTAATTATCTACCTGTTATCTATCATCTCATACTCATAACAAAACAAGCAGGTAATTATCTACCTATTATAAATCACCTTATACTCATAACAAAACAAGCAGGTAATTGTGATCATGTTGTTTGATATACACAAATAATTCAGCAATATGAATTTTGTGGTGCAAAGAACAATCAACATGTATGCTTTTAATTGTAACAGATTGTGGCAGGCATACAAGGTTGCTGGAAGTCTGTTTTTTGTGTTCATACCAAAACAGATAAAAATTTTATATCATGGGAACAACTCATGACCAAATGTGCTAGAGGTACATAGACAAAGATAAGGCAAAGAATTCAAGAGGCTTCAAGATAGAGAGAGAGGGCTATATGGAGGGAAAATACCAACACTGTAGGATTTCTTCAAGGAAGAATGCCGTGCCATTTGTTTACATTTCGGTCAATGTCAGCAAAGGCAAAAATGTACTGATATATAATGCTTTCAGATCTCCTTCACACTACAGACTGTCATCATAAGAAACTATATAGTTAGCATATTACTTATAGGGTATTAAGTGTCTGATCTCCTTCACACTACAGACTATCATCATAAGAAACTATACAGTTAGCATATTACTTATAAGGTATTAAGTGTCTGATTGCCTTCACACTACAGACTGTCATCATAAGAAACTATACAGTTAGCATATTACTTATAGGGTATTAAGTGTCTGATTGCCTTCACACTACAGACTGTCAAGAAACTATATAGTTAGTATATTACTTATATTAAGTGTCTGATCTCCTTCACACTACAGACTGTCATCATAAGAAACTATATAGTTAGCATATTACTTATAGGGTATTAAGTGTCTGATCTTCATACTACAGACTGTCATCATAAGAAACTATATAGTTAGCATATAGAATAAATAGGTACTAGGGACAGGAAACAGATTTAAACCACGAGTAGGATGAGGGTTTTAACCACGAGGCTTGCCGAGTGGTTGAAACCCTCATTCTACGAGTGGTTTAAATCTGTTTCCTGTCCCTAGTACCTATTTGTTTTATTTCTACCATGCTCTTTATCATTTCTCCACTTCGTCACTTAAAACCAACAAACATTTCGAAAACGCCCCTTCTGTTGACAGTTCAATGAAAAACTTTAACGTGCGTATGAATACATATCGACTTGTGAGAGTGATACACCAGTGCCTTACCCGAGGTGAATTCATATAACCGAATATTTCCACCAGCATGGGAATTCAGATCATTCCATAAGAAAATCAGAAATAAATATTGATTCAGAAATAAACAACAGCGTTTTTGTTCATCTCATTGGGAACTATTTTTTGTCAAAACAACATTCTGGTCCGCCTCCCGACTTTCGTTCGAAATTCAAAAAGCAAGGTCATCAGGAAGTTACTTAGTTTTTTGTTTTGTAGTTAATGTTAAAGTTTGTTATTTGTATGTGATTTCCATGGAAGAGTGTATTCAACAAGTTATTTGGATTTGTTGGCATTCTGAAATCGCCACACATGTTAACATTTAGTGTGTTGGAACTTTCCTGGGATTGGGAAACGACATTGTTTTTAGGAACTTCCGTAATTTCGTGTGTTGTTGGAATCAATTCAGGAGTAACATTGGAATCCGGACTACGACTTATTGTGGAGGTGAGTGCACTGACATTTGATTTTGATGTAGTACTCAACAGCCTGGAGCATCTTTCCTGTTCTGATTCACCTGTTACAGAATAGTTATTTATACTCGACAAATGTTTATGTCCACTAATAGTAGCAATGTCAATTGGCTCCACTTTATTTTCTCTCAACTTCTGTATAAGATGCTTCCTGGCACTGGTATTTGTCAATCTTGAGCTCAAATTTGCACTTTTGGCCATTTTAGACATAATTGTTGATAACTTTGTTTCACCAACTTTCTGCCGTTTAAACCACCAGTCCCATGCATTATTTACAGGCGTTGTCCTTGTCGCTATATAGAAGGGATCGTCCTCTTCACTAAATCCGATTGGTCGCTTTTTGGCATATAGTTTGTAAATGTACACAGGATTTGTCTCATCGTCATTTCCAGTACTATACATTCGTGGAGAAATTTCCCGAAAATTCCGAACGTCTTCCCCTGTCCGTGTCTTTGTCTGGCGTTCATTAAGAAGCAGATACTCCTTGCCCTCACTTTCATGTAGGGTAACATCACCCCATCTCAAATTATAGTGTTCTTTTATTCCACGAAGTCCGAACTGGATTGTATTATTGAACCATAATGTGTTCAAAATTGAATTCGGTGTTGAGCCACCGAGCAAACCATTACTGTAAAGTTTATCGATTTCATGATCTCTAATTGGTTGGGCGTGGTTTGGTTTATTTCCTTTCCCGAGACGTTTTAGCTGTTTTTGTTTTGCAGTCAAAGCTCTTCGGGCTGTATCAAATCCGTCATCTGCCCTATTCATGATTGATGTGCCATATTTATGCCTTTTCAGGAATCGGTCAATACTAGAAATCTGCCCTCTTAAGGTGCTTGGCTCATAATCGCTGCCATCATTTCTTCGCACGCTTATTATATAATTTGCAACCAAAATGTCCAATTCGGCAACCGGAATTTTATTAATTTCCCTGGTTTCATGTTTGTTTCGAAGAAAGGTCCTAAATGTGTTTATATCAGATAGGGATTTCTTTAAGGTCCCTTTGCTCTCCTGGGCTGTTATAAACTCATCAGTTTCATCAAAATTCAAAGTTACAAATTTATTTGAATGCTCTTGTGCATTCTCAATTGGCAATTGGGGCTCACATGATGCAGTATCTGATTGATTTTCAATGTCATTAATAGCATGTTGCTGATACGATTCTTTTGGAGTGGTTAATTCATTGGAATCAGCAACTTTCGAAGAAATTTTTCCAAGAGGTATGGCAATAATTTGGCCTTTCATGTCAATCACCTCCCTTGTCTGTTTCTGAGTAGGCCTATTCATAATTGAATTTGAAGTTGAAGTTGAACTTGAAATATAATTTTCGTCAATTTCGTCGTTAAATTCTTCTGCAAAACAACTCATAAATTGCTGGTCATTGAAAATATCCTCCAGATCACTGGCGATATTAAAATCACCGTACATATCGTCCATATTTAGTAAATTTCGTCTTTCTTAAAACTAATTTTAGATCGTAGCACAAGCAGACGCAGAAACACATGCATTTTGTTTATCTTTGCGTCTGTGGGCAGTACTTCCGTCAGCACGTGATGTTTGATTGACAGCTATGCTCATCGTCAATGCTTATTGAACTGAACTTGTATTTTCAGTCAAATTAATATTATCTGCCCTCAAATTATACTCTAAATGTGTAATTGTAATCAACTTTATACTTAAATAGCCATTTAATATCGTACCAGTGCCGTAAACGACACCTGATCCGACGCTGATTGTCGAAAACATCGTGAAGTGTGAATGTATTGAAGTCGGGAAATTCGATCATGTCAAAGGTCAAGTTCACTTTAGTTCCTACTATAGGTTAAAATTTTTGTTTGGGAAATCCCATTGAAAACGTTTTAAGCACAGTAGACGCTTTTAACCCTAGTGGGATTAAAAGCTGAAATTTAACATGCAGGCTTTTAACAGGTAGTGACGTAGTTGAGCATGGTAGAAATATTACTTATAGGGTATTAAGTGTCTGATCTCCTTCATACTACAGACTGTCATCATAAGAAACTATATAGTTAGCATATTACTTATAGGGTATTAAGTGTCTGATCTCCTTCATACTACAGACTGTCATCATAAGAAACTGTACAGTTAGCATATTACTTATAGGGTATTAAGTGTCTGATCTCCTTCATACTACAGACTGTCATCATAAGAAACTGTACAGTTAGCATATTACTTATAAGATCTTAAGTGTCTGATTGCCTTCACACTACAGACTATCATCATGAGAAACTATACAATTAGCATGTTACTTATAAGATCTTAAGTGTCTGATTGCCTTCACACTACAGACTATCATCATGAGAAACTATACAATTAGCATGTTACTTATAAGATCTTAAGTGTCTGATTGCCTTCACACTACAGACTATCATCATGAGAAACTGTACAGTTAGCATGTTACTTATAAGATATTAAGTGTCTGATTGCCTTCACACTACAGACTATCATCATGAGAAACTATACAATTAGCATGTTACTTATAAGATCTTAAGTGTCTGATTGCCTTCACACTACAGACTATCATCATGAGAAACTGTACAGTTAGCATGTTACTTATAAGATATTAAGTGTCTGATTGCCTTCACACTACAGACTATCATCATGAGAAACTATACAATTAGCATGTTACTTATAAGATATTAAGTGTCTGATTGCCTTCACACTACAGACTATCATCATGAGAAACTGTACAGTTAGCATGTTACTTATAGGGTATTAAGTGTCTGATTGCCTTCACACTACAGACTATCATCATGAGAAACTATACAATTAGCATGTTACTTATAAGATATTAAGTGTCTGATTGCCTTCACACTACAGACTATCATCATGAGAAACTGTACAGTTAGCATGTTACATACAAGGTATTAAGACTAGCAGAATTCAAAAATCAGTTTCCAGTCAAGATGGAGGTAGCATGTGACAAAAGACACATTATGCAATGTAGACTTTATTGGTATTTTCCTACATTCAGACCTGTTGAAGCATATTGAGGTGTTTTGATTCCCAAGCTTTGTTCTTGGATATCAGCAAACTTGACCCAAGAGTTGTCCTTGTGAAATAATTTATTCTCAGTTCCATTATGAATGTGGTAGCAGAAGTTCAGTTATGATTCATGGCTGCCATCAACTATGTGAGTCGAAGGTACATATTTTGTTGTATTCTGTACAACACAGCCTTCAATTGTGTTCTATTCTATACAACACAGCCTTCATTTGAGTGTATAATTTGTATACATTTATTTGAGTTTTGTGGAATATCAGACTTTAGAGAATTTCATAGTAAATTTATTTGCTGTTACTTAAGGCTAATCATCCATAAATATGTTAACATTCATCTATTTTTTCCATTCAAGTTCCAACAGGATTTGATCCTCCACTGATTGTAAGAACAAGGGCCAGATTGATAGAGATAGCCTGGAATTCACCAATAAATCCTAATGGAATAATTACTAACTATATTGTAACAGAGAATGGCATTGTGACAGATTCTGTAAGTGACATTACGACCATATCAATAAATCAAAAAATAGCTGATGACACTTGCATAAAACTTTTTCTAATTTTCTTCTATTGCCTTAAAAACATAGATTAGATATTTTCCTAATTGGAACATTCTCAACAAGCACATTGCAATGAAGTGTTATAAGACATGGTTATGAAGGAAAAAATTGAATATTGATTTTTGCGAATAGTGCTGATGATTTATGGCTGTTCTGTTTAAATGGTTATTATCAGGTTCACCTGATTTATCATGCTTTTGTTCAAAAGTTCTCCCAATTTATCGCCATTCTATTTAATGAGGTATTATCCAGTTCTAATTTATATCCATTCTATTTAAGGAGATATTATCGAGTTCTCGTGATTTATGGCCATTCTGTTTAAAGAGGTATTAACTAGTTCTAATTTTTGGCCATTCTATTTAAAGAGGTATTATCCAGTTCTAATTTATGTCCATTCTATTTAAGGAGATATTATCAAGTTCTCCTGATTTATGGCCGTTCTATTTAGAGATATTATCCAGTTCTAATTTATGTACAAATCTATTTAGAGATATTATCCAGTTCTCCTGATTGATGGCCATTCTATTTAGAGATATTATCCAATTCTCCTGATCTATAGCCATTCTATTTAAAGAGGTATTATCCAATTCTAATTTATGTCCATTTTATGTAGAGATTTCATCAAGTTCTCCTGATTTATGACCATTCTATTTAAAGAGGTATTATCCAGTTCTAATTTATGCCCATTCTATTTAGAGAAATTATCCAGTTCTCCTGATTGTTGTCCATTCTATTTAGAAATATTATCCAATTCTCCTGATCTATAGCCATTCTATTTAAAGAGGTATTATCCAATTCTAATTTATGTCCATTCTATGTAGAGATTTTATCAAGTTCTCCTGATTTGTGGCCATTCTATTTAAAGAGGTATTATCCAGTTCTAATTTATGTCCATTCTATTTAAGGAGATATTATCAAGTTCTCCTGATTTATGGCCATTCTATTTAGAGATATTATCCAGTTCTAATTTATGGCCATTCTATTTAAGGAGTTATTATCGAGTTCTCCTGATTTATGTCCATTCTATTTAGAGATATTATCTAGTTCTAATTTATGTCCATTCTATTTAGAGATATTATCCAATTCTAATTTATGTCCATTCTATTTAGAGATATTATCGAATTCTAATTTATGTCCATTCTATTTAGAGATATTATCCAATTCTAATTTATGTCCATTCTATTTAGAGATATTATCCAATTCTAATTTATGTCCATTCTATTTAGAGATATTATCCAGTTCTAATTTTTGTCCATTCTATTTAAGGAGATATTATCGAGTTCTCCTGATTTATGGCCATTCTATTTAGGGATATTATCCAGTTCTAATTTATGTCCATTCTATTTAGAGATATTATCCAGTTCTAATTTATGTCCATTCTATTTAAAGATTTTATCTAGTTCTGATTTATGGCTATTCTCTTTAAAGAGGTTTTATCCAGTTCTCCTAATTTATGGCCATCCTATTTGAAGAGATATTATCCAGTTCTAATTTATGTCCATTCTAATTAAAGAGGTATTATCCAGTCCTCTCAATATATGTGCATTCTGTTTAAAGAGGTCTTATCCAGTCCTCCTAACTTATGGCCATTTTATTTAAAGAGGTATTATCCAGTTCTAATTTATGGTCATTCTATTTAAGGAGATATTATCCAGTTCTCCTCACTGATGACTGTTCTATTTAAAGAGATATTATCCAGTTCTCCCCATTTATTGCTATTCTATTTAAAGTGAAATTATCCTGTTCTCCTGATTTATTTCCATTTAAAGAGGTATTATCCAGTTCTTTTATATATGGTCATTCTACTGAAAGTGGTTTTATCAAGTTCTAATTTATTGCCATTCTATTTAGAGAGGTATTATAGGGCCTATAGAGATGGGTGGCTGTGACCTTTATAGTGCTATAGATATTCACTGTGGGTCCTGTAGGCCAATAGAGATTGGTGGCTGTGTGCCCTTTAGGGCTATACAGATATGTGTCTGTGAGCCCTACAGAGACAGGTGTCTGTGAGCCATGTATGGCTACAGACATGGTTGGCTATGATTCCTATAAAGACAAGTGTCTGTGAGCCCTGTATGGCTACAGACATGGTTGGCTGTGAGTCCTATAGAGACAGGTATCTGTGAGCCCTATATGGTTATAGACATGGTTGGCTGTGAGTCCTATAGAGACAGGTATCTGTGAGCCCTATATGGCTACAGACATGGTTGGCTGTGAGTCCTATAGAGACAGGTATCTGTGAGCCCTATATGGTTATAGACATGGCTAGTTGTGAATCTTATAATTATGAATGTTGTATTAAATTTCTTCACATTTCGGTTATTATTTATTGCCTGCTCAAGGTCAGCCAACTTTTTCTTCATGCAAACATTTCTGCACAATAGTTTGAAAGTATTAAAATTATTATTCTAATTTGCAGGTGATGGCAAATGAAACGAGATATACAGCAAATGAATTGTCTCCATATACGCAATATGTATACTCCTTACAAGCATGTACAGTTGCTGGTTGTGTTAGTAGTGCCAATTCATCCATAGTCAATACACTTCAAGCAGGTATGTAAAAACTTCTTGTTTGTTAGGACCCATAGATTAGATCTCTTTTTCAGGCCATATTTTGTAAAATTGCAAGTGGACGAGCATTTTTTTATTTTATTTTTTTATTTTTGTGATTATTTCTTTGCCATCAAAAGTTCATGTTCTTGGTTAATGTTTTGGACCTCTTAATCTACAGAATAGAATGGGTGGTGGTGTATTTCATCCCTTGGGTGCAAGGTGGCTTTGCAATGCTTACCCGTCTTGAACTCAAGGGATAAATTTATCAATTTTATTAACTTGGCTATAATATCAGACATAAATTATTTAATTTTTATCTTTTTAAGTTCACATTGGTTTTAAAAAGAGAGTATGCGACAGGCAAAAGCACCGTGTGGGAGGACCAGAGAAACACATTTTGAACTTCTTTATGCCTAATATCTTTGTTATAAATATGAATAAAGATTAGTATATAAACCTTATTCTTCACCTTGCCCCTCCATTAACAACATGTTTAACTCTTATCTGACACCAACACAACATGTCTAACCCTTACCACAGCAACACTACATGTCTAACCCTTACTACACCAGCATCACATGTCTAACCCTTACTACAACAACACAACATGTCTAACCCATACCACACCAACACAACATGTCTAACCCTTACCACACCAGCATTACATGTCTAGCCCTTACTACACCAACACAACATGTCTAACCCTTACCACACCAACACAACATGTCTAACCCTTACCACACCAACACAGCATATCTAATCCTTACCTGACACCAACACAACATATCTAACCCTTACCACACCAACACAACATGTCTAACCCTTACTACACCAACACAACATGTCTAACCCTTATCTGACACCAACACAACACATCTAACCCTTACCACACCAGCACTACATGTCTAACCCTTACTACACCAACACAACATGTCTAACCCTTATCTGACACCAACACAACATATCTAACCCTTACCACACCAGCACTACATGTCTAACCCTTACCACACCAGCATTACATGTCTAGCCCTTACTACACCAACACAACATGTCTAACCCATTGCACACCAACACAACATGTCTAACCCTTACCACACCAGCACTACATGTCTAACCCTTACCACACCAGCATTACATGTCTAACCCTTACTACACCAACACAACATGTCTAACCCATACCACACCAACACAACATGTCTAACCCTTACCACACCAGCATTACATGTCTAGCCCTTACTACACCAACACAACATGTCTAACCCTTACCACACCAACACAACATGTCTAACCCTTACCACACCAACACAGCATATCTAATCCTTACCTGACACCAACACAACATATCTAACCCTTACCACACCAACACAACATGTCTAACCCTTACTACACCAACACAACATGTCTAACCCTTATCTGACACCAACACAACACATCTAACCCTTACCACACCAGCACTACATGTCTAACCCTTACTACACCAACACAACATGTCTAACCCTTATCTGACACCAACACAACATATCTAACCCTTACCACACCGGCACTACATGTCTAACCCTTACCACACCAGCATTACATGTCTAGCCCTTACTACACCAACACAACATGTCTAACCCTTACCACACCAACACAACATGTCTAACCCTTACCACACCAACACAGCATATCTAATCCTTACCTGACACCAACACAACATATCTAACCCTTACCACACCAGCACTACATGTCTAACCCTTACTACACCAACACAACATGTCTAACCCTTTCCTGACACCAACTCAACATATCTAACCCTTACCACACCAGCACTACATGTCTAACCCTTACTACACCAACACAACATGTCTAACCCTTCCCTGACACCAACTCAACATATCTAACCCTTACCACACCAACACTACATGTCTAACCCTTAACACACCAACACAACATGTCTAACCCTTTGCATGCCAACACAACGCATCTAACCCTTACCACACAACACAGCATATCTAACCCAGACAACACCAACACATGTCTAACCCTTACTACACCAACACAACTTGTCTAACCCTTATCTGACACCAACACAACATATCTAACCCTTACCACACCAGCACTACATGTCTAACCCTTACTACACCAACACAACATGTCTAATCCTTCCCTAACACCAACTCAACATATCTAACCCTTACCACACCAGCACTACATGTCTAACCCTTACTACACCAACACAACATGTCTAACCCTTCCCTGACACCAACTCAACATATCTAACCCTTACCACACCAACACTACATGTCTAACCCTTAACACACCTACACAACATATCTAACCCTCAGCATGCCAACACAACACATCTAACCCTTACCACACAACACAGCATATCTAACCCAGACCACACCAACACATGTCTAACCCTTACTACACCAACACAACTTGTCTAACCCTTACCACACCAACACAGCATGTCTAACCAACACAACATGTCTAACCCATACCATACCAACACAGCATGTCTAACCATTACCATACAACACAACATATCTAACCCATACCACACCATCACATGTCTAACCCTTACCAAACCAACACATGTCTAGCCCTTACCACACCTACACATGTCTAACCCTTACCATGCCAACACCACATATGTAACCCTTACTACACCAACACAGCATGTCTAACCCTTACCACACCAACACAATATGTCTAACCCTTAACCACACCAACACAACATATCTAACCCTTAAAGTTCTGCCTTAATGGAAAAATGCAACAATTTTGAACCAACATAAGGAAAAGCCTTGGAAAGGATATTAGGAATCTGCCTGGTGTCCTTCTGTAGTTAAATAAAACACATTTATTGTTAATTTCGCACTTGGAAAGGATATTAGGAATCTGCCTGGTGTCCTTCTGTAGTTAAATAAAACACATTTATTGTTAATTTTGCACTTGTAAAGGATATTAGGAATCTTCCTGGTGTCCTTCTGTAGTTAAATAAACCACATTTATCGTTAATTTCACACTTGGAAAGGATATTAGGAATCTTCCTGGTGTCCTTCTGTAGTTAAATAAATCACATTTATCGTTAATTTCACACTTGGAAAGGATATTAGGAATCTGCCTGGTGTCCTTCTGTAGTTAAATAAAACACATTTATTGTTAATTTCGCACTTGGAAAGGATATTAGGAATCCTCATCCACCCAAGCTCACCCCTGATTGCTTCTAGCGCTGCGGCATTACTCGACCCCGTTACCCATCGGCCTGCATCGTTCTGCAGGATTTCCAAGCTCTTTACGGCTGTCTGGTTTAGGGGTACCACTTCTGTATCGTATGTTATACTAGGCAGCCCCACCATTTCCCAAATGGTTTTCCCCACAAAAACCTTATTGAAACTGTTTCTCCCTATAAGTTTCATTTGGTTAAGGATTCGCTTCCCCTTCAGAATCAATTTATTTGTGTGGTTCCGGAAGATGCCTCTTCCTGTAATGTTTATATTTACCCCCAAATACACGTAACCACCTGTCTCTCCCACACTGAGAAGTTTGCTGCTCCCTTCCGGAATGCAGAACTCACCCACTCTCCACCTTCGAGTGGGGTCCACTTTGCGGCCCACAGGTATAACTTTGATTTTGCTTTCATTAAGTTCAAGTCTCCATTTGCTCCCATATTTCCCCACAATTCCCAGCATTTTCGTTAGCCCCTCTTCGCTTTCTGACACTAGAACCATATCGTCTGCAAAAAATAGCCCTGGGATCTTCAAGTCCCCAACTGCTACCCCCTCCTCACTACGCAGAAGTTCATCTCCTAAACCTTTGATGTACAATGCAAACATGATCGGCGAAAGGATACACCCCTGTTTTAGGCCTATCTCCATAGGTACACGTTTCCCAGGCTAAGTTCACTGTGTACATCTTTATATAATGCTTTCATAATTCCAACAAACTCGCCTCCTAAGCCCATAGCCTCCAGCTTGCGCCACATACCTTCCCTCCATACTCTATCGTATGCCTTTTTTATTGTTAATTTCGCACTTGGAAAGGATATTAGGAATCTACATGGTGTCCTTCTGTAGTTAAATAAAACACATTTATTGTTAATTTCGCACTTGGAAAGGATATTAGGAATCTGCCTGGTGTCCTTCTGTAGTTAAATAAAACACATTTATAATTAATTTCGCACTTGTAAAGGATATTAGGAATCTGCCTGGTGTCCTTCTGTAGCTAAATAAAACATTATTATTGTTAATTTCACACTTGTAATGCAGAATCATTACTTATTTTTCCGCCATTATTTTTTTTTACAATATTACAATATCTCAATTTGGTCTTCAATATCTTAGTTAAAATGTAACCATTCCTAAGGGATAAATTCCAAGGTGACAGTATAGTGTGTTAGAAACCACAGAGAACCAATGGAGGATGTTCATTTTATCATTTTTCAAACTTATGAGGTGGAATTATATCATCTGTAACTGGGCTGCAGAAGTCTGACTAGTCAACCCTAAGGTCTTCCACTTCCACACCCTCTTATCACCGGCTACCCAACCCAAGTCCATATGTTTGTAAACTATGACTGAATGGGTATAGAATACAAGACATACGTAGGGATGTTACTCAGATTTTATTTATCATGTCAAAGGAATGAGGGAGCATGAGAAAATGATCTATTTGATTTGAAGGCATTAGGCTATTACCAAATTGGGTATTTCGCAAGTTGAAGGAAATGATCAAAGAGACTGACAGATGGATGAACAGGCAGATGGACCTACTGCCAGACAAATTAGGCCAAACAAAATTAAATAATTGATTCTCAGGCATTTTTGTTTTAAAACGAATAAGGGAAGGCGGTTTTTATTTTGATTTTTTATTTCGGATGGAATGCTCATCGATGCCTAAAATCCAATCGTGGGAGCCTAAAATAGGGCTTCCATTTTGATTTCGCTGATAGTTTTTTTTGTAAAGGCGATCACACAACACAGATTCAATATAGAACAACTAAAATGGAGATCAAAAATAATAAGGAGTTTTTTAACTGGTTGAGTGCAAGAACCCACAATCAGGCATTTAAAAAAAAAATGAGGGTACCAGTTCAAAAGCCAACATTTTTCTTATCCAGCTTTCATATTCAGTTAAACATAAATAGTAGTTTGTTTATACAATTTGTTCTATTACAAATTATTGGAGAATGCCTGTTGGCACTCTCCAATAATTTGTAACAGAACAATACATATTAGAATCGTGTCACATTTTGCGAAGAGAATAACAATACTGCATCAATGTATACGACATAATGCAGCGCAAATCACGATGAGATACCGCTAAAATCACATGGTAGTCTTGTACATTTTGAATTTTACCTCCGAAATAAAAATGACGAACACAGGTCGAAAAAAACGAATGCGCCAGTGCCTGAGAATCAAAAGATTAATTTTCTTTAGCCTTAACTGCATCACTAGATAATGGATATGAATTAGTTCATTTAAAACTTTACATAAGCTTTTGATGAGGATCTAGTTATATCCTACTTGCCAAAATGTTCACCCACACTTTATCTAGGGCTGTACAAAATTCTAAACTGAATACCAGTATTGGTATTGAAATAAATACTGTGATATACTGGTATATCAAAAGACTGTTCAAATATCTGGACATAAGTACAGTAGAATCCTCTTAATTCAATATCCATTTTGCCAGTGAAAATTAATTAACAGGAGTATACAATTAACAGGGATTTGGTCAGTTTCCTGTGTTCTGGAGGTAAACTGAGCATTTATTCTATTATATCTTGTTTGACAGAGCTCATAGAGCTCTGTCAAACAAGATATAATAGAATAAATGCCTGTATTGGATGTAGTGAGGCCAAAACGGTTGATAAATAAGGGGAATTTGGTGTGTGTCACAGTAATTTTTTCGACATATTACAAAAATTTATATACAATTAACAGGAGTTTACTCTACAACCCTCCCCGCGGGAACCCCGGGTAGTGAAGCAGTGCCTGTTCACTGCTGTAAACAGGCTCTGTTTTACTGGTAAAATAGGACCCAGTCACCAATGCTTGGGAGGTGCAAACCCTCTCTAAAATGGGCAACATGGCTTATTAACACACACACCTGGTCTTGAGTTGATACTCATGTTGTGGTCATGCTTAGCTATTGTGCAAAAATATGTGACCTTAAACAAAAATAAATAAATAAATAACTCTTCAACCCATATGCAATTAACAGGTCAAATTTGTACTGAAGGTATGGTAAATGGTTTTGGGTTTGAAAATTATATTCAATTAACAGGGATATACAATTAAGAGATATCCAATTAAGTGGGCTCCACTGTACCACAATCAGGACTTGAACCTTCACAGCGGAATGAATAAGCATGCCTTGATGATGAAGTTCAAATAACACTTTAACCCACGCAGACAATATCAAAACATATTATTTTAACTATTAGTTTAACCCTTTACCGAACGAATCGCCTGCATCCACCTGCGTAATATGCAAATTCAGCAGTTGAAAAAATATTATTTCTCAAAACATTTTAACAAAACCATATCATGTGACCCCTCGTTGGAACGAGCTCGTTCCAACGAGGGGTCACATGATATGGTTTTGTTGAAATTTTTTGAAAAATTTGAAAAAATGGTATTTAAAATAATAAATTTTGATATCGTCTACGTTGGGTAAAGGGTTAATGAAATTTTTAAAAATTTCAACAAAACAATATCATGTGGCCCATCAATGGAATGGGCTCTGTGGGCTCGTTCCAGTCAGGGGTCACTCGATATGGTTTTGTTGAAGGTTTTTGAAAAATATTTTTCAACTGCTGAATTTGTTTATTACACAGGTGGATGTGGCCATTTCGTTGTGTAAAGAGATAATATTATTCATTTGGCACTACAATTAAAACTAAAGACACATTGAAAATTAAATGGTGGATAAATAAATAAGTACGAAAAACTAATATATTTGTAATTACACTGGTATTCAATCAATACTGGTTTGAATACCGGTATATATTGTTTTATCGATACACCATGCAGTCCTAACTTTATCTCAATCAGAGTATTGTAAATTACTAAACACAAATATTAAAAAAATGCCCAGGTTTGTTGGATGCCCAGTAAAAAAATATGTCAAAAGTTTGAGGTGCTAATGAAATGTTGCAGTTTATAAGCTAACCAGTACACTATCAGCCCCACATTATGAGAGACTACAAGGCCCCCTAGGTAACAGATGAACTTGTGGCTTCTCAGATCACAACATAAGTGATTTGAACAAGCCGTAATACAGATTTTAATATAAACCCCAACCAATTAAACAGCTAAGAGAAAGAACAGGACCACACAGCAGAATACTTACAACAAACATCAAATTGTAGAAAGTGGTCAGTTAAACCAATAAAATGGTCGACAATAAAAGTGTTCTGTGAGAAAGCAAACCATCAATATTTATGTTAGGATAAATGACCCAGTCCAATTAATCAATAACAATGTTGTATAATGTCACAAAATTCCCAGTAAAAGCTTTAAACATCCATATAAGGGAATTTATTAGATATGCAGCTTCCCAGAAAAAGCTTTAAAGAGCCATATAAGGGAATTTATTAGATACATAAATTCCCAGAAAAAACTGTAAACATCCATATAAGGGAGTTTATTAGATACATAAATTCCCAGAAAAAGCTTTAAACATCCATATAAGGGAATTTATAAGATACATAAATTCCCAGAAAAAGCTTTAAACATCCATATAAGGGAGTTTATTAGATACGTAAATTTTCAAAAGTAGATTAAATACTTCTATGAATTGCAGTGTTAAATCACCAAAATCAAATCCGTCACACTCCTCCTTCCTTAAAACAAAATTTACAATTTAAAAAAAATAGAAAATAAAAACTTCAAAACTCTTTTATGTACAGAGAACAGTTCCTCTTAGAAATATTCCTAGATGAATCGATGGCAATATGGACATCCCTCACATCTACATCATTTCTGAGGATTTCATGGGATACAGGTCTCTGACTTTCTCTTCCTACATGCTACTTCTCTCTCTTCTCATCCTTGGCTTTGGGCTACAGAATTCATGTAGGTCAATGTATTTCTTGTTTAGTTTAAACAATATTTATTAGAAAAATAACTTTTAACAAACATACATAAGTCCAAAAATACTAGTACAAAATGAAAGAATAAAATTAAATAAATACAGATTATCATAATAATGTGCATGTCCTGTGGTTTGTATCAGATTTGAGGTGGTGTTCAGAATGGGATCTCAACGAGATGGCTTTGCCGGCGAGTTGTGATCCCATTTTTGGACACCACCGAGAATCTGATGCAAATCACAGGACATGCACATTATCATGATAATTCATTTATCTAACAATTCTGTCAGATAAACAGATCAAATCTTAACCCTTTTACCCAACGTAATGGCCAAAACCGACCAACGCTATTCTCAAAAATCGCCAGTTAATTTTTATTATTTTTTCATTTTTTGTCTCAAAAACATAGGTTATGACCCCTCGTTGGAATAAGCTCGATATGAGCACTGGAAAGACATATACCAGAGAGTTGTCAAATTAGCAACTTGTCAAAACTTGTCACCATGAGTGTGTTTACACTCATCCATAAATAAGCTCAAAACATTTGTACCTAACAACACAGCAGGTGTTGACAAATTGTAGTTACTATCTGGAACAACCAGAAATATACAACATTTGGAAGTACTCTCCTTTAAACCAGGTACACTAACTTCAACTTCAACATAACCTAAGTACGGAAGCTTTTGGCCATCTGTGCACTCAATATCTAATAAACAGTTTGACATTTGCAGAATGAGGTCCCCAGAGGGTGAATTTGATGATGCTATCCCATACAGTTGGCCAATTTATCCTCTGGGTACCTCTTTCTGATTAGTTTTGAGACCCTGATTCAGACTGAGGTTCACAGAGGGTAAATTTAGTGATGCTACCCTGCTGTGCAGGGTAGCATCACTAAATTCACCCTCTAGGGACCTCATTTTGCAGATGTCAGTCTGCTTATTTTCTGGCTTGGCCCTAATGGTTCACTATATTACAAGAGTCAGGTCTCTTACTGTCATTATTAATGTCTACGGCTGTCCTGTTATCATAGACATTCTCTAGTGTAAATTTTACTGGTCGTAGTCACTTTTTGACTATCAGTTTTAACTCTCCAACCAATTACAATGTACCCATACTGTAAACATGTGTAACACTGGATATTACTACCAGATACAGAAAGGTTAATATAGGTATCACTATTGCCTGCATTAGGTACAACATCATAGCCCTGTGTGTTTACGAACATAGACCCGTTTTCATTTCCAAAATTTCTATGTCTTGGAGGCCTAAACTCCCTTACCTCGGGATTGATTCCGATAAGGTCTGTTATAATTGGCAAGAGGTTGTGGTAATTGTCTTTCTTTTTTCAGTTCTGTTGGATCAGATTTGAGTTGAAAGTTATTTTTTTAAGTCATGAAATTCTGAAGCAGAAGGCCGAGTAGCTTTAAGATTCATTTCTTTATTACTTGTACTTTTTGGCACTTTTTTATGCTCACACTCTATTTTTCTTAAAGCCATTCTCAACTCATCAAATGTCCTGGTCTGGTCAAACTTATACCCACTTATATTTTTCAAATCTTGATGAAGACCAGACCAAAACATTGATTTTAACATTTGGTCACCTGATCTTGATTTACTTTACCCATCATAACTGCTCATGACAACAAATCTTCCAACCTACAACCCCAAGCAGCTACATCTTCATTGTGCTCTTGACAAGAGCTATATAATTTTTCTATAACATATTCCCTTGTATCAATTGTACCATAAATACTGTCAAATTGTTTTACAATGTCATCACAGGTGGCCTGTGACCCAAGTCGAATTAAAATGTGAGCAGCTTCACCCTTTAATGATTTTCTAATACACTGTAAAATCTCATTATTGCTATGGTTTTCCTCAATAAGACACTGTAATTCATACCTCCATAAATCATAAGAACTATCACCCTTTGAGTCACCTGAAAATGTTGATATTCTTAAAGGGTTTGAAACAACAAATGAACATTGAGTGGCCTCCATAGGCTCTGTTTTTACAACAGTTTCATTCTGGGTAAAACCTTTTAACCAATCCTGAAATTGTTCAGGAGTATCAGCTTTAGGTTTCACACCCATGTTTTTGAAAGCGAAAATCATGTTTTGAATATCTTCCTGTGAAGAGTTTTCAGATGACATGACTAGTATTGTTATTACACACACACCTTATTATAATACGAAGTCTTGGATTAGAATATTGTAATTTTATTATAATATGAAGTCTTGGATTAGAATATGATAACATTATTATAATATGATGTCTTGGATTAGAATATGATAACTTTATTATAATATGAAGTCTTGGATTAGAATATGATAACTTTATTATAATATGAAGTCTTGGATTAGAATATTGTAACTTTATTATAATATGAAGTCTTGGATTAGAATATGATAACATTATTATAATATGATGTCTTGGCTTAGAATATGATAACTTTATTATAATATGAAGTCTTGGATTAGAATATGATAACTTTATTATAATATGATGTCTTGGATTAGAATATGATAACTTTATTATAATATGAAGTCTTGGATTAGAATATGATAACTTTATTATAATATGATGTCTTGGCTTAGAATATGATAACTTTATTATAATATGATGTCTTGGATTAGAATATGATAACTTTATTATAATATGAAGTCTTGGATTAGAATATGATAACTTTATTATAATATGATGTCTTGGATTAGAATATGATAACTTTATTATAATATGAAGTCTTGGATTAGAATATGATAACTTTATTATAATATGAAGTCTTGGATTAGGATATGATAACTTTATTATAATATGATGTATTGGATTAGAATATGATAACTTTATTATAATATGATGTCTTGAGAATATGATAACTTTATTATAATATGACGTCTTGGATTAGAATATGATAACTTTATTATAATATGATGTCTTGGATTAGAATATGATAACTTTATTATAATATGATGTCTTGAGAATATGATAACTTTATTATAATATGACGTCTTGGATTAGAATATGATAACTTTATTATAATATGATGTCTTGAGAATATGATAACTTTATTATAATATGATGTCTTGGATTAGAATATGATAACTTTATTATAATATGATGTCTTGAGAATATGATAACTTTATTATAATATGAAGTCTTGGATTAGAATATTATAACTAAATACAATCCAGGGGACAACTTAGTTTTTAAAAATTGAATAGCAGTTTAGAATATGATAACCTTATTATAATATGTAGTCTTGGATTAGAATATGATAACTTTATTATAATATGAAGTCTTGGATTAGAATATGATAACTTTATTATAATATGAAGTCTTGGATTAGAATATGATAACTTTATTATAATATGAAGTCTTGGGTTAGAATATGATAACCTTATTATAATATGATGTCTTGGATTAGAATATGATAACTTTATTATAATATGAAGTCCTGGATTAGAATATGATAACCTTATTATAATATGAAGTCTTGGATTAGAATATGATAACTTTATTATAATATGATGTCTTGGATTAGAATATGATAACTTTATTATAATATGAAGTCTTGGATTAGAATATGATAACTTTATTATAATATGATGTCTTGGATTAGAATATGATAACTTTATTATAATATGATGTCTTGGATTAGAATATGATAACTTTATTATAATACGAAGTCTTGGATTAGAATATGATAACTTTATTATAATATGAAGTCTTGGATTAGGATATGATAACTTTATTATAATATGAAGTCTTGGATTAGAATATGATAACATTATTATAATATGAAGTCTTGGATTAGAATATGATAACTTTATTATAATATGAAGTCTTGGATTAGAATATGATAACTTTATTATAATATGAAGTCTTGGATTAGAATATGATAACTTTATTATAATATGATGTCTTGGATTAGAATATGATAACTGTATTATAATATGAAGTCTTGGATTAGAATATGATAACTTTATTATAATATGATGTCTTGGATTAGAATATGATAACTTTATTATAATATGATGTGTTGAGAATATGATAACTTTATTATAATATAAGGTCTTGGATTAGAATAAGATAACTTTATTATAATATGAAGTCTTGGATTAGAATATGATAACTTTATTATAATATGAAGTCTTGGATTAGAATATTGTAACTTTATTATAATATGATGTCTTGGATTAGAATATGATAACTTTATTATAATATGATGTCTTGGATTAGAATATGATAACTGTATTATAATATGAAGTCTTGGATTAGAATATGATAACTTTATTATAATATGATGTGTTGAGAATATGATAACTTTATTATAATATAAGGTCTTGGATTAGAATAAGATAACTTTATTATAATATGAAGTCTTGGATTAGAATATGATAACTTTATTATAATATGAAGTCTTGGATTAGAATATGATAACTTTATTATAATATGAAGTCTTGGATTAGAATATGATAACTTTATTATAATATGATGTCTTGGATTAGAATATGATAACTTTATTATAATATGATGTGTTGAGAATATGATAACTTTATTATAATATAAGGTCTTGGATTAGAATAAGATAACTTTATTATAATATGAAGTCTTGAATTAGAATATGATAACTTTATTATAATATGAAGTCTTGGATTAGAATATTGTAACTTTATTATAATATGATGTCTTGAGAATATGATAACTTTATTATAATATGAAGTCTTGGATTAGAATATTATAACTAAATACAATCCAGGGGACAACTTAGTTTTTAAAAATTGAATAGCAGTTTACTAACTTGCATAAATTTTTGATTAGCATTTCCTATTATTTACATGTTTTTGTCATGTGAATTTGATTAGCTATAGTTGAAAATTGATATGAAAATTGCTATGCGAATCCAGTTAAATCGAGCCCTGTTATTGTAATATAAATCGAGCCCTGTTATTGTAATATAAATCGAGCCCTGTTATTGTAATATAAATCGAGCCCTGTTATTGTAATATAAAGTCTTGCTATGCGAATGCAGTTAAATCGAGCCCTGTTATTGTAATATAAAGTGTTGCTATGTGAATCCAGTTAAATCGAGCCCTGTTATTGTAATATAAAGTCTTGCTATGTGAATCCAGTTAAATCGAGCCCTGTTATTGTAATATAAAGTCTTGCTGTGTGAATCCAGTTAAATCGAGCCCTGTTATTGTAATATAAAGTCTTGCTATGTGAATCCAGTTAAATCGAGCCCTGTTATTGTAATATAAAGTCTTGCTGTGTGAATCCAGTTAAATCGAGCCCTGTTATTGTTATATAAAGTCTTGCTATGTGAATCCAGTTAAATTGAGCCCTGTTATCGTAATATAAAGTCTTGCTATGTGAATCCAGTTAAATCGAGCCCTGTTATTGTAATATAAAGTCTTGCTGTGTGAATCCAGTTAAATCGAGCCCTGTTATTGTAATATAAAGTCTTGCTATGTGAATCCAGTTAAATCGAGCCCTGTTATTGTAATATAAAGTCTTGCTATGTGAATCCAGTTAAATCGAGCCCTGTTATTGTAATATAAAGTCTTGCTATGTGAATCCAGTTAAATCGAGCCCTGTTATTGTTATATAAAGTCTTGCTATGTGAATCCAGTTAAATCGAGCCCTGTTATTGTAATATAAAGTCTTGCTGTGTGAATCCAGTTAAATCGAGCCCTGTTATTGTAATATAAAGTCTTGCTATGTGAATCCAGTTAAATCGAGCCCTGTTATTGTAATATAAAGTCTTGCTGTGTGAATCCAGTTAAATCGAGCCCTGTTATTGTAATATAAAGTCTTGCTGTGTGAATCCAGTTAAATCGAGCCCTGTTATTGTAATATAAAGTCTTGCTATGTGAATCCAGTTAAATCGAGCCCTGTTATTGTAATATAAAGTCTTGCTATGTGAATCCAGTTAAATCGAGCCTGTTATTGTAATATAAAGTCTTGCTATGTGAATCCAGTTAAATCGAGCCCTGTTATTGTAATATAAAGTCTTGCTGTGTGAATCCAGTTAAATCGAGCCCTGTTATTGTAATATAAAGTCGTGCTATGTGAATCCAGTTAAATCGAGCCCTGTTATTGTAATATAAAGTCGTGCTATGTGAATCCAGTTAAATAGAGCCCTGTTATTGTAATATAAAGTCTTGCTATGTGAATCCAGTTAAATCGAGCCCTGTTATTGTAATATAAAGTCTTGCTATGTGAATCCAGTTAAATCGAGCCCTGTTATTGTAATATAAAGTCTTGCTATGTGAATCCAGTTAAATCGAGCCCTGTTATTGTAATATAAAGTCTTGCTATGTGAATCCAGTTAAATCGAGCCCTGTTATTGTAATATAAAGTCTTGCTATGTGAATCCAGTTAAATCGAGCCCTGTTATTGTAATATAAAGTCTTGCTGTGTGAATCCAGTTAAATTGAGCCCTGTTATTGTAATATAAAGTCGTGCTATGTGAATCCAGTTAAATCGAGCCCTGTTATTGTAATATAAAGTCTTGCTATGTGAATCCAGTTAAATCGAGCCCTGTTATTGTAATATAAAGTCTTGCTATGTGAATCCAGTTAAATCGAGCCCTGTTATTGTAATATAAAGTCTTGCTATGTGAATCCAGTTAAATCGAGCCCTTCCCCGTGGGAACCCCGGAATGTAAGCAGCACTTGTTTACTGTGGTAAACCAGTTCCACTTTACTAGTAAAATAGGACCCAGTCACCAATGCTTGGGGTGAAAGTCCTCTAAAATGGGCAACATGTCGATCAACGATTGACTAAACTTGACTTCATCTCCATGTTGTGTCACGATTAGCCATGGTGCATAACTCTGTGCTGTTAACCACCAACAAACAACAAACAATCGAGCCCTGTTATTGTAATATAAAGTCTTGCTATGTGAATCCAGTTAAATCGAGCCCTGTTATTGTAATATAAAGTCTTGCTGTGTGAATCCAGTTAAATCGAGCGCTGTTATTGTAATATAAAGTCGTGCTATGTGAATCCAGTTAAATCGAGCCCTGTTATTGTAATATAAAGTCTTGCTATGTGAATCCAGTTAAATCGAGCCCTGTTATTGTAATATAAAGTCTTGCTGTGTGAATCCAGTTAAATCGAGCCCTGTTATTGTAATATAAAGTCTTGCTATGTGAATCCAGTTAAATCGAGCCCTGTTATTGTAATATAAAGTCTTGCTATGTGAATCCAGTTAAATCGAGCCCTGTTATTGTAATATAAAGTCTTGCTGTGTGAATCCAGTTAAATCGAGCCCTGTTATTGTAATATAAAGTTGTGCTATGTGAATCCAGTTAAATCGAGCCCTGTTCTTGTAATATAAAGTCTTGCTATGTGAATCCAGTTAAATCGAGCCCTGTTATTGTAATATAAAGTCTTGCTATGTGAATCCAGTTAAATCGAGCCCTGTTATTGTAATATAAAGTCTTGCTGTGTGAATCCAGTTAAATCGAGCCCTGTTATTGTAATATAAAGTCGTGCTATGTGAATCCAGTTAAATCGAGCCCTGCTATTGTAATATAAAGTCTTGCTATGTGAATCCAGTTAAATCGAGCCCTGTTATTGTAATATAAAGTCTTGCTATGTGAATCCAGTTAAATCGAGCCCTGTTATTGTAATATAAAGTCTTGCTGTGTGAATCCAGTTAAATCGAGCCCTGTTATTGTAATATAAAGTCTTGCTATGTGAATCCAGTTAAATCGAGCCCTGTTATTGTAATATAAAGTCTTGCTATGTGAATCCAGTTAAATCGAGCCCTGTTATTGTAATATAAATCGAGCCCTGTTATTGTAATATAAAGTCTTGGATTAGAATATGATATCTTTATTGTGATATGAAGTCTTTGGTTAGAATATGACAACTCTTTTGTGTCACTTTAACATTTTAATTAAGCCCAAATAATTGCCTTCCACACTAAGCCAGTTACTATAGTACAAATATAATTTTTTAATTGGGAATTTTTTTTCAGCTCCAGAAGGAATTGCACCTCCATCTTTAGAGTCACCCACACCAACTGGCGTAAGTATTACATGGACACCACCAGAGTACAGTAATGGCGAACTTATACAGTATGTCATAGAAAGACAATCAAAACATAATTCATCACAGCATGTAGTTGCTGTAGTTCCACCAGGGGCAGTTTTAAGTTTCCTAGATGAGTCTTTAGACATGCGTCCATATACTATGTATCAGTATCGTATCAAAGCATCGACATCAGCTGGTGTAGGTCAGAGCATCTGGACTTCAGTAGTCACTCAGTCATCACGTAAGTACTTAACAATCAATATTATATAATCTGTATTCTCTTTATTCTTTTCAGTCATTGTTTTAAACTTATTTGTTTTTATAAGAATTGGTAAGTATGTTATACAACTTATATTAACTCCAATCCTTGGCCCAATGGTGCAGGTACATGGGTTGACTTTCATAGCAGCAACTTTGTAGCCTTACACTTCTCATGTACTATGAAGGGATCTTTAGCCTGCACACAGTGTGTCTCTCCACACATATAAAGGACATCTAAATAATAAATAAATTTTGCGCGGTACAAGTTTACTTCATTGAAACAATAGTGTTGTGAACTCAATAACATTGCATATGCCCATCGTTTGTGCTTCAAGTATTGCAGAGTGTATGGGGAGAAATTGTTATGGAATTTGTTATGTGACGGGTTGGAATTCTCCTATCAAGGACTGGACACATTGACTGGTCTCATCGCAGCCCATAACTTTGCACCCACCTCTCATGTCTCATCTCCACGTGTTACTGTGATACTGGTACTGACAAACTGATCTCATCTTCCTTATTTTTTATACTGTTTTTATTGCATAAATACCTCCGTTGTATCACTGTATGCTTAAAGAGTTACATTGGTATTTCTCAGTCTTCGGAGATGACTTATATAAGCTCAAAGCTTGCTGTCAAATCCAACTCATGCATCTACTGACACAAGATTATTTTTTAACATCATTGGTTATGTAAATGTTTTTAACCCTTTACCCAATGCAGATGATATCAAAATTTATTATTTTATGTGTCATTTTTTAAAATTTTTCAAAAAATTTCAACAAAATGATATCATGTGACCCTTCATTCTCAATGAGCTCGTTCCAGTGAGGGGTTACATGATATGGTTTTGTTGAAATATTTTGAAAAATTTAATTTTTTCAACTGCCCAGTTTGCATATTACTCAGGCGGATGCGGACGATTCGTTAGGTAAAGGGTTAAATTGTATTTAACACATGCAATATTCTTTCTTTCAATAAATATTGTTTAGGCCATCAAAAAAAGAACCTTTGTTTCTCAGGCCCGCGCGCATGGTCATTTTTGGTGCGCATGCAACCTTTTTATGACACAAAAAAAAATCTTCAAAAAATTTGAAATATTGTGCTCATTTCGGTAAATCGATATCGATGCGTTCGCAAATTTTAAATTAACACACTTCAAGCTTTTTCTACATCATACCTTAATGAAGTGGGTGGGTTCTAGCAATATTCACGACAGAAAGTGTTTTATTCTGTAAAAGGAAAGTCATAATGACAGCAAGAAGGAAGGTGTCTTTCAGTCTGACAACAAACAGTCACAAAGGGGAATGGTCGATTCGCACCACGTTTGATTTGCACCAACCCTCAGAAAGTCTGCAAAGTCAGGTGCTATGTTGAATGGAACACAGTCTCCTGGCATTTATTTTTAGTAACATTTGTATTGTAAATGGCCGTCATTGGGAATTTGTGTACTGTTATTTGAAACCGTTACGAGTTTCCCAATTAATTTAAATAAATGCATTTGAGATGCAGGATAATTGGATAACTAATAGTAACCGTTGCTTGATATAAAAGTAACAGTCATAGTTGAAAATAAATCGCATATAGGCAGGTATGTGCGGTCGAATTGGTTAATAAAAACACGCAAACATTCGTTTTGTATATCATTTTCAGATTTCAAAAAAATATGATTTATGGATGAACTGCCTGTTCAAATGGGTTGTGATAATTTTGAATATAATGGGGAAAAATTGCGATTCACGATTTTATTAGGCAGGTTGTGAAAGGATTTTTTTTTTTTGGTCAAATAAATCTCTGAAAGTTGGCACTTCGACATTTGATTTGTCCCAGAGACGTTTCAACCCGAGACGTTTCACCCACGAGGCGTTTCGTGACTTTCGTCCTGTGTTATAATTTTCATGTTTCACTGAAAAAACAAACATTCAAACCCCACTTCATTTACGACCCAACACCCCTGTGGTGAATAACCAATATATTTGCGAAATTTTGCATGGTCCACTAGGCGTTTGGGTGGGGGTCAAATTACCACAAACAACCTCTCGGGGAGAAAATAAAAAGAAAAAAAAAAAACCGCCTGCCCGCATGCTTTTTTGGAAAAAATGGCCTGAGAAACAGACAATCAACTTTGTATGGCCTTAAACTAAGTATCACAGACTTTTTGGCAAGTTGTAAAATGGATTTTGTTAAATAAAAATGCAGAAGTAATGAAACAAATAACATTTATTTCGACTTGAATAAAATTATCATAGCATACTTTATACAACACATCAACAGAGTTCACAGTTTGCAAGTAACAATAGTCAGTTTAAACAACACAATCCTGCTTTACGAAAGCCTGACACACTCAGTTCTTATTCCTGTGTGATTGCATCATGTGTAGCGATAATCCATTTCACATGAATGGGCTTTCTTGTCAATGTCTGGCATTTGGTATCTCCTAACATTATACTTTGCAATCATGTTTAAAACATTGATTCGTGGTGGCTCTTGAATTCATGCGCCAAGTTGATCCATGATTTTAACCCCAACAAAATGGTCATTTTGCACCAAACAACGAAAATTGAGACCAGCGAAATTAAATCCATTTACAGTACATTTGATATATTGTCCTTGATAGTATATAGATCATTGTAAGATCATCATTGTAAGAACATAAGAACATATACATTTGATATATTGTCCTAGATGGTCTACAGATCATTGTAAGAACATATGCATTTGATATATTGTCCTAGATGGTCTACAGATCATTGTAAGAACATATACATTTGATATATTGTCCTAGATGGTCTATAGATCATTGTAAGATCACCATTGTAAGAACATGTACATTTGATATATTGGCCTAGATGGTCTATAGATCATTGTAAGATCACCATTGTAAGAACATATAAATTTGATATATTGGCCTAGATGGTCTATAGATCATTGTAAGATCACCATTGTAAGAACATATACATTTGATATATTGGCCTAGATGGTCTATAGATCATTGTAAGATCACCATTGTAAGAACATATACATTTGATATATTTGCCTAGATGGTCTATAGATCATTGTAAGATCACCATTGTAAGAACATATAAATTTGATATATTGGCCTAGATGGTCTATAGATCATTGTAAGATCACCATTGTAAGAACATATAAATTTGATATATTGTCCTAGATGTTCTACAGATCATTGTAAGAATGTGCACATATAATATATTGTCCTTGATAGCCTATAGATCACTGTAAGAATATACATTTGATATTTTGTTCTTGATAGTCTAAAGATCATCTGCAGATTTATTTGAATGTTATCATCTTGTATTTTTATTAGGTCCTTCAAGAGTGCTGCCACCTACTGTTACTCTAGTAGGAATGACGTCAATGAATGTGACATGGGTTCCGCCAACTACACCGAATGGCATAATTGAGTTCTATGAGATTAGGTTCCCTGACCCAATAGTAACAATTAGAGACACATCTGTTCTGTCTGTGTTGAAGGATGACCTTGTACCTTATACAAACTATTCTATTAGTGTCACGGCTTGTACAGGTATGTTTATTATTATTTAAAGGTGTGATGCAGTATGATAGCTATAACAATTGTAATCAGATTTTTGTGAAATTGGCTATAGGAATAGATTATCAGAAGATCACATGTTATATTTTAAAACTAAAGAAATTCCTTTGTACGTGCTTAAATATAAATAAAAGCTCCATTATAAAATCATACATGTAGCAATATTTATAAGCAGTAAATATATGTTGGTTTACACTCACATGTTAAACATGTTAAATATATGTTGGTTTGCACTCACATGTTAAATATATGTTGGTTTACACTCACATGTTTCTTTAAGATAACTTTATTAACTGTCAACCAACTGAGATAAAGAGATTGATCACACAATTTGTTTTTACAATTACAACAATTATTTCTCCTTTTGAAAACATCACCTATGCCTCAAAATTCAAATGAATTCAATGTGTTCAATCAGATGGTTAATTATGTTTTGGTTAAAATTAAATAATCACAGAATTTTTGTAATTTGAATTCTTATGTATATAGTGTTGCTAAGATAAAATTAGGCCCCACATAGTAGATCTGTTTCTCAGACCACTTTTTGTAAAAAAGCATGTGGGCGATAGTTTTTTTATTTTACTTTTTATTTTTGCTATTATTTCTTTGCCATCAAAAGTTCATGTTCTTGGTTTGTTTTATGTTTTAGGCCTCATTATCTACAGAATAGCATGAGTGGTGGTGTATTTCATCCCTTGAGTGCAAGAAGGCTTTGCAATTCTAAAGCATTGCAAAGTCGTTGTTGCACTCAAGGGGCAAATTTATCAATTTTATTAACTTGGGTAAAATATCTGACATAAACCATTTATATTGGTATAGCCATCAAGTTCATGCCACGCCAAGAGTTTTCTTAAGCACCAACTATCTGGCGAAACTATACTGAACTATGCACACCACTCGGCCACCAACAGACCCCATATCAGCACCAACCACCTAGCGAAACTATACTGAACCCCGCACACCACTCAGTCACTGACAGACCCTAAATAGGGAATGCTAGTTAACCAAGGATATGTATGACCAGTACAGAACGCACAGAATATACTCAATTTTTCAGTTTCTTATATATAATTGCGTCACTTAATTCTTCATACTGCATCTCATGGAAATCAGCGAGAACATCTCTTTTTAAAATTTCCTGTGTACCATGGAATCAAGAAATGGTGCTGGGTTTCGTGTGTTCTGTACTGGACCCAGTGATCATAGTAGATGCTTTGTGTTTATTTGCCCCAGCTGATGCCAGTAGAAGCTTTGGCCCAGCTGATGACAGTAGAAGCTTTGGCCCAGCTGATGACAGTAGAAGCTTTGGCCCAGCTGATGACAGTAGAAGCTGTGGCCCAGCTGATAATAGAAGCTTTGTGTTCCCTGACCCATTTTTTTTTGTTTCTGAAGGTCACCCTTTATATCTATACAGTTAAAACTAGAAGTCCTGTCGTGAAATGCGCACAAATAGCACTACGATTTGCGCGTTAATCTATGCATTATGACCATAGTATGGCTATCAAATTTTGTATACATGGCCTGTGCACAAGCAATGTTTCAGCCAATGGACCTCCGGGTAACCCGGAGATCCATTGGCATAAACATTGCCTGTGTTCGCTATGAGTAACCAGGAGAACCTGCTGTGCTTTGGATGCCATTCAATATGAGATTGCATGCAATTCCTACATGCAATTAAGCCTAGATAAGCGCACAGTTTGTGACAGGACTTCCTGTTTTAACTGTATATACATGCTTGGCAATTATCTTGTACAGAGTATTTACTTTCACCTCTTTCTGTCTTATGCAGCCTTTTGTTTCATGTTTCACTGTCTCTCCATCCATATTCTTGACTACAAGCGTCTTCCCCAGGTCACCTTGAACACAAACTGCCTCCCCAACACAGTTAGTCTGTTACATATAAACATGATTGATACCTACAAACGAGTACTAGGTCTATTTCTCCAATATTACATTTATTATCATAAACAGATTTATGCTTGGAAAGGTACTTTCAATCTTACAGTATACAACCTAACACATTGTTTGTCAAAACATCACTCTACTTGCTTTTTAAATTACATACTCTTGTGTCTCAGTGGAGTTGAGTTGCAAGAAAGCTTCACTGCTATGGTCGCTCTGTTCCTTCGGTACATCATTCAACCTGCCACACATCATTTTGTAAATTCCATCAAACCAATTCCGCATTGTTACAGGAATGTGAATGTATCGAGGGCTACAAACACACTGAACATAATAACCTCAGTTCAAATTGTTACCTGAATTTTGGAGTAAAATTCTATTATTTTGTTTGGAGTAAACTTTTAGTATTGTCAGGTGATATCAAAATAAAACCTGGCCCAAGCTCTTTCAACTCGGACCACAATCAGAATAGTTTGAAAAGTCTCTACCTTGACATCCAGAACCTAAAACCCAAATTAGATACTGTTCAATGTTAATCCTCACCTTTGATACTTTAGTCTTGAGTGTGACATGGTTGCACTGCAATGATCCCACATCTGATGTACTTCCCCATGGTTTTCAGGAACCATTTCACTTCAACTGCCTGACGGGGGAGGAGGTGGCATTACTAACTGCATAAAGGATGGTATTCTCTTCCAACACAGCCTCAACCCTGCAATGCCGAATACTGAGTCTCTATGGGCTCAAGTATTCACAAAACAGAGTAGATCGTTATTATTGACATATTTTACTGGCCACCCAACAGTCCCTCAGATACATGGGATGCTATAACGGCATCCATGGAAAAAGCCAAAGACACGTCAATCGTTGACTTAATTATCACAGGGGATTTCAATGACAACCAACTGGCTTCAACCAAAGGCAGCTTTTCTGAAATAATAAATCAATACAACCTACGGCACCTTGTGTGTCAGCCAACTTTCTTCAATACAACCTATGGGACCTTGTATGTCAGCCAACTTGCTTCAATACAACCTACGGCACCTTGTGTGTCAGGCAATGTGCTTCAATACAACCTACAGCACCTTGTGTGTCAGCCAACTTGCTTCAATACAACCTACGGCACCTTGTGTGTCGGCCAGCTTGCTTCAATACAACCTACGGCACCTTGTGTGTCAGCCTACTTGCTTCAGTACAACCTATGGCACCTTGTGTGTCAGACAACTTGCTTCAATACAACCTACGGCACCTTATGTGTCAGGCAACTTGCTTCAATACAACCTACGGCACCTTGTGTGTCAACCAACTTGCTTCAATACAACCTACAAAACCTTGTGTGTCAGCCAGCTTGCTTCAATACAACCTATGGCACCTTGTGTGTCAGGCAACTTGCTTCAGTACAATCTACGGCACCTTATGTGTCAGGCAACTTGCTTCAATTCAACCTATGGCACCTTGTGTGTCAGGCAACTTGCTTCAATACAACCTATGGCACCTTGTGTGTCAGGCAACGTGCTTCAATACAACCTATGGCACCTTGTGTGTCAGCCAACTTGCTTCAATACAACCTATGACACATTGTATGTCAGCCAACTTGCTTCAATACAACCTACGGCACCTTGTGTGTCAGGCAACTTGCTTCAATACAACCTACAGCACCTTGTGTGTCAGCCAACTTGCTTCAATACAACCTACGACACCTTGTGTGTCAGCCAGCTTGCTTCAATACAACCTACGGCACCTTGTGTGTCAGCCTACTTGCTTCAGTACAACCTATGGCACCTTGTGTGTCAGCCAGCTTGCTTCAATACAACCTACGGCACCTTGTGTGTCAGGCAACTTGCTTCAGTACAACCTCCGGCACCTTATGTGTCAGCCAGCTTGCTTCAATACAACCTATGGCACCTTGTGTGTCAGCCAACTTGCTTCAATACAACCTACAGCACCTTGTGTGTCAGCCAACTTGCTTCAATACTACCTACAAAACCTTATGTGTCAGCCAACTTGCTTCAATACAACCTATGGCACCTTGTGTGTCAGGCAACTTGCTTCAGTACAACCTACAGCACCTTATGTGTCAGCCAGCTTGCTTCAATACAACCTACGGTACCTTGTGTGTCAGCCAACTTGCTTCAATACAACCTACGGCACCTTGTGTGTCAGCCAACTTGCTTCAATACAACCTACAAAACCTTGTGTGTCAGCCAACTTGCTTCAATACAACCTACGGCACCTTGTGTGTCAGCCAACTTGCTTCAATACAACCTACAGCACCTTGTGTGTCAGCCAACTTGCTTCAATACAACCTATGGCACCTTGTGTGTCAGCCAGCTTGCTTCAATACAACCTACGGCACCTTGTGTGTCAGCCTACTTGCTTCAATACAACCTACAAAACCTTGTGTGTCAGCCAACTTGCTTCAATACAACCTATGGCACCTTGTGTGTCAGGCAACTTGCCTCAGTACAACCTACGGCACCATATGTGTCAGGCAACTTGCTTCAATTCAACCTATGGCACCTTGTGTGTCAGGCAACTTGCTTCAATACAACCTATGGCACCTTGTGTGTCAGGCAATGTGCTTCAATACAACCTATGGCACCTTATGTGTCAGCCAACTTGCTTCAATACAACCTATGGCACCTTGTGTATCAGCCAATTTGCTTCAGTACAACCTACGGCACCTTGTGTGTCAGCCAACGTGCTTCACAGAATCATCAGCTTCTTTGCTGGATCAGTGACATAATCAGTGTATAGGCCTGTGAGGTCCTTCAACCATTTATTCCAGTCATGATCCACTATCATTGTCTGATCTCAATGGAAGTCGAGTTCCCCCCCCCCCCCCCCACCCTCGCCTTTCCTTTAAATGAGGCCTTCTCAACCATTGACTGGAATTCTACTTTTGACAATTGAAGTCAAGTCCCACTCCCCCCCCCCCTCCCTCCCCCCCACCTATCCTTTAAATGAGGCCTTATCAACCATTGACTGGAATTCTATTTTTGACAGTTGAAGTCGAGTTCCACCCCCTGCCTTTCTTTTACATGAGGCCTTATCAACCATTGACTGCAATTCTATTTTTGACAATGTTTGTCCTGATACAATAGTTTCCTTTTATACTGACAAATTTCTCGACAGTGCATCAAAACAGGTACCCTATAAACCAATTACTTCGAGATCAAATCAGCACAAAATGAAATAAGGCTGTTAATTAGACAAAGAAGATGGTTGTATCATATAAATTAGACAAAGAAGATGGTTGTATCATATAGCTAAGCACACATGTCTTGTGAACACTTGGGCAAAATATAAACTCAAAAAGAATGAGTCTGCATTTTCTTAGTGACTAAATTATATGAAGCAATAAATTTGTTTAACGTGTCTTAGGCATTTCAACCTGATATCATAAGTCCGCATTTTCTTAGTGATTGTAAATCTTCCAAATGTGGAGACCAGTCTCCTTGGAGACCAGTAACTTCCGGAGTTCCACAAGGATCCATTCTAGGTCCGCTGTTATTTTTAATATACATCAACGACATTACCGAAGATTTACAGAGTAGCATACGGCTGTTTGCTGATGATACATCTCTTTATCTCATTGTAGAGACTCCCGACCAAGCTGCAGCATTAATCAACCATGATTTGGCCAAGATAGAACATTGGGCCAAGTCATGGTTGATTGAGTTTAATTCTCAAAAAACAGAGACTATGTTAATGTCGCGTAAGATCATTGCTCCTACGCACCCACCTTTATATCTAAATGGAACTCGAATTACCGAAGTAACTACTCACAAGCATCTGGGTGTGACCCTAAATAAATCCTGTACTTGGAACGAGAATATTGATCATATCTGCGCTAAGGCTTGGGCTCGTATAGACTGTTGAGAGCTCACAAGTTTTCTCTTGACTGCAAAGTCTTAGAAAAGATATACTTCGCATTTATTAGGCCTCTCCTGGAATACACAGACTGTGTTTGGGACTACTGTTCAAGTACGCAGGCTGCGAATCTAGAAAAAATTCAAGTAGCTGCAGCAAGAATAGTTACTGGTGCTACAACTAGTGCCAGTAAAAGCTTACTCTACTCAGAAACTTGATGGGATTCACTACAGGAAAGGTGCCAAAAGCACAAACTATTTCAATTCTTCAAGATGTATCATAATCTTGTTCCTCCATACCTTTCAAACAAGGTACCACCAGTTACTTCGTCCATCAGTCTTCACCACAATACTCGATCAAATAAAACCCACCGAGTTCCGTTTTGTCATACTAGTTTGTACCAGTCTTCATTTCTCCCAGATGTTACCAAACAGTGGAATGTGTTGCCCGTCTCGGTTAGGGAAAATTGTTCCATCATAAATTTCAGAAGGTTCCTAAATGGTGGGAATCAATGTCCACCCACATTCTATGCCGGGGCCAAACCCCGAGCAGCTCAAATTTATCATTGTAGGTTGCGTCTGCACTGTAGCGGTGTTAATGCCCATTTGTATGATAACCACCTCTCGACTTCACCTCTGTGTCAGTGTGGCGGCATAGAAACAACTGAACACTTTCTTCTGTACTGTACAAACTATACAGATGTACGTAATCTAACAATTAATACATTGCCGTTTACCTTTGATCTTTCTATGCTCCTGTATGGGTCTGAGCAGCTGAGCATCACTGATAACTCTCTTGTGTTCAGAGTCGTGCAAGAATATATCATACAAACTGGGCGCTTTCACTGAGTTGTAGTATACATGTAGATTTATTCCATCCTTGTATATCGACAGGTGTATATGCATCAGTAAATACATCGCAATGAGCATCTTGGACATTAGCCTTCCTGGGGAAGTATACCGTGGATTGCCCAGAGTCCGCCCCTGGACTGTTTCTTCGCGCCAGCAGTATCCTGTTAAAACTAATTTTTAACTGCTCTGAGCTGGAAGAGTGGTGAGAACAGTCCAGGCGCGGACTCTTGTCTGTTAGCGACGATGGTACTGTTCATTAATAGAGTCATAGATTACACTTATGTTATCGCTTCTGGTATGTAATACTGCTTTCAAGTTGGTTTCATCTGCAGGTTATTCTGCGTCTTTTTTCCATTAGTTTGTTTGTTTTTCTTTTCTGGATTGGTTTTTTTTTTGTTTTTTTTTTTTTCTTTTTCTCTTGTGTTTTTCTTGTTGTTTCTTCTTTTTTTCCTCTTTTTTCCCTAGTTCTCTCACTTTTCTCTTTCTATCCAACAATGACGATGAGTTCAAACAATATTTTCCTTAGTTTTAGCAACCATCTATATACTTTGCTATTTTTGAAATGTTCCAAGAGACGGCTTATATAAGCTAAGTGCTTTCTGCCGAATCCACTCCTTTGATATTGTCAGCTATTTCTATATGTTTTGCTATAATGCATACCTTCTATTATAAATTCTGTACAGTTAATGTAACATTATCAATCTCTTGTATGTATGATATCATGTTCAATTCTGAATAAAAATATTGTTTAAACTAAATGTGAGCCATTTTTAATCTTATTTAATATGCTATTGAACAGCTCAAACTTTCTGTCTCTACAGAAAAAAACTAATGTCTCTCCAATTCTGATAAAAACACTCCTTAGATACAGTTACTAACTATCGCCCAATATCACTGATTAGCTGTGTGGGAAAAATATTGGAAAAATATGTCTTCAAACATTTATGGCAGTTTCTGATTGAGAACAATGTTGTTAGTCAGTTTCAATCAGGTTTCACACCAGGTGATTCTACTGTTCTTCAATAGACTGACATACATGATGCCTATCTGTCAGATAGGATGCAGCGAGTTGTGATTTGATCCGAGACATCTTCGTGGAGATCCATTAACGCTGGCATTCCACAGTGATCAATACTCTGGCCTTCATTGTTCCTGATATGTATCAATGATATATCTGAAGATTATTAAGTAGTATACGTCTGTTTACTGATGACACTTCCCTATATTTAATTGTAGAGAATCCAGAGCAAGATTTGACCTTAATCGATCATGATTTGGCCATAATGGAATATTGGGCCAAAACATGGCTGGTTGAGTTTTATCCCCACAAAACAGAGAGTATGCTTATATCATGAAAAAGCAACCCAGTTCCCCCCCCCCCCCTCCCCTGCTCATCACCACCACACTTATATCATGTAAAAGTCCCCCTCCCCCCCCCACTACCACCTTGTTTTTAAGGTAACACTGATAAACAAAGTCAACAATCATAAACAATTAGGAACAAATTTTAATTTTAAAAAGCACCTGTATATGGAATGAGCATATAAACATATAGAGATCTTCTCTAAATCATGGTCTTGGTTAGACCTGCTGAGAAAACATGAATTTAATCTCCATCACAGTGTCTTGGAAAGAATATAGGCCCCTGCTTGGATACGCTAATGTTGTTTGGGATAATTGTTCAATAACCAAACACAGTGATCTGGAAAAAGTGCATTTCGCAGCTTCAGGGATCATAACCATGCCAACCATCAGTGCTAGTAAGTCACTGATTTATTCTGAAAAACACTGGGACTCTCTACAAGAAAGGTGCTGTAAACATAAGCTAATGCAGTTTTTGAAAATGCGTCATCACATGTTTCCCACGTACATTGCTAATCGGGTTCCTTTGCTCATCTCTTCGTCGAATCCATCTCCCAATCTTTGGTCATCTCAGAACCAGAGAGTTGCATTCTCTCGGACACACTTGTGTCAGTCTTCTTTCAATCCCAGCATTACTGATCAGTGGAATAAACTGCCCTAATCTGTCCATGAAAACTCGTCCCTAATCAACTTCCAAGACTCCTGAATAATGGCAACCTTCGGCACCTTTGTTTTACAGAGGTATGAAATAGTACACAGCACAGATATACCATTGTTGGTTGAGACTGCATTGTAGTTGTCTTAATTCTCACTTGTAAGATAATCATTTATCACATACCCCTTCTTGAAAGTGTGGTGAGTGCAAGACACCAGAACACTATCTCTTACATTGTCTTCTGTTCCTAGATACACAATCAATCACTTGATTTACTCCCATTTGCAAGGGATATATCCACACTATTTTTTGGTTTAGAATTGTTGAGTATTGAGGAGAACTGTCATATTTTTGTTATGGTACACAAAGTCATTTTATCAAGTAGATGTTTCCAATGAACTGAAACCAACATGAGGAACATCACCAACTGTGTTTAACCCACAGCACTCTGATGTCAAAATGACAAAGATTTCACCTGCAAATATTTCCCACAATGCAGGATGATATTTAACCAACTGTACCTTGTTTGACAGAGCTTTGTGAGCTCTGTCAAACAAGACCTAATTAATTAAATTTATAATTACACAAGAGAACAACAAAATGATTGGAGAAAATGTGTTGCACTACCAGAGTGCTAGGGGTTAACTGGTGGTTTTTACTCTTGTGTACAACACAAATAATTTCTTTTCCTCTTCTTGGGCTCAGCACCAATGAGGTTGAATATGCCAGACTCTGCATTGAAAGCACATCAGTTATTGTCTTATGATTTTATGAATGTAAAGGTAATGCACCGTGTATTCAAGGTGGCCTCCTTCTCTATTCTCTTATTTATTCAGCTTCCCTTCTCATTTTAAATTTAAATGATCTCATATATTGTTATCTGGTGGTCTGTGTCCTAGTCCCCTATTTTGTTCTTGAATAGAGTTAGCTTATACTGTTACATTCCCATACATTGTTCTTGTAATGGATTTGGTGACAGCAGTTGAAAAATAATATACAATAGAAGTTCTAAATTACTCTGTTATAATTCGCCTGCTCATAACAACGGTTATATTCTATTTTTGTTGGCTTCTAGTCATTTCCATGTTTAAAATGAATCGATGTACCTTATTGGTTCACGCCGTAGTGCACTTTGCTGTTGTTTCATTTGTCAAGATGAAAGTGAGGGATCAATCAGATTGCAGTATTTGGAATCTTTCCCCATGAAATTATCCTATATAAGAGCGGTCTCGCTCATAATTCATCGTCCACTTTATGTTTGGGTGACGCTTTGATCTAGCTGTCCAAACTTAAACCTATAAACTAGCTTAGTATGGGGACACTTTGTAACCTGTAAAAAGGTCTGTGGGAACCATTCACGTTAATAGATATGTTGGGTGGAATTTTAACCCTTTTTTAGGTAAAAGTGTAGTGGACCCATGGTTTTTGGCCCATCATTCATAATCATGTCCATTTCATATCATACTATTTTTTGGCTTCTTAATAAACCACGTATAAACTGTTATTCTAATTTTATTGTGTATTCATCCAGACCACAACACATAACTTAATGATTATCCTACCGCTAGAGTTGAGTTATATTTTATCCATGTTTTGCTAGTTGACCCAGATCCTCATGAATCTAAAGAACAACAGGGAGATTTTGACCAGTGTTCTAGCCCCTGGGGAGTCGTTCACCCCACCCCACTCCTGTTACATTCTTGTATAGAGTTAACTTTTCTGTTCCATTTCCATACTTTGTTCTTGAGTAGAGTTAGCTTATATTGTTACACCTGCGTTGTCCTGGGTGGGGACATTGCACCTTCTCACCTGCAATTGGTTCTGTGTGTGGTACTGGTAAGTCCTAAGCTGTGTAGATACGGCATTTAACTTATTTACCAAAAGACTGTAGACATGTTTGGTTGTGTATGGGTTGTTTTGTTTTTTTTTTGGGGGGGGGGGGAGTGGGGGGTGGGTGTTGGGGGGTGTGTGCAGTATCCTGGTCTTGGTGTGTACGGCTGGTTTTATAATCAACTAACTCTGACTAATAAGTGAGGGTCTCAGCTTTCAGACAGCAATATGTCGGTTTATCTTCTTTTCAATACCACCTAGTTGAGCTTGTTGACTGATACAGACGCTAGTGAGAGGACTTATAAAAGCTATAAGCTTTCTGTAGAATCCCTTCTTTCCTCATTTGTTACATTGTATACTGTTGTATCTTAATTTGTTCATTTTTATTTTATTTTCTATTGTGATATCTATTTTATGTATTTTATAATTTTGTCAATTTGCCATCATGTTGTATACATGTATAAATTGTATACATATAACATAATTTCCAAATAAATATTGTTTAAACATCAAGGATGATTAAATTGTTAACTGGCATGTAAATAAACATGACAAATGATTAAATTGTTAACTGGCACATATTTAAACATCAAGGATGATTAAATTGTTAACTGGCACATATTCAAACATCAAAGATGATTAAATTGTTAACTGGAATGTACACAAATAGCAAAGATGATTAAATTGTTAACTGGCATGTAAATAAACATTACAAATGATTAAATTGTTAACTGGCACATATTCAAACATCAAGGATGATTAAATTGTTAACTGGCATTTATACAAATATTAGGAATGATTAAATTGTTAACTGGAATGTACACACACATTAAGAATGATTAAATTGATAAATAACATGTATACAAACATCAAGGGTGATTAAATTGTTAACTGGAATGTATACACACATCAATGATGATTGAATTGTTAACTGGCATGTACACAAACATCAATGATGATTGAATTGTTAACTGGCATGTATCCACACATTGGGAATGATTGAATTGTTAATTGACATGTACACAAACATCAGTGATGATTGAATTGTTAACTGGCATGTATCCACACATTGGGAATGATTGAATTGTTAATTGACATGTACACAAACATCAAGGATGATTAAATTGTTGGGTGGCATTTATACAAACCTTAGGAATGATTAAATTGTTGGGTGGCATTTATACAAACCTTAGGAATGATTAAATTGTTAACTGGCATGTATCCACACATTGGGAATGATTAAATTGTTAATTGACATGTATACAGACACCAATGATTTTAAATTGTTAACTGGCATGTATACAAACTTTAGGAATGATTAAATTGTTAATCGACATATATACAAACTTTAGGAATGATTAAATTGTTAATTGGCATGTATACAAACCTCAGGGGTGATTAAATTGTTAACTGGCATGTATACAAACATCAAGGATGATTAAATTGTTAATTGGCATGTATATAAACATCAAAGGTGATTAAATTGTTAATTGGCATGTATACAAAGATCAAGAATGATTAAATTGATAAATAACATGTATACAAACATCAAGGGTGATTAAATTGTTAACTGGAATGTATACACACATCAATGATGATTGAATTGTTAACTGGCATGTACACAAACATCAATGATGATTGAATTGTTAACTGGCATGTATCCACACATTAAGAATGATTAAATTGATAAATAACATGTATACAAACATCAAGGGTGATTAAATTGTTAACTGGAATGTATACACACATCAATGATGATTGAATTGTTAACTGGCATGTACACAAACATCAATGATGATTGAATTGTTAACTGGCATGTATCCACACATTGGGAATGATTGAATTGTTAATTGACATGTACACAAACATCAGTGATGATTGAATTGTTAACTGGCATGTATCCACACATTGGGAATGATTGAATTGTTAATTGACATGTACACAAACATCAAGGATGATTAAATTGTTGGGTGGCATTTATACAAACCTTAGGAATGATTAAATTGTTGGGTGGCATTTATACAAACCTTAGGAATGATTAAATTGTTAACTGGCATGTATCCACACATTGGGAATGATTAAATTGTTAATTGACATGTATACAGACACCAATGATTTTAAATTGTTAACTGGCATGTATACAAACTTTAGGAATGATTAAATTGTTAATTGACATATATACAAACTTTAGGAATGATTAAATTGTTAATTGGCATGTATACAAACCTCAGGGGTGATTAAATTGTTAACTGGCATGTATACAAACATCAAGGATGATTAAATTGTTAATTGGCATGTATATAAACATCAAAGGTGATTAAATTGTTAATTGGCATGTATACAAAGATCAAGAATGATTAAATTGTTAATTGGCATGTACACAAATATCAAGAATGATTAAATTGTTAATTGGCATGTATACAAACATCAAGGATGATTAAATTGTTAATTGGCATGTATACAAACATCAAGGATGATTAAATTAATTGGCATGTACGCAAACATCAAGGATGATTAAATTGTTAATTGACATGTATACAAACATCAAGAATGATTAAATTGTTAATTGGCATGTATACAAACATCAAGGATGATTAAATTGTTAATTGGCATGTACACAAACATCAAGAATGATTAAATTGTTAATTGGCATGTACACAAACATCAAGGATGATTAAATTATTAATTGGCAGGTATGCAAACATCAAGGCTGATTAAATTGTTAATTGGCATGTATACAAACATCAAGAATGATTAAATTGTTAACTGACATGTATACAGATATCAAAGATGATTAACATGTTAATTGGCATGTATATAAACATCAAAGGTGATTAAATTGTTAATTGGCATGTATACAAAGATCAAGAATGATTAAATTGTTAATTGGCATGTATACAAAAATCAAGGATGATTAAATTGTTAATTGGCATGTACGCAAACATCAAGGATGATTAAATTGTTAATTGACATGTATACAAACATCAAGAATGATTAAATTGTTAATTGGCATGTATACAAACATCAAGGATGATTAAATTGTTAATTGGCATGTACACAAACATCAAGAATGATTAAATTGTTAATTGGCATGTACACAAACATCAAGGATGATTAAATTATTAATTGGCAGGTATGCAAACATCAAGGCTGATTAAATTGTTAATTGGCATGTATACAAACATCAAGAATGATTCAATTGTTAACTGGCATGTATACAAACATCAAGAATGATTAAATTGTTAACTGGCATGTATACAAACATCAAGGATGATTAAATTGTTAACTGGCATGTATACAAACATCAAGAATGATTAAATTGTTAACTGGCATGTATACAAACATCAAGAATGATTAAATTGTTAACTGGCATGTATACAAACATCAAGGATGATTAAATTGTTAACTGGCATGTATACAAACATCAAGAATGATTAAATTGTTAATTGGCATGTACACAAACATCAAGGATGATTAAATTATTAATTGGCAGGTATGCAAACATCAAGGCTGATTAAATTGTTAATTGGCATGTATACAAACATCAAGAATGATTAAATTGTTAACTGGCATGTATACAAACATCAAGAATGATTAAATTGTTAACTGGCATGTATACAAACATCAAGGATGATTAAATTGTTAACTGGCATGTATACAAACATCAAGGATGATTAAATTGTTAACTGGCATGTATACAAACATCAAGAATGATTAAATTGTTAACTGGCATGTATACAAACATCAAGGATGATTAAATTGTTAACTGGCATGTATACAAACATCAAGAATGATTAAATTGTTAACTGGCATGTATACAAACATCAAGAATGATTAAATTGTTAACTGGCATGTATACAAACATCAAGGATGATTAAATTGTTAACTGGCATGTATACAAACATCAAGGATGATTAAATTGTTAACTGGCATGTATACAAACATCAAGGATGATTAAATTGTTAACTGGCATGTATACAAACATCAAGAATGATTAAATTGTTAACTGGCATGTATACAAACATCAAGAATGATTAAATTGTTAACTGACATGTATACAAACATCAAGAATGATTAAATTGTTAACTGACATGTATACAAACATCAAGGATGATTAAATTGTTAACTGGCATGTATACAAACATCAAGAGTGATTAAATTGTTAACTGGCATGTATACAAACATCAAGGATGATTAAATTGTTAATTGGCATGTATACAAACATCAAGAATGATTAAATTGTTAACTGGCATGTATACAGATATCAAAGATGTTTAAGTTGTTAAATGATACGTATTCAAGCATTAGGAATGGTTAAATTCCTTTTAGATGAAGTTTCTGGAAAGAGCTTGACCGAAGCCTAACAGTGACTGCCCAGCCACGGATGCCCCCAAACTATGACCTTGATCTGTGACCTTGACCTCCATCGAACAAAAAAAAATTTGTTTGCAACACATCGTCTCCTTATAAGCAACATGTATGCCAAGTTTCAATGAAATCCAACAAAGCATCTCAGAATTATGGAGCAGACACAAAAATCTTCCTGATGGACAGATGGATGAATGAAAATGACAAACACTACATGCCCATGAAGATTTTTCAGGACATAGAAAAAAGTTGTGGAATTTTGTGGAACAGTGTGTATTTATATTGATCATCACTTTTTTGAATTGTTTTTTCCTGTTCATCTTTACAGACAGAGGATGTACAGAAAGTTTGCCAGTCAAAGTGACAACCAGTGCTTTTGTGCCCCAAGGTCAACTTCCTCCTGTACCAAATGTGGTGTCACAGACTCAGATAACAATTGTATGGTCACAACCCCTCAGGCCAAATGGACCTAAGATCAGATTTGAGTTATCAAGGAAAAAAATAAGACAGCCTCTCTCACGTAAGTTTACTGACTATTTTTTTTTTTTAATGTACCAATATCAATGAGTCAGACTATTTAGCTGGATAGTTTAACATGGGACCTTTCAAAAGTGTGGTGGCATAATTGTTGAAAAAATAATATACTTCCAATTCTCAGTGTTCAGATTTAGTTTAAACAATATTTTATTTCCTAAACTATAAAACATTATGATGGCACACTATATTGTGTGCAAATATAAATGTTGGTTATGCCATGGATGGAAATCTGACAGCTGATGAACATGTTAAGCAATAAGAGTAAAATTCTGCCTTTCAGTGGCACAAAAAACATCATAGCAGCCTCCGGTTATTATTCCCCCGAAAAAAATTTGGGGGAATCTAGCCGTGACGTCGGCCGTCTGTCTGTCCGTCTGTCCCTTTGGTGGCCATCCTCTAGTTTTTACAAGTTGCATTGACCATTATTACTCTCATTTCATAGGTTTTGAAAAATCCAGACTTGACAAGCTACAATACATCCAAAATTGTGTTACATGTAATATAATAATAACACTTTGGCTAGCCGCTGATTTGTCGCGGTTCTCGGATGAGAAGGCCATGGTTACCCCTGTACTCCCAACTGCCTCCCTATTCCCACGCTTCTCCTCTCCTCCCAACACTCGGAGACGAACTGCTTGATGATATCCCTTGTCCCATTCTTCCCAATCTCTCCGATTAGCATATTAACCCTCTCCTTTGAGTCTCCCCCTAACCACATGTCCTTCATTCTCCCATCCCACTTCCCCATTATACTCCCAGTGAATCTCATTCTTTTAGACTGATACTTTGGGCATTCTAGAAGAAAGTGTTCCAGGGTCTCCACCATGTCCAAGTTACACATCTGGCACTCCCTTTCACCGTCTTTCCCAATTTTTCCCCTCAGCTCCAGGGATCGCGACCTCAGCTTGAACAACAGTGACCCCCAAAAGGTGCCATCAAGGTACTCTTCAAAACCTGGCTTCTCTTTATCACGCAGGCCACCCAAAGATCTCTTTGATTTGACCCCCTCTCACCAGGTACAGTTACAATCCTCCATGACCCTTTCTCTGACGATTTTTTTACCCTGGTTTGCCCCAACGTCCAGGTCCGAGATCTCCAATGAATAGTTCTCTACTAGCTCCCTCACTTGGACCATCCACCCCGTTTTGATATTTGAGTTGAAAATTCTCAGGAACATTACTTTACACCATCGGCTGTCAGGGAGATTTACCAAATAATTAAGATAACCGAGCTTCAGCAGGTCTATCCTGTCCTTGATCCTCATCCACCCAAGCTCACCCCTGATTGCTTCTAGCGCTGCGGCATTACTCGACCCCGTTATCCATTGGCCTGCATCGTTCTGCAGGATTTCCAAGCTCTTTACGGCCATCTGATTTAAGGGTACCACTTCCGTAGTGTATGTTATACTTGGGAGCCCCACCATTTCCCAAATGGTTTTCCCCATGAAAACCTTATTGAAACTGTTTCTCCCTATAAGTTTCATTTGGTTAAGGATTCGCTTCCCCTTCAGAATCAATTTATTTGTGTTGTTCCTGTAGATGCCTCTTCCTGTAATGGTTATATTTACCCCCAAATACTCGTAATCACCTGTCTCTCCCACACTGAGAAGTTTGCTGCTCCCTTCTGGAATGCAGAACTCACCCACTCTCAACCTTCGACTGGGGTTCTCTTTGCAGCCCACAGGTATAACTTTGCTCTTACTTTCATTAAGTTCGAGTCTCCATTTGCTCCCATATTTCCCAACAATTCCCAGCATTTCCGTTAGCCCCTCTTCGCTTTCTGACACTAGAACCATATCGTCTGCAAAAAATAGCCCTAGGATCTTCAAATACCCAACTGCTACCCCCTCCTCGCTACGCAGGAGTTCATCTCCTAAACCTTTGATGTACAATGCAAACAGGATTGGCGAAAGGATACACCCCTGTTTTAGGCCTATCTCCATAGGCACACGTTTCGTTGTAATGTTTCCCAGGCTAAGTTCACTCTGTACATCTTTATATAATGCTTTCATAATTCCAACAAACTTGCCTCCTAAGCCCATAGCCTCCAGCTTGCGCCACATACCTTCTCTCCATACTCTATCGTATGCCTTTTTGATATCCAAAAAGGCCATAAACATCTTTTTCTTTTTTGCTTTCGCGGATTCTATCATTTGGGATAGTGTTAAAAGATGGTCAGTAACTCTCCTTCCCTTCCTGAAGCCATTCTGGATTTCTCCCAAAAAACCCTTCTCCTCAATCACCTCCTCTAGTCTCCCATACAGGACTTTACAGAAAACCTTTCCTATGTTGCTACTGACAGAGATCCCTCGATAGTTATCCAAAACGTCTTTTTCCCCATTTTTGTGAATAAATGTCACTTTACTTTCTCTCCACTCCTTTGGGACCTCTTGATTTTCTATGGCTAGATTGAATAGGGCAGTTAGGCTTTCCACGAGTTCCTCTCCCCCTTTTTTGATAAACTCGTTCGGAATTTCATCCACTCCTCCCGCTTTTCCATCCCTTAATTTTGATATCACCTTTCGCACCTCCTCCGTTTTAATTTCGCTGCACACGAAGCTCGATAGGTTTTCCTCGACCTGATTCGGACACTCTGGTGGGCTCCCCATGCCCCATCGCTTATCGTTTACCTTTTCCCAATGTGTCATCACCCAGTCTGGAAGGTACTGCAACATTACACTGGTCCTTTTTTATCTCAACTGGCTTCCGATTCAGTAGATCTCAACTGGCTTCTGATTCAGTAGATCTCAACTGGCTTCTGATTCAGTAGATCTCAACTGGCTTCCAATTCAGTAGATCTCAACTGGCTTCCGATTCAGTAGATCTCAACTGGCTTCCGATTCAGTAGATCTCAACTGGCTTCCGATTCAGTAGATCTCAACTGGCTTCCGATTCAGTAGATCTCAACTGGCTTCGGATTCAGTAGATCTCAACTGGCTTCCGATTCAGTAGATCTCAACTGGCTTCCGATTCAGTAGATCTCAACTGGCTTCGGATTCAGTAGATCTCAACTGGCTTCCGATTCAGTAGAGAATTAAATTCAAATTTCATCTTCTTACCTTCAAATGCAACCCCTGCTTGTCTAATTTAATTATCAGTCACAAGCCACAGAGGTCTCTCTTGTCTAATTTAATTATCAGTCACAAGCCACAGAGGTCTCTCTTGTCTAATTTAATTATCAGTCACAAGCCACAGAGGTCTCTCTTGTCTAATTTAATTATCAGTCACAAGCCACAGAGGTCTCTCTTGTCTAATTTAATTATCAGTCACAAGCCACAGAGGTCTCTCTCTTGTCTAATTTAATTATCAGTCACGAGCCACAGACTAATTCAAATTTAATTATCAGTCACAAGCCACAGAGGTCTCTCTTGTTTAATTTAATTATCAGTCACGAGCCACAGAGGTCTCTCTTGTCTAATTTAATTATCAGTCACGAGCCACAGACTAATTTAATTATCATTCACAAGCCACAGACTAATTTAATTATCAGTCATGAGCCACAGAGGTCTCTCTTGTCTAATTTAATTATCAGTCACGAGCCACAGAGGTCTCTCTTGTCTAATTTAATTATCAGTCACGAGCCACAGACTAATTTAATTATCAGTCACGAGCCACTGACTAATTTAATTATCAGTCACAAGCCACAGACTAATTTAATTATCAGTCACGAGCCACAGACTAATTTAATTATCATTCACAAGCCACAGACTAATTTAATTATCAGACACGAGCCACAGACTAAATTAATTATCAGTCACAAGCCACAGACTAATTTAATTATCAGTCACGAGCCACAGACTAATTTAATTATCAGTCACAAGCCACAGACTAATTTAATTATCAGTCATGAGCCACAGACTAATTTAATTATCAGTCACAAGCCACAGAGGTCTCTCTTGTCTAATTTAATTATCAGTCACGAGCCACAGACTAATTTAATTATCAGTCCCGAGCCACAGAGGTCACTCTTGTCCAATTTAATTATCAGTCACGAGCCACAGACTAATTTAAGTAGCAGTCACGAGCCACAGAGGTCTCTCTTATCTAATTTAATTATCAGTCACGAGCCACAGACTAATTTAATTATCAGTCACGAGCCACAGAGGTCTCTCTTGTCTAATTTAATTATCAGTCACAAGCAACAGACTAATTTAATTTTCAGTCACGAGCCACAGACTAATTTAATTATCAGTCACGAGCCACAGAGATATCTCTTGTCTAATTTAATTATCAGTCACGAGCCACAGACTAATTTAATTATCAGTCACGAGCCAGAGAGGTCTCTCTTGTCTAATTTAATTATCAGTCACAAGCCACAGACTAATTTAAATATCAGTCACGAGCCACAGACTAATTTAATTATCAGTCACGAGCCACAGAGGTCTCTCTTGTCTAATTTAATTATCAGTCACGAGCCACAGAGGTCTCTCTTATCTAATTTAATTATCAGTCACGAGCCACAGAGGTCTCTCTTGTCTAATTTAATTATCAGTCACAAGCCACAGACTAATTTAATTATCAGTCACAAGCCACAGACTAATTTAATTATCAGTCACGAGCCACAGAGGTCTCTCTTGTCTAATTTAATTATCAGTCACGAGCCACAGAGGACTCTCTTGTCTAATTTAATTATCAGTCACGAGCCACAGACTAATTTAATTATCAGTCACAAGCCACAGAGGTCTCTCTTGTCTAATTTAATTATCAGTCATGAGCCACAGACTAATTTAATTATCAGTCACGAGCCACAGAGGTCTCTCTTGTCTAATTTAATTATCAGTCACGAGCCACAGAGGTCACTCCAGTCCTCATATAAATTTAATCTGATTCAGTCCTCATGAAAACATAAGTTCTGCTTGAGAGAGGGCATATGTGACTGTCAGACTGAAACTATGGAATTCTCTTCCAAATCGTCTGAAAGAAATGGATTCCTTTGCATCATTCAAGTCATGTATTAAAACGTCCCTTTTTCAGGAGGCATTTTCAAATTTTGTACAGTTGTAGATCTAATGCTATAAAAATAGTATTATTATTATGAGAATCACAGTGAAAAATCAACACACCACACTCAAATATTATAAGACAACACTGACTCCATAACAGATACAAACACACGCATGCCATCACACCACACTCGCATACTATAGGACAACATTGACTCCATAACAGATACAAACACATGCATGCCATCACACCACATCTCGCATACTATAGAGAACATTGACTCCATAACAGATACAAACACACACATGCCATCACACCACACTCGTATACTATACGACAACATCGACTCCATAACAGATACAAACACACACATGCCATCACACCACACTCGTATACTATACGACAACATTGATTCCATAACAGATACAAAAACACGCATGCCATCACACCACACTCACATACTATAGGCAACATTGACTCCATAACAGATACAAACACACACAAGCCATCACACAACACTCACATACTATAGACAACATTGACTCCATAATAGATACAAACACACACATGCCATCACACCACACTCGCATACTATACGACAACATTGACTCCCTAACAGATACAAACACATGCATGCCATCACACCACACTCACATACTATAGACAACATTGACTCTATAACAGATACAAACACACAAATGCCATCACACCACACTTGCATACTATAGACAACATTGACTCCATAACAGATACAAACACACACATGCCATCACACCACACTCGCATACTATAGACAACATTGACTCCATAGCAGATACAAACGCATGCCATCACACCACACTCGCATACTATACTACAACATTGACTCCATAACAGATACAAACACATGCATACCATCACACAGACACAGAGTCAAACACATGCATGCCATCACTCCATAACAGCTATAAACATATGCATGTCATCACTCCATAACAGCTACAAACACATGCATGCCATCACGCCAGAGTCAAACACACACATGTCATCAGACCAGAGTCAAACACATGCATGCCATCACACCAGAGTCAAACACATGCATGCCATCACACCAGACACAAACACACACATGCCATCACACCAGAGTCAAACACATGCATGCCATCACACCAGACACAAACACACACATGCCATCACACCAGAGTCAAACACATGCATGCCATCACACTAGAGTCAAACACATGCATGCCATCATGCCAGAGTCAAACACACACATGCCATCACACCAGAGTCAAATGCATGCATGCCATTACATCATAGTCAAACACATGCATGCCATCACACCAGGTACAAACACATGCATGCCATCACACCAGAGTCAAACACACGCATGCCATCACACCAGCTACAAACACATGCTTGCCATCACAACAGAGTCAAACACATGCATGCCATCACTCCATAACAGCTACAAACACATGCATACCATTACACCAGAGTCAAACACACGCATGCCATTGCACCAGCTACAAACACATGCTTGCCATCACAACAGAGTCAAACACATGCATGCCATCACTCCATAACAGCTACAAACACATGCATACCATTACACCAGAGTCAAACACACGCATGCCATTGCACCAGCTACAAACACATGCATGCCATCACAACAGAGTCAAACACACGCATGCCATCACTCCATACCAGCTACAAACACATGCATGCCATCACAACAGAGTCAAACACATGCATGCCATCACTCCATACCAGCTACAAACACATGGATGCCATCACAACAGAGTCAAACACACACATGCCATCACACCAGAGTAGAAATGGATAGGGAATAGCCGCCTACCCCAGGGCAGATGCCAGGGTTGGTTGTACAGCACCCCATACCCCAGGACAGATGCCAGCATTGGTTGTACAGCACCCCCTACCCCAGCACAGATGCCATCATTGGTTGTACAACACCCCCTACCCCAGGACAGCTGCCAGCATTGGTTGTACAGCACCCCATACCCAGGACAGATGCCAGCATTGGTTGCACAGCACCCCATACCCCAGGACAGATGCCAGGGTTGGTTGTACAGCACCCCCTATCCCAGGACAGATGCCAGTATTGGCTGTACAGCACCCCCTACTTCAGGACAGATGCCAGCATTGGTTGTACAGCATCCTGTACCCCAGGACAGATGCCAGCATTGGTTGTACAGCACTCTCTACCCCAGAACAGATGACAGTATTGGTTCTATAGCACCCCGTACCGGAGAACAGAGGCCAGATTTGGTTGTTCAGCACCCCCTACTCCAGGACAGATGCCAGCATTGGTTGTACAGCACCCCTACCCTAGGACAGATGCCAGTATTGGTTGAACAGCACCACTGCCCCAGAACAGTTGCCAGTGTTGATTGTACAGCACCCTCTACCCCAGGACAGATAGCAGCATTGGTTATACAGAACCCCTACCCCAGGACAGATGCCAGCATTGGTTGTACAGCACCCCCATCCCAGGTCAGATGCCAGTGTTGGTTGTACAGCACCCCCTGCCCCACAACAGATGCCAGCATTGGTTGTACAGCACCTCTACCACAGAACAGATGCCACTATTGGTTGTACAGCACCCCTACTCCAGAACACATGCCATTAACAGTGGTACAGCGCCCCCAACCCCAGGACAGGTGCCAGTGTTGGTTGTACAGCACCCCCTACCATAGAACAGATGCCAGTATTGGTTGTACAGCACCCCTACCCCACAATAGATGCCAGTATTGGTTGTACAGCACCCCCACCATAGGACAGATGCCAGTATTGGTTACACAGCACCCCCACCCTATAACGGATGCCAGTATTTGCTGTGCAGCACCCCCTCCCCCACAACAGATGCCTGCATTAGTTGTACAACAACCCCTACCCAGGACAGATGCCAGCATTTGTTGTACAGCGCACCCTATCGCACAGTAGATGCCAGCATTGGTTGTACAGCAACTCCTATCCCATCACAGATGCTAGTATTGGTTGTACAGCACCCCTACCCCAGAACAGAAGCCAGCATTGGTTGTACAGCACCCCTACCCCAGAACAGAAGCCAGCATTGGTTGTACAGCACCCCTACCCCAGAACAGATGCCAGCATTGGTTGTACAGCACACCCTACCCCAGGACAAATACCAGTATCGGTTGCACAGCACCCCCTACCCCAGGATAGATGTCAGCATTGGCTGTACAGCATGCCCTAGATGCCAGTATTAGTTGTACAGCGCCCCCAACCCCAGAATAGGTGCCAGTGTTGGTTGTATAGCACCCACTACCCCACAACAGATGCCAGCATTGGTTGTACATCACCCCCTACCCCAGGACAGATGCCAGTATTGGTTGTACAGCACCCCTACTCTACAACAGATACCGGCATTATTTGTACAGCACCCCCTACCCATGGACAGATGCCAGTATTGGTTGTACAGCACCCCCTATCCCAGAACAGATGCCGACATTGGTTGTACAGCACCTCCAACCCCACGACAGATGCCAGTAATGTTGTACAGCACATCCTACCCCAGGACAGCTTCCAGCATTGGTTATACAGCACCCCTAACCTAGGACAGAACCCAGCATTGATTGTACAGCACCCCCTAAACCCAGACAGATGCCAGCATTGGTTGTACAGCACCCCTGCTCCAGGACAGATGCCAGTATTGGTTGTACAGCACCCCTACCCTACAACAGATGCCAACATTCTTTGTACAGCACTCCTTACCCATGGACAGATGCTAGTATTGGTTGTACAGCACCCCTACCCCACAACAGGTGCCGGCATTGGTTGTACAGCACCCCTGCCCCAGGACAGATGCCAGTATTGGTTGTACAGCACCCCTACCCCACAACAGATGCCGGCATTGGTTGTACAGCACCCCTGCCCCAGGACAGATGCCAGTATTGGTTGTTCAGCACCCCTACCCTACAACAGATGCCAACATTCTTTGTACAGCACTCCTTACCCATGGACAGATGCCAGTATTGGTTGTACAGCACCCCTACCCCAGAACAGATGCCGGCATTGGTTGTACAGCACCCCCAACCCCAGGACAGATGTCAGTAATGTTGTACAGTTTTCCCCTACCCCACAACAGATTCCAGCATTGGTTGTACAGCACCCCTACCCTGGGACAGAAGCCAGCATTGATTGTACAGCATCCCCTACCCTAGGACAGAAGCCAGCATTGATTGTACATCAACCCCCTACCTTAGGACAGATGCCAGTATCGGTTGTACAGCACCCTCTACCCCAGGACAGATGCCAACATTGGTTGTACAGCATCCCTTACCCCAGGACAGATGCCAGTATTGGTTGTGCAGCAGCCCCTTCCCCAGGACAGATGTCAGTATTGGTTGTACAGCACCACCTACCCCAGGACAGATGCCAGTATTGGTTGTACAGCACCCCCTACCCAGGACAGATTCCAGTATTGGTTGTACAGCACCCCTGCCCCAGGACAGATGCCAGTATTGGTTGTACAGCACCCCTACCCTACAACAGATGCCAACATTCTTTGTACAGCACTCCTTACCCATGGACAGATGCTAGTATTGGTTGTACAGCACCCCTACCCCACAACAGGTGCCGGCATTGGTTGTACAGCACCCCTGCCCCAGGACAGATGCCAGTATTGGTTGTACAGCACCCCTACCCCACAACAGATGCCGGCATTGGTTGTACAGCACCCCTGCCCCAGGACAGATGCCAGTATTGGTTGTACAGCACCCCTACCCCACAACAGATGCCGGCATTGGTTGTACAGCACCCCTGCCCCAGGACAGATGCCAGTATTGGTTGTACAGCACCCCTACCCTACAACAGATGCCAACATTCTTTGTACAGCACTCCTTACCCATGGACAGATGCCAGTATTGGTTGTACAGCACCCCTACCCCAGAACAGATGCCGGCATTGGTTGTACAGCACCCCCAACCCCAGGACAGATGCCAGTAATGTTGTACAGTTTTCCCCTACCCCACAATAGATTCCAGCATTGGTTGTACAGCACCCCTACCCTGGGACAGAAGCCAGCATTGATTGTACAGCATCCCCTACCCTAGGACAGAAGCCAGCATTGATTGTACATCAACCCCCTACCTTAGGACAGATGCCAGTATCGGTTGTACAGCACCCCTACCCCAGGACAGATGCCAACATTGGTTGTACAGCATCCCTTACCCCAGGACAGATGCCAGTATTGGTTGTGCAGCAGCCCCTTCCCCATGACAGATGTCAGTATTGGTTGTACAGCACCACCTACCCCAGGACAGATGCCAGTATTGGTTGTACAGCACCCCCTACCCAGGACAGATGCCAGTATTGGTTGTACAGCACCCCTGCCCCAGGACAGATGTCAGTATTGGTTGTACAGCACCCCTACCCTACAACAGATGCCAACATTCTTTGTACAGCACTCCTTACCCATGGACAGATGCTAGTATTGGTTGTACAGCACCCCTACCCCACAACAGGTGCCGGCATTGGTTGTACAGCACCCCTGCCCCAGGACAGATGCCAGTATTGGTTGTACAGCACCCCTACCTCACAACAGATGCCGGCATTGGTTGTACAGCACCCCTGCCCCAGGACAGATGCCAGTATTGGTTGTACAGCACCCCTACCCTACAACAGATGCCAACATTCTTTGTACAGCACTCCTTACCCATGGACAGATGCCAGTATTGGTTGTACAGCACCCCTACCCCAGAACAGATGCTGGCATTGGTTGTACAGCACCCCCAACCCCAGGACAGATGCCAGTAATGTTGTACAGTTTTCCCCTACCCCACAACAGATTCCAGCATTGGTTGTACAGCACCCCTACCCTGGGACAGAAGCCAGCATTGATTGTACAGCATCCCCTACCCTAGGACAGAAGCCAGCATTGATTGTACATCAACCCTCTACCTTAGGACAGATGCCAGTATCGGTTGTACAGCACCCTCTACCCCAGGACAGATGCCAACATTGGTTGTACAGCATCCCTTACCCCAGGACAGATGCCAGTATTGGTTGTGCAGCAGCCCCTTCCCCAGGACAGATGTCAGTATTGGTTGTACAGCACCACCTACCCCAGGACAGATGCCAGTATTGGTTGTACAGCACCCCCTACCTAGGACAGATGCCAGTATTGGTTGTACAGCACCCCCTACCCCAGGACAGATGCCAGCATTGGTTGTACAGCACCCCCTACCCCAGGACAGATGCCAGCATTGGTTGTACAACACCCCCTACCCCAGGACAGATGCCAGAATTGATTTACAGCACCCCCTACCCCACGACAAGTGCCAGTATTGGTTACTTGGTGCTGCTTTTGGCTTGACGCTGCCCCACCTAACTCAACACATAATATCACAGCAACAAACTCAAAGCTCTTTTTTTTCTCTTTTCTTTTTTCATTGGGCATTTTACAACTTTGTACAGCCATAGAGTGTCATGTGTGGATATCATACGGTGCAATTATTATCAATTCATTGTGCCATACCTTTATGTTAATACTAATTATCATCAAGTCATTGTGCTCCACTCTTATATTAATACTAATTGTTATCAATTCATTGTGCCCTACCTTCATGTCAATACTAATTATTATCAATTCATTGTGCACTACCTTCATGTTAATACTAATTATTATCAATTCATTGTGCCCTACCTTTATGGTAATACTAATTATTATCAATTCATTGTGCCCTACCTTCATGTTAATACTAATCATTATCAATTCATTGTGCCCTACATTTATGTTAATACTAATTATTATCAATTCATTGTGCCCTATCTTCATGTTAATACTAATCATTTTCAATTCATTGTGCCCTACCTTCATGCCAATACTAATTATTATCAATTCATTGTGCCCTACCTTCATGTTAATACTAATCATTATCAATTCATTGTGCCCTACATTTATGTTAATACTAATTATTATCAATTCATTGTGCCCTACCTTTATGGTACAATTCATTGTGCCCTACCTTCATGTCAATACTAATTATTATCAATTCATTGTGCCCTACATTTATGTTAATACTAATTATTATCAATTCATTGTGCTCTACCTTTATGCTAATACTAATAATTTTCAATTCATTGTGCCCTACCTTCATGCCAATACTAATTATTATCAATTCATTGTGCCCTACATTTATGTTAATACTAATTATTATCAATTCATTGTGCTCTACCTTTATGGTAATACTAATTGTTATCAATTCATTGTGCCCTACATTTATGTTAATACTAATTTTATCAATTCATTGTGCCCTACCTTTATGCTAATACTAATCATTTTCAATTCATTGTGCCCTACCTTCATGTCAATACTAATTATTATCAGTTCATTGTGCCCTACATTTATGTTAATACTAATTATTATCAATTCATTGTGCCCTATCTTCATGCTAATACTAATCATTTTCAATTCATTGTGCCCTACCTTCATGCCAATACTAATTATTATCAATTCATTGTGCTCTACCTTTATGGTAATACTAATTGTTATCAATTCATTGTGCCCTACATTTATGTTAATACTAATTATTATCAATTCATTGTGCTCTACCTTTATGGTAATACTAATTGTTATCAATTCATTGTGCCCTACCTTCATGTCAATACTAATTATTATCAGTTCATTGTGCCCTACATTTATGTTAATACTAATTATTATCAATTCATTGTGCCCTATCTTCATGCTAATACTAATCATTTTCAATTCATTGTGCCCTACCTTCATGCCAATACTAATTATTATCAATTCATTGTGCCCTACCTTCATGTTAATACCAATTATTATCAATTCATTGTGCCCTACCTTCATGTTAATATTAATTATGATCAATTCATTGTGCCCTACCTTCATGTTAATATTAATTATGATCAATTCATTGTGTCCTACCTTCATGTCAATACTAATTATTATCAATTCATTGTACCCTACCTTCATGTTAATACTAATTATTATCAATTCATTGTGTCCTACCTTCATGTTAATATTAATTATGATCAATTCATTGTGCCCTACCTTCATGTTAATATTAATTATGATCAATTCATTGTGTCCTACCTTCATGTTAATACTAATTATGATCAATTCATGGTGCGCTACCTTTATGTTAATACTAATTAATACCATTACTATAATTTAGTTTAAACACTCTATTATAATGCTCAAAAGTGACTCTAGCCTCCATTTAGTGTAATTTCACCATTTATAAGGGAGACGACAATCAAAAGCTCCTAGGTTAATGTCAAATCCCATCCTATAATCTGTGTCTATGCATATTGTATTTGTTACATTGTACACAGTTAATTCAAATCATTCTTACTTTTCCATGTGTTTGTTCCATATGATGTAACCATGTAACATATTCAATATATTCAATATATTTCAAATAAATATTGTTTAAACTAAATAAAGAAATGAAATGCAATTTTGGGGGGCAATTTGTGGTGCACCTTGAGGCACACCTTGGGGCACAAGCCATGACGTAATTTATGAAGAGGCGGGCTTTATCACTTTGAAGGAAAGGAGGAAAAGACATAAAATAATCATGATGTCATATCTGGAAATGCTCCATCATATCTTATGCTTCTGGTACCCTGACAGATTACTGATATCACAAATTACCACTTACGTTCTTCAGATAACTTGCGTGAAATACAGTGTCGTGTCAGACTCTTTTATGATTCATTTCTGCCTTTGGCCGTGAAATGTGGAACAGCCTGGGTGCGGACATGCAATCCTCTGATTCTCTAGAGTCTCTGAAAAGTTCCCTTCAAAGACATCACAGGGTGGTTCCGGAGTATTACTGTGCTGGTTGTAGATGAGGTCAAATACCCCATACTAAGCTTAGAATGAGATGCAGTGACTTGAATGCTCATAAATTCGAACGCTTCTTAACAAACGACACTAAATGTTCTCGTGGAAATGATTATGAGGATGCAGCTCACTTCATCTCATCGTGTCCTAACTTTCGTATCCAGCTTCAATCTTTTCATCTAAACATTGAGAACCTAACAAATAATATCAGTTTTACTGTACGGTAATCCAGCAGTTAAACAAAGAGTCTTTGTTGCCTTCCAAAAGTAGAAAAGATTAGCCCATGGGATAAGATATAATAAGTTTATACAGTCACAAGTACATCATACATTAACCCTTTACCTAACATGAAAAGCAGACGACACTTGCAAAAATAATTCGTGAATAACTAATTTTTTTTCATTTTTTGTCTCAAAAACATAGGTTATGACCCCTCATTGGAACGAGCTCGACGAGCTCGTTCCAACGAGGGGTCATAACCTATGTTTTTGAGACAAAAAATGAAAAAAATAATGAAAATTAATTGGTAATTTTTTAGAATAGCGCTGGCCGGTTTTGGCCGTTACATTAGGTAAAGGGTTAAGTGATCACAGAAGACAGTTGTCTCTGCACAATATACCCATTCAAGCACCATTATTGTTTTTATTATTTATTATTCAATGTAACGGTGAGGTATTCAAATAGGCTTAGCATGTTTACCAATCCATTTAGATTTCAAAATAAAATATGTTTAAAAAATATTTTGGGGGAATAAAAGAAAATGCGGAGGGATGGTTCTGGGATATCTAATAGAACCTCTGTACATCCCTGTGAATGTCTATCAATACAAACATTTTGTTTTGTAGCTCGGGTGTGAAAAATTTAATTTAATTATCCTTTTGGTTGGTTGGTAAAAACAAACGGTCGGTCGGTTGTCCAGTCATCATCGGTCAGTCAGAAATAAGGTATAGATAATCGGATTTGGTGGTACGATTGTATACTGATAGACAGTGTAAGGGAAAAGATCTCATTGAATGAATTCTGTCAGTATCTTGTCAGAGTTATGGCCTTTGTTGGACCAAGAAAATGTGTGTGACGATGTCCATCTGCACAAACATTCCGCATTGTAGCTAAGATGTGGATAATCAAATTTAATTGTCCTTTGATATACTAATGCACCAGCATGAGGGAAAGTATCTCCAACTGTGACAGGCTCCATCCATATTTTTTTGCCAGAGTTGTGGCCCCTGTTGGACTTGTAAATAGTGCTTCCATCCCTCCATACATTTTATCTTGTAGTTTGGATGTACATATTAAATTTGATTACCTTTGGTTTGCTGATAGACCAGGATGGATATAGGATTTCCACATTGGGTAGATTCTCTCTGTTATTTCTTGCTAGAGTTGTGGTCCCTGTTGGACATGGAAAATAGTACTTTCATCTCTCATATAAACATTTTACCTCATAGTTTGGATGTACATACTGGAATTTGGTTATCCTGTAGTATGCTGATAGACCAGGATGGATATATGATCTCTACATAGAGCAGGTTCTGTTATTTTTTTACCAGAGTTGTGGTCCTTGGTAGACTCAGAAAATAGAAATATTGTGTTGTTGAGGGGATTATGTACCTGCTTAATGTTGCACTTGTTTATTCACTAACTGTGTCTGCTTGATGTGCATCTAAACATAAAACTTGATTACATGTATAAGTGTTTTGATTTTCAGCGGCTGTAAGTGATATTGGAGTATGGCAGCAAGTTTATGTTGGAGAAGAGCAGTTCTTTGAAGATGTTAGTTTGCCAGTGTTTACAAGTTATGTATACAGGATCACTGTCTTCAACAGTATTGGACAAATGACAAGTAATGAGTCCCTAGAGGTAACAACATTTGGTGGTTATCCACGGAAAGCACCAACTGTATATGCAAACACTTTGGATTATAGGACAATGCAGGTTAATTGGACATCACTCAGTGAGTACTTATTGATATATCATAATAAATTCACTTTTGTATAGTTATTACTACAGCAGGACATGGTTAATTGTTGTATAGTTATTACTACAGTAGGACACAGTTAATTGTTGTATAGTTATTACTACAGTAGGACACAGTTAATTGTTGTATAGTTATTACTACAGTAGGACACAGTTAATTGTTGTATAGTTATTACTACAGTAGGACACAGTTAATTGTTGTATAGTTATTACTACAGTTGGACACAGTTAACTGGAAATTTGCTGATAGAATAACCGTGTCAGATATATATAATTTTGGAACACTCATAGATAGAACCACATCGATGTCTGAAAGGTTTTGAAAATACCGCTCAAGATCGGATAGCGGATGGACACCACGAGTGGCGGTACAAAGTACCGCCACTCGTGGTGTCCATCCGCTATTCGATCTTGAGTGGTATTTTCAAAACCTTTCAGACATCGATGCGGTTCTATATTTATTACATATTCCTAGTTAATTATATTTCTAAACCTAAGAATGAATAAAATAATTACTACGGTTATCAGCGGAGCACTATTTAGAAACTGTTGTTTAAAACCTGGGAGCCAGTCTGTTTGGTGACCGCATTCCTTTGATGTGATGATGGAGTCCAAATGAACAAGCAAAAAGCATGTCAGCTCACTTGTGAAATGACTTACTTTCGTTTTCGTGACATGGGATTTTACTGTGATTTTTGGATTTGACATTCCATCTTTCATCCAATTTCTGTTTACTCAGTGATTTAATACATCAAAACTGGATTATGAGATAATATCTTGCATCGAGGCGACAGTCAGAATGGCCAGTCAGGGTTACGAGAAAATTAACACAAGGAAAACACAGAATTTCGCTTGACCTCGGAAATTATGTACCGTATTTACTCTATGTATTGGGACAGCTAAAAATAATTATTTTCACAGGTGTCCCAATTGTTAGAAAATGGGGAAAGAACATGGCCTGGTCTTGATTTGATGCTGAATAAAGTTGTGTGTGATTCGTTTTCCATCACTGTATACGAAAATCGCCGTCCAATTTTTTTTATATTTTCATTTTTTGCTTCGAAAACATAGCTTATGATCCCTCATTGGAACGAGCGCATTGCGCTCGTTCCAATGAGGGATCATAAGCTATGTTTTCGAAGCAAAAAATGAAAACTTTTAGTTTCTCAAGAATTTTTTTATGAGTGTCGTCTGCTACTAGCGATGGGCCAACTGGAAACAAATCTCCTGAATGTCCCAAACTTTGGAGCATAAAAAAAATATGGTTTTCTGGAAAAAATGTGTGTCCCAAATCATAGAATGTCCCAATACATAGAGTAAATACGGTATTCTCACAGATTTCTCGGAATGGCATGGACACTTCGACCACGGATATATATTCACGTCCTATTATTCATTCCCAAAACTATCAAAATTGTATGGATGGATTAGGATAACTTTTGCCCGAAGGTAACTTCACACAACTTCACAAGCCCACAATTTTACAATTATTGAATTAGTAGGCCTACATGTACATGTGTATGCCATGCTCGCTGGAACTTGATGTCATTGTGACAGTCTAACTGTATTCACGTCCATCCGAATGTGATTTGAAGAAACAAAACTGACCATTCATAATTTTTGTTTTCAAGTTTTCATCTTTACTTCCCAATATTGTAGGATGGTAAGGATTTGTGAATAGAAAAAGGATTAACTGGGAAATATCACAAATACTATTACTATTAATTTTTATCCATGCCAATATGGCACTGGTGGTGGTGCCAGTGCCAACCAGGCCTCAAAATAACTTCCAATTGTGAGCCTGTTAATATGAAAGGTACCCCCAAAAGATTGTGTCTGTCAATTTCAAGTTTGAGCCTATCATGAAATTTGACCAAGATTTATGTGTTATGCAGATCTGACCATCTTGACCTACCAAATATTAGATGGCTCTGTGTACTAAAAGAGAAGGATCCGGTTCTGATAACCCTTAGGTACTAACTAATGTGCTTACAAAGTTGTTAATTGGCAATGATTCTACATCATTGTTGGCTGCCTTTACAGGCAGCCAACAGTGATGTACAACTTGAGCTGTGCATTCAGCTATCAGTCAAGAAAGGTTAGATTTGGTAGCACCTACATCAATGCAAATTGCAATATAGTAGTGGTGGTTTGAGCCTATTTGGGGACTTGAGGGTTAAAGCCTACATATAGCAAACATGTTTTCCGGTTTAGGATGTATATTCAGTTCTAAAAATTGTCCTGGTCATTTTGACAGGCACAAGTGAATTGGTGTCTGTCAAACATGTAAGTTGAGCCTGACAATGACCATGACAGGCTGCTTATTTTGAGGCTTGGTGCCGGCACCATTTCTCAACCTCCCTGCTTGTATATTTTTCTCTGTTTATTTTCTTTACATCCAGTTTATGAAAAATTCTCCCAGGACATTTGTGTCAAATATGGGATGATCATGATTTGCCAGAGTTCTGGGGCTGGGTTGGGGGTTAAAAAATAATCTGTGATGAATCGTGCTTTGATTACCACCGAAATTATCCAAAAAAATTCTGCTTTAGGTCCAATTGCTAATTTACTACTAATGCATGTACAAATGTACATGGAATACATGTACTAGTCAAAACGTCCGATTCTAAAAAGTCTCTGGTCGAAACGTCTGATTTTGGGGGTCAAAATGTCCGATTGCCGAAACAATATGTTAATAAGCAATTAAGGCATTTCAAAGAGAAAGGTCTAAGACAACGTTATCTTTCTATCATTAAAAATGCCAGTAATTAACATTAATTCTTGGAAAACTCTCTCCGAACTTTCCAATAATTAATGTTACTTACACGAATTTTCAATGGTAAAAAGCCTTTTTTGTACATGTGTAGTTAGGACTTGTGCAGTTAAGAAGTAATTAAAGCATTTCAAAGAAAAAACTCTTGAGATAAATTTGTTTTTCTATCATTAAAAATACATGTATCAGTAATTAAAGTAAATTCCTGGAAAGCTCTCAACGAGCTTTCCAGTAATTAATTTTCTTACTGGCATTTCAAAAGGGAAAGTCTACGATGCAGTTTTTTTTATTTTTATCATTATACATGTACATGTACATGTTCCTTACTGGTATTTTTAATTGTTAATTTGATATTCAATCTCAATGTAATAAAACCAATAGAAATATAGATGTGTTTTCTCAATGCCCCAATTTTTGTGTTCCTAAATCTTCAATGGGCCTGTTTGTCCTATCCCTAATATATCCTCCATCTCCTACCCCGACCGAAATAGCGAAGTCACTAGTCCAAGACAAAACGTCCGATGGTTTGGGACAAAATGCCTGATGATTTTAGTCAAAGTGTCCGATTATTTTGGTCAGAAGGATCGTACGTTTTGACCAAGATCATCGGGCATTTAGACTAAAATAATCGGACGTTTTTACTAAAAGCATCGGATGTTTTGACCAGAAAATTGGATGTTTTGGCGATCAGACGTTTTGACCAGACCCCTGTACATGCACTTGAAATGAAAATAAATCTGCAGCCCCAATATTCAATTCCTCAAATACTACAGGGATCGGATTCAGTGTTTTGTATAATTGTACTCTTATTTGGTCATTAATGCTGAGGTGAAAAGTTTCCCCAAGCGGTCAACTTAAAATTCTGTGAGCTACATGTACTGGTGCTAATAAATTAAATACAAGTATTTTGAAAAAAGTGCATTTTCTGTTACGGTGCATTAAATAGAGGATCTCCAACAAGTCCCCGTTTAATAATGACATTTACAGAACGAGTTCGGCAAATTAGCTCTGGACCCCGAGCCTTTGGCGAGGTCCAAACCTAATTAACTGGACAAGTAAATTTCATGTTAAACTGGAGACGAGTTGAAGATTCTAGTTATCACTTGATCCCCAACAAGAAAAACTTAAAAGATGCTAAATCTTTTAGCTACCGGTCCAATGCAATATGAAAAACTTGCCCGCAATAGCCATTACTAAGAAAATTTTTTTTTCAATTTTTGCTTTCAAAACAGCTTATGACCCCTCATTGGGACGAGCTCGGTGACCTTGTTCCAATGAGGGGTCATAACATATGTTTTGGAAGCAAAAATTGAAAAAAATTCAGTTATTAGGAAAAACTAAATTTAATGTCGTCTGCAGCTCGCAAATCAGATTTGTGGGAGTGAATATTAGGTCTCGCCAAGTGATTTGCATAAACCCGAACGATGGGTTACACAATTTGCTAATTTGGGATGTCCGGCTAGAAATTTAAAAGTACTATAAAAATAGTGAAGCAAATAATCCCTCTTGGGAGCCTGGAATGGAGGGAAAAGCATGACTATGCATGTGGTAAACAATCTCTATGTTTCTGGTGGAATACATGTAGAATCCATTATCAAATGCTTGGGATGAGAATACCCAATATTATTACCACTTCATGCATCCATTACTAGTAGATTAACGTTGTTGAAGCCTGTGTTAAACCACCATAACATACATGTATGGTTTATAATTTAGAAAACCGGAAGAGGGCTGTTTGACATTAATGGCCCCTTCCGGTTGTACATATACATACACAGAAGGCCATAAGAACACATTCCGTTTTCATTAATGGCCCTCTTCCGGTTTCGTAAAAATCGGAAAATTCTTGTGTATTTTAGTCATTTTTTCTTATTTTTTTACCATTTTTTTAAAATAATATATTTTTTTAACATTGGTGTTTCATCAAAATATTTCTTTCAGCATCATTTCTACCCTAAAGAGAATGTATCATCAAAAGTGGTAATAATAGTAATAAGTTACTAATAACTGTGATTTTCTTGGGTGTCTTGGGTTATTAACGGCCCTCGAGAATTGGTTAGGGCCATTAAAGGTCCCTCAGGCTGTTAACTATTTCTCTCAGGGCTGTTAATGACCCAAGACACCCTCCCAAATCATGTTATTGTTATATTCACAAATGAACAAAATGGATAATTGGATATTACATGTAACAATTGGGTGCTTCAGTGTTAGAATATTGTTTGTCCCACTGCTACATGTACATACAGAGTGCTAACACTCATGCAACAAATTGTCTACATGATTCAGCTTCAGGTTACTGTACATTCATACATGTGCATTGTTACTGTGTTGTGAAAATTATTCGATATTGTGCAGACATGCATGTACAAATGTATGTGACTTTAACTCTCTGCACTCTGGTATCAACATTTCACACCTGCTTACAGTAGTTGTCTACCTTTGTGAAGTCAATGGTTCAACAATTTGTGTCTTGCTTGACAGATCTCTTAGAGATCTGTCAAGCAAGACACTAATTATTGAAACATCTAATACATAAAGGGAGATAATTAAAATTGAAAATTGGAGATTTTGACATCAGTGTGCAGGGGGTTAAAAACAATTCTGCAAAAAAGCAAAACAAATAATGATGAAACTTTTATTTCAAGTAAAAGTAAAAAGACATTTTTGTTTTTTATTTAATCTGATTCTGAGTCGTACTCTGTGGCCAAGCGTCGATATTTTCTTTGACGGATATTATTCTCTTGGGAATTGGACACCACTTGCACATTAATGTTAAATGTTCCCTCAGTTATATTTGCATTAGCAAACATGCCATGAATAGCCATTTCATGTGCTGAACGTTTTTTAGACTCAAGATCTCTGTTTATTGCTGCAAGTTTAGCTGATATTCTACAGGTATTATTAGATGAAAGTGATAATGTTTTACACAGAGGACCCTCGATCTGTTTGGTTGACATTTGTGGTGGTTGTGCTATTTCTACATTAGATGATGAATGTGTCTGTAGAATTTCACACATTTCATGCTGCTGTTCCATTGAAGCTATTGCATAGTTATTGATGCTGTTTACATTTCTGTGCCCCGATAGTTGGGCTATTACTTGTGGGACCACACCGGCGTGGAGTAACCGAGTGCACATAGTTTTCCTTAAACTATGGTTTGTAATTTTTCCTTCAAGTCCTGCACTTTGTGCCATGCTTTTCAGCATTGTTGAAAGTTTATTTACCCCTAATGGTTGGAATTTAAACCATAGTGCATTGGGTGTCATACGAAAGTTCTGATTGATTGCTATATAAAAAGGAGCATCGGAGTGACACATGGCTGCAGGCCTGTTTTTAGAATACTCCATATAAGCTCTAACTGGGCACCGTTCATTGTTAATTTCATTTTTGAATATCTTGGGATTAAATTTTCTGAGATCACTGGAGCATTTACCATCCCGTGTTTTAGTAAGACGCTCATTGAATTCCAAGTACTCAGTCCCTGATGTTGATTTTTTTTTAACTGTATGTCCCCCCCCCACTTTAACTGTCTATTCTCTTGTGAGCCCCGGAATCCCAGTAATTTGGTATTATTAAACCAAACAGTTCTTAGCAATGCACCTGGATTTTTCAAACCAAGTTGTCCACACTCCCACAACTTATTTTCATCTTCATCAGTCAAGACATCGGCCTGTTGGGGCTTAATCCCATGACCCTTCTCTTTAAGCTCTTTCCGACGAGATCGCAAAACCTCCCGACTCATCTTGAAAGCATCCTCTGAAATGATACTGGCCTCATAGTCATTGTCACGTAGGTGTCTGTCTATTCCCCTATGAAAAGCTGTCAGGATATCAGGCTCATAGTCACCACCATCAGGTTTTTTCATTTCTAATAAAAATGCACCAATGTAAACATCAAGTTCTCTGGGTTTAATATCTTTTATTTCTCGATGTTCATTTCTCTCAAACAAAAAGTTTTTAAGTCTTTTAACTGCAGAAAAGGTTTTGCGTTGGGTGTTTTTCTTACTGTCAATGTATGCCTTAAGGTCTTTGATTTTATTTGTCACTGGTTTGATTGGGCTGGCTGTTGTCTCTGTCAGTGCCAGTGGTAAATTATTGTTTATGTTATCGGCGAACGTTTCAGTTTCAAAATCTTCAACAAACAACTGGGTAATCAGTTCATCAGAAAGCTCAGTCCATTCGTTTTCAGCTGACATTTTTAACTTTTAAAACGCTGTTTTTTTTCAAGAATTAGAATAAAATCAATTCGATCAAGTGGACAATTTACGAGAGACGCAGATGTAAACAGAATGCACGTGAACGTAGTAAAATTGGCGAAATTGACAGTTCGCAGACGATGCGTAAAACACATAGATTCTGTTTTTCCTCTGTTACACGCGTTTTTAAAGACAAATCTGGTTTTGCCTCTCACATTAATTGGCTATTTTAGAGCAGTTTTATTTCTTTTTTGTTTATTTTCACATTTACCCGGGCAATGTTTTGAAAAGAATTGAGGGTGTTGACCCAGAAACAATGAAAACAAACCAATCAACAAAAACTGGGGCGGTACTAATGTCAATTGAGAGATGTCACTGGAGAGAACCAGCTTATTATGATGTCACTGGAGAGAACCAGCTTATTATGACAATGAAATAGTTCGTTGGTGGATTCCACTATGTGGTACTGATATGATTACCACACACCCCGTACCGTATGCAATAAAAGCGAAATACGTACATGAATATGTAATAAAATTGTTTACCCAACCTCAAATACCAATTTTCCCTGTTAATGGCATGTTGGTTAAAGAGTAAACCCTTGTTAAAAGTGAAAGTTTTACTCAGAAGAGTTCCATGTTTAAAGATCATTATACAACTAACATAAATATTTAATCTGTTTTACAGTATAAAGAACTACAATAAAGTTCAATGGTTAGAGACCTCTTCTACCTCTCCACAACCAATATAAGTATTTAATTTGTTATACCGTATAAAGAACTACAATAAAGTTCAATGGTTAGAGACCTCTTCTACCTCTCCACAACCAATATAAATATTTAATCTGTTTTACAGTATAAAGAACTACAATAAAGTTCAATGGTTAGAGACCTCTTCTACCTCTCCACAACCAATATAAGTATTTAATTTGTTATACCGTATAAAGAACTACAATAAAGTTCAATGGTTAGAGACCTCTTCTACCTCTCCACAACCAACATAAGTATTTAATCTGTTTTACAGTATAAAGAACGGCAATAAAGTTCAATGGTTAGAGACCTCTTCTACCTCTCCACAACCAATATAAATATTTAATCTGGTACACCGTATAAAGAACTACAATAAAGTTCAATGGTTAGAGACCTCTTCTACCTCTCCACAACCAATATAAATATTTAATCTGTTACACCGTATAAAGAACTACAATAAAGTTCAATGGTTAGAGACCTCTTCTACCTCTCCACAACCAATATAAATATTTAATCTGTTTTACAGTATAAAGAACTACAATAAAGTTCAATGGTTAGAGACCTCTTCTACCTCTCCACAACCAATATAAGTATTTAATCTGTTTTACAGTATAAAGAACTACAATAAAGTTCAATGGTTAGAGACCTCTTCTACCTCTCCACAACCAATATAAATATTTAATCTGTTTTACAGTATAAAGAACTACAATAAAGTTCAATGGTTAGAGACCTCTTCGACCTCTCCACAACCAATATAAATATTTAATCTGTTTTACAGTATAAAGAACTACAATAAAGTTCAATGGTTAGAGACCTCTTCTACCTCTCCACAACCAATATAAATATTTAATCTGTTACACCGTATAAAGAACTACAATAAAGTTCAATGGTTAGAGACCTCTTCTACCTCTCCACAACCAATATAAGTATTTAATCTGTTTTACAGTATAAAGAACTACAATAAAGTTCAATGGTTAGAGACCTCTTCTACCTCTCCACAACCAATATAAATATTTAATCTGTTTTACAGTATAAAGAACTACAATAAAGTTCAATGGTTAGAGACCTCTTCGACCTCTCCACAACCAATATAAATATTTAATCTGTTTTACAGTATAAAGAACTACAATAAAGTTCAATGGTTAGAGACCTCTTCTACCTCTCCACAACCAATATAAATATTTAATCTGTTTTACAGTATAAAGAACTACAATAAAGTTCAATGGTTAGAGACCTCTTCTACCTCTCCACAACCAATATAAATATTTAATCTGTTTTACAGTATAAAGAACTACAATAAAGTTCAATGGTTAGAGACCTCTTCTACTTCTCCACAACCAATATAAATATTTAATCTGTTTTACAGTATAAAGAACTACAATAAAGTTCAATGGTTAGAGACCTCTTCGACCTCTCCACAACCAATATAAGTATTTAATTTGTTACACCGTATAAAGAACTACAATAAAGTTCAATGGTTAGAGACCTCTTCTACCTCTCCACAACCAATATAAATATTTAATCTGTTTTACAGTATAAAGAACTACAATAAAGTTCAATGGTTAGAGACCTCTTCTACCTCTCCACAACCAATATAAATATTTAATCTGTTTTACAGTATAAAGAACTACAATAAAGTTCAATGGTTAGAGACCTCTTCTACCTCTCCACAACCAATATAAATATTTAATCTGTTTTACAGTATAAAGAACTACAATAAAGTTCAATGGTTAGAGACCTCTTCTACTTCTCCACAACCAATATAAATATTTAATCTGTTTTACAGTATAAAGAACTACAATAAAGTTCAATGGTTAGAGACCTCTTCGACCTCTCCACAACCAATATAAGTATTTAATTTGTTACACCGTATAAAGAACTACAATAAAGTTCAATGGTTAGAGACCTCTTCTACCTCTCCACAACCAATATAAATATTTAATCTGTTTTACAGTATAAAGAACTACAATAAAGTTCAATGGTTAGAGACCTCTTCTACCTCTCCACAACCAACATAAGTATTTAATCTGTTTTACAGTATAAAGAACTACAATAAAGTTCAATGGTTAGAGACCTCTTCTACCTCTCCACAACCAATATAAATATTTAATCTGTTTTACAGTATAAAGAACTACAATAAAGTTCAATGGTTAGAGACCTCTTCTACCTCTCCACAACCAATATAAATATTTAATCTGTTTTACAGTATAAAGAACTACAATAAAGTTCAATGGTTAGAGACCTCTTCTACCTCTCCACAACCAATATAAATATTTAATCTGTTTTACAGTATAAAGAACTACAATAAAGTTCAATGGTTAGAGACCTCTTCTACCTCTCCACAACCAACATAAGTATTTAATCTGTTTTACAGTATAAAGAACTACAATAAAGTTCAATGGTTAGAGACCCCTTCTACCTCTCCACAACCAATATAAATATTTAATCTGTTTTACAGTATAAAGAACTACAATAAAGTTCAATGGTTAGAGACCTCTTCTACCTCTCCACAACCAATATAAGTATTTAATCTGTTTTACAGTATAAAGAACTACAATAAAGTTCAATGGTTAGAGACCTCTTCTACCTCTCCACAGCCAATATAAATATTTAATCTGTTTTACAGTATAAAGAACTACAATAAAGTTCAATGGTTAGAGACCTCTTCTACCTCTCCACAACCAATATAAATATTTAATCTGTTTTACAGTATAAAGAACTACAATAAAGTTCAATGGTTAGAGACCTCTTCTACCTCTCCACAACCAACATAAGTATTTAATCTGTTTTACAGTATAAAGAACGGCAATAAAGTTCAATGGTTAGAGACCTCTTCTACCTCTCCACAACCAACATAAGTATTTAATCTGTTTTACAGTATAAAGAACGGCAATAAAGTTCAATGGTTAGAGACCTCTTCTACCTCTCCACAACCAATATAAATATTTAATCTGTTACACCGTATAAAGAACTACAATAAAGTTCAATGGTTAGAGACCTCTTCTACCTCTCCACAACCAATATAAATATTTAATCTGTTACACCGTATAAAGAACTACAATAAAGTTCAATGGTTAGAGACCTCTTCTACCTCTCCACAACCAATATAAATATTTAATCTGTTACACCGTATAAAGAACTACAATAAAGTTCAATGGTTAGAGACCTCTTCTACCTCTCCACAACCAATATAAATATTTAATCTGTTACACCGTATAAAGAACTACAATAAAGTTCAATGGTTAGAGACCACTTCTACCTCTCCACAACCAATATAACTATTTAATCTGTTACACCGTATAAAGAACTACAATAAAGTTCAATGGTTAGAGACCTCTTCTACCTCTCCACAACCAATATAAATATTTAATCTGTTTTACAGTATAAAGAACTACAATAAAGTTCAATGGTTAGAGACCTCTTCTACCTCTCCACAACCAATATAAGTATTTAATCTGTTTTACAGTATAAAGAACGGCAATAAAGTTCAATGGTTAGAGACCTCTTCTACCTCTCCACAACCAATATAAATATTTAATCTGTTTTACAGTATAAAGAACTACAATAAAGTTCAATGGTTAGAGACCTCTTCTACCTCTCCACAACCAATATAAGTATTTAATCTGTTATACCGTATAAAGAACTACAATAAAGTTCAATGGTTAGAGACCTCTTCTACCTCTCCACAACCAATATAAGTATTTAATCTGTTTTACAGTATAAAGAACTACAATAAAGTTCAATGGTTAGAGACCTCTTCTACCTCTCCACAACCAATATAAATATTTAATCTGTTTTACAGTATAAAGAACTACAATAAAGTTCAATGGTTAGAGACCTCTTCGACCTCTCCACAACCAATATAAGTATTTAATTTGTTATACCGTATAAAGAACTACAATAAAGTTCAATGGTTAGAGACCTCTTCTACCTCTCCACAACCAATATAAGTATTTAATCTGTTTTACAGTATAAAGAACTACAATAAAGTTCAATGGTTAGAGACCTCTTCTACCTCTCCACAACCAATATAAGTATTTAATCTGTTATACCGTATAAAGAACTACAATAAAGTTCAATGGTTAGAGACCTCTTCTACCTCTCCACAACCAATATAAGTATTTAATCTGTTTTACAGTATAAAGAACTACAATAAAGTTCAATGGTTAGAGACCTCTTCTACCTCTCCACAACCAATATAAGTATTTAATCTGTTATACCGTATAAAGAACTACAATAAAGTTCAATGGTTAGAGACCTCTTCTACCTCTCCACAACCAATATAAATATTTAATCTGTTTTACAGTATAAAGAACTACAATAAAGTTCAATGGTTAGAGACCTCTTCGACCTCTCCACAACCAATATAAGTATTTAATTTGTTATACCGTATAAAGAACGACAATAAAGTTCAATGGTTAGAGACCTCTTCTACCTCTCCACAACCAAGATAAATATTTAATCTGTTTTACAGTATAAAGAACTACAATAAAGTTCAATGGTTAGAGACCTCTTCTACCTCTCCACAACCAATATAAATATTTAATCTGTTTTACAGTATAAAGAACTACAATAAAGTTCAATGGTTAGAGACCTCTTCTACCTCTCCACAACCAATATAAATATTTAATCTGTTACACCGTATAAAGAACTACAATAAAGTTCAATGGTTAGAGACCTCTTCTACCTCTCCACAACCAAGATAAGTATTTAATCTGTTTTACAGTATAAAGAACTACAATAAAGTTCAATGGTTAGAGACATCTTCTACCTCTCCACAACCAACATAAGTATTTAATCTGTTTTACAGTATAAAGAACTACAATAAAGTTCAATGGTTAGAGACCTCTTCTACCTCTCCACAACCAATATAAGTATTTAATCTGTTTTACAGTATAAAGAACTACAATAAAGTTCAATGGTTAGAGACCTCTTCTACCTCTCCACAACCAATATAAGTATTTAATCTGTTATACCGTATAAAGAACTACAATAAAGTTCAATGGTTAGAGACCTCTTCTACCTCTCCACAACCAATATAAATATTTAATCTGTTTTACAGTATAAAGAACTACAATAAAGTTCAATGGTTAGAGACCTCTTCGACCTCTCCACAACCAATATAAGTATTTAATTTGTTATACCGTATAAAGAACGACAATAAAGTTCAATGGTTAGAGACCTCTTCTACCTCTCCACAACCAATATAAATATTTAATCTGTTTTACAGTATAAAGAACTACAATAAAGTTCAATGGTTAGAGACCTCTTCGACCTCTCCACAACCAATATAAGTATTTAATTTGTTATACCGTATAAAGAACGACAATAAAGTTCAATGGTTAGAGACCTCTTCTACCTCTCCACAACCAATATAAATATTTAATCTGTTTTACAGTATAAAGAACTACAATAAAGTTCAATGGTTAGAGACCTCTTCTACCTCTCCACAACCAATATAAATATTTAATCTGTTTTACAGTATAAAGAACTACAATAAAGTTCAATGGTTAGAGACCTCTTCTACCTCTCCACAACCAATATAAATATTTAATCTGTTACACCGTATAAAGAACTACAATAAAGTTCAATGGTTAGAGACCTCTTCTACCTCTCCACAACCAAGATAAGTATTTAATCTGTTTTACAGTATAAAGAACTACAATAAAGTTCAATGGTTAGAGACCTCTTCTACCTCTCCACAACCAATATAAGTATTTAATCTGTTATACCGTATAAAGAACTACAATAAAGTTCAATGGTTAGAGACCTCTTCTACCTCTCCACAACCAATATAAGTATTTAATCTGTTTTACAGTATAAAGAACTACAATAAAGTTCAATGGTTAGAGACCTCTTCTACCTCTCCACAACCAATATAAATATTTAATCTGTTACACCGTATAAAGAACTACAATAAAGTTCAATGGTTAGAGACCTCTTCTACCTCTCCACAACCAAGATAAGTATTTAATCTGTTTTACAGTATAAAGAACTACAATAAAGTTCAATGGTTAGAGACATCTTCTACCTCTCCACAACCAATATAAATATTTAATCTGTTTTACAGTATAAAGAACTACAATAAAGTTCAATGGTTAGAGACCTCTTCTACCTCTCCACAACCAAGATAAGTATTTAATCTGTTTTACAGTATAAAGAACTACAATAAAGTTCAATGGTTAGAGACCTCTTCTACCTCTCCACAACCAAGATAAGTATTTAATCTGTTTTACAGTATAAAGAACTACAATAAAGTTCAATGGTTAGAGACATCTTCTACCTCTCCACAACCAACATAAGTATTTAATCTGTTTTACAGTATAAAGAACTACAATAAAGTTCAATGGTTAGAGACCTCTTCTACCTCTCCACAACCAATATAAATATTTAATCTGTTTTACAGTATAAAGAACTACAATAAAGTTCAATGGTTAGAGACCTCTTCTACCTCTCCACAACCAATATAAATATTTAATCTGTTTTACAGTATAAAGAACTACAATAAAGTTCAATGGTTAGAGACCTCTTCTACCTCTCCACAACCAAGATAAGTATTTAATCTGTTTTACAGTATAAAGAACTACAATAAAGTTCAATGGTTAGAGACATCTTCTACCTCTCCACAACCAATATAAATATTTAATCTGTTTTACAGTATAAAGAACTACAATAAAGTTCAATGGTTAGAGACCTCTTCTACCTCTCCACAACCAAGATAAGTATTTAATCTGTTTTACAGTATAAAGAACTACAATAAAGTTCAATGGTTAGAGACCTCTTCTACCTCTCCACAACCAAGATAAGTATTTAATCTGTTTTACAGTATAAAGAACTACAATAAAGTTCAATGGTTAGAGACATCTTCTACCTCTCCACAACCAACATAAGTATTTAATCTGTTTTACAGTATAAAGAACTACAATAAAGTTCAATGGTTAGAGACCTCTTCTACCTCTCCACAACCAATATAAATATTTAATCTGTTACACCGTATAAAGAACTACAATAAAGTTCAATGGTTAGAGACCTCTTCTACCTCTCCACAACCAAGATAAGTATTTAATCTGTTTTACAGTATAAAGAACTACAATAAAGTTCAATGGTTAGAGACATCTTCTACCTCTCCACAACCAACATAAGTATTTAATCTGTTTTACAGTATAAAGAACTACAATAAATGCCCATTTTATCACTTGAATACAGGAAATATAGGAATGGGAAAATTTCTCTTAACTGAAATACTCTTATTAATTAAATCACTCTTCTTGACACAATATCTCTGTCAAATTCTGTATAACATAACCTGTATGTCTTGACACATTATCTCTGTCGAATTCTCTATAACATTACCTGTATGTCTTGCCACGTTATCTCTGTCAAATTCTTTATAACATTACCTGTATGTCTTGACACATTATCTCTGTCAAATTCTGTATAACATTACCTGTATGTCTTGACACAATATCTCTGTCAAATTCTTATGTCTTGACACATTATCTCTGTCAAATTCTCTATAACATTACCTGTATGTCTTGCCACATTATCTCTGTCAAATTCTGTATAACATTACCTGTATGTCTTGCCACATTATCTCTGTCAAATTCTGTATAACATTACCTGTATGTCTTGCCACATTATCTCTGTCGAATTCTCTATAACATTACCTGTATGTCTTGCCACCTTATCTCTGTCAAATTCTGTATAACATTACCTGTATGTCTTGCCACATTATCTCTGTCAAATTCTGTATAACATTACCTGTATGTCTTGACACAATATCCCTGTCAAATTCTGTATAACATTACCTGTATGTCTTGCCACATTATCTCTGTCAAATTCTCTATAACGTTACCTGTATGTCTTGCCACATTATCTCTGTCAAATTATGTATAACATTACCTGTATGTCTTGCCACATTATCTCTGTCAAATTCTCTATAACATTACCTGTATGTCTTGCCACGTTATCTCTGTCAAATTCTCTATAACATTACCTGTATGTCTTGCCACATTATCTCTGTCAAATTCTGTATAACATTACCTGTGTGTCTTGCCACATTATCTCTGTCAAATTCTGTATAACATTACCTGTATGTCTTGCCACGTTATCTCTGTCAAATTCTGTATAACATTACCTGTATGTCTTGCCACATTATCTCTGTCAAATTATGTATAACATTACCTGTATGTCTTGCCACATTATCTCTGTCAAATTCTCTGTAACATTACCTGTATGTCTTGCCACGTTATCTCTGTCAAATTCTGTATAACATTACCTGTATGTCTTGCCACATTATCTCTGTCAAATTCTGTATAACATTACCTGTATGTCTTGCCACATTATCTCTGTCAAATTCTCTATAACATTACCTGTATGTCTTGCCACATTATCTCTGTCAAATTATGTATAACATTACCTGTATGTCTTGCCACATTATCTCTGTCAAATTCTCTATAACATTACCTGTATGTCTTGCCACCATATCTCTGTCAAATTCTGTATAACATTACTTGTATGTCTTGCCACATTATCTCTGTCAAATTCTGTATAACATTAACTGTATGTCTTGACACAATATCTCTGTCAAATTCTATATAATATTACCTTTATGTCTTGCCACATTATCTCTGTCAAATTCTCTATAACATTACCTGTATGTCTTGCCACATTATCTCTGTCAAATTCTTTATAGCATTACCTGTATGTCTTGCCACATTATCTCTGTCAAATTCTCTATAACATTACCTGTATGTCTTGCCACCTTATCTCTGTCAAATTCTGTATAACATTACTTGTATGTCTTGCCACATTATCTCTGTCAAATTCTGTATAACATTACCTGTATGTCTTGACACAATATCTCTGTCAAATTCTGTATAACATTACCTGTATGTCTTGCCACATTATCTCCGTCAAATTCTCTATAACATTACCTGTATGTCTTGCCACATTATCTCTGTCAAATTCTGTATAACATTACCTGTATGTCTTGCCACATTATCTCTGTCAAATTCTGTATAACATTACCTGTATGTCTTGCCACATTATCTCTGTCAAATTCTGTATAACATTACCTGTATTTCTTGCCACATTATCTCTGTCAAATTCTGTATAACATTACCTGTATGTCTTGACACATTATCTCTGTCAAATTCTCTATAACATTACCTGTATGTCTTGCCACATTATCTCTGACAAATTCTCTATAACATTACCTGTATGTCTCGCCACGTTATCTCTGTCAAATTCTGTATAACATTACCTGTATGTCTTGACACATTATCTCTGTCAAATTCTGTATAGCATTACCTGTATGTCTTGACACATTATCTCTGTCAAATTCTGTATAGCATTACCTGTATGTCTTGACACATTATCTCTGTCAAATTCTGTATAACATTACCTGTATGTCTTGCCACATTATCTCTGTCAAATTCTCTATAACATTACCTGTATGTCTTGCCACATTATCTCTGTCAATTTCTCTATAACATTACCTGTATGTCTTGACACATTATCTCTGTCAAATTCTGTATAACATTACCTGTATGTCTTGACACATTATCTCTGTCAAATTCTGTATAACATTACCTGTATGTCTTGCCACATTATCTCTGTCAAATTCTCTATAACATTACCTGTATGTCTTGACACATTATCTCTGTCAAATTCTCTATAACATTACCTGTATGTCTTGACACATTATTTCTGACAAATTCTCTATAACATTACCTGTAAGTCTTGACACATTATCTCTGTCAAATTCTGTATAACATTACCTGTATGTCTTGCCACATTATCTCTGTCAAACTCTGTATAACATTACTTGTATTTCTTGACACATTATTTCTGACAAATTCTCTATAACAATACCTGTATTTCTTGACAATTATCTCTGACAAATTCTCTATAACAGTACTTGTATTTCTTGACACATTATTTCTGACAAATTCTCTATAACAGTACCTGTATTTCTTGACACATTATTTCTGACAAATTCTCTATAAGAGTACCTGTATTTCTTGACAATTATCTCTGACAAATTCTCTATAACAGTACTTGTATTTCTTGACACATTATTTCTGACAAATTCTCTATAACAGTACCTGTATTTCTTGACACATTAACTGACAAATTCTCTCTAACAGTACCTGTATTTCTTGACACATTATTTCTGACAAATTCTCTATAACAGTACATTGCTGAATCCTGTCACAAAACAATGCTCATTCTGTTACTGAATCCAGGCACAAAACTTCATGACAGTCCTCATTCTGTTATGGTGTAAAGGTTATGTGAAAACTAATTCATGCAACTAGTTACTCTTAAAAGTTAAAAATCTGTTTCTCAAAGCCTCTTGCATGGTCATTTTGGCTGCTGCATGCTCTCTTTTTATTACCAATGCAAACTTGAAAAAAATAATAATTAAATGGTTTATCATATAACTCGTCCATTTTGTTCACTTTAAAACATTTGATATTTTGTTTTCATATTGATCAGTGATAAATAAAGCCTTCTGTCAATTTCATTGGTCAATTTCAAAACTGGACAATTTGATTGGCTAAACAAAATACAACTGGGTGACATTTGCATAATTTCAGTAGGGAGAATTTACGTTATCTGTCCTATTTAGGGTTGGTTATATTGTATTAATCTTTTACCTACAAGAAAAACGCCATTAATTTTTTTTTTATATTTTCACTTTTTGCTTCCAAAACATAGGTTATGACCCCTCATTGGAACGGATGTTTTTTCCAAGTGCCGCCTGCAACTCAAGTCGGGTGATGGGTTAAAAAGTCCTACTAAGTGGCTAATTTGTGCGTGTGTGTGTCATATGATAAATAAAATATGAAATGAGTGTTTTTCTCATATAATATGTATGAAACTCGTCCGAATTTTCTGTTTGGGCTCGCCAGAGGCTCGCCAAAACAGAAAATTCTTAGACTCGTTTCATAAATATTATATGAGAAAAACACTCATTCCATATCCTTTATTTATGTCTGATATTTTAATCAAGTTAATATAATTGATAAATTTGAGTTTGGAGTGCAACAAGGCTTTGCAATGCTAAAGCAATCCGAAGCCTTCTTGAACTCAAGGGTTGAAATACACAACCACCCATGTTATTCTGTAGATTATGATGCCTAAAACATAAACAAACCAAGAACATGAAATTTTTGATGACAAAGAAATAATTATAAACAGAAAAAATAAAATAAAAAAAACACCCGCTCGCAAGCAATTTTACAAAAAATGGCCAGAGAAATAGAAGATCTACTTTGTGGGGCCTTATTGTAAATTTGAATGATTATATAATAATTTGAACAATATTCTTCACATTTCAATAACACATTATATTTTTGCTGGGGTGGGGGTGGGGGTGGGGGGTTTGGGGCAGGAGCAGGGACAGAAGGAACATTGAAGGTAACTACTCACTTGGCTTATTGCTAAAATACTTGGTTTGTGTTATGGTGTTTACAAAAATAAAGAGGAAAATGATATGAGTGTAAATTAATCGAATAATTCTATTTGAAAATCAGTTGCCATTACAATAAAATCTCATCAAGAAGTGTGATGCCATAAATGTAGAATATGTTAAACCAAACACTATCATGGAGAAGTTTATTCATAATGAGTGGTTGGTTTATTTATAATGAGCGGTTGATTTATTTGTAATGAGCAGTTGGTTTATTTATAATGTTTGGTAAGTTGGTTTATTTATAATGAGCGGTTGGTTTATTTATAATGAGCAGTTGGTTTATTTATAATGAGCAGTTGGTTTATTTATAATGAGCGGTTGGTTTATTTATAATGTGTGGTTGGTTTATTTATAATTAGCGGTTGGTTTATTTATAATGAGCGGTTGGATTATTTATAATGAGCGGTTGGTTTATTTATAATGAGTGGTTGGTTTATTTATAATGAACAGTTGGTTTATTTATAATGAGTGTGGTTGGTTTATTTATAATGAGTGGTTGGTTTATTTATAATGAGCAGTCGGTTTATTTATAATGAGTGGTTGGTTTATTTATAATGAGTGGTTGGTTTATTTATAATGAGTGGTTGGTTTATTTATAATGAGCAGTCGGTTTATTTATAATGAGTGGTTTGTTTATTTATAATGAGCGGTTGGTTTATTTATAATGAGTGTGGTTGGTTTATTTATAATGAGCGGTTGGTTTATTTATAATGAGTAGTTGGTTTATTTATAATGAGTGGTTGGTTTATTTATAATGAGTGGTTGGTTTATAATGAGCAGTTGGTTTATTTATAATGAGCAGTTGGTTTCTTTAGTGGATCATCTGCATGGGAATTGAGATGCTTCTTAGTTGATTCCTGCAAAAATTTGAAATTTGATTCAAAAGTCAACATTTGATTCGATTTGAATATACTTTGGCCATAACCGTGAATATTTACAGATTGCAATTCATCACATTATTTTATATTGAGTATTGTTCTGAGTAGAAACCTAGTGTTAGCAGTGTTGATGTAGCTATAACCGTACAACAGTTGTAGTTACGTTGCTACAAACACTATTACTGATAAAACTGCTCATTTCAACTTAGTGTGCATTTTGTCTAGTGGCCATTTATAAAAAGTTTTGAACAGCTGTTCAACTTCAATAAATGATTTGTTTCACAACATGATCACATTATTTTATATTGAGCATTGTTTTGTTTGATCACAGTTATTGGATACATCGTTAAAAGCAATGGTTTTCTGAAAGAATACCCCTGATTATTATATAAACGGAAGTAGAGCAGGCTTTAATTTTCAAGCGGATTGACTCTATTTGGCATTGAATTATTGTTTCATTTTAGTCATTCTGCATTTTAAAACAAATGGCTTCACAACTGAATGAAGTCGATCTGATTTGAAACAAGTTTTTGTTTTAAGAAAACATGTAATAAAAGTGAGGGAGGTATCATCCCTATCAGCTAGGTTTGTTTAAAAATGTTTATTGCTGCACTTTCGAAGCTAGAAAGTCAACAATTCAAATGGTTTCAATCAATAGCTGGTATATTTGGTTTTTATCTCAGTTTGTAATGTGGCAAGGGGTGAGGCGAAAAATGCACTCTAAATAACTGTGTCTTTTAATAATCAGGTTTATTATTTCAGAAAAAATACTTTTATTTTGATGACATATCCATTAACTGTGATTTGATACGAAGTTCGATTCCAAATTCGATTTCAAATTTGATTCGTTTTCACCCAATCAATTCGATATTTGATGCGATCAAAATTGGCAATTCACAGGTCCCTACTTCTTAGAGAATATCATCTGTATATAAGAACCAGTGTTTCCAGTGCTGATAGCTTGATTTGTTACCATTAAAATTCTGAAATACCCTGCCAGGAGCCCTTGCATACTAATTTTTTATCTCTTCTCTCTGCCTAAAATGAAGGACACACCTCCAACACATTATAAACCCTGCTCTCCATTACTCATTTTTTATCTCTTTCTGTCTACAACAGAGTACTCAACTAAGACTCATTATAAACCCTGCTCTCCACTACTCAGTTGTTATCTCTTCTTTCTAACTACAATGGAGTACTCAACTCAGACTCATTATAAACCCTGCTCTCCACTACTCATTTTTTATCTCTTCTTTCTGCCTACAATGGAGTATCCAACTCAGACCCATTATGAACCCTGCTCTCCACCTCTCATTTTTTATCTCTTGTTTTTGCCCACAATGGAGTACCCAACTGAGACCCATAAAAAAAAACAAAAAAACCCTGCTCTCAACGGCTCATTTTTTATCTCTTCTTTCTTCCTACAGTGAAGTACCCAGCTCAGACCCATTATAAACCCTGCTTTCCACTACTCATTTTTTTTTTATCTATTCCTTATGCCTACAATGAAGTACCCAACTCAGTCAGACCCATTATAAACCATGCTCACCAATACTCATTTTTTATCTCTTCTTTCTGCCTTCAAAGAAGTACCCAAATCAGACCCATTATAAACCCTGCTCTCCACTACTCATTTTTATCTCTTCTTTCTAACTACAATGGAGTACCCAACTAAGAGACCCATTATAATAAACCCAGCTCTCCACTACTCACTTTTTATCTCTTCTTTTTGCCCACAGTGGAGTACCCAACTAAGACCCATTAAAACCCTGCTCTCCACTACTCATTTTTATCTCTTCTTTCTGCCTACAATGAAGTACCCAACTAAGACCCATTATAAACCCTGCTCTCCACCACTCATTTTTTTTATCTCTTCTTTCTGCCTACAATGGAGTACCCAACTCAGATCCATTATAAACCCTGCCCTCCACCTTTCATTTTTTATCTCTTCTTTCTGCCTACAATCGAGTACCCAACTCAAACCCATTATAAACTTTGCTCTCCACTACTAATTTTTAACTCTTCTCTCTGCCTACGATGAACTACTCTGCCAGGAGCCAATACAAACCCTGCTTTTGACTACAAATTTTTTTTTATCTCTTCTTTCTGCCTCCAATGAAATACCCTGTCAGGAGTCATTACAATCTCTGTTCTTGACTACTAATTTCTTTCCTCTTCTTTCCGCAATGAAGTACCATGGCAGCACCCATTACAAACTCTGCTCTCGAATACTGATTTTTTATCTCTTTTTACCGCCGACAGTGGAGTGCCCTGCTCTTGACTACTAATTTTTTATTTCATTTTCCATGACAAAGCTGGTTTGATGACATCTTTTTCTGAATTTCTGGTGTTTTTTTGTTTTTTTCTGAATTTGAGCTGTTTTTGACCTATTTGAATTTGAGCTGTTTTGATCTTTTCTGAATTTCGCCAATTTTTGATCTTTTCTGAATTTCGCCAGTTTTTGATCTTTTCCGGATTTCTGGTGATTTTTTCTATCTTTTCTGAGTTACAGCTGTTTTTGATCTTTTCTGAATTTCAGGTGTTTTTGATCTCCAAGGTGCTGTAGAGAAATACAAAGTAACTTTGCTTAGTAAAACACACAATATTTCTCATGATGTAAGCAAAGATTTGACAAATACTCAAGTGGAGAATCTCATACCAAGTACAGAGTACAGTCTAACTTTAACACTAGTCATTAATGGTGGTGCATCCATTAACACAGATCCTATCAAAGTTAAAACATTTGATGGAGGTGAGTTGACAATCAATTTTTATGTTTTTTTCATATTGACACTCTCACATCTGAAATCATTTTGTCTCTTACTGCTTATAGGCAGTGGTTTCATATTTCTATAATGTACAAGCACCTTGTCATTCTAAACTGCTTCAGTATCCTACTAATACCATTTATCATAATACCATTTCCCTCTAAACCAAAATACCAATTACCTTAATACCAATTACCATAATACCAATTACCACATTATCAACACCAGATTAATGATATGATATGATTTATTTCCATTTTCATGGAGTCAAGTTACAATGGTAAGAAGAAAAAACAATTATATATTGTACAGCACATGTCCGTGACAAAATAGCCTGATAAATAATTATTCCATACTCTCTCTTTCTCTTTCTCTCGTCCCCCTCACCCCCTCCCCAATTCTCCCCTCTTCCCCCTCTCTCTCTCTTTCTCTCTCTCTCATTTATGTCCCCTGGTTCAGAGCCAACTTGACTGAGTTTTGGTGATGTCATGACACTCCCCAACATGCACCGCAGAGATACCTGGACGAGATTGAATTATACAGCACATACACATACATACACATTACACACACATATCTGTTTGCACGAGTACAAACACAACAAATATTAACAACTAGCATATATATAATGAAGTGCTAATTGATTTAAATAAGACTGATGATGGGGTGTTAATTACTTCTATAATATCACTACAACACATCATAAAATCAGAATCATTGTACATAAAATCACTTGTAATCTATTATTATTATTATTATTATTATTATTTATCAATATTCAAGATCACTTCCAGCATCAATTCTGTACTGTGATCACAAGTGTAAAGCGAGACTTTTTCTTGGAGGTTATTGGATTTTTCTACATTCTTCTTTTTGTTGATAGTTTTGAGAATTTTTCTGTTTAAAACCATCATCAAAAGGAGAGGGTAGAAAAATCTGAAAGCTAATAAGAACTATCAAATTGAGTACAGACATTTATATCATGATATTTAAACTTAATTTATCTTAGTGGCTTTTGAATTTTTCTTCATTCTTCTTTTTGAAGACAGTTTTGAGTAATTTGGTATGTAAAACTGTCATCAAAATGAGTTAGAAAAATATGAAAGTCAATAAGAACTGTTAAATAGGGTATTCTTATGTGATAACCTTTTCACATGGCTTCTACATTTATTTTAAAGTTGACTGTTGAAAGTGTCATTAAACCCCAATACATAAATAAATTCACAATGAACACAAATAGTTACTAAGTTCCAAAATGTTATTTATCCACAGAGATCTCCTTCCATAAAACCTTGTTTTGGGTCTTTTTAACATTTTATCAACTTCCATAGTCTTGTTTTTGTGTTTCTTTCTTATCTATTGTGATATAGATTTTGCATGTTTCTGCCCCTTATATAGATTAGTATTGTCTTTCAGTCACATAGATTAGAATTGTCTTTCAGTCACATAGCTAAGTATTGTCTTTCAGTCACATAGATTAGAACTGTCTTTCAGTCACATAGCTAAGTATTGTTTTTCAGTCACATAGATTAGAATTGTCTTTCAGTCACATAGCTAAGTATTGTCTTTCAGTCACATAGATTAGAATTGTCTTTCAGTCACATAGCTAAGTATTGTCTTTCAGTCACACAGATTAGAATTGTCTTTCAGTCACATAGCTAAGTATTGTTCTTCAGTCACATAGATTAGAATTGTCTTTCAGTCACATAGCTAAGTATTGTCTTTCAGTCACATAGATTAGAATTGTCTTTCAGTCACATAGCTAAGTATTGTTTTTCAGTCACATAGATTAGAATTGTCTTTCAGTCACATAGCTAAGTATTGTCTTTCAGTCACATAGATTAGAACTGTCTTTCAGTCACATAGCTAAGTATTGTTTTTCAGTCACATAGATTAGAATTGTCTTTCAGTCACATAGCTAAGTATTGTCTTTCAGTCACATAGATTAGAATTGTCTTTCAGTCACATAGCTAAGTATTGTCTTTCAGTCACACAGATTAGAATTGTCTTTCAGTCACATAGCTAAGTATTGTTCTTCAGTCACATAGATTAGAATTGTCTTTCAGTCACATAGCTAAGTATTGTCTTTCAGTCACATAGATTAGAATTGTCTTTCAGTCACATAGCTAAGTATTGTCTTTCAGTCATATAGATTAGAACTGTCTTTCAGTCAGTCACATAGATTAGTATTGTCTTTCAATCACATAGATTAGTATTGTCTTTCAATCACATAGATTAGTATTGCGATTCAGTCACATAGATTAGTATTGCGTTTCAGTCACATAAATTAGTATTGCGTTTCAGTCACATAGATTAGTATTGTCTTTCAGTCACAAAACATGTAGAGTGCTATCACAGCAGTACTCATTTGGAATATATGTCCATTAAACCACATCCAACAGTACTCATTTGGAATGCATGCCCATTAAACCACATCTAACAGCAATCATTTGGAATATACATCCATTAAACCACATCCAACAGAACTCATTTGAAAGACATGTTCATTAAACACATCCAACAGTACTCATTTGGAATGCATGCCCATTAAACCACATCTAACAGTAATCATTTGGAATATACATCCATTAAACCACATCCAACAGAACTCATTTGAAAGACATGTTCATTAAACCACATCCAACAGTACTCATTTGAAATACATGCCCATTAAACCACATCTAACAGTAATCATTTGGAATATACATCCATTAAAGCACATCCAACAGAACTCATTTGAAAGACATGTTCATTAAACACATCCAACAGTACTCATTTGGAATGCATGCCCATTAAACCACATCTAACAGTAATCATTTGGAATATACATCCATTAAACCACATCCAACAGTACTCATTTGAAAGACATGTTCATTAAACCACATCCAACCTTACTCATTTGGAATATATGTCCATTAAACCACATCTAACAGTACTCATTTGGAATATATGTCCATTAAACCACATCCAACAGTACTCATCAACAGTACTCATTTGAAAGACATGTTCATTAAACCACATCCAACATTACTCATTTGGAATATATGTCCATTAAACCACATCCAACAGTTCTCATTTGGAATACATGTCCATTAAACCACATCCAACAGTACTCATTTGGACTACATGTCCATGAAACAACATCCAACAGTACTCATTTGGAATACATGTCCATTAAACCACATCCAACAGTACTCATTTGGACTACATGTCCATGAAACAACATCCAACAGTACTCATTTGGAATACATGTCCATTAAACCACATCCAACAGTACTCATTTGGAATACATGTCCATTAATCAACATCCAACAGTACTCATTTGGAATACATGTCCATTAAACCACATCCAACAGTACTTGTTTGGAATATGTGTCCATTAAACCAGATCCAACAGTACTTATTTGGAATACATGTCCATTAAACCACATCCAACTAGCATATACAAAATCTTATAAAAATAGAGTGTACAAAATCATATAAAACCACTAGCATATACAAAATCTTATAAAACCACCATATATAAAATTATATAAAACAACTAGCATATACAAAATCATATAAAACAACTAGCATATACAAAATCATATAAAACAACTAGCATATACAAAATCATATAAAACAACTAGCATATACAAAATCGTATAAAACAATTAGTGTATACAAAATCATATAAAAGAACTAGCATATACCAAATCATATAAAACAACTAGCATATGCAAAATCATATAAAACAACTAGCATATACAAAATCGTATAAAACAATTAGTGTATACAAAATCATATAAAAGAACTAGCATATACCAAATCATATAAAACAACTAGCATATACAAAATCATATAAAACAACTAGCATATACAAAATCCTATGAAACAACTAGCATATACAAAATCATATAAAACAACTAGTGTATACAAAATCATATGAAACAACTAGCATATACAAAATCATATAAACCAACTAGCATATACAAAATCATATAAAACAACTAGCATATACAAAATCATATAAAACAACTAGCATATACAAAATCATATAAAACAACTAGTGTATACAAAATCATATAAAACAACTAGCATATACAAAATCATATAAAACAATTAGTGTATACAAAATCATATAAAACAACTAGCATATACAAAATCATATAAACCAACTAGCATATACAAAATCATATAAAACAACTAGCATATACAAAATCATATAAAACAACTAGCATATACAAAATCATATAAACCAACTAGCATATACAAAATCATATAAAACAACTAGCATATACAAAATCATATAAAACAACTAGCATATACAAAATCATATAAAACAACTAGTGTATACAAAATCATATAAAACAACTAGCATATACAAAATCATATAAAACAACTAGTGTATACAAAATCATATAAAACAACTAGCATATACAAAATCGTATAAAACAATTAGTGTATACAAAATCATATAAAAGAACTAGCATATACCAAATCATATAAAACAACTAGCATATACAAAATCAAAAAATGACTATCATGTACAAAATCATATAAACAACTAGCATATACAAAATCATATAAACAACTAGCGTATACAAAATCATATAAAACAACTAGTGTATACAAAATCATATAAAACAACTAGCATATACAAAATCATATAAAACAACTAGCATATACAAAATCATATAAAACAACTAGCATATACAAAATCATATAAAACAACTAGCATATACAAAATCATATAAAACAACTAGCATATACAAAATCATATAAAACAACTAGCATATACAAAATCCTATGAAACAACTAGCATATGCAAAATCATATAAAACAACTAGCATATACAAAATCCTATGAAACAACTAGCTTATGCAAAATCATATAAAACAACTAGCATATACAAAATCATATAAAACAACTAGCATATACAAAATCCTATGAAACAACTAGCATATGCAAAATCATATAAAACAACTAGCATATACAAAATCATATAAAACAACTAGCATATACAAAATCATATAAAACAACTAGCATATACAAAATCATATAAAACAACTAGTGTATACAAAATCATATAAAACAACTAGCATATACAAAATCATATAAAACAACTAGCATATACAAAATCATATAAAACAACTAGCATATACAAAATCATATAAAACAACTAGCATATACAAAATCATATAAAACAACTAGCATATACAAAATCATATAAAACAACTAGCATATACAAAATCATATAAAACAACTAGCATATACAAAATCATATAAAACCACTAGCATATACAAAATCATATAAAACAACTAGCATATACAAAATCCTATGAAACAACTAGCATATGCAAAATCATATAAAACAACTAGCATATACAAAATCATATAAAACAACTAGCATATGCAAAATCATATAAAACAACTAGCATATACAAAATCATATAAAAACAACTAGTGTATACAAAATCATATAAAACAACTAGCATATATAAAATCATATAAAACAACTAGCATATACAAAATCCTATGAAACAACTAGCATATACAAAATCATATAAAACAACTAGCATATACAAAATCATATAAAACAACTAGCATATACAAAATCATATAAAACAACTAGTGTATACAAAATCCTATGAAACAACGAGCATATACAAAATCATATGAAACAACTAGCATATATAAAATCATATAAAACAACTAGCATATACAAAATCATATAAAACAACTAGCATATACAAAATCATATAAAACAACTAGTGTATACAAAATCATATGAAACAACTAGCATATACAAAATCATATAAAACAACTAGCATATACAAAATAGTGTAAAACAACTAACATATACAAAATCATACAAAACAACTAGCATATACAAAATCATATAAAAAACCACCCGCCCACATGCAATTAAAAAAAAAAAAAACGGCCTGAGAAACAGAATATCTAATTTGTGGGGCCATATCAAAATTTATTTTAATTTCAAATCTTTCAAAAAGTTGTTTTGCTGAAATTTTTTTGAAAATGATTTTTTTTAACTGCTTACTTTGTAAATAACATGGCCGGATACTTCCGATTTCTTATGTGAATTGTTAACTTTATAATATATATAATATTGTGTAGACAGATACTTCCGATTTCGTAGGTGAATTGTTAACTTTGTAATATATATAATATTGTGTAGACGGATACTTCGGATTTATTAGGTGAATTGTTAACTTTATAATATATATAATATTGTGGAGACGGATACTTCCGATTTCTTAGGTGAATTGTTAACTTTGTAATATATATAATATTGTGTAGATGGATACTTCGGATTTCTTAAGTGAATTGTTAACTTTATAATATATATAATATAGTGTAGACTTGGCTCTTTTAATTTAGTCATATTTTTCTATATATTGTTAAGGAGATTCAGCTGACTTGTGAAGTAAAGCATTATTTATTTTCTTTAAAATGTAGTTCCAGCTCGTATAACTCCTCCACAAGCAATTGGTATCACTGACCATTCTTTAAGAATATCTTGGACATTGCCACAAGAACCAAATGGAATTATAACAGAGTACAACATTTATTTAGATACAACTAAGATACCAACTAATACAGCATTTACCAGTTCTATTGTCGTTAGTGACTTACAACCTTACACAGTGTATATGGTGCAGGTGAGAACACTGTTTATAATTTACAGTTCTGTTGTTGTTAGTGACTTACAACCTTACACATTGTATATGGTCCAGGTGAGAACACTGTTTATAAGTGACTTACAACCTTACACATTGTATATGGTCCAGGTGAGAACACTGTTTATAATTTACAGTTCTATTGTTGTCAGTGACATACAACCTTACACATTGTATATGGTGCAGGTGAGAACACTGTTTATAATTTACAGTTCTATTGTTGTCAGTGACATACAACCTTACACATTGTATATGGTCCAGGTAAGATCACTGTTTATAATTAACAGTTCTATTGTTGTCAGTGACATACAAGCTTACACAGTGTATATGGTGCAGGTGAGAACACTGTTTATAATTAACAGTTCTATTGTTGTGAGTGACATACAAGCTTACACATTGTATATGGTGCAGGTAAGAGCATTATTTATAATTATTGTGCCTCACATCTGTTACATCAGCCGTGATTGGTTAATTTGACACCTTCTAAAAGTCATAGTACTGGAGTTTTCAGTCAAAAACTTGGGTACTATTGGAAAGTTCTTCCCTGGAGACACGAGAACAAAGAAAATGTAAGCCCCACTTCGATTGATCAGCATCGGGTACGCACATGCTGATTGGAATGTCTCAACATCAAATGCTGCTGCTGCGTCTGTTTAAATTTTTTGTCACTGATAGACAACATACCTATACAGCATAAGAATTTTGCGTTTGTTGTGGACTGAATGAGAATGTCAAAACTTATTCTGAAAAGGAACTTGATAACCTGTTGGCTGATTTTTAGGTCAACGTGAGACACACTAAGCAAAAACAGTTATATACTAAGAGTTCCCTAATTTGTTTCAGACATGGAATCAATAGATATTTCTTGACAGGAATATTTTAACTCAACCAGGGATTGAATTCAGAGTCATTAGAAACTTTTAAAGCCGTCCTCAAACATCTCAGTCAAGAAGGAAAAGGTTCCCTTGAACACAAAACACCAATTGCCCCCCCCCCCCCTTAATCTGCGGTAAGTTGATCAGCACCCCACAGTTTTCAATCCTGGCATTCCTCAAGGACTATTAAATAAAGTGTGGTTTGTAATTGTTTTTTATTTCTGCCCCTGTGGTCAAGAGAATCAATGTGATTTGACCCCAAAACATTTTAAAATCTGCTATGATGAGAGCGGGCGTAATTTCATGAGAAGTAAATCAGGAAAAAGACAAAAATCACAGTGTGGAGTTCCACTTTTTTGAGGGTAACCCACTGGTACTAGAATGCGCCATGTGGCCACTGGTACCAAAATGCAAAATGTGACCACTGGTACCAGAATGCACCATGTGGCCACTGCTACCAGAATGTGCGATGTGGCCACTGGTACCAGAATGTGCCATGTGGCCACTGGGACCAGAATGCACCATGTGGCCACTGGTACCAGAATGTGCCATGTGGCCACTGGTACCAAAATGCACCATGTGGCCACTGGTACCAGAATGCACCATGTGGCCACTGGTACCAGAATGCACCATGTGGCCACTGGTACCAGAATGTGCCATGTGGCCACTGGTACCAGAATGCACCATGTGGCCACTGGTACCCTGAATGCACCATGTGGCCACTGGTACCAGAATGCATCATGTGGTCACTGGTACCAGAATGTGCCATGTGGCCATTGGCACCAGAATGTGCCATGTGGCCACTGGTACCAGAATGTGCCATGAGGCCACTGGTACCAGAATGCACCATGTGGCCACTGGTACCAGAATGCGCCATGTGGCCACTGGCACCAGAATGCACCATGTGGCCACTGGTACCAGAATGTGCCATGTGGCCAGCTTTGAAAGTATCTAAGTAAAAGACACAAAGATGAGCCAGCATTATTTCAACATGAATTGAGTTCATTTGACAACGAACAAGAGAAATGGTACTGTCTGTCACCTTTAGGCAAATATACTTTATCAGGAATGATGAAGCAAATAAGTCAGTATGCCAACTTATCAGCCGTATACACAAATCACTGCATTTGCACAGCAGCTATCTCAGTACTTTTCCAAAATGGGTTTGAGTTCCAAAAAATTGCATCAATTTCGGGTCATAAAAATCCAGTCTCCATTCAAAGTTACTGTACAGATTCCAGCACCATGGAAAAGCAAGAAATGGCAGATGCTTTGACAAAATTTTCAGGGCAGGGTTGTGTTACTCTCCAAGTACCCAACAGACAAAGACAAATACCAAAGTCACCACCTGGTGTATCTATAGCTCCTATACCTAGTATATCTAGTACTTCTCATAAAGTCACTAGCTGGTGTATCTATAGCTCCTACACCTAGTATATCTAGTGCTTCTCATAAAGTCACCAGCTGGTGTATCTATAGCTCCTACACCTAGTATATCTAGTACTTCTCATAAAGTCACTATCTGGTGTATCTATAGCTCCTACATCTAGTATATCTAGTACTTCTCATAAAGTCACTAGCTGGTGTATCTATAGCGCCTACACCTAGTATATCTAGTACTTCTCATAAAGTCACACCTAGTATATCTAGTACTTCTCATAAAGTCACCAGCTGGTGTATCTATAGCTCCTACACCTAGTATATCTAGTACTTCTCATAAAGTCACTATCTGGTGTATCTATAGCTCCTACACCTAGTATATCTAGTGCTTCTCATAAAGTCACCAGCTGGTGTATCTATAGCGCCTACACCTAGTATATCTTGTACTTCTCATAAAGCCACTAGCTGGTGTATCTATAGCTCCTACACCTAGTATATCTAGTACTTCTCATAAAGTCACTAGCTGGTGTATCTATAGCTCCTACACCTAGTATATCTTGTACTTCTCATAAAGCCACTAGCTGGTGTATCTATAGCTCCTACACCTAGTATATCTAGTACTTCTCATAAAGTCACTAGCTGGTGTATCTATAGCTCCTACACCTAGTATATCTAGTACTTCTCATAAAGTCACTAGCTGGTGTATCTATAGCGGCGCCTACATCTAGTATATCTAGTACTTCTCATAAAGTCACTAGCTGGTGTATCTATAGTTCCTACATCTAGTATATCTAGTACTTCTCATAAAGTCACACCTAGTATATCTAGTACTTCTCATAAAGTCACTAGCTGGTGTATCTATAGCTCCTGCATCTAGTATATCTAGTACTTCTCATAAAGTCACTAGCTGGTGTATCTATAGCTCCTACACCTAGTATATCTAGTGCTTCTCATAAAGTCACTAGCTGGTGTATCTATAGCTCCTACACCTAGTATATCTAGTACTTCTCATCAAGTCACTAGCTGGTGTATCTATAGCTCCTACACCTAGTATATCTAGTACTTCTCATAAAGTCACTAGCTGGTGTATCTATAGCTCCTACACCTAGTATATCTAGTGCTTCTCATAAAGTCACTAGCTGGTGTATCTATAGCGCCTACATCTAGTATATCTAGTACTTCTCATAAAGTCACTAGCTGGTGTATCTATAGCTCCTACACCTAGTATATCTAGTGCTTCTCATAAAGTCACTAGCTGGTGTATCTATAGCGCCTACATCTAGTATATCTAGTACTTCTCATAAAGTCACTATCTGGTGTATCTATAGCTCCTACATCTAGTATATCTAGTACTTCTCATAAAGTCACACCTAGTATATCTAGTACTTCTCATAAAGTCACTAGCTGGTGTATCTATAGCTCCTGCATCTAGTATATCTAGTACTTCTCATAAAGTCACTAGCTGGTGTATCTATAGCTCCTACACCTAGTATATCTAGTACTTCTCATAAAGTCACTAGCTGGTGTATCTATAGCTCCTACACCTAGTATATCTTGTACTTCTCATAAAGCCACTAGCTGGTGTATCTATAGCTCCTACACCTAGTATATCTAGTACTTCTCATAAAGTCACTAGCTGGTGTATCTATAGCTCCTACACCTAGTATATCTAGTACTTCTCATAAAGTCACTAGCTGGTGTATCTATAGCGCCTACATCTAGTATATCTAGTACTTCTCATAAAGTCACTAGCTGGTGTATCTATAGCTCCTACATCTAGTATATCTAGTACTTCTCATAAAGTCACTAGCTGGTGTATCTATAGCTCCTACATCTAGTATATCTAGTACTTCTCATAAAGTCACACCTAGTATATCTAGTGCTTCTCATAAAGTCACTAGCTGGTGTATCTATAGCTCCTGCATCTAGTATATCTAGTACTTCTCATAAAGTCACTAGCTGGTGTATCTATTGCTCCTATACCTGATATATCTAGTACTTCTCATAAAGTCACTAGCTGGTGTATCTATAGCTCCTATACCTAGTATATCTAGTACTTCTCATAAAGTCACTAGCTGTTGTATCTATAGCTCCTGTACCTAGTATATCTAGTACTTCTCATAAAGTCACTAGCTGGTGTATCTATAGCTCCTACACCTAGTATATATCTAGTACTTCTCATAAAGTCACTAGCTGGTGTATCTATAGCTCCTACACCTAGTATATCTAGTGCTTCTCATAAAGTCACTAGCTGGTGTATCTATAGCGCCTACATCTAGTATATCTAGTACTTCTCATAAAGTCACTAGCTGGTGTATCTATAGCTCCTACATCTAGTATATCTAGTACTTCTCATAAAGTCACACCTAGTATATCTAGTACTTCTCATAAAGTCACTAGCTGGTGTATCTATAGCTCCTGCATCTAGTATATCTAGTACTTCTCATAAAGTCACTAGCTGGTGTATCTATAGCTCCTACACCTAGTATATCTAGTACTTCTCATAAAGTCACTAGCTGGTGTATCTATAGCGCCTACATCTAGTATATCTAGTACTTCTCATAAAGTCACTAGCTGGTGTATCTATAGCTCCTACATCTAGTATATCTAGTACTTCTCATAAAGTCACACCTAGTATATCTAGTGCTTCTCATAAAGTCACTAGCTGGTGTATCTATAGCTCCTGCATCTAGTATATCTAGTACTTCTCATAAAGTCACTAGCTGGTGTATCTATTGCTCCTATACCTGATATATCTAGTACTTCTCATAAAGTCACTAGCTGGTGTATCTATAGCTCCTATACCTAGTATATCTAGTACTTCTCATAAAGTCACTAGCTGTTGTATCTATAGCTCCTGTACCTAGTATATCTAGTACTTCTCATAAAGTCACTAGCTGGTGTATCTATAGCTCCTACACCTAGTATATATATAGTACTTCTCATAAAGTCACTAGCTGGTGTATCTATAGCTCCTACATCTAGTATATCTACTACTTTTCATAAAGTCACTAGCTGGTGTATCTATAGCTCCTACATCTAGTATATCTAGTACTTCTCATAAAGTCACTAGCTGGTGTATCTATAGCTCCTACATCTAGTATATCTAGTACTTCTCATAAAGTCACTAGCTGGTGTATCTATAGCTCCTACATCTAGTATATCTAGTACTTCTCATAAAGTCACTAGCTGGTTATCTATAACTCCTACACCTAGTATATCTAGTACTTCTCATAAAGTCACTAGCTGGTGTATCTATAGCTCCTATACCTAGTATATCTAGTACTTCTAAGCCTGGCACAATGCAGCATTTAGGCGGTTTGTCAACAACAAGTTGCAACAAATCAGAGACTATCACAAGTGTCACTCATGACAATTTCATGGACCCAGCTGATGATTAACAGCTTTTCAATTTTTCGCAGCAGATAACTTCAGTGGGTGTGTTTTAACTGCAACCAATGAATTTAAAAGAATCAGAAGTATTAAAAACTCACATGTTGTTCACCACTTCCAGTGAATGAAACTTGAATCAATTATATTTCCACAAGTTTAGTAGTCTCTGTCTCAAGTTCACTCCACTTAATTCTAACAACTGTCATCCAAGAAACATGAATTTATATTCCCATTACATCACTTATCACAAAAGTACGTTCATAAACTTTCCAACTGTAGCTCCTACTCCTACTGAGTCCTTGTCTTGTACAGTGTGATCCAGTATAGTTTCACCATTAATAATGAATTATAACATGAACAGCATGATGCAGTGGTAAACTCTGGCATTTGGTGATATAGAAACTCCCAAAGCGACGGCACTTGTAACAAGTCATTTTCGAATTTGGTGATCTGGAAACTCATAAAGTGATGTCATTCATTCAAAATGATGTCATTAAAAGCATGTTTCTGGATTCGACTACATTGTTACAAGATTGATGGCATGTTGCAGTTAACGGTTAACAATGAAAGCTATTTTTTTGTTTGGCATAATAAAATAATTAGAACATTTCTTTTCATGTTCTATCCAAGCCAGAAAATAAGCAGACTGTCATCTGCAAAATGAGTTCTCCAGAGGGTGAATTTAGTGATGCTACCCTGCATAGCAGGGTAGCATCACTAAATTTACCTTCTGTGAACCTCACTCTGAATCAGGGTCTCAAAACTAAACAGAAAGAGGTATCCAGAGAATAGAATGGCCCACTGTATGGGATAGCATCATCAAATTCACCCTCTGGGGACCTCATTCTGCAAATGTCAGACTGCTTATTCTCAGGCCTGCTTCTATCGGTCGATAGTACCTGAGTTTGTGTGATTTCTGTTAAAAATCTTCAGCTGCGTCAGGTTTTATTTCAGAAATCACACAAAACCCAGGTACTATTGACTGATAGAACATGAAAAGAAACGTTCTAATATTATATTGGCAGGTTTATTGTTGTCAGTTACCTGCAACCTTACACAGTGTATATGGTCAAAGTGAGAGCACTGTTTATAATTGACTGGTACACTATTACTAGTTATAGTAAATTTTTTAGTGGCATCATGGTTTGCTAACATTGTTAAGGTAAGAGAGCAGGCGTACATTGTCATCTCGTTAAGGTAAGTAAGCAGATGTTCATTGTCATCTTGTTAAGGTAACAGAGAAGGTGTTCATTGTCATCTTGTTCAGGTAACAGAGCAGATGTTCATTGTCATCTTGTTAAGGTAACAGAGCAGATGTTCATTGTCATCTTGGTAAGGTAACAGAGCAGATGTTCATTGTCATCTTGTTAAGGTAACAGAGCAGATGTTCATTGTCATCTTGTTAAGGTAACAGAGCAGATGTTCATTGTCATCTTGTTAAGGTAACAGAGCAGATGTTCATTGTCATCTTGTTAAGGTAAGAGTGTAGGTGTTCATTTCACTTTGTTGAAACCCTTTATATATTGTATGATCACAGTATTCCAAAATACACAGCAGTATTCTGTAAACCACTTATATTGTTTGATCACATTATTCCATAATACATAACAGTATTCAATAAACCCTTTATATTGTTTAATCACATTAAATATCTAATACACAGCATTATTCGGTAATCTCCTTCTTATTTTACAGCTTGAAGCCTGCACAAAATATGGCTGTAATGTGAGTGAAAAGATTCCAGTAAGTACAGCTGAGGCATTGAGTACAGGCTTATCAGCTCCCCAAGTGTTTGTGGAGGGACCAAATAGAGTTGAAATCAGATGGGAAAAACCAAAATTTCCCAATGGAATTATCACACAATATGAATTGTGGAGGAGAACAATTAGGAATTGTAGTGAATTGTAAGTTGTTTTTTCTCCTTTTTACTGATGAATGAGTCTTTTTTATATATTAATACACAGAGAAATCATGGATGTAATATGTATCACATAATTATCACCTGATATATAGTACTGTAGGATCAAAAGCAATGGCATAGATTAGATTGTGTAGGGACACACACAATGACAAAAATTTAATGTGTGTAGAGTTACACACAATGGCATAGATTTATGTTGTGTAAATATAGTATTGTAGGGTTACTCACAATGACATAGATTCAGTGTGTAAATAAAGTATTGTAGGGTCACACTCAATGACATAAATTCAATGCGTGTAGGGTCACACAATAATATAGATTAAATGTGTGTAGGGTCACACACAACTACATAGATTCAATGTGTGTTAATATAGTATTGTGGGATTACACACAACTACATAGATTCAATGTGTGTAAATATAGTATTGTTGGGTCACACACAATGACATAGATACAATTTGTGTAAATATAGTATTGTAGGGTCACACACAATGACATAGATTCAATGCATATGCAAATATTGTACTGTAGGGTCACACACAATGACATAGATTCAATGCATATGCAAATATTGTACTGTAGGGTCACACACAATGACATAGATTCAATGCATATGCAAATATTGTACTGTAGGGTCACACACAATGACATAGATTCAATGTGTGTAAATATAGTATTGTAGGGTCACACACAATGACATAGATTCAATGCATGCAAATATTGTACTGTAGGGTCACATACAATGACATAGATTCAATGTTTGTAAATATAGTATTGTAGGGTCACACACAATGACATAGATTCAATGCATATGCAAATATTGTACTGTAGGGTCACACACAATGACATAGATTCAATGTGTGTAAATATAGTATTGTAGGGTCACACACAATGACATAGATTCAATGCATGCAAATATTGTACTGTAGGGTCACATACAATGACATAGATTCAATGTGTGTAAATATAGTATTGTAGGGTCACACGCAATGACATAGATTCAATGCATATGCAAATATTGTACTGTAGGGTCACACACAATGACATATATTCAATGTGTGTAAATATAGTATTGTAGGGTCACACACAATGACATAGATTCAATGCATGCAAATATTGTACTGTAGGGTCACATACAATGACATAGATTCAATGTTTGTAAATATAGTATTGTAGTACACAATGACATAGATTCAATGCATATGCAAATATTGTACTGTAGGGTTACACACAATGACATAGATTCAATGTGTGTAAATATAGTATTGTAGGGTCACACACAATGGCATAGATTCAATGCATGCAAATATTGTACTGTAGGGTCATATACAATGACATAGATTCAATGTTTGTAAATATAGTATTGTAGGGTCACACACAATGACATAGATTCAATGCATGCAAATATTGTACTGTAGGGTCACACACAATGACATAGATTCAATGTGTGTAAATATAGTATTGTAGGGTCACACACAATGACATAAATTCAATGCATGCAAATATTGTACTGTAGGGTCACACACAACGACATAGATTCAATGTGTGCAAATATAGTATTGTTGGGTCACACTCAATGATGTGGATTCAATGCATGTAAATATAGAATTATAGGGTCACATAAAATGAGACAAATTCAGTATGTGGAAATGTAGTAATGTATGCTCACACACAATGGCAGAATGAATGTTTGTAAATATAGTATTGTAGGGTCACACACAATGACATAAGATTCAGGAATTTTAGTCAGAGTATGCAGGAAGATTTTAATTACAGTACATCACAAGTTAGAGATAAATGCACACCTTTGGAGATGACACAGCCAGATTGGCTGTCTACCTGACATCCCCTCAAAGAATAACAGTTCAATTACAGGCCAGCTGTGAGAGCATATCATAGTCAATAATAATTTGTTCTTTCAACCAATGCTTACCGAAATCGGAGAGAAAAAGATTTATGATTCCTGGGGTGCAATATGTCCAGTAAAAGATCTCATGGATTATCAGGATAAATAAACTTGTGTGCCATCACACTCAACTGTATAATCGTCAAGCTTCAAACCCAATATGACAGGTACCTTTCAGTATATAATAATTATTAATTCAAAGACTCTACCGAGTGTGTTGACAACAAGTTATATGAGGTATGCAGACAAAGTTCAAATCATGGCCATTACATTGGGCAACAAACACCAGAAGATATTTACATTAGCAGAGAATGCATAATCTATTTATTGGAGAACAGACAAGTTCAAAACCCTGAGATTTCCACCTAAACTTCACTTAAGGTGTCTACACAGGTTGCACAAGCTTTTGAATAAGTAGATCTCTGGCTTGAAGGTAACTGATATTCTTTAGGGTTATTATGTACAATCTGGACAGTAATGGTTATTGCAATGAACTTCGCTTGAAGATGATGATAAAAAATTCGAAATAATCATTTTCTTGAATAAATGTCTGTTACTAATATTATGAATCGTGCTGTCTAAAGTGTTCCAAATTCTAGGGAATGTATACAATGGGAGATTATCTAATGATTTCGTTAAAGTTTTGTCTATTTTTAAAAGACCAGACTGTTGTGTCATCATACAGTATGTTAACCTCCAAAAAACAATTTTCAGGGAAATTGAGGTTGATTTTCAGGAAAATGGCATGGATTTTAGTGAAAAGTTTGTGTGACAGAAACTGCTGTATGCAACAAGTCGACTACCCCTTGATCACCCTCAATAAGAGGACTTCTCTCCATAGGAGATACTACAAAACTATTAATACAGTTCACATTGGTTGTACATGTATTACCAAATAAACATATGGTGAAAATATATAAATACAAATTTTCATTTTGGAGTTATACTACTGCTCATCTCACCTGGTTCTGTATCCTGTCTAATGGCTTATTCAAGCTGTATTCTATTCACAAACATTGGAATGACAACAGTAATAAGTTTATCCTGATATCCCAATGTCCCCTCCCCCTCTCAGCCCCCCCCCCCCCTCCCCCCCAAAAAAAAAAAAATAGAACCTAAAATTATGGGGAAAAAACCTTAATTTTTCTTTTTCAGTTTCAAGTTCAACACATGTAGATGTTAACTTAAAAAAAGGAAGTTATCTTGCACTTCTACAATCAGTTCATGATTGTAGCAAAAAATCTGAAGAAAAATAATTTATAAAAAAATGAGGCATAATTAACTCCTACAAATGTTCAGAAATTTCAGTTGTTTAGCTTCAAAAAATTTCTTGCAGTTCTCCTACAATCACTTCATAGCTGTTGAAGAACAGATATGAGTTGAAAGAAATGAAAATTCCCAGGAATTTTGTTTCTCTTTGACATTTTTCAAGAGATCCTCAAAATGTCAAAGAGAAACAAAATGAATTTCTCTGTAGTTCCTATCCATTTTAATATCATTTTGAAAGAAATAATAAATAAAATAAAATAAAAGCACTTCCAAATGAGGCCTTCAACTTAGAATGAAACCAGAGTTGTTATCAGTTCAACTTCCCAAACACTGGCTCGTTTGATTCAAAGATTTACATGAAAGAAAGAAGTGATTTCCCAACTCATATTTTTAACACTTGAAATAGATCAAAGGAACTTCCCCACTATCTCCCAGAATTCAAAGTTAAAAATGGTAGTGCCCATCCACTGAATTGTGATTTACGTTTTCTCTTCAATGTTCAAACACAGTGTTGCAGTTTGTAAAGCAAAACTTGGGTACCCTTATCCAAATACAGGAAGTAAGGCAAAACTTGGGTACCCTTATCCAAATACAGGAAGTAAAGCAAAACTTGGGTACCCTTATCCAAATACAGGAAGTAAAGGAAAACTTGGGTACCCTTATCCAAATACAGGAAGTAAAGGAAAACTTGGGTACCCTTATCCAAATACAGGAAGTAAAGGAAAACTTGGGTACCCTTATCCAAATACAGGAAGTAAAGCAAAACTTGGGTACCCTTAACCAAATACAGGAAGTAAAGCAAAACTTGGGTACCCTTATCCAAATACAGGAAGTAAAGCAAAACTTAGGTACCCTTATCCAAATACAGGAAGTAAAGCAAAACTTGGGTACCCTTATCCATATACACGAAGTAAAGCAAAACTTGGGTATCCTTATCCAAATACAGGAAGTAAAGGAAAACTTGGGTACCCTTATCCAAATACAGGAAGTAAAGCAAAACTTGGGTACCATTATCCAAATACAGGAAGTAAAGGAAACTTGGGTACCCTTATCCAAATACAGGAAGTAAAGGAAAACTTGGGTACCCTTATCCAAATACAGGAAGTAAAGGAAAACTTGGGTACCCTTATCCAAATACAGGAAGTAAAGCAAAACTTGGGTACCCTTATCCAAATACAGGAAGTAAAGCAAAACTTGGGTACCCTTACCCAAATACATTAAGTAAAGCAAAACTTGGGTACCCTTATCCAAATACAGGAAGTAAAGCAAAACTTGGGTACCCTTATCCAAATACAGGAAGTAAGGCAAAACTTGGGTACCCTTATCCAAATACAGGAAGTAAAGCAAAACGTGGGTACCCTTAACCAAATACAGGAAGTAAAGGAAAACTTGGGTACCCTTATCCAAATACAGGAAGTAAAGGAAAACTTGGGTACCCTTATCCAAATACAGGAAGTAAAGCAAAACTTGGGTACCCTTATCCAAATACAGGAAGTAAAGGAAAACCTGGGTACCCTTATCCAAATACAGGAAGTAAAGGAAAACTTGGGTACCCTTATCCAAATACAGGAAGTAAAGGAAAACGTGGGTACCCTTATCCAAATACAGGAAGTAAAGGAAAACGTGGGTGCCCTTATCCAAATACAGGAAGTAAAACAAAACTTGGGTACCCTTATCCAAATACAGGAAGTAAAGCAAAACTTGGGTACCCTTATCCAAATACAGGAAGTAAAGCAAAACTCAGGTACCCTTATCCAAATACAGGAAGTAAAGCAAAACTTGGGTACCCTTATCCAAATACAGGAAAAATAATAATATGAATTAGGTTAGACCTAGAAGAGAACACAGTCGCAAAGACTCTGTTGAAATCAATTTAATACTGAATTCTAGGAAGCCAGTGTTCAAGTTAAGAGAAATAATAATGTCATTTATTCAGAAAGATTGACGCGGCCAACACACGGTGCAGTCTCTTAGTTTTTGTTGCTGTTTTTATTTTCAACTGTCCCAGAATTCAGTATCAAACGATGGGCAAACCGGAAGACACAATTTTCAGTTTGTCAGGAATACTGTTTCATTGGAAATTGCGTGTTTTACAAAATACGCATGTGTGTTACCTATATAGCTCACTATGTTCTCTACAAATTAGGTTAGACCTAGAAGAGAACGCAGACGCAAAGGATTCTATTGTATCGTAAAACTGAAAGAAAATGATTCTTGTTAGTATCGCCCGTACTAGTTTTGTCAACTTTTGATACTGGCAGTGGTCAAAAGTAGGATTTTAAATATTTCATTAATACTGAATTTTGGGAAGCCAGTGTTCAAGTTAAAAGAAATATTAATGTCTTTTATTCAGAAAGATTGACGTGGCCAACGCATGGTGCCTTCTCTTGTTTTTGTTGCTATTTTTATTTTTGACTATCCCAGAATTCAATATCGAATGAAACAATGGCCACCCCGATGGGCAAGCTGGAAGACACAATTTTCAGTTTGTTAGATATTTTCTGTTTCATTGGAAATTGCGTGTTCTCAACATACACGTGTTTGTTACCTATAGAGCTCACTGTGTTCTCTATAATTCTTTTGAACTGATCGCGAATTGACCCTCGAATCATTTCAAAATTGCCAAATGTTTTGATTGTGCATGCTCGGAGGTTGGCGGTCTGACGTGTGCAAGGTGGGGTGCAAGGGAGTGAATGTACTGGTGCTCTAACATATAGTTTGTTCTGTTTAGGCCTGAGACCTCGATTGAGGTTGAGGTTTACGGGGGTGGGTTTGGTGGTGGTGCCCTGCTGTTCATGTTACCATCACCAAATTTGTAGGTACCATCACCAAGTTTGCCCTCTGGGGACCTCATTCTGTGGACGACCGCCTCATCTCCGAGCTTGGTCAAGTGGCGATTGTCTGCATATCTGGTGCCTCGTATGGTCTTGGTATCCCAATAACAGGCAGGTCTTGTATCTACCTACTGCCTTTTGGTTGCTTCTATTATTCACTGATGTATTCACGATATAGCCTTACAGGTTATCAGTTCTTTGAACAATAACAAATGTATGACTATAATCATAACCGATATGCAGACGTTCATATCTCACATAATCTACACCCTTCTCTCTCAAATGTACTCTTGCCTTACACTTTCATTCCTTCCTATTTTCCATTGTATAATAGATTTCTTTTTTCTTTTATTTTTTTGCACATTTAAAATTACTCACCTTCTACATACATTTCTAAGAACAAGAATGACTGAAACAGACACTGGACCAAAATTTATTCCAAAACAACAAATTTATTATTTTTTCAATACCTGCCTCTTCCGTTTGTATAATATGTTCACCGCTTTTTGTATGTGGAAACAACATCAAATAAACTTAAAAAATAAGCTTAAAGCTTACAGTCGAACGGAAACAACATCAGATAAGCTAAAAGCATACAGTCAGATGGAAACGACATCAAATAAGCATAAAGCTTACAGTTGGATGGAAACGACTTCAAATAAGCTTAAAGCTTACAGTCGATTATTTATTATTGATTTATTTATTTGTGTTTAAGGTCATATACTTATGCACACTGGATAATCATGACTGTAACAGATTTACGGGTGGGGGAAGCCGGAGTACCCAGAGACAACCACCAAGCAATGACGATCAGCTGCCAGCTCCCCAACATCGTAATTCCACACTGCAGCACAGGCATGGTTAGATTGGGTGAGACATGCGTACCATCGACGTGCAGTACACCTTAGCATACGGCGACATCGTGCCCCCATGTGGACAATCAGGGTTAAGTGCCTTGCCCAAGGACACAACACGGGAGTCCGAATTGATCGCTCAGACGGTCACCCATCCGAGGATTAACCAGCTCGGTGTTGCTTAACTTCGGTGATCTGATGAAAACTGGTTACCGCAATGCCACAGTCGAATGGAAACAACATCAAATAAGCTTAAAGCTTACAGTCGGATGAAAACGACATCAAAAAAACTTAAAGCTTACAGTGGGATGGAAATGACATCAAATAAACATAAAGCTTACAGGCAGATGGAAATGACATCAAATAAACTTAAAGCTTACAGTCGGATGGAAACAACATCATATAAACTTAAATCTTACAGTCGGATGGAAACAACATCAAATAAACTTAAAGCTTACAGTCGGATGGAAACAACATCAAATAAACTTAAAGCTTACAGTCGGATGGAAACAACATCAAATAAACTTAAAGCTTACAGTCAGATGGAAACAACATCAAATAAACTTAAAGCTTACAGTCGGATGGAAACAACATCAAATAAACTTAAAGCTTACAGTCGGATGGAAACAACATCAAATAAACTTAAAGCTTACAGTCGGATGGAAACAACATCAAATAAACTTAAAGCTTACAGTCGGATGGAAACAACATCAAATAAACTTAAAGCTTACAGTCGGATGGAAACAACATCAAATAAACTTAAAGCTTACAGTCGGATGGAAACAACATCAAATAAACTTAAAGCTTACAGTCAGATGGAAACAACATCATATAAACTTAAAGCTTACAGTCGGATGGAAACAACATCAAATAAACTTAAAGCTTACAGTCGGATGGAAACAACATCAAATAAACTTAAAGCTTACAGTCGGATGGAAACAACATCAAATAAACTTGAAGCTTACAGTCGGATGGAAACAACATCAAATAAACTTAAAGCTTACAGTTGAATCCACAAATAGTAGTTATGTATTAATATCTTTGTATTACAACTGGAAATAAATATTGTTTAAACTAAATGTTTTGATTAATATTTTCTGGGATTTTCGGCCCAAGGAGATCTTTTTCCGGGATGCCAAGAACAACATTGAATTCCCAGGAGTTTCTGGGCATTTCCAGAGGGTTAACATGTCTGATTGCACCAGAAGGATGTTCCACATTGCTGAATAAATTATTAAAGGATATTGGTAACTTACCATTGTTCCAAATGAAAACAAATGGAAGCATGAAGTTTAAACAAGTACTCCACTTTAAGTATTTTATCATTTTTAAAAAGAGGTTCAGTATGAGCATTGTTACCGCAACAAATCAGCGGCCAGCCAAAGTGTTATTATGAGCATTGTATTATTTGTTACGTGCAGCTTTTGTATATTCTCAAACTTTCTCCCTGCCGATTGGACTTACTTCAGATCTGGATTCCAGTACATCAGGTGACTGTGAATTAAAGCATGATACAGAGTCTTTATGGTATCATGGTGCAGAATGTTTTTTGCTTTATTCAGGCTGTAGTTTGCATGGACTATTTTTAGGTAAATCTGGGATATGTGAGCCTTGTTGGACAAGTGATCATCGATATTTTATTCCAAGAAATTTCGGTGACTTTTCAGGCATGATAGCTCCTACCATAATAATTGATTGGTTGTTAATGAGAATATCTTCTTGCAAATTACTATTTCTGTTACGTTTATTTTCTGGGTTTAATAAAATACTTTTTGTTTTATTGGCATTTAACATTAACTGGTTGGGGGAACACCACTCAAATAGCTTTTGAAGTTCTTTGTTGAAGTACCCAGTTAGAAGAGTAACATCTGGTCTAGAGTTGTGTGCTGTAGTATCGTCTGCAGAAGCTAAAAGTTTTAATGATGTTGCATTGGTTAGGCTGTTGATGTATAAAAGAAATAGTATGGAACCTTGGGAAGCCTCACAGTTCACTTGAGCTAATTTGGATAGGTATCCTCGGAATGAGACACAATGACTTCTGTTGGAGAGATTGTTTTTGAACCAGTCCTTTGCAACTCCCCTGATGCCATATGTTTCTATTTTACCCAATAAGATATCATGATTGATTTATCAAAGGCTGTGGACAGGTCAAAAAACCCTGCCAATGTCTTTTTTTTGTTTATTGTTCTGTGATGCTACGTTGTTCAGGAGTTGGAGGGCAGGGTATGTAATGTTATGATTTTTTTTCTAAAACTGTACTGATGAGGATGAAGAATATTAAATTTGTCCAAGAAATTTGGCATAGATTCAATGTGTGTAAATACTGTATTGCATAGTCACACACAATGACCTAGATTCAATGCAAGCAAATAAACATCATGTGTAGTGGGGTCACATACAATGACCTAGATTCAATGTACGCAAATAAACATCATGTGTAGTAGGGTCACATACAATGACCTAGATTCAATGTACGCAAATAAACATCATGTGTAGTAGGGTCACATACAATGACATAGATTCAATGCACGCAAATAAACATCATGTGTAGTAGGGTCACATACAATGACATAGATTCAATGCACGCAAATAAACATCATGTGTGGTAGGGTCACACACAATGACCTAGATTGAATGCATGCAAATAAACATCATGTGTAGTAGGGTCACACACAATGACCTAGATTGAATGCATGCAAATAAACATCATGTGTAGTAGAGTCACATACAATAACATAGATTCAAGGTGTGTAAATAAAACCTTGCATTTTATGGCTACATATAGTAGGGTCACATACAATGACATAGATTCAAGGTGTGTAAATAAAACCTTGCATTATATGGCTACATATAGTAGGGTCACATACAATGACATAGATTCAAGGTGTGTAAATAAAACCTTGCATTTTATGGCTACATATAGTAGGGTCACATACAATGACATAGATTCAAGGTGTGTAAATAAAACCTTGCATTATATGGCTACATAAACTGTCGTAGATTGAATATGTCTAAAGCAACAATATGAGTAAATAAAAAGTATGTCTTGTAGAGTCATACCCACTGCCACAGATTCAATATGAGTAAAAAACAACATGTCTTGTAGAGTCATACACACTGCCGTAGATTCAATGTGAGTAAAAAACAACATGACTTGTAGAGTCATACACACTGCCATAGATTCAATATGAGTAAAATACAACATGTCTTGTAGCGTCATACACACTGCCGTAGATTCAATGTGAGTAAAAAACAACATGTCTTGTAGAGTCATACACACTGCCACAAATTCAATATGAGTAAAAAACAACATGTCTTGTAGAGTCATACACACTGCCATAGATTCAATGTGAGTAAAAAATGACACGTCTTGTAGAGTCATACACACTGCCGTAGATTCAATGTGAGTAAAAAACAACATGTCTTGTAGAGTCATAAACACTGCCACAGATTCAATATGAGTAAAAAACAACATGTCTTGTAGAGTCATAAACACTGCCACAGATTCAATATGAGTTAAAAACATTATGTCTTGTAGAGTCATATACACTGCCGTAGATTCAATGTGAGTAAATAAACATCATGTCTTGTAGAGTTATTAACACTGCTACAGATTCAATCTGAGTAAATAAACAGTATATCTTGTAGAGTCATACACGCTGCCATAGATTCAATATGAATAAATAAACAACATGTCTTGTAGAGTCATACACACTACCATAGATTCAATATGAATAAATAAACAACATGTCTTGTAGAGTCATAAACACTGCCACAGATTCAATATGAGTTAAAAACATTATGTCTTGTAGAGTCATATACACTGCCGTAGATTCAATGTGAGTAAATAAACATCATGTCTTGTAGAGTTATAAACACTGCTACAGATTCAATCTGAGTAAATAAACAGTATATCTTGTAGAGTCATACACGCTGCCATAGATTCAATATGAATAAATAAACAGCATGTCTTGTAGAGTCATACACACTACCATAGGTTCAATGTGAGTAAATAAACAGATGTCTGTAGAGTCATACACACTACCACAGATTCAATATGAGTAAATAAACAGATGTCTTGTAGAGTCATACACACTGCCATAGATTCAATATGAGTAAATAAACAGATGTCTTGTAGAGTCATACACACTGCCATAGATTCAATATGAGTAAATAAACAACATGTCTTGAAAAGTCATACACACTGCCATAGATTCAATACCAATATGAGTGAATAAACAACATGTTTTGTAGAGTCATACACACTACCACAGATTCAATATGAGTAAATAAACAACATGTCTTGTAGAGTCATACACACTACCATAGATTCAATATGTCTAAATAAACAGCATGTCTTGTAGAGTCATACACACTACCATAGGTTCAATATGTCTAAATAAACAGCATGTCTTGTAGAGTCATACACACTACCATAGGTTCAATGTGAGTAAATAAACAGCATGTCTTGTAGAGTCATACACACTGCCATAGATTCAATATGTCTAAATAAACAGCATGTCTTGTAGAGTCATACACACTACCATAGATTCAATATGTCTAAATAAACAGCATGTCTTGTAGAGTCATACACACTGCCATAGATTCAATATGTCTAAATAAACAGCATGTCTTGTAGAGTCATACACACTACCATAGGTTCAATGTGAGTAAATAAACAGCATGTCTTGAAAAGTCATACACACTGCCATAGATTCAGTATGTCTAAATAAACAGCATGTCTTGTAGAGTCATACACACTACCATAGATTCAATATGTCTAAATAAACAGCATGTCTTGTAGAGTCATACACACTACCATAGGTTCAATATGAGTAAATAAACAGATGTCTTGTAGAGTCATACACACTACCATAGGTTCAATGTGAGTAAATAAACAGCATGTCTTGAAAAGTCATACACACTGCCATAGATTCAATATGTCTAAATAAACAGCATGTCTTGTAGAGTCATACACACTACCATAGATTCAATATGTCTAAATAAACAGCATGTCTTGTAGAGTCATACACACTACCATAGGTTCAATATGTCTAAATAAACAGCATGTCTTGTAGAGTCATACACACTACCATAGGTTCAATATGAGTAAATAAACAGATGTCTTGTAGAGTCATACACACTACCATAGATTCAATATGTCTAAATAAACAGCATGTCTTGTAGAGTCATACACACTACCATAGATTCAATATGAGTAAATAAACAGCATGTCTTGTAGAGTCATACACACTACCATAGATTCAATATGTCTAAATAAACAGCATGTCTTGTAGAGTCATACACACTACCATAGGTTCAATATGTCTAAATAAACAGCATGTCTTGTAGAGTCATACACACTACCATAGGTTCAATATGAGTAAATAAACAGCATGTCTTGTAGAGTCATACACACTACCATAGATTCAATATGTCTAAATAAACAGCATGTCTTGTAGAGTCATACACACTACCATAGATTCAATATGAGTAAATAAACAGCATGTCTTGTAGAGTCATACACACTACCATAGATTCAATATGAGTAAATAAACAGCATGTCTTGTAGAGTCATACACACTACCATAGATTCAATATGTCTAAATAAACAGCATGTCTTGTAGAGTCATACACACTACCATAGGTTCAATATGTCTAAATAAACAGCACGTCTTGTAGAGTCATACACACTACCATAGATTCAATGTGTCTAAATAAACAGCATGTCTTGTAGAGTCATACACACTACCATAGATTCAATATGTCTAAATAAACAACATGTCTTGTAGAGTCATACACACTACCATAGATTCAATATGAGTAAATAAACAGCATGTCTTGTAGAGTCATACACACTACCATAGATTCAATGTGAGTAAATAAACAACATGTCTTGTAGAGTCATACACACTACCATAGATTCAATGTGTCTAAATAAACAGCATGTCTTGTAGAGTCATACACACTACCATAGATTCAATGTGTCTAAATAAACAGCATGTCTTGTAGAGTCATACACACTGCCATAGATTCAATGTGTCTAAATAAACAGCATGTCTTGTAGAGTCATACACACTACCATAGATTCAATATGTCTAAATAAACAGCATGTCTTGTAGAGTCATACACACTACCATAGGTTCAATATGTCTAAATAAACAGCATGTCTTGTAGAGTCATACACACTACCATAGGTTCAATATGAGTAAATAAACAGATGTCTTGTAGAGTCATACACACTACCATAGATTCAATATGTCTAAATAAACAGCATGTCTTGTAGAGTCATACACACTGCCATAGATTCAATATGAATAAATAAACAGCATGTCTTGTAGAGTCATACACACTACCATAGGTTCAATATGAGTAAATAAACAGATGTCTTGTAGAGTCATACACACTACCATAGGTTCAATGTGAGTAAATAAACAGCATGTCTTGAAAAGTCATACACACTGCCATAGATTCAATATGTCTAAATAAACAGCATGTCTTGTAGAGTCATACACACTACCATAGATTCAATATGTCTAAATAAACAGCATGTCTTGTAGAGTCATACACACTACCATAGGTTCAATATGTCTAAATAAACAGCATGTCTTGTAGAGTCATACACACTACCATAGGTTCAATATGAGTAAATAAACAGATGTCTTGTAGAGTCATACACACTACCATAGATTCAATATGTCTAAATAAACAGCATGTCTTGTAGAGTCATACACACTACCATAGGTTCAATGTGTCTAAATAAACAGCATGTCTTGTAGAGTCATACACACTACCATAGATTCAATATGTCTAAATAAACAACATGTCTTGTAGAGTCATACACACTACCATAGATTCAATATGAGTAAATAAACAGCATGTCTTGTAGAGTCATACACACTACCATAGATTCAATGTGAGTAAATAAACAACATGTCTTGTAGAGTCATACACACTACCATAGATTCAATGTGTCTAAATAAACAGCATGTCTTGTAGAGTCATACACACTACCATAGATTCAATATGTCTAAATAAACAGCATGTCTTGTAGAGTCATACACACTACCATAGATTCAATATGAGTAAATAAACAGCATGTCTTGTAGAGTCATACACACTACCATAGATTCAATGTGTCTAAATAAACAGCATGTCTTGTAGAGTCATACACACTGCCATAGATTCAATGTGTCTAAATAAACAGCATGTCTTGTAGAGTCATACACACTACCATAGATTCAATATGTCTAAATAAACAGCATGTCTTGTAGAGTCATACACACTACCATAGATTCAATATGTCTAAATAAACAGCACGTCTTGTAGAGTCATACACACTACCATAGGTTCAATGTGTCTAAATAAACAGCATGTCTTGTAGAGTCATACACACTACCATAGATTCAATATGTCTAAATAAACAGCATGTCTTGTAGAGTCATACACACTGCCATAGATTCAATATGTCTAAATAAACAGCATGTCTTGTAGAGTCATACACACTACCATAGGTTCAATGTGAGTAAATAAACAGCATGTCTTGTAGAGTCATACACACTGCCATAGATTCAATATGTCTAAATAAACAGCATGTCTTGTAGAGTCATACACACTACCATAGATTCAATATGTCTAAATAAACAGCATGTCTTGTAGAGTCATACACACTACCATAGGTTCAATGTGAGTAAATAAACAGCATGTCTTGAAAAGTCATACACACTGCCATAGATTCAATATGTCTAAATAAACAGTATGTCTTGTAGAGTCATACACACTACCATAGATTCAATATGAGTAAATAAACAGCATGTCTTGTAGAGTCATACACACTGCCATAGATTCAATATGTCTAAATAAACAGCATGTCTTGTAGAGTCATACACACTACCATAGATTCAATATGAGTAAATAAACAGATGTCTTGTAGAGTCATACACACTGCCATAGATTCAATATGAGTAAATAAACAACATGTCTTGAAAAGTCATACACACTGCCATAGATTCAATACCAATATGTCTAAATAAACAGCATGTCTTGTAGAGTCATACACACTACCATAGGTTCAATGTGTCTAAATAAACAGCATGTCTTGTAGAGTCATACACACTACCATAGGTTCAATGTGAGTAAATAAACAGATGTCTTGTAGAGTCATACACACTGCCATAGATTCAATATGTCTAAATAAACAGCATGTCTTGTAGAGTCATACACACTGCCATAGATTCAATATGTCTAAATAAACAGCATGTCTTGTAGAGTCATACACACTACCATAGATTCAATATGAGTAAATAAACAGATGTCTTGTAGAGTCATACACACTGCCATAGATTCAATATGTCTAAATAAACAGCATGTCTTGTAGAGTCATACACACTGCCATAGATTCAATATGTCTAAATAAACAGCATGTCTTGTAGAGTCATACACACTACCATAGATTCAATATGAGTAAATAAACAGATGTCTTGTAGAGTCATACATACTGCCATAGATTCAATATGTCTAAATAAACAGCATGTCTTGTAGAGTCATACACACTACCATAGATTCAATATGAGTAAATAAACAGATGTCTTGTAGAGTCATACACACTGCCATAGATTCAATATGAGTAAATAAACAACATGTCTTGAAAAGTCATACACACTGCCATAGATTCAATACCAATATGTCTAAATAAACAGCATGTCTTGTAGAGTCATACACACTACCATAGGTTCAATGTGTCTAAATAAACAGCATGTCTTGTAGAGTCATACACACTACCATAGGTTCAATGTGAGTAAATAAACAGCATGTCTTGAAAAGTCATACACACTGCCATAGATTCAATATGTCTAAATAAACAGCATGTCTTGTAGAGTCATACACACTACCATAGATTCAATATGTCTAAATAAACAGCATGTCTTGTAGAGTCATACACACTACCATAGATTCAATGTGTCTAAATAAACAGCATGTCTTGTAGAGTCATACACACTACCATAGATTCAATATGTCTAAATAAACAGCATGTCTTGTAGAGTCATACACACTACCATAGATTCAATATGTCTAAATAAACAGCATGTCTTGTAGAGTCATACACACTGCCATAGATTCAATATGAGTAAATAAACAGATGTCTTGTAGAGTCATACACACTACCATAGATTCAATATGAGTAAATAAACAGCATGTCTTGTAGAGTCATACACACTACCATAGATTCAATATGAGTAAATAAACAGAATGTCTTGTAGAGTCATACACACTACCATAGGTTCAATATGAGTAAATAAACAGATGTCTTGTAGAGTCATACACACTGCCATAGATTCAATATGTCTAAATAAACAGCATGTCTTGTAGAGTCATACACACTACCATAGATTCAATATGAGTAAATAAACAGCATGTCTTGTAGAGTCATACACACTACCATAGATTCAATATGAGTAAATAAACAGCATGTCTTGTAGAGTCATACACACTACCATAGATTCAATGTGTCTAAATAAACAGCATGTCTTGTAGAGTCATACACACTACCATAGGTTCAATATGAGTAAATAAACAGATGTCTTGTAGAGTCATACACACTACCATAGATTCAATATGAGTAAATAAACAGCATGTCTTGTAGAGTCATACACACTACCATAGATTCAATATGAGTAAATAAACAGCATGTCTTGTAGAGTCATACACACTACCATAGATTCAATATGAGTAAATAAACAGAATGTCTTGTAGAGTCATACACACTACCATAGATTCAATATGTCTAAATAAACAGCATGTCTTGTAGAGTCATACACACTACCATAGGTTCAATATGAGTAAATAAACAGATGTCTTGTAGAGTCATACACACTACCATAGATTCAATATGTCTAAATAAACAGCATGTCTTGTAGAGTCATACACACTGCCATAGATTCAATATGTCTAAATAAACAGCATGTCTTGTAGAGTCATACACACTGCCATAGATTCAATATGTCTAAATAAACAGCATGTCTTGTAGAGTCATACACACTACCATAGATTCAATATGAGTAAATAAACAGATGTCTTGTAGAGTCATACACACTGCCATAGATTCAATATGAGTAAATAAACAACATGTCTTGAAAAGTCATACACACTGCCATAGATTCAATACCAATATGTCTAAATAAACAGCATGTCTTGTAGAGTCATACACACTACCATAGGTTCAATGTGTCTAAATAAACAGCATGTCTTGTAGAGTCATACACACTACCATAGGTTCAATGTGAGTAAATAAACAGCATGTCTTGAAAAGTCATACACACTGCCATAGATTCAATATGTCTAAATAAACAGCATGTCTTGTAGAGTCATACACACTACCATAGATTCAATATGTCTAAATAAACAGCATGTCTTGTAGAGTCATACACACTACCATAGGTTCAATATGTCTAAATAAACAGCATGTCTTGTAGAGTCATACACACTACCATAGGTTCAATGTGAGTGAATAAACAGCATGTCTTGTAGAGTCATACACACTACCATAGGTTCAATATGAGTGAATAAACAGCATGTCTTGTAGAGTCATACACACTACCATAGATTCAATATGTCTAAATAAACAGCATGTCTTGTAGAGTCATACACACTACCATAGGTTCAATGTGTCTAAATAAACAGCATGTCTTGTAGAGTCATACACACTACCATAGATTCAATATGTCTAAATAAACAGCATGTCTTGTAGAGTCATACACACTACCATAGGTTCAATGTGAGTAAATAAACAGATGTCTTGTAGAGTTATACACACAACCACAGATTCAATATGAGTAAATAAACAGCATGTCTTATAGAGTCATACACACTACCACAGATTCAATATGAGTAAATAAACAACATCCAACAATATCCAACCAACCCACCCGTTCTATCTGTCGAACTGAAATTGTGTAATGTTACAGACTTGGGAGACGGTTCACATAAGCATTCAGCTTTCTTCCGAATCCCCTACTACAACAAGTTAGTTTGATATGTTAGGTGTTAATTGTATTCACTGAAAATATTTGTACAAAACATTCAATCTGTTTACACTTGTTTGCATGTATACAGTTAACTTACCTTTTTTCAATAAATATTGTTTAAATTAAATAAACAACAGGTATTGTAGAGTCATGTACTCTGTCATAGATTGAATATGTATTATCTATTCAGCAAAATGTAAAGAAATTAAATTATTCCAGTAGAAGGTGTTTATTCCTATGTCTACTTACTGACACAACAGCTCCCTCCCATTTACAGTGATTATTTTTAACCATGCTCCCCTCCCCCCACTTCATACAGATTATACATTCTCAAAATGAATTCTCTGGGGTCATACATTTGATGGCAAGGGAGATTACTAGGTCACTGTTTGGATGCCATTTTGTATGTTTGGCATCGAGGCATCCTCACAACATGGCTCAGTTGATATTTTATCTTCCTTCACAGACAAGCCTGGAAATAAGCAGACCGTCATCTACAAAATAAGGTTCCCAGAGGGTGAATTTGATGATGCTACCTTGCACAGGAGGGTAGCATTACTAAATTTACCCTCTGTCAACTTCTGTCTGAATCAGTGCCTCTGGCCTAAACAGAAAAAGGTACTCGGAATATAAATGGGCCCACTGTATGGGATATCACTTTATTTTACAATCAACATGTATTTTGTCTGAATTAACGCCGCAACTGTCATGTATCCGACCCCCTGATACAGATGTTTGTATCAGAGGGTCGGATACAAGCATGTTCCTTTCGCGTGAGTTCCATTGTTTTTCTTTTTGTTCATCCGTACGAATAAATAGTTTGTTATATATTCTTCTACATTCTTGACTTATCCCCAATATATTATAAAATAAAATGATTATTACCATTATGTGGATGTATAAAATATGGATCCGAGTCTTGCTCTGGGTTCTAAGAACCCAGAGCTCTACTCGGCTACGTATTTTGTACATCCACGTAATGGTAATAATCTCTATGTATCCGGGAACCTCATTCTGCAAATGACAGATTGCTTATTTCCAGCCTTGTTTATAGAAATTGTCCAACCGACACCTTTTTGTTGTTGTTGTCTTTATGGGAAAGGGGGAAGCCTCCCTCATATGTATTTTGTAATTTTTTTCATGGCAGTAATAGCAATAATGCATCAAGGAAGTATAAATTGAAAGTAAATAAAAATAACTGTTCTGTATATGGCTTTAAATTACAGATCATCATCTCAGATTAGTGAAGTGACACAGTGTTCATATTTAAGTTGTCAATCTAATGAGAAGTTGTGTGGCAAAACTTGCTATTCAGGTGATAAGGTAAGTCATTTGACAATACTTGCTATCCATCCAATTAGGTAAGCTGTTTGACAAGCCTCACTATTCAGGTGACAAATTAAGTTGTGTGGCAAGACCTGCTTTTCAGGTGACAAGGTAAATTGCAACATTGATAGTAAATAAAGTGATCAGTCATTATCTTCAATGGTTTTACTACCGAACTCCATTATCAAGACTCTCAATGGTTTTACTACCGGACTCCACTGGACTCCATTATCAAGACTCTCAATGGTTTAAACTACCGGACTCCATTATCAGGACTCTCAATGGTTTTACTACCGGACTCCACCGGACTCCATTATCAAGACTCTCAATGGTTTTACTACCAGATCCATTATCAAGACTCTCAATGGTTTTACTACCAGACCCCATTATCAAGACTCTCAATGGTTTTACTACCGGACTCCATTATCAAGACTCTCAATGGTTTTACTACCGGACCCCATTATCAAGACTCTAAATGGTTTTACTACCGGACTCCATTATCAAGACTCTCAATGGTTTGACTACCGGACCCCATTATCAAGACTCTCAGTGGTTTTACTACCGGACCCCATTATCAAGACTCTCAATGGTTTGACTACCGGACCCCATTATCAAGACTCTCAATGGTTTTACTACCGGACTCCATTATCAAGACTTTCAATGGTTTTACTACCGGACTCCATTATCAAGACTCTCTTGAAAAAGGTTGAAGCTCTTTATGACTTTTCACTTTATGTGTTAGCTTTCGAGTTTTTTCAACAATAGAAAAAACAATGTTTATTTGAAAGTTGTTTTATTAGAGTTGTAACAAAGGAAAAAATTCTGATAAACACGGAGCCCCCTTATTCATAGACTCCTCTTAATAGTAGCAGGATATCTTTGAAAAAAAAGACTTGTGTTACAAATCCTGTTTGGAAAAAAACAACATTTGGAACTATGTCAATTAAATTCATTTTTTTAACTGTTTACCATCTTTCAAAAATTAAAAAATAGTCACATCTGGCAAGTGATCAATGGTAGATCTTGGATTTTTTTTGGTTATTCAGTTCCTTTCCAGTTTTTGCAGCAAACCAGAAAACTGAACCACAAGACCCAGTGAAAACTGGCCGAACAGGTTTATGTTGTTCGTGCAGGAATTAATCAAACTTTCATATTGGGAGGGAATGGAACTCCATCCACTCTTCCTATTTAGTCTATCTGGTATAAGGGCAGCAGATATATTGTGATCTGATTGTCACATTTTCTGCCTTATTGATTTATGCATCAGACAAATCAACAAGGGAGAAAATGTAGCAATGAACACACAATACAGATTACATGAACCTTATTCATTTTTTAGCCTAATCTATTTATGTGTTTTTTGACCTAATAAATCATCCCCTATAACCTCTAAGAATAATTGTGGTGAATGATGTCGAATGCTGAACCCACTAGAGATACTTACAGGCAGGACTTTTTGTGGTGAATGATGTCAAATGCTGAACCCACTAGAGATACTTACAGGTAGGACTTTTTGTGGTGAATGATGTCAAATGCTGAACCCACTAGAGATACTTACAGGTAGGACTTTTTGTGGTGAATGATGTCAAATGCTGAACCCACTAGAGATACTTACAGGTAGGACTTTTTGTGGTGAATGATGTCAAATGCTGAACCCACTAGAGATACTTAGACAGGACATTTTTTTGGTGAGTGATGTCGAATGCTGAACCCACTGGAGGTACTTACAGACAGGACTTTTTGTGGTGAATGGTGTCGAATGCTGAACCCACTGGAGGTACTTACAGACATGACTTTTTTGGTAAATGATGTTGAATGCTGAACCCACTAGAGATACTCACAGACAGGACTTTTGTGGTGAGTGATGTCGATTGCTGAACCCACTGGAGATACTTAGACAGGACTTTTTGTGGTGAATGGTGTCGAATGCTGAATCCACTAGAGATACTTACAGACAGGACGTTTTGTGGTGAATGATGTTGAATGCTGAACCCGCAAGAGATACTTACAGACAGAACTTTTTGTGGTGAATGATGTTGATTGCTGAACCCACTAGAAATACTTACAGAGAGGACGTTTTGTGGTGAATGATGTTGAATGCTGAACCCACTAGAGTGATAGTAACTATAAATGAGATGATTAGTCTATTGGTAAGGTGTTTATTTTGTTAGTAACTATAAATGAGATGATTAGTCAGTTGGTAAGGTGTTTATTTTGTTAGTAACTATAAATGAGATGATTAGTCTATTGGTAAGGTGTTTATTTTGTTAGTAACTATAAATGAGATGATTAGTCTGTTGGTAAGGTGTTTATATTGTTAGTAACTATAAATGAGATGATTAGTCGGTTGGTAAGGTGTTTATTTTGTTAGTAACTATAAATGAGATGATTAGTCTATTGGTAAGGTGTTTATTTTGTTAGTAACTATAAATGAGATGATTAGTCTGTTGGTAAGGTGTTTATATTGTTAGTAACTATAAATGAGATGATTAGTCTATTGGTAAGGTGTTTATTTTGTTAGTAACTATAAACGAGATGCTTAGTCAGTTGGTAAGGTGTTTATATTGTTGGTAACTATAAATGAGATGATTAGTCTATTGGTAAGGTGTTTATTTTGTTGGTAACTATAAATGAGATGATTAGTCAGTTGGTAAGATGTTTATTTTGTTAGTAACTATAAATGAGATGATTAGTCTATTGGTAAGATGTCTATTTTGTTGGTAACTATAAATGAGATGATTAGTCAGTTGGTAAGGTGTTTATTTTGTTAGTAACTATAAATGAGATGATTAGTCAGTTGGTAAGGTGTTTATTTTATTGGTAACTGTAAATGAGATGATTAGTTGGTTGGTAAGGTGTTTATTTTGTTGGTAACTATAAATGAGATGATCAGTCTATTGATAAGATGTTTATTTTGTTGGTAACTATAAATGAGATGATTAGTCTATTGGTAAGGTGTTTATTTTGTTAGTAACTATAAATGAGATGATTAGTCAGTTGGTAAGGTGTTTATTTTATTGGTAACTGTAAATGAGATGATTAGTTGGTTGGTAAGGTGTTTATTTTGTTGGTAACTATAAATGAGATGATTAGTCAGTTGGTAAGATGTTTATATTGTTAGTAACTATAAATGAGATGATTAGTTGGTTGGTAAGATGTTTATTTTGTTGGTAACTATAAATGAGATGATTAGTCAGTTGGTAAGGTGTTTATTTTGTTAGTAACTATAAATGAGATGATTAGTTGGTCGGTAAGGTGTTTATATTGTTGGTAACTATAAATGAGATGATTAGTCTATTGGTAAGGTGTTTATTTTGTTGGTAACTATAAATGAGATGATTAGTTGGTTGGTAAGGTGTTTATATTGTTAGTAACTATAAATGAGATGATTAGTCAGTCGGTAAGCTGTTTATTTTGTTGGTAACTATAAATGAGATGATTAGTTGGTTGGTAAGATGTTTATTTTGTTGGTAACTATAAATGAGATGATTAGTCTATTGGTGAGGTGTTTATATTGTTAGTAACTATAAATGAGATGATTAGTCAGTTGGTAAGGTGTTTATTTTATTGGTAACTATAAATGAGATGATTAGTTGGTTGGTAAGGTGTTTATTTTGTTGGTAACTATAAATGAGATGATCAGTCTATTGGTAAGATGTTTATTTTGTTGGTAACTATAAATGAGATGATTAGTCAGTTGGTAAGATGTTTATTTTGTTAGTAACTATAAATGAGATGATTAGTTGGTTGGTAAGGTGTTTATATTGTTAGTAACTATAAATGAGATGATTAGTTGGTTGGTAAGATGTTTATTTTGTTTGTAACTATAAATGAGATGATTAGTCGGTTTGTAAGGTGTTTATTTTGTTAGTAACTATAAATGAGATGATTAGTTGGTTGGTAAGATGTTTATTTTGTTGGTAACTATAAATGAGATGATTAGTCTATTGGTAAGGTGTTTATTTTGTTGGTAACTATAAATGAGATGATTAGTTGGTTGGTAAGGTGTTTATATTGTTAGTAACTATAAATGAGATGATTAGTCAGTCGGTAAGCTGTTTATTTTGTTAGTAACTATAAATGAGATGATTAGTCTATTGGTAAGATGTTTATTTTGTTGGTAACTATAAATGAGATGATTAGTCTATTGGTGAGGTGTTTATTTTGTTGGTAACTATAAATGAGATGATTAATCTATTGGTAAGGTGTTTATTTTGTTAGTAACTATAAATGAGATGATTAGTCGGTTGGTAAGGTGTTTATTTTGTTAGTAACTATAAATGAGATGATTAGTCTATTGGTGAGGTGTTTATTTTGTTGGTAACTATAAATGAGATGATTAGTCTATTGGTAAGGTGTTTATTTTGTTAGTAACTATAAGTGAGATGATTAGTCAGTTGGTAAGGAAAGTGTTTACCTTATATTGTTGGTAACTATAAATGAGATGATTAGTCTATTGGTGAGGTGTTTATTTTGTTGGTAATTATAAATGAGATGATTAGTCTATTGGTAAGGTGTTTATTTTGTTGGTAATTATAAATGAGATGATTAGTTGGTTGGTAAGGAAAGTGTTTATCTTATATTGTTGGTAACTATAAATGAGATGATTAGTCTATTGGTAAGGTGTTTATTTTGTTAGTAACTATAAATGAGATGATTAGTCGGTTGGTAAGGTGTTTATTTTGTTAGTAACTATAAATGAGATGATTAGTCTATTGGTAAGGTGTTTATTTTGTTAGTAACTATAAATGAGATGATTAGTCAGTTGGTAAGGTGTTTATTTTGTTAGTAACTATAAATGAGATGATTAGTCTATTGGTAAGGTGTTTATTTTGTTAGTAACTATAAATGAGATGATTAGTCTGTTGGTAAGGTGTTTATTTTATTGGTAACTGTAAATGAGATGATTAGTTGGTTGGTAAGGTGTTTATTTTGTTGGTAACTATAAATGAGATGATTAGTCTATTGGTAAGGTGTTTATTTTGTTAGTAACTATAAACGAGATGCTTAGTCAGTTGGTAAGGTGTTTATATTGTTGGTAGCTATAAATGAGATGATTAGTCTATTGGTGAGGTGTTTATTTTGTTGGTAATTATAAATGAGATGATTAGTCTATTGGTAAGGTGTTTATTTTGTTGGTAATTATAAATGAGATGATTAGTTGGTTGGTAAGGAAAGTGTTTACCTTATATTGTTGGTAACTATAAATGAGATGATTAGTCTATTGGTAAGGTGTTTATTTTGTTAGTAACTATAAATGAGATGATTAGTCGGTTGGTAAGGTGTTTATTTTGTTAGTAACTATAAATGAGATGATTAGTCTATTGGTAAGGTGTTTATTTTGTTAGTAACTATAAATGAGATGATTAGTCGGTTGGTAAGGTGTTTATTTTGTTAGTAACTATAAATGAGATGATTAGTCTATTGGTAAGGTGTTTATTTTGTTAGTAACTATAAATGAGATTATTAGTCTATTGGTAAGGTGTTTATTTTGTTGGTAATTATAAATGAGATGATTAGTCGGTTGGTAAGGAAAGTGTTTACCTTATATTGTTGGTAACTATAAATGAGATGATTAGTCTATTGGTGAGGTGTTTATTTTGTTGGTAATTATAAATGAGATGATTAGTCTATTGGTAAGGTGTTTATTTTGTTGGTAATTATAAATGAGATGATTAGTTGGTTGGTAAGGAAAGTGTTTACCTTATATTGTTGGTAACTATAAATGAGATGATTAGTCTATTGGTAAGGTGTTTATTTTGTTAGTAACTATAAATGAGATGATTAGTCGGTTGGTAAGGTGTTTATTTTGTTAGTAACTATAAATGAGATGATTAGTCTATTGGTAAGGTGTTTATTTTGTTAGTAACTATAAATGAGACGATTAGTCGGTTGGTAAGGTGTTTATTTTGTTAGTAACTATAAATGAGATGATTAGTCTATTGGTAAGGTGTTTATTTTGTTAGTAACTATAAATGAGATTATTAGTCTATTGGTAAGGTGTTTATTTTGTTGGTAACTATAAATGAGATGATTAGTCTATTGGTGAGGTGTTTATTTTGTTGGTAACTATAAATGAGATGATTAGTTGGTTGGTAAGGAAAGTGTTTACCTTATATTGTTGGTAACTATAAATGAGATGATTAGTCGGTTGGTAAGGTGTTTACCTTATATTTTTTGTAACTATAAATGAGATGATTAGTCTATTGGTGAGGTGTTTATTTTGTTGGTAATTATAAATGAGATGATTAGTCGTTTGGTAAGGAAGGTGTTTACCTTATATTGTTGGTAACTATAAATGAGATTATTAGTCTATTGGTAAGGTGTTTATTTTGTTGGTAATTATAAATGAGATGATTAGTCGGTTGGTAAGATGTTTACCTTATATTTTTGGTAACTATAAATGAGATGATTAGTCTATTGGTAAGGTGTTTATTTTGTTGGTAATTATAAATGAGATGATTAGTCGGTTGGTAAGGAAGGTGTTTACCTTATATTGTTGGTAACTATAAATGAGATGATTAGTCGGTTGGTAAGGTGTTTACCTTATATTTTTGGTAACTATAAATGAGATGATTAGTCTATTGGTAAGGTGTGGAATCAAAGTTTTCTTTATTTTGTTAGTAACTATAAATATTGTTTTTTTTAGAACTGAAGTCTTCCCACTCCCCTGAACAGAGTTGCACTTTTATATGTTTTTGTTTGGAGTTGCAGATCCCATGGATAAATCTTGAGTTTGTTTGATGGGTTAATTTTATTTCCCTCTCCCACGTGTCCTGTTTTGATACTGTGTATTACATTAATTTTATTTTGTATTTTCTAGGTTTGCTGTATTGATACTGTACATGATAAGAAAGCAGGTCACCAGTGTTGTGGCGATTCTTATTTGTTTAAGTCATCACCAAACTTGATATGCTGTGGCAAACAGTTTGTGGTTCCAAGAAATGGCTTTCAGTGTTGTGGGAGAAGGTGAGTGCATTTAACAAACTTGATATGCTGTGGCAAACAGTTTGTGGTTCCAAGAAATGGCTTTCAGTGTTGTGGGAGAAGGTGAGTGCATTTAACAAACTTGATATGCTGTGGCAAACAGTTTGTGGTTCCAGGAAATGGCTTTCAGTGTTGTGGGAGAAGGTGAGTGCATTTAACAAACTTGATATGCTGTGGCAAACAGTTTGTGATTCCAAGAAATGGCTTTCAGTGTTGTGGGAGAAGGTGAGTGCATTTAACAAACTTGATATGCTGTGACAAACAGTTTGTGGTTCCAAGAAATGGCTTTCAGTGTTGTGGGAGAAGGTGAGTGCATTTAACAAACTTGATATGCTGTGGCAAACAGTTTGTGGTTCCAGGAAATGGCTTTCAGTGTTGTGGGAGAAGGTGAGTGCATTTAACAAACTTGATATGCTGTGGCAAACAGTTTGTGGTTCCAAGAAATGGCTTTCAGTGTTGTGGGAGAAGGTGAGTGCATTTAACAAACTTGATATGCTGTGGCAAACAGTTTGTGGTTCCAAGAAATGGCTTTCAGTGTTGTGGGAGAAGGTGAGTGCATTTAACAAACTTGATATGCTGTGGCAAACAGTTTGTGGTTCCAGGAAATGGCTTTCAGTGTTGTGGGAGAAGGTGAGTGCATTTAACAAACTTGATATGCTGTGGCAAACAGTTTGTGGTTCCAAGAAATGGCTTTCAGTGTTGTGGGAGAAGGTGAGTGCATTTAACAAACTTGATATGCTGTGGCAAACAGTTTGTGGTTCCAAGAAATGGCTTTCAGTGTTGTGGGAGAAGGTGAGTGCATTTAACAAACTTGATATGCTGTGGCAAACAGTTTGTGGTTCCAGGAAATGGCTTTCAGTGTTGTGGGAGAAGGTGAGTGCATTTAACAAACTTGATATGCTGTGGCAAACAGTTTGTGGTTCCAGGAGATGGCTTTCAGTGTTGTGAGAGAAGGTGAGTGCATTTAATATGTTGCCTTTAGCCTGCTGCTTTTAATGTTTTGATTTATTTGCTTTTCAGAAATGCTTCATTTTTATGCTTTTAACCTGAATATAGATTGCATTGTTAACTTGTATCCTGCAGACAGATTAGATTGTTACCTTCAGCCTCAGGACAGATTAGATTGTTTAACATTTAGTCTGAATACAGAATAGATTGTTAACTTTTAGTCTGAATACAGAGTAGATTGTTAACTTTTAGTCTGAATACAGAATAGATTGTTGACTTTTAGTCTGAATACAGAATAGATTGTTAACTTCTAGTCTGAATACGGAATAGATTGTTAATTTTTAGTCTGAATACAGAATAGATTGTTAACTTTTAGTCTGAATACAGAATAGATTGTTAACTTTTAGTCTGAATACAGAATAGATTGTTAACTTTTAGTGCAAATACAAATTAGAGTGAAAACTTGTAGTCTGAATACTGTTAGTCTGAATTCAGATTAGATTGTTCACTGTTAGTCTGAATACAGATTAGATTGTTCACTGTTAGTCTGAATACAGATTAGATTGTTAATCTTCAGTCTGAATACAGATTAGATTGTTAACTTTAAGTACAGTACAATTTAGATTGTTAACTTTAACCTGAATACAGATTGAATTGTTAATTTTTAGTCTGATTGCAGAATAGATTGTTAACTTTTAGCCTGAATACAGATCAGATTGTTCACTTTTAGTCTGAATACAAATTAGATTGTTAACTTGTAGCACAACACAAATTAGATTGTTAACTTTTAGCACAAACACAAATTAGATTGTTAACTTTTAGCACAAATACAGATTAGATTGTTCACTTTTAGGCTGAATACAGATTAGATTGTCAATTTTCATCCTGAATACAGATAAGACTGTTAACTTTCAGCCCAAATACAATTTAGATTGTTAACTTTTAGCCTGAATAGAGATTGTATATTGTAAAATTTTTAGCCCAAATACAAATTAGATTGTTAACTTTTAGCCTGAATACAGATGAGGATGTTAACTTTTAGCCCTGACACAAGTTAGATTGTTAACTTTTATCTTGAATACAGATTGGATTGTTAACTTGTATCCCAAAGACAGATTAGATTGTTACCTTTAGCCTGAGCACAGATCATGTTAGTTTTTAGCCTGAATACAAAATAAATTGTGAACTTTTAGCCCGACTACAAATTAGATTGTTTACATTTAGCCTGAATACAAATTAGATTATTAACCTTTAGTCTGAATAGAGAATAGATTGTTAACTTTTAGTCTGAATCCAAAATAGGTTGATAACTTTTACATGTAGTCTGAATACAGAATAGGTTGATACATTTTAGTCTGAATGCAAATTAGATTGTTAACTTTTAGTCTGCATACAGAATAGATTGTTAACTTTTAGCCTGAATATAGATTGGATTGTTAATTTTTTGTCTGAATACAGAATAGGTTTATAATTTTTAGTCTGAATACGGAATAGGTTGTTAATTTTTAGTCTGAATCCAAATTACATTGTTAACTGTCAGTCTAAATACAGAATAGATTGTTAACTTTTAGCCTGAATACAGATTGGATTGTTAATTTTTTGTCTGAATACAGAATAGGTTTATAATTTTTAGTCTGAATACGGAATAGGTTGTTAATTTTTAGTCTGAATCCAAATTACATTGTTAACTGTCAGTCTAAATACAGAATAGATTGTTAACTTTTAGCCTGAATACAGATTGGATTGCTAATTGTTAGTCTGAATACAGAATAGGCTGTTAACTTTTAGTCTGAATACAGGATAGATTCTTAATTTTAGCCTGAATAGAGATTGGATTGTTAATTTATAGTCTGAATACAGAATAGGTTGTTAACGTTTAGCCGGAATACACAATAGATTGTTAACTTTTAGCCTGAATACAAATTATATTGTTAACTTTTAGTCTGAATACAGAATAGATTATGAACTTTTAGTCTGAATACAGATTGTATTGTTAATTTTTAGTCTGAATACAGAATAGGTTGTTAACTTTTAGTTTGAATACAGAATAGATTCTTAACTTTTAGCCTCAATACAGATTGGATTGTTATTTTTTACATGGAATTCAGAATAGATTGTTAACTTTTAGTCTGAATACAGAATAGATTTTTAACTTTTAGCCTGAATACAAATTGGATTGTAAATTTTTAGCCTGAATACAGAATAGGTTGTTAAACTTTTAGTCTCAATACAGAATAGATTGTTAACTTTTAGCCTGAATACAGATTGGATTGTTAATTTTTAGTCTGAATGCAGAATAGATTGTTAATTTTTAGTCTGAATACAGAATAGGTTATTAACTTTTAATCTGAATTCAAAATTAAATTGTTAACTTTTAGTCTGAATACAGAAGATATTGTTAACTGTTAGCCTGAATACAGATTAGATTCTTAAGTTTTAATCTGAATACAGAATATATTGTTAGCTTTTAGTCTGAATACAGAATAGATTATGAACTTTTAGTCTGAATACAGATTGTATTGTTAATTTTTAGTCTGAATACAGAAAAGGTTGTTGACTTTTAGTTTGAATACAGCATAGATTCTTAACTTTTAGCCTCAATACAGATTGGATTGTTATTTTTTACATGGACTACAGAATAGATTGTTAACTTTTAGTCTGAATACAGAATAGATTTTTAACTTTTAGCCTGAATACAAATTGGATTGTAAATTTTTAGCCTGAATACAGAATAGGTTGTTAAACTTTTAGTTTCAATACAGAATAGATTGTTAACTTTTAGCCTGAATACAGATTGGATTGTTAACTTTTAGTCTGAATACAGAATAGGTTATTAACTTTTAATCTAAATTCAAAATTAAATTGTTAACTTTTAGTCTGAATACAGAAGATATTGTTAACTGTTAGCCTGAATACAGATTAGATTCTTAATTTTTAATCTGATTACAGAATAGATTGTTAACTTTTGGCCTGAATATAGAATAGATTGTTAATTTTTAGCCTGAATACATAATAGATTGTTAACTTTTAGTCTGAATACAGAATAGATTGTTAACTTTTAACCTGAATACAGAATAGATTGTTAACTTTTAGCCTGAATACAGAAAAGATTGTTAACTTTTAGTCTGAATACAGAATAGGTTATTAACTTTTAATCTGAATACAAAATAAATTGTTAACTTTGAGTCTGAATACAGAAGAAATTGTTAACTTTTAGCCTGAATACAGATTGGATTGTTAATTTTTAGCCTGAATACAGAATAGATTGTTAACTTTTAGTCTGAATACAGAATAGATTGTTAACTTTTAGCCTGAATACAGAATAGATTGTTAACTTTTGGTCTGAATACAGAATAGATCGTTAACTTTTAGCCTGAAAATCGAATAGATTGTTGACTTTTAGTCTGAATACAGAATAGATTGTTAACTTTTAGTCTGAATACAGAATAGATTGTTAACTTTTAGTCTGAATATGGAATAGATTGTTAACTGTTAGTCTGAATTCAGAATAGATTGTTAACTTTTAGTCTGAATATGGAATAGATTGTTAACTTTTAGTCTGAATACAGAATAGATTAACTTTTAGCCTGAATACAACATTGAGTGTTAACTTTTAGCCTAAATACAGAATAGATTGTTAACTATTAGCCTGAATACAGAATAGATTAACTTTCAGCCTGAATACAGATTAATTTTTATGGCCAGATAAATAGCCAAATTTATAAAGATATTTAGCATTTTAAAGGAATCATATCTTTTAGTGTGGGAAGTTGTGCAGTATTGTTTATTGGTAGCCATTTGCCAAGTATGGAAGATCCCCTTAAGGTTGGCAGCATGGGTATAAAGGATTGGGCTACATTAGACTTCAAACCTACATTATAGTCACAATATAGCCAAAGATGCTGAAAATAACATTAAACACAAATAAATAAGATCTTTCACTTCAGTTTCTTGATACAATAATTATAGATATGTGAAAGTTGAACAAGATTCAGTCTGCTGCCCTGATACCAGAGAAGATCGGATATCTGTAGGCAAGGGTGATTCCTGTTGTGGTACTGTACCATATTTTACTGGTAGCTCACAGATTTGTTGTGGAGGTAAGTATGTATATGATATAATATAAAGTTGTTTCGCTGATCAAGTTGATTGGTGTGATGGTTGCTCAGCCAGAAGTCCTGGAATCGATTCTCAGTTAATAAAGTTGTAAGTTATCCTAATGGCTTCTATGGAGATTAATAGGTTATACTGCCAAGTCACAACATTGCTGCTGCTGCTATGGGTGGCTATAGGTAGTACAGACAAGTCACAACATTGCTCCTGCTGCTAGCTGCTATGGGTGGCTATAGGTAGTACAGACAAGTCACAACATTGCTCCTGCTGCTATGGGTGGCTATAGGTAGTACAGACAAGTCACAACATTGCTCCTGCTGCTATGAGTGGCTATAGGTAGTACAGACAAGTCACAACATTGCTCCTGCTGCTAGCTGCTATGAGTGGCTATAGGTAGTACAGACAAGTCACAACATTGCTCTTGCTGCTAGCTGCTATGGGTGGCTATAGGTAGTACAGACAAGTCACAACATTGCTCCTGCTGCTAGCTGCTATGGGTGACTATAGGTAGTACAGACAAGTCACAACATTGCTCCTGCTGCTAGCTGCTATGGGTGGCTATAGGTAGTACAGACAAGTCACAACATTGCTCCTGCTGCTAGCTGCTATGGGTGGCTATAGGTAGTACAGACAAGTCACAACATTGCTCCTGCTGCTATGTAGGTATATAGGAGTACAGTCAAGTCACAACATTGCTCCTGCTGCTATGGAGGTCTATATGTAGTACAGCCTGGGCACAAAATTGTTGCTGCTACTAATGTTGCTGCTATGGAGACCCATAGGTAGTAGAGCCAGGTCACAAAATTGTTACTTTTTCTGCTGCTATGTAGGTCTATAGGAGTACAGCCAAACCACAATATTGCTCCTGCTGCTGTGGTGGTTCACAGATAAGAGATCCAGTCCAAAATTGTTGCTGCAGCTGCTCCTGCTATGGGGGTCCACAGGCAGTAGAGCCACACCACAAAATTGCTCCTTCTGCTGTGGGGGTCCAGAGATGGTGCCAGACCACAAAATCGATGCTACTGCTGCTGCAATGGAGGGCTATAGGTAGTACATCCAGGTCACAAAATTGTTGCTACTGCTGCTATGGAAGGCTATAGGCAGTACAGCCAGACCACAAAAATGTTGCTCCTGCTGGTATGGGGGTCGTACAGCCAGGGCACAAAATTGTTGCCACTGCTGCTATGGGGGTCGTACAGCCAGAGCACAAAATTGTCCGTACTGCAGCTGTGGGTGGCAATAGGTAGTACAGCCAGGCCACAAAGTTGCTGCTACTGCAGCTATGGGTGGCTACAGGTAGTACAGTCAGACCACATAATTGTTGCTACTGCAGCTATGGGTGGATATAGGTTGTACAGCCAGGACACAAAATTGTTGCTACTGCAGCTATGGGTGGCTATAGGTAGTACAGTCAGGCCACATAATTGTTGCTACTGCAGCTATGGGTGGATATAGGTTGTACAGCCAGGACACAAAATTGTTGCTACTGCAGCCATCGGTGGCTATAGGTAGTACAGCCAGGCCACAAAATTGTTGCTACTGCAGCTATCGGTGGCTATAGGTAGTACAGCCAGGCCACAAAATTGTTGCTACTGCAGCTATCGGTGGCTATAGGTAGTACAGCCAGGCCACAAAATTGTTGCTACTGCAGCTATCGGTGGCTATAAGTAGTACAGCCAGGCCACAAAATTGTGTTGCTGCTGCAGCTATGGGTGGCTATAGGTAGTACAGTCAGGCCACATAATTGTTGCTACTGCAGCTATCGGTGGCTATAGGTAGTAAAGCCAGGCCACAAAATTGCTGCTGCTGCTGCTGCTATGGAGCTCCATAGATAGTAGAGCCAGGCCACAAAATGACTGACGCTGCTGCTGCTACTGCTGTTGCTGCCGCTGCTATGGAGGCATATAGGTAGTACAGCCAGGCCACAAAATTGTTGCTGCTGCTGCTGCTATAGAGCTCCATAGATAGTAGAGCCAGGCCACAAAATGACTGATGCTGCTGCTGCTACTGCTGTTGCTGCCGCTGCTATGGAGGCATATCTAGGTAGTACAGCAAGGCCACAAAATTGTTGCTTTTGCTAATATCGAGGTCCTTAGATAGTAGCGCCAGTCCACAAAATTGTTGCTAATGCTGCTATGGAGGTCCATAGATAGTAGAGACAGGCCACAGAGATGTAGCTACAACTGCTATGGAGGGCTATAGGTAGTACAACCAGGCCACAAAATTGTTTCTCCTACTGCTGCAGATGTCCATGGATAATAGAGCCAGGCCACAAAATTGTTGTTGCTGCTACTGCTGCTGGTGCTGCTGCTGCTGCTATGGGGGGCTATAGGTAGTACAGCCAGGCCACAAAATTGTTGCTAATGCTGCTATAGAGGGTTATAGGTAGTAGAGCCAGGCTACAAAATTGCTGCTGTTGCTGCTGCTACTACCATAGATAGTAGAACCAGGCTACAAAATAGTTGCTGCTGCTACTGCTGTGGAGGGCTATAGGTAGTACAGCCAGGCCACCAAATTGCTACTGCTACTGCTGCTGCTGCTATGGAGATCCATAGCTAGTAAAACCAGGCTACAAAATTATACCTACTGCTGGTATGGAGGTCTGTCAGTAGTACACCCAAGATGCAAAATATTTACTGCTGCTGCTGCTGCTGCTGCTGCTGCTGCTGCTGCTGCTGCTGCTATAGAGGTTGACAGATAGTAGAGAAACTTCTGTCACTTCTGTGATCCCATTAATACAACCCACCAGTACACTATGAAGTTTAATTACTGTCACTTTTATGATCCCATTAATACTACCCACCAGTAGGCTATGAGGTTTGCCTACTGTCACTTCTACAATCCCATTAGTACTACCCACCAGTACACTATGAAGTTTGCCTACTGTCACTTCTACACTCCCATTAATACTACCCACCAATACACTATGAAGTTTACCTACTGTCACTTCTATGATCCCATTAATACTACCCACCAGTACACTATGATGTTTACCTACTGTCACTTCTATGATCCCATTAGTACTACCCACCAGTACACTATGAAGTTTACCTACTGTCACTTCTATGATCCCATTAATACTACTCACCAGTACACTATGAAGTTTGCCTATTGTCACTTCTACAATCCCATTAGTACTACCCACCAGTACACTATGAAGTTTACCTACTGTCACTTCTATGATCCCATTAATACTACCCACCAGTACACTATGAAGTTTACCTACTGTCACTTCTATGATCCCATTAATATTACCCACCAGTACATTATGAAGTTTGCCTACTGTCACTTCTACATACCCATTAATACTACCCACCAGTACACTATGAAATTTAATTATTGTCACTTGTATAATCCCATTAATACTACCCACCAGTACACTATGAGGTTTGCCTACTGTCACTTCTACGATCCCATTAATACTACCCACCAGTACACTGTGAGGTTTGCCTACTGTCACTTCTACAATCCCATTAATACTACCCACCTGCACACTATGAAGTTTACCTACTGTCACTTCTATGATACCATTAATACTATCCACCAGTACACTATGAAGTTTACCTACTGTCACTTCTATGATCCCATTAATACTAGTCACCAGTACACTATGAAGTTTAATTATTGTCACTTGTATAATCCCATTAATACTACCCACCAGTACAGTATGAAGTTTACCTACTGTCACTTCTATGATCCCATTAATACTACCCACCAGTACGCTATGAAGTTTAATTATTGTCACTTGTATAATCCCATTAATACTGCCCACCAGTACACTATGAGGTTTGCCTACTGTCACTTCTATGATCCCATTAATACTACCCACCTGCACACTATGAAGTTTACCTACTGTCACTTCTATGATACCATTAATACTACCCACCAGTACACTATGAAGTTTACCTACTGTCACTTCTATGATCCCATTAATACTACCCACCAGTACACTATGAAATTTAATTATTGTCACTTGTATAATCCCGTTAATACTACCCACAGTAGACTATGAGGTTTGCCTACTGTCACTTCTACGATCCCATTAATACTACCCACCTGCACACTGTGAAGTTTACCTACTGTCACTTCTATGATTCCATTAATACTACCCACCAGTACACTATGAAGTTTACCTACTGTCACTTCTACAATCCCATTAATACTACTCACCAGTACACTATGAAGTTTACCTACTGTCACTTCTATGATCCCATTAATACTAGCCACCAGTACACTATGAAGTTTAATTATTGTCACTTATATAATCCCATTAATACTACCCACCAGTACAGTATGAAGTTTACCTACTGTCACTTCTATGATCCCATTAATACTACCCACCAGTACGCTATGAAGTTTAATTATTGTCACTTGTATAATCCCATTAATACTACCCACCAGTACACTATGAGGTTTGCCTACTGTCACTTCTATGATCCCACTAATACTACCCACCTGCACACTATGAAGTTTATGTGCTGTCACTTCTATGATACCATTAATACTACCCACCAGTACACTATGAAGTTTACCTACTGTCACTTCTATGATCCCATTAATACTAGCCACCAGTACACTATGAAGTTTAATTATTGTCACTTCTATGATCCCATTAATACTACCCACCAGTACAACCTGAAGTTTACCTACTGTCACTTCTATGATTCCATTAATACTACCCACCAATACACTATGAAGTTTACCTACTGTCACTTCTATGATACCATTAATACTACCCACCAGTACACTATGAAGTTTACCTACTGTCACTTCTATGATCCCATTAATACTACCCACCAGCACACTATGAAATTTAATTATTGTCACTTGTATAATCCCATTAATACTACCCACCAGTACATTATGAAGTTTGCCTGCGGTCACTTCTACATACCCATTAATACTACCCACCAGTACACTATGAAATTTAATTATTGTCACTTGTATAATCCCATTAATACTACCCACCAGTACACTATGAGGTTTGCCTACTGTCACTTCTACGATCCCATTAATACTGCCCACCTGCACACTATGAAGTTAACCTACTGTCCATTCTATGATACCATTAATACTACCCACCAGTACACTATGAAGTTTACCTACTGTCACTTCTATGATCCCATTAGTACTACCCACAGTACACTATGAAGTTTACCTACTGTCACTTCTATGATCTCATTAGTACTACCCACCAGTACACTATGAAGTTTACCTACTGTCACTTCTATGATCCCATTAGTACTACCCACCAGTACACTATGAAGTTTACCTACTGTCACTTCTATGATCCCATTAGTACTACCCACAGTACACTATGAAGTTTACCTACTGTCACTTCTATGATCTCATTAGTACTACCCACCAGTACACTATGAAGTTTACCTACTGTCACTTCTATGATCCCATTAGTACTACCCACCAGTACACTATGAAGTTTACCTACTGTCACTTCTATGATCTCATTAGTACTACCCACCAGTACACTATGAAGTTTACCTACTGTCACTTCTATGATCCCATTAGTACTAGCCACCAGTACACTATGAAGTTTACCTACTGTCACTTCTATGATCCCATTAATACTACCCACCAGTACACTGTGAGGTTTGCCTACTGTCACTTCTACGATCCCATTAATACTACCCACCAGTACACTGTGAGGTTTGCCTACTGTCACTTCTATGATAGCATTAATACTACCCACCAGTACACTATGAAGTTTACCTACTGTCACTTCTATGATCCCATTAATACTAGCCACCAGTACACTATGAAGTTTAATTATTGTCACTTGTATAATCCCATTAATACTACCCACCAGTACAGTATGAAGTTTACCTACTGTCACTTCTATGATCCCATTAATACTACCCACCAGTACACTATGAAGTTTAATTATTGTCACTTGTATAATCCCATTAATACTACCCACCAGTACACTATGAGGTTTGCCTACTGTCACTTCTATGATCCCATTAATACTACCCACCAGTACACTATGAAGTTTACCTACTGTCACTTCTATGATACCATTAATACTACCCACCAGTACACTATGAAGTTTACCTACTGTTACTTCTATGATCCCATTAATACTACCCACCAGTACACTATGAAATTTAATTATTGTCACTTGTATAGTCCCATTAATACTACCCACCAGTACACTATGAGGTTTACCTACTGTCACTTCTATGATCCCATTAATACTACCCACCAGTACACTATGAAGTTTAATTATTGTCACTTGTATAATCCCATTAATACTACCCACCAGTACACTATGAGGTTTGCCTACTGTCACTTCTATGATCCCATTAATACTACCCACCAGTACACTATGAAGTTTACCTACTGTCACTTCTCTGATACCATTAATACTACCCACCAGTACACTATGAAGTTTACCTACTGTTACTTCTATGATCCCATTAATACTACCCACCAGTACACTATAAATTTAATTATTGTCACTTGTATAATCCCATTAATTCTACCCACCAGTACACTATGAGGTTTGCCTACTGTCACTTCTACGATCCCATTAATACTACCCACCTGCACACTGTGAAGTTTACCTACTGTCACTTCTATGATACCATTAATACTACCCACCAGTACAATATGAAGTTTACCTACTGTCACTTCTACAATCCCATTAATACTACTCACCAGTACACTATGAAGTTTACCTACTGTCACTTCTATGATCCCATTAATACTACCCACCAGTACACTATGAAGTTTACCTACTGTCACTTCTATGATCCCATTAATACTAGCCACCAGTACACTATGAAGTTTAATTATTGTCACTTGTATAATCCCATTAATACTACCCACCAGTACAGTATGAAGTTTACCTACTGTCACTTCTATGATCCCATTAATACTACCCCCAGTACGCTATGAAGTTTAAATATTGTCACTTGTATAATCCCATTAATACTACCCACCAGTACACTATGAGGTTTGCCTACTGTCACTTCTATGATCCCATTAATACTACCCACCTGCACACTATGCAGTTTACGTACTGTCACTTCTATGATACCATTAATACTACCCACCAGTACACTATGAAGTTTACCTGCTGTCACTTCTATGATCCCATTAATACTACCCACCAGTACGCTATGAAGTTTAATTATTGTCACTTCTATGATCCCATTAATACTACCCACCAGTACACTCTGAAGTTTACCTACTGTCACTTCTATGATTCCATTAATACTACCCACCAGTACAGTATGAAGTTTACCGACTGTCACTTCTATGATTCCATTAATACTACCCACCAGTACACTATGAAGTTTACCTACTGTCACTTCTATGATCCCATTAATACTACCCACCAGTACACTATGAAGTTTACCTACTGTCACTTCTATGATACCATTAATACTACCCACCAGTATGCTATGAAGTTTACCTACTGTCAGTTCTAGTTACTGTTGATCATACACACACCACACTACATGTTCCACTACTGTAAAGTTTAATTACTGTTGATTATACACACACCATACTACATGTTCCACTACTGTAAAGTTTAATTACTGTTGATTATACACACACCACTACATGTTCCACTACTGTAAAGTTTAATTACTGTTGATTATACACACACCACACTACATGTTCCACTACTGTAAAGTTTAATTACTGTTGATTATACACACACCACTACATGTTCCACTACTGTAAAGTGTAATTACTGTTGATTATACACACACCACACTGCATGTTCCACTACTGTAAAGTTTAATTACTGTTGATTATACACACACCACTACATGTTCCACTACTGTAAAGTTTAATTACTGTTCATCACACACACATACCACACTACATGTTCCACTACTGTAAAGTTTAATTACTGTTCATCACACACACATACCACACTACATGTTCCACTACTGTAAAGTTCAATTACTGTTCATCACACACACACCACACTACATGTTCCACTACTGTAAAGTTTAATTACTGTTCATCACACACACATACCACACTACATGTTCCACTACTGTAAAGTTCAATTACTGTTCATCACACACACACCACAGTACATGTTCCACTACTGTAAAGTTTAATTACTATTCATCACACACACATACCACACTACATGTTCCACCACTGTAAAGTTTAATTACTGTTCATCACACACACACCACACTACATGTTCCACTACTGTAAAGTTCAATTACTATTCATCACACACACATACCACACTACATGTTCCACCACTGTAAAGTTTAATTACTATTCATCACACACGCACACCACACTACATGTTCCACTACTGTAAAGTTTAATTACTGTTGTTCACACACACACACACCACACTACATGTTCCACTACTGTAAAGTTTAATTACTGTTCATCACACACACACACCACACTACATGTTCCACTACTGTAAAGTTTAATTGCTGTTGATCATACACACACACACCACACTACATGTTCCACTACTGTAAAGTTTAATTACTGTTCATCACACACACACACACACACACACACACAGCCTTGTCTTCCCTACATACCGAGGTACCCCATTGTTTGTCCTTTGTGTGTACTAACGGTTTCTACCTCGTTTTGCCGGTACAGTTCTGGGAAAACAACCGAGGTAAAGGGTTTCTTTTGTCTTTTGTACCTCGGTAAGGCGAAACACGCAAACTCTTTTGTCTAGTTACCTCGTCAAGTTGGTAAGACAAACCCTCACACACACACAGAGTCTTGTCTACCCTACATATCTAGGTACCCCATTGTTTTTCCTTTGTGTTTACTAACGGTTTCTACCTCGTTTTGCCGGTACAGTTCTGGGAAAACAACCGAGGTAAAGGGTTCCTTTTGTCTTTTGTACCTCGGTAAGGGGAAACATGCCAACTCTTTTGTCTAGTTACCTCGTCAAGTTGGTAAGACAAACGCACACACACACACACACACACACACACACACAGAGTCTTGTCTTCCCTACATACCGAGGTACCCCATTGTTTGTCCTTTGTGTGAACTAACGGTTTCTACCTCGTTTTGCTGGTACAGTTCTGGGAAAACAACCGAGGTAAAGGGTTTCTTTTGTCTTTTGTACCTCGGTAAGGCGAAACACACAAACTCTTTTGTCTAGTTACCTCGTCAAGTTGGTAAGACAAACCCACACACACACACACACACACACACACACACACACACACACACACACACACACACACACACACACACACACACACAGTCTTGTCTACCCTACATACCGAGGTACCCCATTGTTTGTCCTTTGTGTGAACTAACGGTTTCAACCTCGTTTTGCCGGTACAGTTCTGGGAAAACAACCAAGGTAAAGGGTTTCTTTTGTCTTTTGTACCTCGGTAAGGCGAAACACGCAAACTCTTTTGTCTAGTTACCTCGTCAAGTTAGTAAGACAAACCCACACACACACACACACACACACACACACACACACACACAGTCTTGTCTACCCTACATACCGAGGTACCCCATTGTTTGTCCTTTGTGTGGACTAACGGTTTCTACCTCGTTTTGCCGGTACAGTTCTGGGAAAACAACCGAGGTAAAGGGTTTCTTTTGTCTTTTGTACCTCGGTAAGGCAAAACACGCAAACTCTTTTGTCTAGTTACCTCGTCAAGTTGGTAAGACACACACACACACACACACACACACACACACACACACACACACACACACACACACACACACACACACACACACACACACCACACTACATGTTCCACTACAGTAAAGTTTAATTGCTGTTGATCACACACACCACACTGCATGTTCCACTACAGTAAAGTTTAATTACTGTTGATAACACACACCACACTACATGTTCCACTACAGTAAAGTTTAATTACTGTTGATCACACACACACACACACACACCACACTACATGTTCCACCACTGTAAAGTTTAATTACTGTTCATCACACACACACCACACTACATGTTCCACTACAGTAAAGTTTAATTACTGTTGATCACACACACATGCACCACTCTACATGTTCCACTACTAGAGGATGACTTGAGTAAAAATAAATTTCCGAATGAGAAAAACTTTCAATTTTTCTGAAAAACATCAGCTCTTTCCAATGAAGGGTGATAATCTAAATTTCGAGGCAAAACTTGGAAAAATAATTGAATGTGAATGGAGAGTTTTGTGAATAATGCTTGTCACATGTCATTGTAACATTAGGAAAAGGATTAATAAACATGAAGCAATCATTTTGACAATCTATAATTAATACACATTTTTCTGATCAAGTTATGGCATTCACTGTCATTATGAACAGTGTCAGAAGTCAATAAAACTTTGATAGAGTGCAACCCTGTTAATTAAACTGCCACTTTCCAAGTGAAAATTATTCAATTGACAGAGGTGTTGAGTTAACAAGGGGGGATTTGGTCACTCTATTTTATTCTATTGACAGGGGTGTTCAGTAAACAGGGGGGAGGGTGGGATTTGGTCACTTTATTATATTCTATTGACAGGGGTGTTCAGTTAACAGGGGGAGGGGGGTTTGGTCACTTTATTATATTCTATTGACAGGGGTGTTCAGTTAACAGGGGGAGGGGGATTTGGTCACTTTATTATATTCTATTGACAGGGGTGGTCAGTTAACAGGGAGGGATTTGGTCACTTTATTATATTCTATTGACAGGGGTGTTCAGTTAACAGGGGGAGGGGGATTTGGTCACTTTATTATATTCTATTGACAGGGGTGTTCAGTTAACATGGGGAGGGGGATTTGGTCACTTTATTATATTCTATTGACAGGGGTGTTCAGTTAACAGGGAGGGATTTGGTCACTTTATTATATTCTATAGACAGGGGTGTTCAGTTAACATGGGGAGGGGGATTTGGTCACTTTATTATATTCTATAGACAAGGGTGTTCAGTAAACAGGGGGGGGGGGGATTCGGTCACTTTATTATATTCTATTGACAAGGGTGTTCAGTTAAAAGAGAGGGATTTGGTCTTTTTATTATATTCTATTGACAGGGGTGTTCAGTAAACAGGGGGAGGGGGATTTGGTCACTTTATTATATTCTATTGACAGGGGTGTTCAGTTAACATGGGGAGGGGGATTTGGTCACTTTATTATATTCTATAGACAGAGGTGTTCAGTAAACAGGGGGAGGGGGATTTGGTCACTTTATTATATTCTATAGACAAGGGTGTTCAGTTAACAGGGGGAGGGGGGATTTGGTCACTTTATTATATTCTATTGACAGGGGTGTTCAGTAAACAGGGGGAGGGTGGGATTTGGTCACTTTATTATATTCTATTGACAGGGGTGTTCAGTTAACAGGGGGAGGGTGATTTGGTCACTTTATTATATTCTATAGACAGGGGTGTTCAGTAAACGGGGAGGGGGATTTGGTCACTTTATTATATTCTATAGACAGGGGTGTTCAGTAAACAGGGGGAGGGGGATTTGGTCACTTTATTATATTCTATAGACAGGGGTGTTCAGTTAACATGGGGAGGGGGATTTGGTCACTTTATTATATTCTATAGACAAGGGTGTTCAGTAAACAGGGGGGGGGGGGATTCGGTCACTTTATTATATTCTATTGACAAGGGTGTTCAGTTAACAGAGAGGGATTTGGTCTTTTTATTATATTCTATTGACAGGGGTGTTCAGTAAACAGGGGGAGGGGGATTTGGTCACTTTATTATATTCTATTGACAGGGGTGTTCAGTTAACATGGGGAGGGTGGGATTTGGTCACTTTATTATATTCTATAGACAGGGGTGTTCAGTTAACATGGGGAGGGGGATTTGGTCACTTTATTATATTCTATAGACAAGGGTGTTCAGTTAACATGGGGAGGGTGATTTGGTCACTTTATTATATTCTATAGACAGGGGTGTTCAGTAAACGGGGAGGGGGATTTGGTCACTTTATTATATTCTATAGACAGGGGTGTTCAGTAAACAGGGGGAGGGGGATTTGGTCACTTTATTATATTCTATAGACAGGGGTGTTCAGTTAACATGGGGAGGGGGATTTGGTCACTTTATTATATTCTATAGACAAGGGTGTTCAGTAAACAGGGGGGGGGGGGGGATTCGGTCACTTTATTATATTCTATTGACAAGGGTGTTCAGTTAACAGAGAGGGATTTGGTCACTTTATTATATTCTATAGACAAGGGTGTTCAGTAAACAGGGGGAGGGGGATTTGGTCACTTTATTATATTCTATAGACAAGGGTGTTCAGTAAACAGGGGGAGGGGGATTTGGTCACTTTATTATATTCTATAGACAGAGGTGTTCAGTAAACAGGGGGAGGGGGATTTGGTCACTTTATTATATTCTATAGACAAGGGTGTTCAGTAAACATGGGGAGGGGGATTTGGTCACTTTATTATATTCTATAGACAAGGGTGTTCAGTAAACAGGGGGGGGGGGGGGGGATTCGGTCACTTTATTATATTCTATTGACAAGGGTGTTCAGTTAACAGAGAGGGATTTGGTCTTTTTATTATATTCTATTGACAGGGGTGTTCAGTAAACAGGGGGAGGGGGATTTGGTCACTTTATTATATTCTATTGACAGGGGTGTTCAGTTAACATGGGGAGGGGGATTTGGTCACTTTATTATATTCTATAGACAAGGGTGTTCAGTAAACAGGGGGAGGGGGATTTGGTCACTTTATTATATTCTATAGACAGAGGTGTTCAGTTAACAGGGGGAGGGGGATTTGGTCACTTTATTATATTCTATAGACAAGGGTGTTCAGTAAACAGGGGGAGGGGGATTTGGTCACTTTATTATATTCTATAGACAGGGGTGTTCAGTAAACAGGGGGAGGGGGATTTGGTCACTTTATTATATTCTATAGACAGGGGTGTTCAGTAAACAGGGGGAGGGTGGGATTTGGTCACTTTATTATATTCTATTGACAGGGGTGTTCAGTTAACAGGGGGAGGGGGATTTGGTCACTTTATTATATTCTATAGACAGGGGTGTTCAGTAAACAGGGGAAGGGGGATTTGGTCACTTTATTATATTCTATAGACAGGGGTGTTCAGTAAACAGGGGGAGGGGGATTTGGTCACTTTATTATATTCTATTGACAGGGGTGTTCAGTTAACAGGGGGAGGGGGATTTGGTCACTTTATTATATTCTATTGACAGGGGTGTTCAGTTAACAGGGGGAGGGGGATTTGGTCACTTTATTATATTCTATAGACAGGGGTGTTCAGTAAACAGGGGGAGGGTGGGATTTGGTCACTTTATTATATTCTGTTGACAGGGGTGTTCAGTTAACAGAGAGGGATTTGGTCACTTTATTATATTCTAGAGATTAACTGAATATTATTTCATTATGTCTTGTTTGACAGAGCTCATGGGAGTCTTCCAAAAAGATACAATAGATTAAATGCCAGTATTGGATGTTCTGAGATCAAAAATGTCAAGAAACAATGGAAATTTGTGATTGTCAGAGTAATTACTTGACATACAACAAGATTTTTTGTTCAATTAACTGGAGTCTGCAATTAACAGTTCAAGATTGCGCCAAAAGTATGGTGAAAGGTTTTTCTTTTTGATGTTATATTCAATTAACAGGGTTATTCAGTTAAAGTATATTCAGTTAAATGGACTCCACTGTGCAGCCCATATCAGTACAGCTTTAAATATGCTCCACTGTTCAGCCCACAGCAGTACAGTGTTAAATTGGATCCACTGTACAGCCCACATCAACAGTGTTAACTGGGCTCCACTGTACAGCCTACATCAGTACAGTGTTAAATGGACTCCACGGTATAGTCCACATCAGTACAGTATTAAATATGCTCCACTGTACAGCCCATATCAGTACAGTGTTAAATGGGCTCCACTATACAGTCCACATCAATACAGTATTAAATGGGCTCCACTGTGCAGCCCACATCAGAACAGTGTTAAATGGGCTCCACTGTACAGCCCATATCAGTATGGTATTAAATATGCTCCACTGTACAGCCCATATCAGAACAGTATATGTACAGTCCATATCAGAACAGTATTAAATCTGCTGCACTGCACAGCCCACATCAATACAGTGAGTGTTAAATGGGCTACACTGTACAGCCCACATCAGTACAGTATTAATTGGGCTCCACTGTACAGCCCACATCAATATAGTATTAAATGGGCTCCCCTGTACAGCTCACATGAGTATGGTATTAAATGTACTCGACATCTTTCCTAGTGCAATTTACCTATAAAGGTACTGACTGGACCAGTAAAAACTTGAGGATCTACCACTGTACAGTCCACATCAGTACGGTGTTAATTGGGCTCCACCTCACAGCCCACATCAGTACGGTGTTAAATGTACTCCACTGGACAGTCCACATCAGTACAGTGTTAAATAAATAGGCTCCACTGTACAGCCCACATCAATATGGTATTAAATGGGCTCCTCTGTACAGCCCACATCAGTATGATATTAAATGTTCTCGACATCCTTCCTAGTGCAATTTAACTGACTGGACCAGTAAAAACTTGAGGATCTACCACTGTACAGCCCACTTCAGTACGGTATTAAATGGGCTCCTCTGTACAGCCCACATCTGTACAGTATTAAATGGGTTCCACTGTACAGCCCACATCGATACAGTGTTAAATGGGCTCCACTGTACAGCCCTTATCAGTACAGTGTTAAATGGGCTACACTGTACAGCCCACATCAGTACAGTATAAAATGGGATCCACTGTACAGCCCACATCAATATAGTATTAAATGGGCGCCACTGTACAGCCCACATCAGTATGGTATTAAATGTACTCAACATCTTTCCTAGTGCAATTTACCTATAAAGATACTGACTGGACCAGTAAAAACTTGAGGATCTACCACTGTACAGTCCACATCAGTACGGTGTTAATTGGGCTCCACCTCACAGCCCACATCAGTACGGTGTTAAATGGACTCCACTGTACAGCCCACATCATTATGGTATTAAATGGGCTCCTCTGTACAGCCAACATCAGTATGGTATTAAATGTACTCGACATCCTTCCTAGTGCAATTTAACTGACTGGACCAGTAAAAACTTGAGGGTCTACCACTGTACATCCCACATCAGTACAGTATTAAATGGGCTCCTCTGTACGGCCCACGTCAGTATGGTATTAAATGTACTCGACATCCCTCCTAGTGCAATTTAACTGACTGGACCAGTAAAAACTTAAGGATCTACCACTGTACAGCCCACATCAATACGGTATTAAATGGGCTCCTCTGTACAACCCACATCTGTAGAGTATTAAGTGGGCTTCACTGTACAGTCCACATTAGTACTGTGCCCAATCATTAATATGTAACACCATCTAGGAAAAAAACTAGACAAGGCTCGCAAATAGTTTTCCCCAGTATCTTAGGAAAGTCAAAATTTCATTCAGGCATTTCAAGTTCCATCATTTTTGTCCAATGGGACAGTTATTCTTTGAAGACTGTGATTTAAAATGAAGTAAGAATATTTTTTTTATTATTCGGGAGTATACTAAAATCGATCATCATTTACGACTGATCTATAAAAACTTTCAAATATTGAACAGAATTGTCTGAATTATGAGATCACATGAATGCTAAAATTTTAAACAGAATTGTCTGAGTTATCAAATCACTGGAATGCCAAAGTTTCAAACAGAATTGTCTGAGTTATCAAATCACTGGAATGCCAAAATGTCAAACAGAATTGTCTGAGTTATCAAATCACTGGAATGCTAAACTTTCAAACAGAATTGTCTGAGTTATCAAATCACTGGACTGCTAAACTTTCAAACAGAATTGTCTGAGTTATCAAATCACTGGAATGCTAAACTTTCAAACAGAATTGTCTCAGTTATCAAATCACTGGAATGCTAAACTTTCAAACAGAATTGTCTGAGTTAGCAAATCACTGTAATGCTAAAATGTCAGACAGAATTGTCTGAGTTAGCAAGTCACTGGAATGCTAAACTTTCAAACAGAATTGTCTGAGTTAGCAAATCACTGGAATGCTAAAATTTCAAACAGAATTGTCTGAGTTAGCAAATCACTGGAATGCTAAAATTTCAAACAGAATTGTCTGAGTTATCAAATCACTGGAATGCTAAACTTTCAAACAGAATTGTCTGAGTTATCAAATCACTGGAATGCCAAAATGTCAGACAGAATTGTCTGAGTTAGCAAATCACTGGAATGCTAAAATTTCAAACAGAATTGTCTGAGTTATCAAATCACTGGAATGCCAAAATGTCAGACAGAATTGTCTGAGTTAGCAAATCACTGGAATGCCAAAATGTCAGACAGAATTATCTGAGTTAGCAAATCACGGGAATGCTAAAATTTCAAACAGAATTGTCTGAGTTATCAAATCACTGGAATGCTAAACTTTCAAACAGAATTGTCTGAGTTATCAAATCACTGGAATGCTAAACTTTCAAACAGAATTGTCTGAGTTATCAAATCACTGGAATGCCAAAATGTCAGACAGAATTGTCTGAGTTAGCAAATCACTGGAATGCTAAACTTTCAAACAGAATTGTTTGAGTTAGCAAATCACTGGAATGTTAAACTTTCAAACAGAATTGTCTGAGTTAGCAAATCACTGGAATGCTAAACTTTCAAACAGAATTGTCTGAGTTATCAAATCACTGGACTGCTAAACTTTCAGACAGAATTGTCTGAGTTATCAAATCACTGGAATGCTAAACTTTCAAACAGAATTGTCTGAGTTATCAAATCACTGGACTGCTAAACTTTCAGACAGAATTGTTGGAGTTATCAAATCACTGGACTATTTGCAAGCCCTGCTAGTGTGCAACTGCACTGAGGGGATGATATTCATGTATATTTTTATTAACCCTAATATAGTGATATAGATTTCACCTGGAAACAATTTTTTTTAATTTATAATTAACAATGTTCAACCTACATTATTTGTTTTTATCTTAAACCAGGTAAACTGAGCAGTAGGTATGGCAATCAATGTTGTGGGAAGATGATTGTATCAGAGAAACGTGTTTGTTGTGGACTACCATCAGCTGGAGTACCATATATTTATGATGAAGCATTATCTTGTTGTGGAATGAAGTATATAGAGGCTGCTACAACTCGATGCTGTACAAGCTCTACAGGTTTATCAAAGGTTTGCTAATTCCAAATTAACCCAAGCAGGTGTACATTAACCATACATTTTCTAAATTAACCCAGGAAGGTGTACATTAACCATACATTTTCTAAATTAACCCAGGCAGGTGTACATTAACCATGCAGTTTCTAAATTAACCCAGGCAGGTGTACATTAACCATACATTTTCTAAATTAACCCAGGCAGGTGTACATTAACCATAATGTTTCTAAATTAACCCAGGCAGGTGTACATTAACCATATATTTTCTAAATTAACCCAGGCAGGTGTACATTAACCATGCAGTTTCTAAATTAACCCAGGCAGGAGTACATTAACCATATATTTTCTAAATTAACCCAGGCAGGTGTACATTAACCATATATTTTCTAAATTAACCCAGGCATGTGTACATTAACCATGCAGTTTCTAAATTAACCCAGGCAGGAGTACATTAACCATATATTTTCTAAATTAACCCAGGCAGGCATACATTAACCATATATTTTGCACATTAACCCAGGCAGGTGTACATTAACCATATATTTTCCACATTAACCCAGGCAGGTGTACATTAACCATACACATTTTCTAAATTAACCTGGGCAGGTGTACATTAACCATGCAGTTTCTAAATTAACCCAGACAGGTGTACATTAACCATATATTTTCTAAATTAACCCAGGGAGGTGTACATTAACCATGCAGTTTCTAAATTAACCCAGGCAGGAGTACATTAACCATATATTTTCTAAATTAACCCAGACAGGCGTACATTAACCATATATTTTGCACATTAACCCAGGCAGGTGTACATTAACCATATATTTTCCACATTAACCCAGGCAGGTGTACATTAACCATACATTTTCTAAATTAACCTGGGCAGGTGTACATTAACCATGCAGTTTCTAAATTAACCCAGGCAGGTGTACATTAACCATATATTTTCCAAATTAACCCAGGCAGGTGTACAAAAACCATATATTTTCCACACTAACCCAGGCAGGTTTACATTAACCATATATTTTCCACATTAACCAAGGCAGGTGTACATTAACCATACATTTTCCACATTAACCCAAGCTGGTGTACATTAACCATATATTTTCCACATTAACCCAGACAGGTGTACATTAACCATACATTTTCTAAATTAACCCAAGCAGGTGTACATTAACCATGCAGTTTCTAAATTAACTCAATCAGGTGTACATTAACCATACATTTTCCAAATTAACAGATGCAGGTGTACATTAACCATATATTTTCCACATTAACCCAGGCAGGTGTACATTAACCATATATTTTCCACATTAACCCAGGCAGGTGTACATTAACCATACATTTTCAGAATTAACCCAGGCAGGTGTACATTAACCATGCAGTTTCTAAATTAACCCAGGCAGGTGTACATTAACCATACATTTTCTAAATTAACCCAAGCAGGTGTACATTAACCATGCAGTTTCTAAATTAACTCAATCAGGTGTACATTAACCATACATTTTCCAAATTAACAGATGCAGGTGTACATTAACCATATATTTTCCACATTAACCCAGGCAGGTGTACATTAACCATATATTTTCCACATTAACCCAGACAGGTGTACATTAACCATGCAGTTTCTAAATTAACTCAATCAGGTGTACATTAACCATACATTTTCCAAATTAACAGATGCAGGTGTACATTAACCATATATTTTCCACATTAACCCAGGCAGGTGTACATTAACCATATATTTTCCACATTAACCCAGGCAGGTGTACATTAACCATACATTTTCAGAATTAACCCAGGCAGGTGTACATTAACCATGCAGTTTCTAAATTAACCCAGGCAGGTGTACATTAACCATATATTTCCACATTAACTCAAGCAGGTGTACATTAACCATACATTTTCTAAATTAACCCAGGCAGGAGTACATTAACCATACATTTTCCAAACTAACCCAGGTGTACATTAACCATATATTTTCTACATTAACCCGGGCAGGTGTACATTAACCATATATTTTCCAAATTAACCCAGGCAGGTGTACATTAACCATACATTTTCTAAATTTACCCAGGCAGGTGTACATTAACCATACAGTTTCCAAATTAACATGTATTTTCCACATTAACCCAGGCAGCTGTACATTAACCTTATATTTTCCACATTAACTCAGGCAGGTTTACATTAACCATACATTTTTCACATTAACCCAGGAAGGTGAACATCAGGTCTTTAAGGTTGATACTTTACCCAAGTTAATAAAATTGATAAAATAGTCCCTTGAGAGCGACAAGGCTTTGCAATGCTTTAGGATTGCAAGCGTTCTTGCACTCAAGGGACGAAATGCACCACCACCCATGCCATTCTGTAGATTATGAGGCCTAGAACATAAAACAAACCAAGAACATGAACTTTTGATGGCAAAGAAATAATTACAAAAATTAAAAAATTAAATAAACAAATGTCTGCCCACATGCAGTTTTAGAAAAAATGCCCTGAGGAACAGAAGATCTATTTTGTGGGGTCTTATCTATACATTGTCTAAATTAACCCCAGCAGATGAACATTAACCACACATTGTCTAAATTAACCCCAGAAGATGAACCTTAACCATACATTGTCTAAATTAACCCCAGCAGATGAACATTAACCACACATTGTCTAAATTAACCCCAGCCGATGAACATTAACCATACATTGTCTAAATTAACCCTAGAAGATGAACATTAACCATACATTGTCTAAATTAACCCCAGCAGATGAACATTAACCACACATTGTCTAAATTAACCCCAGCAGATGAACATTAACCATACATTATCTAAATTAACCCCAGAAGATGAACATTAACCATACATTGTCTAAATTAACTCCAGAAGATGAGCATTAACCATACATTGTCTAAATTAACCCCTGCAGATGAACATTAACCATACATTGTCTAAATTAACTTCAGAAGATGAGCATTAACCATACATTGTCTAAATTAACCCCTGCAGATGAACATTAACCATACATTGTCTAAATTAACCCCAGAAGATGAACATTAACCATACATTGTCTAAATTAACCCCAGCAGATGAACATTAACCACGCATTGTCTAAATTAACCCCAGAAGATGAACATTAACCATACATTGTCTAAATTGACCCCAGCCAATGAACATTAACCACACATTGTCTAAATTAACCCCAGAAGATGAACATTAACCATACATTGTCTAAATTAAACCCCAGCAGATGAACATTAACCATACATTGTCTAAATTAACCCCAGAAGATGAACATTAACCATACATTGTATAAATTAACTCCAGCAGATGAACAGTAACCATACATTGTCTAAATTAACACTAGCAGATGAACATTAACCACACATTGTCTAAATTAACCCCAGCAGATGAACATTAACCACACATTGTCTAAATTAACCCCAGAAGATGAACATTAACCATACATTGTCTAAATTAACCCAGCAGATGAACATTAACCACACATTGTATAAATTAACCACAGAAGATGAACATTAACCATACATTGTCTAAATTAACCCCAGAAGATGAACATTAACCATACATTGTCTAAATTAACCCCAGAAGGTGAACATTAACCATACATTGTCTAAATTAACCCCATCAGATGAACATTAACCATACATTGTCTAAATTAACCCCAGCAGATGAACATTAACCATACATTGTCTAAATTAACCCCAGAAGATGAACATTAACCATACATTGTCTAAATTAACCCCAGGAGATGAACATTAACCATACATTGTCTAAATTAACCCCAGAAGATGAACATTCACCATACATTGTCTAAATTAACCCCGGAAGATGATCATTAACCATATATTGTCAAAATTAAGCCCAGAAGATGAACATTAACCATGCATTATCTAAATTAACCCCAGAAGATGAACATTAACCATACATTGTCTAAATTAACCCCTGAAGATGAACATTAACCATACATTGTCTACATTAACCCCAGAAGATGAACATTAACCATACATTTTCTAAATTAACCCCAGAAGATGAACATTAACCATACATTTGCTAAATTAACCCCGGAAGATGAACATTAACCATACATTGTCTAAATTAGCCCCCGAAGATGAACATTAACCATACATTTTCTAAATTAACCCCAGCAGATGAACATTAACCATACATTGTCTAAATTAACCCCAGAAGATGAACATTAACCATACATTGTCTACATTAACCCCAGAAGATGAACATTTACCATACATTGTCTAAATTAACCCCAGCAGATGAACATTAACCACACATTGTCTAAATTAACCCCAGAAGATGAATATTAACCATACATTGTCTAAATTAACCCCAGAAGATGAACATTAACCACACATTGTCTAAATTAACCCCAGAAGATGAACATTAATCACACATTGTCTAAATTAACCCCAGAAGATGAACATTAACCATACATTGTCTAAATTAACCCCAGCAGATCAACATTAACCATACATTGTCTAAATTAACCCCAGAAGATGAACATTAACCATACATTGTTTAAATTAACCCCAGAAGATGAACATTAACCATACATTGTCTAAATTAGCCCCAGTAGATGAACATAAATCATACATTGTCTAAATTAACCCTATCAGATGAACATTAACCATACCTTGTCTAAATTAACCCCAGCAGCTGAACATTAACCATACATTTTCTAAATTGACCCCAGCAGATAAACATTAACCTCACACCGATTCAAAATTTGTCTTCGACTCATATCAATAATCCAAGTTAGCCGTGTTTTGGAAGAAGAAAATGTTTTTTGAAAACTACATGGTATTTGTTTCTACATAACGCTGGTTGGTAGGGCTCGCTAACTTGGTAATAGATCAACAAATTGGACAGATGTTTTTCTTGATGGGTGTTTGATATAATATAAGGATTAGTGCATGTCTTGTCATTGACTACGCCCATATAGTGCCCAGTGAGGTGGTGTAGTTCCCTCCGCTTCGCGGTGGGAACTACACCACCTCACTGGGCACTATATGGTCGTAGTCAACTCCAAGCCATGCACTAGTCCTTAAATATCACTTTTCCCCAAATGGTGAAAAGTTATTGTGAATTTACTTTAACCCTTTACCCAATGCAGACGATTTCAAGATTTATTATTTTAAGTATCATTTTTAAAAGAATTTTCAAAAAATTTCAGCTTATGAGCTCGTTCCAAAGAGGGGTCACATGATATGGTTTGGTTGACATTGTTTGAAAAATAATATTTTTTCAGCTGCTGAATTTACATATTATGCAGACAGATGTGTCTGATTCATTGGATAAAGGGTAAAGATAACTCATAAAGATAACCATTGTCGGCTTTGTTTCATATTTTCAACTAAATGATTGAATTTAACTTGGGTAGATATATTTCTAACCAGATTTAGAAGGAAAGGGAATTATTGGACACTAATTCTATACTTTTCCAAAAAAGTAGGGAATATTTGATAAAAGTGAGACATATGAAGAAAATATTTATATTTTCATCAAAACGACTGTTGGTTGAGGCATTGCACTGTGACATCTGAAGAGTGATTTCAGCGATAGTTGGGTGTCTGACAAGCACACATTCCACACCCTGAGCTGTAGAAGACATGGACGGTCAGATAGATAATTTACCACATTCAGTCCAAGACCTCAATACCTTGTAAATTGTCCTCGGTTCACGAGACTAGCATGGATCCTACGTGGCATACTCCTCACCAAACGTCCAATATCAGCTTGACTGATGTTATTCCATTCTTCCTGCAGTGCAGTGGCAAGTTCCTGGACATTGGTAGGGGGCTGTTGACTTTGTCATAGGCGCCTGCCAAGCATATCTCAGACGTGCTCGACTGGTGAAAGGTATGGACTTTGTGTTGGTCAAGGCAGTGTAATGATGTTCTGCTCCTGGAGGACCTCAGTAGTGGCACGGGTCATGTGCTCTTGCATTGTAATCTTGGAAAATGAATCGATGGCCGTGACTTCGCCCAAATGGCACCACATGAGCTGCTAACATATTGTCACGGTAGTACTGCTCGATGACACGCCCTTGGATGACATATAATGCTGTTCTGCTTGTCATGGTTATGCCTCCCCACACCATAACCGATCCACCACCAAAACGATCATGCTGCCTAACAGTTACGTCATGGTATCATTCGTTCTGCCACCACCACACTCTGTGTCACCTGTCATGGACGTTGAGAGTGAACCTTGATTCACCGGAAAACATGACATTGCTCCACCGACGATTGTCCCAGTGCATTCGTGCTCCACCCCAATTATGCCTTGCTGCAATGTGACATTCAGTCAAATGTGGAATTATTCAAGATCATCAAGTGTACAAATTTCAGCTGTGTAGGCGATTTCAGATAGTCTGACCACTGACTCACACATCTGTCACCCGGTGCATCGGCTGTCCAGTTTCTGAGGCATTGTGGTGGTGATTACGTAATGCTGTGGTTCTGATGAAATAATCCTGGTTAGCAGTTGTCCCCCTTGGATGACCTGACCGACATCTGTCATCAACATTGCCTGTCTGACGGAAGCGTGACCACAATCTGCTAATCACCGATTGAGTAACATTGATAATTTGAGCCACAGCAGTCTGTCTGCTGCCATCTTCCAACATGCCAATGGCACATAAACGTTCGCCAAATGTCAGTCTTCGCAAAACTCAAAAGTTACGTTTTGACCAGAAACTATCAATAATGAGATTATACCAAGAAAAGAATGATGAGACCTCTGAAAAAGCCTGTCCTGTACAAAACTTACCCCACAGACATTAACGCAGTGTTCATGCAAAAAACCTGCACAAAGTTTTCGTGGGACAGCGACATTCATGATCCACACGAAACTTGGTTACATACTGATGTGTCCAATCACTCATATCCAATACCATTTTCTGAAGATATCAACATCAGTTTGGATTTGCCCTACTGTTTTTTTAATAGTATAATAGAGAAGAAACTGTCAGTCATTCCTTAATATAACTGTAGTTTTACTCTGGTATGAACTTGGAAGAAAAATGAAAATGGAAGAGAAATATGTTGAGTGGGTTTTTTTTTAAGTAAATAATTGAGAAGATTTGTGAGATTTTACAAGAATTTTATTCCTTATAAATGTTGATAGAGTACTTTGATTTTATAATCTACTGTTGTTATCAAGAAAAGTTACTGTAGATAATACAGAGAATTTTGTTTTGTTCAAGGCATATTATTACAGTAGTCCAGAAGAGAAATCTAAGTCAGGAGAGAAATGTTGTGGAATGGAACAGATACAAAGTTCATTGAGTTGTTGTAACTTCATAGGTTATAATCCAGTTACTCATACATGTGCTGATCAATCTCATCAACAGTCAAGTAAGTTTCATAATATATTACAAAATACAGTCCATATACATAGATCACTATGTATTACAAAATACAGTCCTTCTACATAGCTCACTAAGTATTACAAAATACAGTCCATCTGCACAGCTCACTATGTATTACAAAATACAGTCCATCTACATAGCTCAATAAGTATTACAAAATACAGTCTATCTACATAGTTCTCTATGTATTACAAAATACAGTCCATCTGCATAGCTCACTAAGTATTACAAAATACAGTCCATCTACACAGCTCACTAAGTATTACAAAATACAGTCCATCTGCACAGTTCACTATGTATTACAAAATACAGTCCATCTACATAGCTCAATAAGTATTACAAAATACAGTCCATCTACATAGTTCTCTATGTATTACAAAATACAGTCCATCTGCATAGCTCACTATGTATTACAAAATACAGTCCATCTACATAGTTCACTAAGTATTACAAAATACAGTTCATCTACATAGCTTACTAAATATTACAAAATATAGTCCATCTACACAGCTCACTAAGTATTACAAAATATAGTCCATCTACATAGCTCACTAAGTATTACAAAATACAGTCCATCTGCATAGCTCACTAAGTATTACAAAATACAGTCCATCTGCATAGCTCACTAAATATTACAAAATACAGTTCATCTACATAGCTCACTAAATATTACAAAATATAGTCCATCTACATAGCTCACTAAGTATTACAAAATACAGCCCATCTACATAGCTCACCACGTATTACAAAATACAGTACATCTACATAGCACACCAAGTATTACAAAATACAGTCCATCTACATAGCTCACTAAGTATTACAAAATGAAGTCCATCTACATAGCTCACTGCATATTACAAAATACAGTACATCTACATAGCTCACTATGTATTACAAATGCAGTCCATCTACATAGCTCACTATGTATTACAAAATACAGTCCTTCTGCATAGCTCACTATGTATTACAAAATACAGTCCATCTACATAGCTCACTAAGTATTACAAAATGAAGTCCATCTACATAGCTCACTGCATATTACAAAATACAGTACATCTACATAGCTCACTATGTATTACAAATGCAGTCCATCTACATAGCTCACTATGTATTACAAAATACAGTCCATCTACATAGCTCACTATGTATTACAAATGCAGTCCATCTACATAGCTCACTATGTATTACAAAATACAGTCCATCTACATAGCACACTATGAATTACAAATACAATCCATCTACATAGCTCACTATGTATTACAAATGCAGTCCATCTACATAGCTCACTATGTATTACAAAATACAGTCCATCTGCATAGCTTACTAAGTGTTACAAAATACAGTCCATCTACATAACTCACTGTGTATTACAAAATACAGTCCATCTACATAACTCACTGTGTATTACAAAATACAGTCCATCTACGTAACTCGCTAAGTATCGCAATGAAACAATATATGTCTACCACTAGGCGTTATGTCACATACAAAATCCATGACTGACTCACCAAGTTCAAGATTATAGATAGAGGTCAACACACAGAATGGACATACACATCAAATGCATCTATTTACCCTCCCACCATGTGCTTAATGGGCATATGATGCTCCAGTAGGCATGCATATCAAACACATCTATTTACCCTCCCATCATGTGCTTAATGGGCATATGATGCTCCAGTAGGCTTGATATCAAACACATCTATTTACCCTCCCATCATGTGATTAATGGGCATATGATGCTCCAGTAGGCTTGATATCAAACACATCTATTTACCCTCCCATCATGTGATTAATGGGCATATGATGCTCCAGTAGGCTTGATATCAAACACATCTATTTACCCTCCCATCATGTGCTTAATGGGCATATGATGCTCCAGTAGGCTTGATATCAAACACATCTATTTACCCTCCCATCATGTGATTAATGGGCATATGATGCTCCAGTAGGCAGTGTTCTTGTTTATGTTTATTACTTTGATCTGTATTGTAGATTGTGGTAGTGGAACTATTTGTAAGAAATCACAAATAGAATCTGCAATATGTGACAGATGTGATTTTGACCCAACACAGTCACAGTGTTACTCAACAGAACCGATGCCTGATGGTGATGAATTTAATGATTCTCTGCAGAATGAGAAATGTGTAGGAGAGATGGATAGAGTTTTTTCTGGACTACACTTTACTTATAGAGGTAAAAGTCATTATTCTTTTAACTCAATCAAGGTCTCTCAGTAGCTGAAGGCTATCAATCGTATTGTTCTAAAATAGCCCAGTAATTCGAGATCTTTCAGTAGTGAAGACTACTGTGTCATATTTTCCTAAAATAGCCCAGTAATTCAGGGTCTCTCAGTAGTTGGAGGATACTCTATCGTATTGTCCTAAAATAACCTGGTAATTCAGGGTCTCTCAGTAGTTGGAGGATACTCTATCGTATTGTACTAAAATAGCCCCGTAATTCAGGGTTGCTCAGTAGTGAAGGCTACTGTGTCATATTGTCCTAAAATAGCCCGGTAATTCAGGGTCTCTCAGTAGTTGGAGGCTACTCTATCATATTGTCCTAAAATATCCTGGTAATTCAATGTGTTACCCTGCTATACAATGTTAATTTGTGACAGTGCGTGGTGTACCATGTTATGCTTTTATAATGTACTCTGAGCTACATCCGTGCTTTATGCTTCTCTGTGCATTAGAGTGTATTATGCTTCTTTGTGCATTAGAGTGTATTTAAAAATGTCAAGATGATGATATCATTACAGAGTGTAACATTAGCCATCATGTATGATATCATTACAGAGTATAACATTAACCATCATGTATGATATCATTACAGAGTATAACATTAGCCATCATGTATGATATCATTACAGAGTATAACATTAACCATCATGTATGATATCATTACAGTGTATAACATTAGCCATCATGTATGATATCCTTACAGAGTATAACATTAGCCATCATGTATGATATCATTACAGAGTATAACATTAGCCATCCTGTATGATATCATTACAGAGTATAACATTAACCATCCTGTATGATATCATTACAGAGTATAACATTAGCCATCATGTATGATATCATTACAGTGTATAACATTAGCCATCATGTATGATATCATTACAGAGTATAACATTAGCCATCATGTATGAAATCATTACAGAGTATAACATTAGCCATCATGTATGATATCATTACAGAGTATAACATTAACCATCATGTATGATATCATTACAGTGTATAAGATTAACCATCATGTATGATATCATTACAGAGTATAACATTAGCCACCATGTATGATATCATTACAGTGTATAACATTAGCCATCATGTATGATATCATTACAGAGTATAACATGAGCCATCATGTTAGCACTTATTCTGATAATTTTTACCTCCGTCCTGAATCCACTACTCAAACAATTATTCAGTTTAAAAACACTCTTCAAATCTTTTGTTATTGTCTACAAAACTTCCTTTTTTATGAGTAATAATAGGAAACCAATTTTGAGATTCCAAACATTCATTTTGTCATAAATTTTAATTAAACTTTAGCCATCTCCACATTGATATTGAAGTATCAAAATTTGAAGCTTGAAATTATTGCCATAATATAACTAGGAATTTAACCATTTCACTCTTATTGCCATAATATAACTATCAATTTAACCATTTCACTCTTATTGCCATAATATAACTATGAATTTAACCATTTCACTCTTATTGCCATAATATAACTATCAATTTAACATTTCACTCTTATTGCCATAATATAACTATGAATTTAACCATTTCACTCTTATAGCCATAATATATCTAGGAATTTAACCATTTCACTCTTATTGCCATAATATAACTATGAATTTGACCATTTCACTCTTTTTGCCATAATATAACTATGAATTTAACCATTTCACTCTTATTGCCATAATATAACTATGAATTTAACCATTTCACTCTTATTGCCATAATATAGCTAGGTATTTAACCATTTCACTCTTATTGTCATAATATAACTAGGAATTTAACCATTTCACTCTTATTTCCATAATATAACTATGAATTTAACCATTTCACTCTTATTGCCATAATATAACTATGAATTTAACCATTTCACTCTTATTGCCATAATATAACTATGAATTTAACCATTTCACTCTTATTGCCATAATATAACTATGAATTTAACCATTTCACTCTTATTGCCATAATGTAGCTAGGTATTTAACCATTTCACTCTTATTGCCATAATATAACTAGGAATTTAACCATTTTACTCTTATTGCCATAATATAACTATGAATTTAACCATTTCACTCTTATTGCCATAATTTAACTAGGAATTTAACTATTTCACTCTTATTGCCATAATATAACTATGAATTTAACCATTTCACTCTTATTGCCATAATATAACTATGAATTTAACCATTTCACTTTTATTGCCATAATGTAGCTAGGTATTTAACCATTTCACTCTTATTGTCATAATATAGCTAGGTATTTAACCATTTCACTCTTATTGTCATAATATAACTAGGAATTTAACCATTTCACACTTATTGCCATAATATAACTAGGAATTTATCCATTTCACTCTTATTGCCATAATATAACTAGGAATTTAACCATTTCACTCTTATTGCCATAATATAACTAGGAATTTAACCATTTCACTCTTATTGCCATAATATAACTATGAATTTAACCATTTCACTCTTATTGCCATAATGTAGCTACGTATTTAACCATTTCACTCTTATTGTCATAATATAGCTAGGTATTTAACCAGTTCACTCTTATTGTCATACTATAACTAGGAATTTAACCATTTCACTCTTATTGCCATAATATAACTAGGAATTTAACCATTTCAGTCTTATTGCCATAATATAACTAGGAATTTAACCATTTCACTCTTATTGCCATAATATAACTAGGAATTTAACCATTTCACTCTTATTGCCATAATATAACTAGGAATTTAACCATTTCACTCTTATTGCCATAATATAACTAGGAATTTAACCATTTCAGTCTTATTGCCATAATATAACTAGGAATTTGACCATTTCACTCTTATTGCCATAATATAACTAGGAATTTAACCATTTCACTCTTATAGCCATAATATAACTAGGAATTTAACCATTTCACTCTTATTGCCACAATATAACTAGGAATTTAACCATTTCAGTCTTATTGCCATAATATAACTAGGAATTTAACCATTTCACTCTTATTGCCATAATATAATTAGGAATTTAACCATTTCACTGCTATTGCCATAATATAACTAGGAATTTAACCATTTCACTCTTATTGCCATAATATAACTATGAATTTAACCATTTCACTCTTATTGCCATAATATAACTAGGAATTTAACCATTTCACTCTTATTGCCATAATATAACTATGAATTTAACCATTTCACACTTATAGCCATAATATAACTACGAATTTAACCATTTCACTCCTACTGCCATAATATAACTATCAATTTAACCATTTCACTCTTATTGCCATAATATAACTAGGAATTTAACCATTTCACTCTTATTGTCGTAATATAACTAGGAATTCAACCATTTCACTCTTATTGCTATAATATAGCTATGAATTTAACTATTTCACTCTTATTGTCATAATATAACTAGGAATTTAACCATTTCACTCTTATTGCCATAATATAACTAGGAATTTAACCATTTCACTCTTATTGCCAATTTCACTCTTATTGCCATAATATAACTATGAATTTAACCATTTCACTCTTATTGCCATAATATAACTAGGAATTTAACCATTTCACACGTATAGCCATAATATAACTAGGAATTTAACCATTTCACTCTTATTGCCATAATATAACTAGGAATTTAACCATTTCACTATTGTTGCCATAATATAACTAGGAATTTAACCATTTCACTCTTATTGTCATAATATAACTAGGAATTTGACCATTTCACTCTTATTGCCATAATATAACTAGGAATTTAACTTTCTCACTGTTATTGCCATAATATAACTAGGAATTTAACCATTTCACTCCTATTGCCATAATATAACTATCAATTTAACCATTTCACTCTTATTGCCATAATATAACTAGGAATTTAACCATTTCACTCTTATTGTCGTAATATAACTAGGAATTTAACCATTTCACTCTTATTGCCATAATATAGCTATGAATTTAACCACTTCGCTCTTATTGTCATAATATAACTAGGAATTTAACCATTTCACTCTTATTGCCATAATATAACTAGGAATTTAACCATTTCACTCTTATTGCCCATTTCACTCTTATTGCCATAATATAACTATGAATTTAACCATTTCACTCTTATTGCCATAATATAACTAGGAATTTAACCATTTCACTCCTATTGTCATAATATAGCTAGGTATTTAACCATTTCACTCTTATTGTCATAATATAACTAGGAATTTAACCATTTCACTCTTATTGCCATAATATAACTAGGAATTTAACCATTTCACTGTTATTGCCATAATATAACTATGAATTTAACCATTTCACTCCTATTGCCATAATATAACTAGGAATTTAAACATTTCACTCTTATTGCCATAATATAACTATGAATTTAACCATTTCACTCTTATTGCCATAATATAACCAATAATTTAACCATTTCACTCTTATTGCCATAATATAACTAGGAATTCGACCATTTCACTCTTATTGCCATAATATAACTATGAATTTAACCATTTCACTCTTATTGCTTCATATAACTAGGAATTTAACCATTTCACTCTTATTGCCATAATATAACTAGGAATTTAACCATTTCACTCTTATTGCCATAATATTACTTGGAATTTAACCATTTCACTCTTATTGCCATAATATAACTAGGAATTTAACCATTTCACTCTTATTGTTATAATATAACTATGAATTTAACCATTTCACCCTTATTGCCATAATATAACTAGGAATTTAACCATTTCACTCTTATTGCCATAATGTAACTAGGAATTTAACCTTTTCACTCTTATTGCCATAATATAACTATGAATTTAACCATTTCACTCTTATTGCCATAATATAACTATGAATTTAACCATTTCACTCTTATTGCCATAATATAACTATGAATTTAACCATTTCACTCTTATTGCCATAATGTAGCTAGGTATTTAACCATTTCACTCTTATTGCCATAATATAACTAGGAATTTAACCATTTCAGTCTTATTTCCATAATATAACTATGAATTTAACCATTTCACTCTTATTGCCATAATATAACTATGAATTTAACCATTTCACTCTTATTGCCATAATATAACTATGAATTTAACCATTTCACTCTTATTGCCATAATATAACTATGAATTTAACCATTTCACTCTTATTGCCATAATGTAGCTAGGTATTTAACCATTTCACTCTTATTGCCATAATATAACTAGGAATTTAACCATTTCAGTCTTATTGCCATAATATAACTAGCAATTTAACCATTTCACTCTTATTGCCATAATGTAACTAGGAATTTAACCATTTCACTCTTAATGCCATAATATAACTAGAAATTTAACCATTTCACTCTTATTGCCATAATATAACTAGGAATTTAACCATTTCACTCTTATTGCCATAATATAACTAGGAATTTAACCATTTCACTGTTATTGCCATAATATAACTATGAATTTAACCATTTCACTCCTATTGCCATAATATAACTAGGAATTTAAACATTTCACTCTTATTGCCATAATATAACTATGAATTTAACCATTTCACTCTTATTGCCATAATATAACCAATAATTTAACCATTTCACTCTTATTGCCATAATATAACTAGGAATTCGACCATTTCACTCTTATTGCCATAATATAACTATGAATTTAACCATTTCACTCTTATTGCTTCATATAACTAGGAATTTAACCATTTCACTCTTATTGCCATAATATAACTAGGAATTTAACCATTTCACTCTTATTGCCATAATATTACTAGGAATTTAACCATTTCACTCTTATTGCCATAATATAACTAGGAATTTAACCATTTCACTCTTATTGTTATAATATAACTATGAATTTAACCATTTCACCCTTATTGCCATAATATAACTAGGAATTTAACCATTTCACTCTTATTGCCATAATGTAACTAGGAATTTAACCTTTTCACTCTTATTGCCATAATATAACTATGAATTTAACCATTTCACTCTTATTGCCATAATATAACTATGAATTTAACCATTTCACTCTTATTGCCATAATATAACTATGAATTTAACCATTTCACTCTTATTGCCATAATGTAGCTAGGTATTTAACCATTTCACTCTTATTGCCATAATATAACTAGGAATTTAACCATTTCAGTCTTATTTCCATAATATAACTATGAATTTAACCATTTCACTCTTATTGCCATAATATAACTATGAATTTAACCATTTCACTCTTATTGCCATAACATAACTATGAATTTAACCATTTCACTCTTATTGCCATAATATAACTATGAATTTAACCATTTCACTCTTATTGCCATAATGTAGCTAGGTATTTAACCATTTCACTCTTATTGCCATAATATAACTAGGAATTTAACCATTTCAGTCTTATTGCCATAATATAACTAGCAATTTAACCATTTCACTCTTATTGCCATAATGTAACTAGGAATTTAACCATTTCACTCTTAATGCCATAATATAACTATAAATTTAACCATTTCACTCTTATTGCCATAATATAACTAGGAATTAAACCATTTCACTATTATTGCCATAATATAACTAGGAATTTAACCATTTCAGTCTTATTTGACTGAGTTCAATACTGAATAGCTCATTACTGAGTAGCTCATTACTATGCTCTGTCAAATAAGATTCAAATTGTTTAAATCCCTCCCCTACCCCCACCCAAGGTACATTATGTGAAACATCTTCTGCTCAAAATATCAATATTTTGATATCAATGGGCACAGAGTTACATTTTGTGATTTTCATTTCAGATGATACTTTGTTGCCATTCTCTGAGTATGACTATGCAGTGGTGGCCACTAACAGAGCTGGGAGTACTACAAGTAAATACACATTAATCAAAACCATGGAAGATCCACCAGAGATGGTGGAGATGCCATCTGCATTTTTAGATCCTGATGAATATTATAGAATATATCTCAGCTGGAATCCACCAAAGAAACCTAATGGTATGTATTCCTAGAAACCTAAAGATATGTATCCCTAGAAACCTAATGGTATGTATCCACATAAACCTAATAGTTTGTATCCATAGAAACCTAATGGTACATATCCATAGAAACCTAAAGGTATGTATCCATAGAAACCTAATGGTATGTATCCATAGAAACCTATTGCTATGTATCCATAGAAACCTAATGGTATGTATCCCTAGAAACCTAATGGTATGTATCCACAGAAACCTAATAATTTGTATCTATAGAAACCTAATGGTACATATCCATAGAAACCTAAAGGTATGTATCCATAGAAACCTAATGGCATGTATCCATAGAAACCTATTGCTATGTATCCATAGAAACCTAATGGTATGTATCCCTAGAAACCTAATGGTATGTATCCACAGAAACCTAATAGTTTGTATCCATTGAAACCTAATGGTACATATCCATAGAAACCTAAAGGTATGTATCCATAGAAACCTAATGGTATGTATCCATAGAAACCTATTGCTATGTATCCATAGAAACCTAATGGTATGTATCCATTCATCTATAATTGTTGGCAAAATGCTGAAATCTCATTATTTAAACTTCTAATGAGAATGTTGACATCATTACTTTGAGCTCTGATCATTAATGTTATACAAATCATTCTTGTTATTATTTCCCTTAGTCCTGAGTTATTTTACTGCTAAGGCCCTGCAAAGTAGATTCTCTCTTCTTTAGGCCATTTTTGGTAAAATTGCATGTGGCCTGGTATTTTTTTATTTTACTTTTTATTTTTGTAATTATTTCTTTGCCATCAAAAGTACATGTTCTTGGTTTGTTTTATGTTTTAGGCCTCATAATCTATGCGTATAGCATGCATGGGTGGTGGAGCTAAAGCATTGCAAATTATTGTTGCACTCTGGGAACAAATTTATCAATTTGATTAATTTGGGTAAAATGTCAGATATAAACCATTTAATGTTTATTTTTTCAAGTTTTCATTGGTTATAAAAAGAGAGCATACGGCTACCAAAAGGACCATGCTAGAGTCTGAGAAACAGATTTTTAACCTTTTTAGGCATAATTAGAATTTTATATTTGGAGTATTTTAAACGTACTCCAGATTTTAAATTGTTCCTAAAAACTTCTACTTGTGTTTTATTTGATAGTTTATTTCGCATTGCTATTTCCGCTGTTCTTGTTTTTTATTTGATAGTTTATTTCGTATTGCTATTTCCGCTGTTCTTGTTTTTTATTTGATAGTTTATTTCGTATTGCTATTTCCGCTGTTCTTGTTTTTTATTTGATAGTTTATTTCGTATTGCTATTTCCGCTGTTCTTGTTTTTTATTTGATAGTTTAATTTTGGTTGCTAATTCCCTTCTGTGGTGTATCTTATTTGGTTGCTATTTTCATTCTGTGGTGTATCTCATAAATTTGTTATACACAGCGGGTTTCCCATGGGTCTTGAAAATCATGAGAAGTCCTCAATCTGAAATAAATTGTAAGACCCTTGAAAATTCATGTATGGATCTTGAAAAGTGAAATGGTAAATGTCAGGAAGAGGCCTTGAAAAGTCTTCAATTCTGTTTTTATGCCCCCCCCCCTCCCCCCCACCATTCTGGTGAGGGGCAGTAAGTGTTACCCCTGTCCATCCATCCATCTGTTCATATGTCCATCCATCCATCCATACGTTCATCGTCCATGCATGCATCTGTATGTACATACATCCCAATTATATGATTTCCGGACAATAACTTTGCAAATTTTTATACTTAGGTTTATCATCACATAATACAGGTTGGGATTGATAGTGGGCTTGGTTCGATATTTTTTGGCAGAGTTATGGCCCTTTTCCTACTTAGATGACATGTTGATTTTGTTTTTCGGATGATAACTTTAGTTCGAATGAATGAAATGAAACAAAATTTTATGCATAGGCTTATAACTACTTACTACAGATTGGGATTGATAGTGGGCTTGGTCCAATATTTTTTGGCAGAGGTATAGCTTTTCTCTCACTTAGAAGACATGTTGATATTGGTTTCCGCATCTAACTTGAGTCCTAGATGTCTAATTTCAATCAAACTTGGAATATAGCTTAGTATAGAAACTTGAGTCCCAGATGTCCAATTTCAATCAAACTTGGAATATAGCTTAGTGTAGACAATATACCAAGTTTGATTTTGAGTGTGGTGCAATAATCTTTATCTGAGTTATGGCCCCTTTTTGGACTTAACCACCAAATATAGTTTATCATATAGCGGGACATGGACACATTTAGTGACCTCCTGTATTAGTGCTATGGTTTAACTGGTAGAGTGCTAAATTATTTTTGGTCATCAAAATTTGTTCACATATCTTTGCCTTGTTACAATTTTTGGGAGAGAGACAAGTCCTTACAGACTGAATAATATCACTTCAAAGACAATACAAAGCACAGCTACTGAGTATGAAGCCTTCAAGTTACAGTACCTTCACCTCAGAGTAAAGCCCAAATATGGGCTTCCAGCTCTCTACCAGTTAATGGAGATAAGATAAGATATTTATTAGTCCCCTACGGGAACTGTAAGGGGACTATAGGATTGCACTCCATCCGTCCGTCTGTCTGTCTGTCCGTCCATCTGTCTGTCTGTCCATCCGTCCGTCCGTCTATCTGTCTGTCTGTTTTTTTATGTTACCACCTCTCCCTCCAACATGCTTTAAGCCACACCTTTCATATTTGGTACATGGATAAATGGTTCTGAGGGGATGATGCACGCTCAAAAGTTTTTTTTCAAAATCCAAGATAGCGGAATGGCAGCCATTTTTGTTGTGTTTTTTTTCTTCTCTATTTTCATGTTACCACCCCTCCCACCAACATGGTTCAAGCTACACCTTTCATATTTGGTACATGGATAAATGGTCTGAGGGGATGATGCACGCTCAATATTTTTTTTTCAAAATCCAAGATGGCGGAATGGCGGCCATTTTTGTTGTGTTTTTTTAAGCTTTTTTGCTCTATTTTGATGTTACCACCCCTCCCACCAACATGGTTCAAGCTACACCTTTCATATTTGGTACATGGATAAATGGTTCAGAGGGGATGATGCACGCTCAAAATTTTTTTTTCAAAATCCAAGATGGCAGAATGGCGGCCATTTTTGTTGTGTTTTTTAAGCTTTTTTTTCTCTATTTTCATGTTACCGCCCCTCCCACCAACATGGTTCAAGCTACACTTTGCATATTTGGCACATGGATAGAGGGTTGGGAGGGGATGATGCACGTTCAATATTTTTTCTTCAAAATCCAAGATGGCGGCATGGCGGCCATTTTTGTTGTGTTTTTTAAGCTTTTTTCTCTATTTTATGTTACCACCCCTCATTCCAACAGGGTTCAAGCTACACTTTTTATATCTGGCACATGGATAGAGGGTTGTAATGGGATGTTGCACGTTCAATATTTTTTTTCCAAAATTCAAGATGGCGCCATGGCAACCATTTCTGTTGTGTTTTTTAAGCTTTTTTCTCTGTTTTATGTTACCACTACTCCCACCAACATGGTTCAAGCTGCACTTTTTCATATATGGTACATGGATAAAGGGGTTGTGAGGGGATTATGCACGCTCAATATTTTTTTTTCAAAATCTAACATCTGTCTGTCTGTCTGTCTGTCTGTCTGTCTGTCTGTCTGTCTGTCTGTCTGTCTGTCTGTCTTGTCTGTCTGTCTGTCTGTTTTTACCACCTCTTCCTCTAATATGCTTCAAGCTAAAAATGGTTCTGAGGGGATGATGCACGCTCAAAATTTTGTTTTCAAAATCCAAGATGGCAGAATGGCGGCCAATTTTGTTGCGTTTTTTAAGCTTTTTTTCTTTATTTTCATGTTACCACCCCTCCCACCAACATGGTTCAAGCTACACTTTGCATATTTGGCACATGGATAGAGGGTTGGGAGGGGATGATGCACGTTCAATATTTTTTCTTCAAAGTCTAAGATGGCGGCATGGCGGCATGGCGGCCATCTTTGTTGTGTTTTTTAAGCTTTTTTCTCTATTTTATGTTACCACCCCTCACTCCAACATGGTTCAAGCTACACTTTTTATATCTGGCACATGGATAGAGGGTTGTAATGGGATGTTGCACGTTCAATATTTTTTTTCCAAAATTCAAGATGGCGCCATGGCAACCATTTCTGTTGTGTTTTTTAAGCTTTTTTCTCTATTTTATGTTACCACTACTCCCACCAACATGGTTCAAGCTGCACTTTTCATATATGGTACATGGATAAAGGGGTTGTGAGGGGATTATGCACGCTCAATATTTTTTTTTCAAGCTTCAAGCTACACCTTTCATATTTGGTACATGGATAAATGGTTCTGAGGGGATGATGCACAGTCAATATTTATTTTTCAGAATCCAAGATGGCAGAATGGCGGCCATTTTTGTTGTGTTTTTTTAAGCTTTTTTCTCTATTTTATGTTACCACTCCTCCCTCCAACATGGTTCAAGCTACGACTTTCATATATGATACATGGATAAAGGGTTGTGAGGGGATTATGCACGCTCAATATTTTTTTTTAAAAATCCAAGATGCTTATATACTCTAAGTAGGGGTGTGGGTGGGGGGCATAGCCACCCTTGGCAATGCATTTGTTATTTGATAGTTTATTTCAAATTGCTATTTCCATTGTTCTTATTTTTTATTTGATAGTTTAATTTTGGTTGCTAATTCCCTTCTGTAGTGTATCTTAATTGGTTGCTATTTTCATTCTGTGGTGTATCTTTTAAATGTGTTACACAGAGCGGGTTTCCAGTGGGTCTTGAAAATCATGTGAAGTTTTGAATTTGAAATAAACTGTAAGACCCTTGAAAATTCTTGACTTTCATGTATGGATCTTGAAAAGTCTTGGAAATGGTTAACGTCAGGAAACAGATTTGCTGATTCTATGGGTAAATGTAGAAATTGTCCCTGTGTGTACTACGTATGTCAGAGTGAGAGGCCCTGAACAATTTTCAATCCTGTTTCTATGCCACCACCATTCTGGCAAGGGGCATTAAGTGTTACTCTTGTTCATCTGTCTGTCTGTACATACATATGTACTTCCCAAATATGGTTTCGAGACAATAACTTTAGTTTGACTGGTCAAAATTTTATACATAGGTTTATAACCACATAGTACAATCTGAGATTTATAGTGGGATTGGTTGGATATTTTTTGGCAATTTAGAAGACATGTTGATATTGGTTTCTGGACGCTAACTTTAGTTTGACTGATCAAAATGAAACAAATTGTATGCATACGTTTATAACCACATAATACAGGATGGGATTGATAGTTGGCCTGGTCCGATATTTTTTTGTTGAGATATGGCCCATTTCTGACTTAGTTGATATTGGTTTCCAGATGGTAACTTAATTTATAGGTGTCCAATTTCAATCAAACTTGGAATGTAGCTTACTATAGACGATATACCAGACAAGTTTCATTTTGAGTGTGGTGCGATAATTTCGATTTGAGTTAAGACCCCTTTTTGGACTTTGTTAACCACTAAATATAGTTTACCATAAAGCGGGGACATTAGTATCTCGTGGACACATTTGGTGGCCTGCTGTATTGGTGCTATGGTTTGATGGAGATAAGATACTTATTAATTCAATATCAACAAAGATAAATGGCAAGAGACTCTTACTTGGCAGTGGGGGATGGGGAGCATAGGCCTTCGTGGTGTTGGACTTGTTTGTTTTTTATCTTTGGTGAAAATGTACAATGACTTTCTGTCACTGTATTCATAACTATACCATTTATCCATTTAGTAATTCTTCAACTTTATTGTTAACTGTTGCAACACTAATTCTGGAACTTGTTTAACCCTTTACCCAATGCAGACGATTTCAAAATTTATCATTTTTTAAATTTTTTCAAAAATTGTCAACAAAATCATATCAAGTGACCCTCTTTGGAACAAGCTCGACGAGTTCGTTCCAAAGAGGGGTCACATGATATGGTTTTGTTGACATTTTTCGAAAGAGAATATTTTTTCAGCTGCTGAATTTGCAGATTACGTGAGCGGATGCGGGCGATTCGTTAGGTAAAGGGTTAACTGACAACTAGGTGCCTTTATTGTTAACTGTTACAACACTAATTCTGGGACTTGTCTTCTTTCCACGATGTGTCAATATTTATTTGTTATTTGAATTACAGGTCGAATAACAAGTTATTCATTGAGAAGAGATGGTCTTGAAATATATGAAGGTCTACACTTCCAGTATGTTGATGAGAATAATGTTCTACCATTTGAAACTTACAATTATGTGCTGACAGCTTGTACAGTTGGTGGATGTACAGACAGTGAACAAGTAAGTGATAAATCCTATTTCATTCTGTAGTTGTTCTAATGAGCTTGCCAATTTCTGAATTGAATAAGCTATTGTTTGCATTTGGAATGTATTTATGTAACACACTCAGGCCCTCTATGACCCACAGTTATCCCCTTTCTCTCTATGGCCCCAGTGAGTACCTTCACCTTTTATGGTCCATGGTGATCACCTTCACTATCTGTGGCCCATGGTGATCATCTTTACCCTCTATAGACTATGGCAGTTACATTCACCCTCTATGGGCAACGGTGATCACATTTCATAGTCATGGCCCTTTACCCTCAACGGCCCATATGAACAACTTTGCCTTCTATGGTCCACATGAAAGTAGTCATGGCCCTTTACCCTCTATGGCCCATGGTGATCACCTTCACCTCTATGGTCCATGATGATCACCTTCACCTCTATGGCCCATGATGATCATCATCACCTCTATGGCCCATGATGATCACCTTCACCTCTATGGCCCTTGATGATCACCTTCACCTCTATGGCCCATGATGATCACCTTCATCTCTACAGCCCATGATCATCATCATCACCTCTATGGCCCATGATGATCACCTTCACCTCTATGGCCCTTGATGATCACCTTCACCTCTATGGCCCATGATGATCACCTTCATCTCTACGGCCCATGATCATCACCATCACCTCTTTGGCCCATGATCATCACCATCACCTCTATGGCCCTTGATGATCACCATCACCTCTATGGCCCATGACCATCACCTTCATCTATATGGCCCATGATGGTCACCTTCACCTCTATGGCCAATGATGGTCACCTTCACCTCTATGGCCCATGATCATCACCTTCACCTCTATGGCCCTTGATGATCACCTTCACCTCTATGTCCCATGATGATCACCTTCACCTCTATGGCCCATGATCATCACCATCACCTCTATGGCCCATGATCATCACAATCACCTCTATGGCCCTTGATGATCACCATCACCTCTATGGCCCATGATCATCACCTTCGTCTATATGGCCCATGATGGTCACCTTCACCTCTATGGCCCATGATCATCACCTTCACCTCTATGGCCCATGATCATCACCTTCACCTCTATGGCCCATGATGGTCACCTTCACCTCTATGGCCCATGATCATCACCTTCACCTCTATGGCCCATGATCATCACCTTCACCTCTATGGCACATGATGGTCACCTTCACCTCTATGGCCCATGATGGTCACATTCACCTCTATGGCCCATGATCATCACCATCATCTCTATGGCCCATGATCATCACTTCATCTCTATGGCCCATGATGGTCACCTTCACCTCTATGGCCCATGATGATCACCTTCACCTCTATGGCCCATGATCATCACCATCACTTCTATGGCCCATGATGATCACCTTCTCCTCTATGGCCCATGATCATCACCATCACCTCTATGGCCCATGATCATCACTTCATCTCTATGGCCCATGATGGTCACCTTCACCTCTATGGCCCATGATGATCACCTTCACCTCTATGGCCCATGATCATCACCATCACCTCTATGGCCAATGACATCACCTTCACCTCTATGGCCAATGATGGTCACCTTCACCTCTATGGCCCCTGGTGATCACCTTCACCTCTATCATAAATGGTGATCACCTTTACCCTTTTTGGCCCATGATGATCACCTTCAGCTCTATGGCCCATGATGACCACCTTCATCTCTATGGTCAATGATTATCACCTTCACCTCTATGGCCCATGATGACCACCATCTCTATGTACAATGGTGGTTACCTTCACCTCTATGGCCCATGATGACCACCATCTCTATGTACCATGGTGGTTAACTTCACCTCTATGGCCCATGATGATCACCTTCAGCCTTTATGGACTATGATGATCACCTTCACCTCTATGGCCCATGATGATCACCTTCCCTTCTGTGACCTATGGTGATCATCTTTGCCTTTTATGGCATGGCCCTTGATGATCACCTTCACCTCTATGGCCCATTATGATCACCTTCACCTCTATGGCCCATGATTATCACATTCCCCTCTATGGCCCATGATGACCACCTTCATCTATATGTACCATGGTGTTACCTTCACCTCTATGGCCCATGAGGACCACCATCTCTATGTACCATGGTGGTTACCTTCACCACTATGGCCCATGATGATCACCATCTCTATGTAACCATGGTGGTTACCTTCACCTCTATCGCCCATGATGATCACCTTCATCTCTATGGCCCATAATGACCACCATCTCTATGTACCATGGTGGTCACCTTCACCTCTATGGCCCATAATGACTACCTTCATCTCTATGGTCCATGATGATCACCTTCACCTCTATGGCCCATGATGATCACCTTCACCTCTATGGCCCATGATGATCACCTTCACCTCTATGGCCCATAATGACCACCATCTCTATGTGGCATGGTGTCACCTTCACCTCTATGGCCCATAATGACCACCTTCATCTCTATGGTCCATGATCATTACCATCACCTCTATGTACCATGGTGGTTACCTTCACCTCTATGGCCCATGGTGGTCACCTTCACCTCTATGGCCCATAATGACCACCTCTATCTCTATGGTCCATGATCATCACCATCACCTCTATGTACCATGGTCATCACCTTCACCCCTATGGCCCATGATCATCACCTTCACCTCCATGGCCCATGATGGTCACCTTCACCTCTATGGCCCATGATGACCACCTTCACCTCTATGGCCCATGATCATCACCATCACCTCTATGGCCAATGATGGTCACCTTCATCTCTATGGCCCATGATTATCACCATCACCTCTATGGCCCATGATCATCACATTCACCTCTATGGCCCATAATGACCACCTTCATCTCTATGGTCCATGATCATCACCATCACCTCTATGTACCATGGTGGTTACCTTCACCTCTATGGCCCATGATGATCACCTTCACCTCTATGGCCCATGATGATCACCTTCACCTCTATGGCCCATGATGACCACCTTCATCTCTATGGTCCATGATCATCACCTTCACCTCTATGGCCCATGATGATCACCTTCAGCCTTTGTGGCCTATGATGATCACCTTAACCCTCTATGGCCCATGATGATCACCTTCCCTTCTATGACTTATGGTGATCATCTTTGCCTTTTATGGCATGGCCCTTGATGATCACCTCCACCTCTATGGCCCATCATGAACACCTTCACCTCTATGGCCCATCATGAACACCTTCACCTCTATGGCCCTTGATGATCACCTTCACCTCTATGGCCCATGATCATCACCATCACCTCTATGGCCCATGATCATCACCATCACCTCTATGGCCCATGATCATCACCATCACCTCTATGGCCCATGATCATCACCATCACCTCTATGGCCCTTGATCATCACCATCACCTCTATGGCCCATGATCATCACCTTCACCTCTACGGCCCATGATGACCACCTTCACCTCTATGGCTCATGATCATCACCATCACCTCTATGGCCCATGATCATCACCATCACCTCTATGGCCCATGATCATCAACATCACCTATATGGCCTATGACCATCACCTTCATCTCTACGGCCCATGATCATCACCATCACTTCTATAGCTGTTGATGATCACCTTCACCTCTATGGCCCATGATCATCACCATCACCTCTATGGCTGTTGATGATCACCTTCACCTCTACGGCCCATGATGACCACCTTCACCTCTATGGCCCATAATCATCACCATCACCTCTATGGCCCATGATCATCACCATCACCTCTATGGCCCATGATCATCACCATCACCTCTGTGGCCCATGATCATCAACATCACCTAAATGGCCTATGATCATCACCTTCACCTCTATGGCCCATGATCATCACCATCACTTCTATGGCTGTTGATGATCACCTTCACCTCTATGGCCCATGATCATCACCATCACCTCTATGGCTGTTGATGATCACCTTCACCTCTGTGGCCCATGATCATCACCTTCACCTCTATGGCCCATGATCATCACCTTCACCTCCATGGCCCATGATGGTCACCTTCACCTCTATGGCCCATGATGACCACCTTCACCTCTATGGCCCATGATCATCACCATCACCTCTATAGCCAATGATCATCACCTTCACCTCTATGGCCCATGATGGTCACCTTCACCTCTTGGGTCCATGATGATCACCTTCACCTCTATGGCACCTGGTGATCACCTTCACCTCTATTATAAATGGTGATCACCTTTACTCTTTTTGGCCCATGATGATCACCTTCAGCTCTATGGCCCATGATGACCACCTTCATCTCTATGGTCAATGATCATCCCCTTCACCTCTATGGCCCATGATGGTCACCTTAACCTCTATGGCTCATGATGACCACCATCTCTATGTACCATGGTGGTTAACTTCACCTCTATGGCCCATGATGATCACCTTCCCTTCTGTGACCTATGGTGATCATCTTTGCCTTTTATGGCATGGCCCTTGATGATCACCTTCACCTCTATCACCCATGATGATCAACTTCACCTCTATGGCCCATGATTATCTCCTTCACCTCTATGACCCATGATTATCGCATTCCCCTCTATGGCCCATGATGACCACCTTCATCTATATGTACCATGGTGTTACCTTCACCTCTATGGCCCATGATGACCACCATCTCTATGTACCATGGTGGTTACCTTCACCTCTATGGCCCATGATGATCACCATCTCTATGTAACCATGGTGGTTACCTTCACCTCTATCGCCCATGATGAGCACCTTCATCTCTATGGCCCATAATGACCACCATCTCTATGTACCATGGTGGTCACCTTCACCTCTATGGCCCATAATGACTACCTTCATCTCTATGGTCCATGATCATCACCATAACCTCTATGTACCATGGTGGTTACCTTCACCTCTATGGCCCATGATGATCACCTTCACCTCATCACATTCGCTCTCTATGGCCTATGTAAACAACTTTGCCCTTTATGGTCCACAGTGATCACCATCACTCTATGACCCTTGGTGGTCACCTCCAGCTCTGTTATCCCTGGTGATCATATTTGCCCTTTATGGTTCACGGTGATCACCTTCAGCTATATGGCCCATGGCAATCACCTTCACCCTCTATGACCAATGGTGATCAACTTTACCACCTATGACCCCTGGTGATAATCTTTGCTATTTATGGCCCCATGATGATCACCTTTATTCTGTATGACCCCATGGTGACCACCTTTACCCTCTATAGCCCATGGTGATCACCTTTATTCTGTATGACCCCATGGTGACCACCTTTACCCTCTATAGCCCATGGTGATCACCTTTATTCTGTATGACCCCATGGTGACCACCTTTACCCTCTATAGCCCATGATGATCACCTTTATTCTGTATGATCCCATGGTGACCACCTTTACCCTCTATAGCCCATAGTGATCACCTTTATTCTGTATGATCCCATGGTGACCACCTTTACCCTCTATGGCCCATGGTGATCGCCTTTATTCTGTATAATCCCATGGTGACCACCTTTACCCTCTATAGACCATGGTGATCACCTTTATTCTGTATGATCCCATGGTGACCACCTTTACCCTCTATGGCCCATGGTGATTGCCTTTATTGTGTATGATCCCATGGTGATCACCGTTACCCTCTATGGCCCATGGTGATCACCTTTACCCTCTATAGCCCATGGTGATCACCTATATTCTGTATGATCCCATGGTGACCACCTTTACCCTCTATAGCCCATGGTGATCACCTTTATTCTGTATGATCCCATGGTGACCACCTTTACCCTCTATAGCCCATGATGATCACCTTTATTCTGTATGATCCCATGGTGACCACCTTTACCCTCTATGGCCCATGGTGATCGCCTTTATTCTGTATGATCCCATGGTGATCACCTTTACCCTCTATGGCCCATGGTGATCGCCTTTATTCTGTATGATCCCATGGTGACCACCTTTACCCTCTATAGACCATGGTGATCACTTTTATTGTGTATGACCCCATGGTGACCACCTTTACCCTCTATAGCCCATGGTGATCACCTTAATTCTCTATGGACCATGACAATCATCTTTTACCACCTATGGCTCATGGTGATAACCTTTGCCCTCTGTGGCCCATGGTGATCATCCTCTATGACCCATGGCAATCACCCATACCCTCTATACCCATGGTGATTATCCTCACCCTCTCAGATCCAGGGTGATCACTTTACCCATCTATGGCCCATGGTGTTACTTTCATCCATTGTTGTTCATGTGGATCACCTTTGCCCCCTGGCCACACTTTTATGACCCATTGTGATCACCTTCACCTATGCCCTCTGTGACTCATGGTGTCACCATCATTCCTTGTAGTCCAAGGTGATCATCTTCACCATTTATGGTCAGTGTGATCACATTTGGCCTATGTGGTCCATGCTTATCACCTTTCCCTATTTGGTCCATGGTGATCACCTTTATGGCTGTGGCCCATGGTGATCACCTTCATCCTTTTTGTCCCTTGTGATCTCCCTAACCCTCTATCTCCCATGGTGATCATCTTTGCTCTCCATGGCCCATGACAATCACCTTTGCCCACTATGGCCCATGTTGAATGTTGATCACCTTCATCCTTTGTGGTCCATGGTGATCACTATTGCCCTCTATGACATTGTGATCACCTTCATGTTTTGTGATCCATAGTGATCACCTAGGCCCTCTGTGGCCCATAAATTCAGGATTCTTTTAATTACATAATGTTCATTGTAGGCCTTTTCCTAATGTGAAGGCCAAAACTGACTTGCGTTATTCCTAAAATTACCAACCAAAATTTTAAAAACTTTTTTCTGACGACAAGTCATTAGAATGAGTATGTCGATCTCATTTCAATAAATGGCAGAAAATGAAAGCTTTTTTTTATTCAGGTAATATATTTACATCTATAAGTGTGTGTTAGGCATAAGTTAATGAAATAAATAACTTCAAGAATGGGGACGATCAACTCACTTCTGTTTTTCAGTACCAACTCTCTCACAATATTATCATGTCACATTGACTTCCAACGTTACATGTTTATTACTCAGTACAAAGATGATATTTCACATTGACTCATGATGTTGCATATTTATTACACAGTATAAAGACAATATTTCACATTGACTTCTGATGTTACATGTTTAGTACTCAGTACAAAGATGATATTTCACATTAACTTCTGAGGTTACATGTTTATTACTCAGTACAAAGACGATATTTCACATTAACTTCTGAGGTTACATGTTTCTTGCTCAGTATAAAGACGATATTTCACATTAACTTCTGAAGTTACAAGTTTATTACTCATTACAAAGATGATATTTCACATTACCCAGAACAAAGACATAATATCACATTGACTTCCGACATTTCATGTTTGTTACTCAGTACAAACATATTTCACATCGACTTCTGAAGTTGCCTGTTTATTACACAGTACAAAGATGATATTTCACATTGACTTATGATGTTGCATATTTATTACACAGTATAAAGACAATATTTCACATTGACTTCTGAAGTTGCATGTTTATTACATAGTACAAACACGATATTTCACATTGACTTCCGACATTACATGTTCATTAATCAGTACAAAGATGATATTTCTGTAATGGCTGTTTGTTCGTGTTTATGTGATGAAATATTTTTAGTTGTTATTTGTTTCTTGCAGATAACTGTTGCAACAATAGAAACAGCTCCAGATGGAATGCCAGAACCAAATGTCATTGCTTTGTCATTTTCAAAATTACAAGTAACTTGGCAAGAACCAAAGTATCATAATGGTAGACTGACAAACTATTCTGTATATATAAATGACAAGATTATAAAATCTGTTGGAGTTAATGATGAGAAGATTGCTACCATTACAGGTATATTTATGTTATAAAATTATTCTCTATTCATTTCACTTAATGTTGTACTGTACTCAACCTCTCACGTTGTGTGAGGTGGCCTTCTCTTTAGCTTCTGCCTCTTTGTATACGTAGGAACTTTGAATAACGTGTTGACAGGACAGAGCCCAACTACAGGCTTCTTGCACACTACCAGTTAACGGAATATGGAGTCCAACTATGGGCTTCTTGCACACAATGAGATAACATAATACAGAGTCCAACAGTAGGCTTCTATCACAATACCAGATAATGGAATACAGAGCCCAACTATAGTCTTCTAGCACACAACCAGATAATAGAATACAGAGTCCATCTATAGTCTTCTAGCACACAACCAGATAATAGAATACAGAATCCAACTATAGTCTTCTAGCACACAACCAGATGATAGAATACAGAGTCCATCTATAGTCTTCTAGCACACAACCAGATAACATAATACAGAGTCCATCTATAGTCTTCTAGCACACAACCAGATAATAGAATACAGAATCCAACTATAGTCTTCTAGCACACAACCAGATAATAGAATACAGAGTCCATCTATAGTCTTTTAGCACACAACCAGATAATAGAATACAGAATCCAACTATAGTCTTCTAGCACACAACCAGATGATAGAATACAGAGTCCAACTATAGTCTTCTAGCACACAACCAGATAATAGAATAAAGAATCCAACTATAGTCTTCTAGCACACAACCAGATAATGGAATACAGAGTGCATCTATAGTCTTCTAGCACACAACCAGATAATAGAATACAGAGTCCAACTATAGTCTTCTATCACAAGACCAGATAATAGAATACAGAGTCCATCTATAGTCTTCTAGCACGCAACCAAATAATAGAATACAGAGTCCAACTATAGTCTTCTAGCACACAACCAGATGATAGAATACAGAGTCCAACTATAGTCTTCTAGCACACAACCAGATAATAGAATACAGAGTCCAACTATAGTCTTCTATCACACAACCAGATAATAGAATACAGAGTCCAACTATAGTCTTCTAGCACACAACCAGATAATATAATACAGAGTCCATCTATAGTCGTCTAGTACACAACCAGATAATATAATATAGTGTCCATCTATAGTCTTCTAGCACACAACCAGATAATAGAATACAGAGTCCAACTATAGTCTTCTAGCACACAACCAGATAATAGAATACAGAGTCCAACTATAGTCTTCTATCACACAACCAGATAATAGAATACAGAGTCCAACTATAGTCTTCTATCACAATACCAGATAATAGAATACAGAGTCCAACTATAGTCTTCTAGTACACAACCAGATAATATAATACAGAGTCCATCTATAGTCATCTAGTACACAACCAGATAATATAATACAGAGTCCATCTATAGTCTTCTAGCACATAGCCTGATAGCAGAATACAGAGTCCAACTATGGTCTTCTAGCACACAACCAGATAACAGAATACACAGTCCAACTATAGGCTTCTGGAACACAACCGGATAACAGACTCTCGAATCCAATTATTGGCTTATTGAACACAACCAGATAACAGAATACATAACCCAGCTAATGGCTACTAGTACACCTATCCCTCTTGGTCTCATCACAACCATAAATGACATTTTAGTAAGTGAAGGATGCCATTTCATGTTTAAGATAAACCAAGAACAAACTGTTACACCTCTTGGTCTCATCACAGCTATAAATGACATTTTAGTAAGTGAAGGATGCCATTTCATATTTAAGATAAACCAAGAACAAACTGTTACACATCTTGGTCTCAACACAGCTATAAATGACATTTTAGTAAGTGAAGGATGCCATTTCATATTTAAGATAAACCAACTACATGTATTTATTTATTTATTGGTGGTTAGCTAATCATGACCGTGACAGTTTTATGGGTGGAGGAAGCCGGAGAGAACCACCGAGCAATGACGAGCAGCTGCCATCTCCCCAACATCGTAACTCCTCACTGCAGCACAGACATGGTTAGATTGGTTGAAGACATGCGCTCCATCGACATGCAGTATGCCTAAGCACAAGGTGTCATCATGCCCCCATGTGGTCATTGGGTGTTAAGTGCCTTGCCCAAGGACACTGTGCGGGAATCCGAATTGATCGCACAGATGGTCACCCATCCGAGGAGTAACCAGGCTCGATGTTACTTAACATCGATGATCTGACGAGAACCGGTTACCGCAAAGCCACCGTGCCCCCAAACTCAGCTATAAATGACATTTTAGTAAGTGAAGGGTGCCATTTCATGTTTAAGATAAACCAAGTAGAAACTGTTATACCTTTTGGTCTCAACACAGCTATAAAAGACATTTTAGAAAGTGAAGGATGTCATTTCATATTTAAGATAAACCAACTATAAACTGTTATACCTCTTGCTCTCAACACAGCTATAAATGACATTTTATTAAGTAAGTAATTAAGTAAGTAATTCTTTAATGCAGTGACATGTGCTATCAATTGCAAAAATACAGAATACAGTTCATGAATAAATAAGCACCCGGCCCATTTGGCCTATATGTCACAACTCCAAGATTATTGATTGCATGCTTGGGCCAGTTCCACTTCCATCCCTACCCTACCCCACCCATCCAACCCCACTCCCACACAAACACACAAGGATCCACACTCTTTTATTCACAGACACATATATGCAGGTAACCCCAGTCACACATCTAACACAATGACATGCCACACAGAGCATACATAAACACTCATACCCACGCGTCCTCACAAACACGCAAGTGAAGGATGCCATTACATATTTAAAATAAATCAACTACAAACTGTTATAACTCTTGCTCTCAACACAGCTATAAATAACATTTTGTTAAGTGAAGGATGCCATTTCATATTTAAAATAAACCAACTACAAACTGTTATACCTCTTAGTCTCAACGCATCTATAAATGACATTTTAGTAAGTGAAGGATGCCATTTCATATTTAAGATAAACCAACTACAAACTGTTATACCTCTTGCTCTCAACACAGCTATAAATGACATTTTGTTAAGTGAAGGATGCCATTTGATATTTAAAATAAATCAACTACAAACTGTTATACCTCTTGGTCTCAATACAGCTGTAAATGACATTTTGTAAAGTGAAGGATGCCATTTCATATTTCAGATAAACAAACTGCAAACTATCCCTCTTGTTCTCAACACAGCTATAAATGTCATTTTAGTAAGTAAATGATACCATTTAATATTTAATACAAATCAGGTACAAACTGCTTATCATTTTTGTTTCAACACATCTTCAAACATAATTTTAGTATGGCATTTAATATTCAGATAAACCAAATACAAACTGCCCACCATCTTGGTTTCAATACAGCTACAGCCATCAGTTTAAAAAAGGAAGGGTTTCCAGAGTTTCAACTCTGCCAGTGGTGTACCTTTTCTTTTATAACTCATAACCTTTTAAAACTTTCATATCTATTTTTAATTCTGTTATATTATTTTATAGCTTATCATGTGTTTGGGTCTTATGGTTTAGAATTGTCAATGCATATTTTCATTTTAACCTTTTACCCAATGCAGACAATAGCAAAATTTATTATTTTAAATATCACAAAGACATATCATGTGACCCCTCATTGGAATGAGCTCGATGAGCTCAATCCAACAAGGGGTCACATGATATGGTTTTGTTGAAATTTTTTGTAAAATAATATTTTTTCAACTGCTGAATTTGCATATTACGCGGTTGGATGCGTCTGATTCATTGGGTAAGGGTTAAGGATTGTTTATATATTCCATTCCTTTTGTGTTATTTTTTTTGTACTGATAGTGGAGATGTGGATTATTGATTTTCTTTCTAGACTTGCTGACATATACTGCATACAGAATCTATGTAAAAGTTTGTACATTAGGAGGATGTAGAGCAAGTGTGTCTGTGGAGATTAGAACGCTACAGTCTTACCCAGTAGGTAGGTATAACAAATAGTTTTATAAACAGTAGAGAATTGTCAGCCATTTAATTGAGTTATGTAACCAGCTTAAAACTCTGAAGTAAACTCAGTGAGTTTTATTTGATGGATTTTTGATTGATCTGAGTAACCAGCTTAAAACCCTCTAGTGATCTCAGTGAGTTTTATTTAGAGATTTGTACACAGTAAGGGTATTATTTGTAGTTGGAATTCATTGAGTTTTATTCAGGGATTTGTAGACTGTAAGGTTATTATTTGTAGTTGGAATTCATTGAGTTTCATTCAAGGATTTGTAGACTGTTAGGGTATTATTTGTAGTTGGAATTCATTGAGCTTTATTCAGGGATGTGTAGACTGGTAGGGTATTATTTGTAGTTGGAATTCATTGAGCTTTATTTAGAGATTTGTAGACTGTAAGGTTATTATTTGTAGTTGACATTTGTTGAGTTTTATTGAGGAATTTACAGTAAGGTTATTATTTGTAGTTGGAATTCATTGAGCTTTATTCAGGGATTTGTAGACTGTTAGGGTATTATTTGTAGTTGGAATTCATTGAGTTTTATTCAGGGATTTGTAGACAGTAAGGTTATTATTTGTAGTTGGAATTCATTGAGTTTTATTCAGAGATTTGTATACTGTAAGTTTATTATTTGTAGTTGGAGTTCATTAAGTTTTATTGAGGGATTTGTATACTGTAAGGTTATTATTTGTAGTTGGAATTCATTGAGTTTTATTCAGGGATTTGTAGACTGTAAGGTTATTATTTGTAGTTGGAATTCATTGAGCATTATTCAGGGATTTGTATACTGTCAGGTTATTATTTGTAGTTGGAATTCATTGAGTTTTATTCAGGGATTTGTAGACTTTAAGGTTATTATTTGTAGTTGGAATTCATTGAGTTTTATTCAGGGATTTGTAGACTGTAAGGTTATTATTTGTAGTTGGAATTCATTGAGCTTTATTCAGGGATTTGTAGACTGTAAGGTTATTATTTGTAGTTGGAATTCATTGGTTGCTACTCAGGGATTTGTAGACTGTAAGGTTATTATTTGTAGTTGGAATTCATTGAGTTTTATTCAGGGATTTGTAGACAGTAAGGTTATTATTTGTAGTTGGAATTCATTAGTTGCTACTCAGGGATTTGTAGACTTTAGGGTTAATTTTTGTAGTTGGAATTCATTGGTTTCTACTCAGGGATTTGTAGACTGTAAGGTTATTATTTGTAGTTGGAATTCATTGAGTATTATTCAGGGATTTGTAGACAGTAAGGTTATTATTTGCAGTTGGAATTCATTGGGTTTTACTCAGGGATTTGTAGACTTTAGGGTTATTATTTGTAGTTGGAATTCATTGCATTTTATTCCGGGATTTGTAGACAGTAAGGTTTTTAATTGTAGTTGGAATTCATTGCATTTTATTCAGGGATTTGTAAACTGTAAGGTTATTATTTGTAGTTGGAATTCATTGAGTTTTATTCAGCGATTTGTAGACAATAAGGTTATTATTTGTAGTTGGAATTCATTGAGTTTTATTCAGGGATTTGTAGACTGTAAGGTTATTATTTGTTATTGGAATTCATTGAGTTTTATTCAGGGATTTGTAGACAGTAAGGTTATTATTTGTAATTGGAATTCGTTGAGTTTTATTCAGGGATTTGTAGACAGTAAGGTTATTATTTGTAGTTGGAATTCATTGAGTTTTATTCAGGGATTTGTAGACAGTAAGGTTATTATTTGTAGTTGTAATTCGTTGAGTTTTATTCAGGGATTTGTAGACTGTAAGGTTATTATTTGTAGTTGGAATTCATTGGTTTCTACTCCGGGATTTGTAGACTGTAAGATTATTGTTTGTAGTTGGAATTCATTGGTTTCTACTCAGGGATTTGTAGACTGTAAGATTATTATTTGTAGTTGGAATTCATTGAGTATTATTCAGGGATTTGTAGACTTTAAGGGTATTGTTTGTAGTTGGAATTCATTGGTTTCTACTCAGGGATTTGTAGACTGTTAGGTTATTATTTGTAATTGGAATTCATTGGTTTCTACTCAGGGATTTGTAGACTGTAAGGTTATTATTTGTAGTTGGAATTCATTGGTTTCTACTCAGGGATTTGTAGACTGTAAGGTTATTATTTGTAGTTGGAATTCATTGGTTTCTACTCAGGGATTTGTAGACTGTAAGGTTATTATTTGTAGTTGGAATTCATTGGTTTCTACTCAGGGATTTGTAGACTGTAAGGTTATCATTTGTTATTGGAATTTGTTGAGTTTTATTCAGGGATTTGTATACTGTAAGATTTTTATTTGTAGTTGGAATTCATTGAGTTTTATTGAGGGATTTGTAGACTGTAAGGTTATTATTTGTAGTTGGAAATGAAGGATGTTAATGATACATGGTATTAATGTTGCCTACCACCAGAGGGTGTGTCACGAATAAGGGTGCAATGTCTGTTTACAAGGTCAAGGTCACAGACTTAGTTCAAGTTTACATACCCCCACATCCCAATCCAACTATAACAAGTATCCAGCTCAGAACTTTTGATGGCCTTGAAAGATATTAATGATACTTGGTATTATTGTTTCCCTGTATCAGAAATTGTGTTGCTGGGGTATTCTTGATCCCAAGTTGGGACAGGCCATCTCTAGTTTGAATACCCTTTCTACTTTGTTCAAATGAACTGCTCCCATCTTTGGACTGGTGTTAATGCCTAAAAAACTTGAAAATCTTCTCATGAACCACCACAGAGAATGCTTTGATATTTGGTATGGAACTTCATTTGATGTGGAAGATTAAAGTTTGTTCAAGGCAAGTTGATAGGGCAATATTTGGGCTCTCTGTGGGAACATGCCCATTTTGGACTCCATCCAAAATTTGTATTTCAAAAACTGATAGGCTGATTTGAACCAAATTCTGCATGTAGTTTAAATGGGTCACAAGTACTTGATTGATGGCCAGAAAAAGTTTTTGCAGTCCATTGAGAACCCCAGGTGCTAAAAATAGACAACAAATCAACCCTGAATACCATTTTTGGTGTGCAGCTTCCTTAGATCCAGTGGAAACAAATGGATCAAAAAATTGCTATGGGTTTTGACATGGGGTGCCATATGGGGATGCACATTTTAACACTGTTGGCAATTGGAAGATGCCCAAATTATCATCTTTCTTGTGCTCCATGATTCTTCCTCAGAACGCCTGGGCCAAATGTAAACTAATTTGGTGCAAAGTATTTTAGTGAAGTATACTCTTTTTTCCCCCGAAGTTGCTATGCCCCTTAGGGTGGGGTTAATGCCCCATAACCCTAAACTGCTTTACAAATCATCTTGTCATAAGCCACTTGCAATAATGCGTATTAGACTTTTTAGATTTCTGGTATGGAACATACTTTAATGATGCAGAGTGTTTTTTAAAGGAACTCAGTAGGTCAAAGTTTGGGCTCCCCGTGGAAAGATGCCCATTTTGAGCTCCACTCAACATTTTTATTTCCAGAACCAATTGGCTGATTTGAACCAAATTTGTCATGTAGTATAACTGGGTCAGAAGTACTTAATTTATGCCTAAAATATGTTTGGGGGTGTGGTAGAGAGAATCACTGAAGTTAAAAACAAATTTCGTATGGACACTTTTTTGAGACTTCACAGAACAGAGCTGTTTTGGCCTGAGAAGCTTGCCTAGAACCAGCAGAAACAAACGGTAAAAAAAAATGCTGTTTGTTGTATCATGGCAAATCAAAATATTACTCTTGCTGTCCATCACCTACTGACACGCTCATCTCTTTTGATAACTTGAATCAGGTGAGCAGTTAAAGTTTTGCCTCCAATAATATCTTATGACCCTTGTTGGAATGAGCTCATTTTTATGCTATTTATGTTAGATAAATGGTAATTCTGTCATTCTGTTGATTATTGTTTTAAATTTATAACAAAATCATCTCATTGCTGTCATGAATTGATTATATGAAAAAATCCAATAAAAATACAGACCAAAAAATTAGTTATAATCCAATAAAAATACAAATAAACAAATTAGTTATAAAAATACAAACCAAATAAAAAAAGTCTAAATATATTTACTATTGTCAAATTATAGTTGAAAAGTGTGAATTAAATAATCTTCAGCTAGTGAATAATAATCCATTAACATGATTTTTGAGGGTGTTGTGCTACAATAGTGGCCTGAGGCGATAGCTGAGAGCCACTAATGAGTGTAGGGCTGCTAATCATAGACATCATTTATTAAGCAGTTTAATGCAGTACACTTTATATTTATTGAAATGTAAACAGATTTTCAGGAAGGCAAATGACATCATGCACAGAACGTCAGCACATGCCAGCTGATCCGAGGGCATTAATGACTAAAAATAACCATTAGCAACCGGATATGCTTTACAATCTTTGTTTCAAGATTATTATGCTCCTTACAGACTGTCTAAATTAGTATTAACATGAAAGTAGCACACGATGAATCGATAACAATTGATATTAACATGAATGTAGTGAACAATGAATTGATAATAATTAGTATTAACACGAAGATAGGGCACAATGACTTGATAATAATTAGTATTAACATAAAGGCAGTGCACAATGAATTGAAAATAATTAGTATTAACATGAAGGTAGGGCACAATGAATTGAAAATGATTAGTATTAACATGAAGGTAGGGTACAATGAATTGATAATTAGTATTAACATGAAGGTAGGGCACAATGAATTGAAAATAATTAGTATTAACATGAAGGTATGGCACAATGGATTGATAATAATTAGTATTAACATGAAGGTAGGGCACAATGAATTGATAATAAGTAGTATTAACATGAAGGTAGGGCACAATGAATTGAAAATTAGTATTAACATGAAGGTATGACACAATGAATTGAAAATAATTAGTATTAACATGAATGTAGTGAACAATGAATTGATAATAATTAGTATTAACATGAATGTAGGGTACAATGAATTGAAAATGATTAGTATTAACATGAAGGTAGGGCACAATGAATTGATAATAATTAGTATTAACATGAAGGTGGGGCACAATGAATTGACAATAATTAGTATTAACATGAAGATAGGTCACAATGAATTGATAACAATTAGTATTAACATGAAGGTAGGGCACAATGAATTGATAATAATTAGTATTAACATGAAGGTAGGGCACAATGAATTGATAATAATTAGTATTAACATGAATAGGGCACAATGAATTGATAACAATTAGTATTAACATGAAGAGAGGGCACAATGAATTGATAATAATTAGTATTAATATGAAGGTAGGGCACAATGAATTGAAAATAATTAGTATTAACATGAAGGTAGGGCACAATGAATTGATAATAATTAGTATTAACATGAAGGTAAGGCACAATGAATTGATAATAATTAGTATTAACATGAAGAGAGGGCACAACAAATTGATGATAAATAGTATTAACATGAAGGTAAGGCACAATGAATTGATAATAATTAGTATTAACATAAAGAGAGGGCACAAAGAATTGATAATAATTAGTATTAACATGAAGGTAAGGCACAATGAATTGATAACAATTTCTATCAACATGAATATAGGGCACAATGAATTGATAATGATTAGTATTAACATGAAGGTAGGACACAATGAATTGATAATAATTAGTATTAACATGAAGGTAGGGCACAATGAATTGATAATTAGTATTAACATGAAGATAGGGCACCATGAATTGATAATAATTAGTATTAACATGAAGAGAGGGCACAAAGAATTGATAATAATTAGTATTAAAACGAAGGTAGGGCACAATGAATTGATAATAATTAGTATTAACATGAAGGTAAGGCACAATAAATTGATGATAATTAGTATTAACATGAACGTAGGGCACAACGAATTGATAATTAGTATTAACATGAAGGTAGGGCACAATGAATTGATAATAATTAATATTAACATGAAGGTAGGACACAATGAATTGATAATAATTAGTATTAACATGAAGGTAGGGCACAGTGAATTGATAATAATTAGTATTAACATGAAGGTAGGGCACAATGAATTGATAATAATTAGTATTAACATGAAGGTAGGGCACAATGAATTGATAATAATTAATATTAACATGAAGGTAGGACACAATGAATTGATAATAATTAGTATTAACATGAAGGTAGGGCACAATGAATTGATAATAATTAGTATTAACATGAAGGTAGGGCACAATGAATTGATAATAATTAGTATTAACATGAAGGTAGGGCACAATGAATTGATAATAATTAGTATTAACATGAAGGTAGGGCACAATGAAAATGATAATAATTAGTATTAACATGAAGGTAGGGCACAATGAATTAATAATAATTAGTATTAACATGAAGGTAGGGCACAACGAATTGATAATTAGTATTAACATGAAGGTAGGGCACAACGAATTGATAATAATAATTAGTATTAACATAAAACTAGGGCACAATGAATTGATAATAATTAGTATTAACATGAATGTAGTGAACAATGAATTGATAATAATTAGTATTAACATGAAGGTAGGTTACAATGAATTGATAATAATTAGCATTAACATGAAGGTAGGGCACAATGAACTGAAAATAATTAGCATTAACATGAATGTAGTGAACAATGAATTGATAATAATTAGTATTAACATGAATGTAGGGTACAATGAATTGAAAATGATTAGTATTAACATGAAGGTAGGGCACAATGAATTGATAATAATTAGTATTAACATGAAGGTGGGGCACAATGAATTGACAATAATTAGTATTAACATGAAGATAGGTCACAGTGAATTGATAACAATTAGTATTAACATGAAGGTAGGGCACAATGAATTGATAATAATTAATATTAACATGAAGGTAGGGCACAATGAATTGATAATTAGTATTAACATGAAGATAGGGCACCATGAATTGATAATAATTAGTATTAACATGAATAGGGCACAATGAATTGATAATAATTAGTATTAACATGAAGAGAGGGCACAATGAATTGATAATAATTAGTATTAACATAAAACTAGGGCACAATGAATTGATAACAATTAGTATTAACATGAAGAGAGGGCACAATGAATTGATAATAATTAGTATTAACATGAAGGTAGGGCACAATGAATTGATAATAATTAGTATTAACATGAAGGTAGGGCACAACAAATTGATAATAATTAGTATTAACATGAAGAGAGGACACAATGAATTGATAATAATTAGTATTAACATGAAGGTAGGACACAATGAATTGATAATAATTAGTATTAACATGAAGAGAGGGCTCAACGAATTGATGATAAATAGTATTAACATGAAGGTAAGGCACAATGAATTGATAATAATTAGTATTAACATGAAGAGAGGACACAATGAATTGATAATAATTAGTATTAACATGAAGGTAAGGCACAATGAATTGATAATAATTAGTATTAACATGAAGAGAGGGCACAACGAATTGATGATAAATAGTATTAACATGAAGGTAGGGCACAATGAATTGATAAAAATTAGTATTAACATGAAGAGAGGGCACAACGAATTGATGATAAATAGTATTAACATGAAGGTAAGGCACAATGAATTGATAATAATTAGTATTAACATGAAGAGAGGACACAATGAATTGATAATAATTAGTATTAACATGAAGGTAGGGCACAATGAATTGATAATAATTAGTATTAACATGAAGGTAGGGCACAACGAATTGATAATAATTAGTATTAACATGAAGAGAGGACACAATGAATTGATAATAATTAGTATTAACATGAAGGTAGGGCACAATGAATTGATAATAATTAGTATTAACATGGAGGTAGGGCACAATGAATTGATAACAATTAGTATTAACATAAAACTAGGGCACAGTGAATCGATAATAATTAGTATTAACATGAAGGTAGGGCACAATGAATTGATAATAATTAGTATTAACATGAATAGGGCACAATGAATTGATAACAATTAGTATTAACATGAAGAGAGGGCACAATGAATTGATAATAATTAGTATTAACATGAAGGTAGGGCACAATGAATTGATAATAATTAGTATTAACATGAAGGTAGAGCACAACGAATTGATAATAATTAGTATTAACATGAAGAGAGGACACAATGAATTGATAATAATTAGTATTAACATGAAGGTAGGACACAATGAATTGATAATAATTAGTATTAACATGAAGAGAGGGCACAACGAATTGATGATAAATAGTATTAACATGAAGGTAAGGCACAATGAATTGATAATAATTAGTATTAACATGAAGAGAGGACACAATGAATTGATAATAATTAGTATTAACATGAAGGTAAGGCACAATGAATTGATAATAATTAGTATTAACATGAAGAGAGGGCACAACGAATTGATGATAAATAGTATTAACATGAAGGTAGGGCACAATGAATTGATAAAAATTAATATTAACATGAAGAGAGGGCACAACGAATTGATGATAAATAGTATTAACATGAAGGTAAGGCACAATGAATTGATAATAATTAGTATTAACATGAAGAGAGGACACAATGAATTGATAATAATTAGTATTAACATGAAGGTAGGGCACAATGAATTGATAATAATTAGTATTAACATGAAGGTAGGGCACAATGAATTGATAATAATTAGTATTAACAAAAGGTAAGGCACAATGAATTGATAATAATTAGTATTAACATGAAGGTAGGGCACAATGAATTGATAATAATTAGTATTAACATGACGGTAGGGCACAATGAATTGACAATAATTAGTATTAACATGAAGGTAGGGCACAATAAATTGATAATAATTAGTATTAACATGAAGGTAGGGCACAACAAATTGATAATAATTAGTATTAACATGAAGCTAGGGCACAACGAATTGAAAATAATTAGTATTATTAACATGAAGGTAGTGCGCAAAGAACTGGTTATAATGTTGGTATATTTTACTTCTTTTTTTTTGTTAGGTCTTCTTGCACCAACATTTGTTGTAATAAATTCAACATCCGTGGAAATTTACTGGAAGAAACCTACTGTCCTTAATGGAGCATTAAAGAACTATAATTTGTACAGAAGACAGGGAAGCACTTGGAGTAAGGCTTACACAGGGCAAGAGTTATTGTTCCTGAATGTTTATCTCATCCCAGGAAAGACCTACTACTTTATGGTGGAGATAGTGAACACAGAACTGTATGCATTGAATAGCACACATTCAGAGATAACATTACCTACACAGACATATGGTGCAGTACCACCTTTCACAAATATTACAATTCTCAGTGCTAATAAGATTTATATATCCTGGAAGAAAATTGATGATGTTACGGGCATCGATCAGTACCGACTAGTTGTTAATGCAGGCCAAGATACTGAGTTAAACATTGGGACAGGATTGGAAACTTCAAATGTATTCAATGATTTGCTTCCTTTCACATCGTATCAAATACGTCTACAGGTGTGTTTACAAAATGTCCCAAATGGATGTAGTACAGGCTCAAGTGTCACTGTGACAACATATGAAGCAGCCCCTGAAAATATGAAAAAACCAAAGCTGACATCACTGAGTCCTAGAGCAGTTGAGATTAGTTGGGATCCACCACTAAATCCAAACGGAATAATGTCATCTTACCGAATTCTCCAGATTATACCGAAATCTGATAATCAACAAGTACTTGTTGATCTTCCTGGTGATAGTTATGCATATAACAACAGTGGATTACTTCCCTTCTCAAAATATGAATACTCAGTTGTGGCTGTGAATAGTGAAGGAAATACATCAAGTCGATGGTCCAAAATACAAACTGCCGAAGGAATCCCAGTTGATGTAGTAATACCAAATGTCAAAGTGATTAGTGCCTTTACTGTATCAGTGATGTGGAGTGAAGCACTTCATCCTAATGGCATTGTTTTATTTTATAGAGTACAATACAGACTTTATAGAGATGATCCAACAGGTGACAATGAAATTACACTCATTACTTTACCTAGTTCTATTACTGGTACTGAGATCAGTGGTTTACAGCCCTACAAACATTATGAATTAAGGATAGAGGCTGAAAATAGTGCTGGCAGCAATACAAGTGAATGGGTCAAGTTTGTAATGGACCAAGATTCTCCGCAGGATGTTATGTTGATTGAAGCTGAGAAGATAAAATCGGGAAAAGCTTTCATACTACGGTGGGGTGAACCAAGAAAGCCCAATGGAGTTATAACAACTTACAAGCTTTATGAAGGAGGTCTCTTTTCACCAATCTATCAAGGACTAAACAGAGAATTTGAAGTTAGATATTTAGTACCTTTTACTGATTATCGATTCCAGTTAGAAGCTTGTACTATTGTTGGTTGTACAAAAGCTGTAGTTCAGAAGTTTACAACATCAGAAATCTTACCATCTCTTCAATCAGCACCAGTATTTGGTGAATTTAATTCTACTACAGTTATTATTTTATGGACAAAACCTCTAAACCCAAATGGAGAGATTTTGAAATACCAGGTTATTAGAAAATCCAATGCACTTCGAACTAAGCGAGAGATTAGTGAAGGGGTGGTTGTTTATGAAACAACTGACACTAGTATTACTAATTACCAGTTTGTAGATACAGACTTGGAACCTTATACAAAATACCAATACAAGATACGAACACATAATGGAGTTGGTTTTGCAGATAGCAGTTGGCAAATTATAACAACAGATCAAGCTTCACCTGAAGGAATTTCTCCACCAACTGTGATGCATGTTGATGAAGTGACATCATTAAAAATTCAATGGAGCCCACCAGAGAAGTCTAATGGAATAATAAAATCCTATTTGTTGAGAAGAAACAGTAATCTTCCTTTAAGTTTCTCCCAATCTGATCCCCTCTTATTTATTGATGAGAATTTGTTACCAAATACCATGTACAGTTATATTGTTACTGTATGTACAAGTGGAGGCTGCACTGACAGTAATCCAACTTCAATACAAACAAAAGAAATGGCTCCATTGTCGGTGTTATCTCCCTTGATATCTGTATTATCCTCGACATCACTATCACTTTCTTGGATAGAACCTGATATGTCTAATGGACAAGTTAATGTTTACCACATTAGGAAAGATGGAGAGATAATATATTCAGGCATGGCTACAAACATTGTTGTTAATCACCTTGTTCCATACAATGTCTATGAATTTTCTCTCACTGCTTGTACATCTGGAGGCTGCACTCAAAGTCCCGTTGCCATTGGGAGACCAAACCCAGACACGCCTTCAGGAATGGATGCTCCTCTGTTGAATGTTTTAAGTTCCAAGTCGATAGAAATGTCCTGGTTGTCGCCTACTCATCCTAATGGTGTAATTATAGCATATGATGTAAGACGAAATGGAAGTCTTATCTATACCGAGAGGGCTAACCTCGGTGAGAAATTGGAGACAACATATGTTGATTATGATCTAAATGCGGGTGAAGTTTACACCTATACTGTGATAGCAAGAAATCAGATAGCTTCTGTAGAAAGTCCTGCTTCTTCAGCCAAGACATATGTGTCATCTCCTACAGGAATGCCTGTTCCAAGTGCTCAATCTCTCACATCTACCAGTGTAGTTGTATCATGGAGACCTCCTGTCAATCCAAGTGGCAGTATACTGAATTACACAATATACTCAAGTAATCGAATTGTGTATTCAGGAGGCCCTGATGTTCTCAGTTATATAGTTGTTGGACTTGATGTTTTCACAGACTATACATATCGAGTACAGGCATGTACAAAACGAGGGTGTGTTCTCAGTTCAGCTGTTAATGTACAGACGTTAGAAGCACCACCTGATGGCATGGACCCACCAATTCCTATTCCACTAGCTAATGAATTGGGCAAGCACATTGGTGTGCTGATTGAATGGACTTTGCCCACCAGACCTGGTGGCAGAATATTATCCTATGAGTTGAGAAGAAGGCAGCTTAAACCATCAGGCGAGGGTAAGTTTTACACATGTTTTTGCCTTGTTATAATTTATGAGAGAGTGTCTATGGCAGTTAACTGGTAGCATGCTTGAAGCCCATATTTGGTCTTTATTCTGAAGTTCAGATACCACAACTTGAATGTTCATATTCAGTGGGTGTGCTTTGTATTATCTTTAACCCTTTACCTAACATGAAAAGCAGACGACACTTGCAAAAAAATTTCTTGAGTAACTAATTTTTTTCATTTTTTGTCTCAAAAACATAGGTTATGACCCCTTGTTGGAAAGAGCTCGTTCCAGCGAGGGGTCTTAACCTATGTTTTTGAGACAAAAAGTGAAAAAATACTGAAAATTAATTGGCGATATTTGAGAATAGCACTGGCTGGTTTTGGCCATTACGTTGGGTAAAGGGTTAAAGTTATATTATTTTGTCTGTAATGGTTTGCCTTGTTACAATTTATGGGAGAGTACCATGGGCACACACATAGGCACCATAGGTGCCATAGATTCTCTCCCATAAATTGTAACAAGGCAAACCATTACAGACTAAATAACAAGGCAAAGACGTGTAAAAAAACATAATTTACTACTCTACCAGTTAAAGATGCAAACACATTCCTAAATATTTCTCAAAAAGATTGTGAAAGATTCTTTGCATGAGATTCACTGCGATGATAACAGAAGTTTATTAGTTTTACTGACACAGAATTTTTTAATACTTTTGGAAATGTGGCCGAGGCAGCCCCAAATGGGCAATTTACCAGTAGTGGGAAGACATTTCAAGTTTTGAACGCTAGTCTTAAGTTAATTTTTCACTTACTTTGACTTTCTTTTGTTGATGACTGTTTGTTATTGACAGCTTAAGCTTTGCAGAACAAACTCGAGTTTCAGAAATACTGAAATCATAGAAAAGCGTTTTTTACCTGAAGTACTTGAGGAAATCTTCTTGACAATGTAAGATTAACCTTGTAATACTTTCTACTGTTTGGGCCAGAAAACAGCTTGTCCTGTAGTAGAATATCTACTGTTTGAGCCAGGTCACCAAAAAACAGCTAGTCCTGTAGTAGAATTTCTACTGTTTGGGCCAGGTCACCAGAAAACAGCTTGTCCTGTAGTAGAATTACTACTGTTTGGGCCAGGTCACCAGAAAACAGCTTGTCCTGTAGTAGAATATCTACTGTTTGGGCCAGGTCACCAGAAAACAGACTGTCCCGTAGTAGAATTTCTACTGTTTGGGCCAGGTCACCAGAAAACAGCTTGTCCTGTAGTAGAATTTCTACTGTTTGGGCCAGGTCACCAGAAAACAGCTTGTCCTGTAGTAGAATTTCTACTGTTTGGGCCAGGTCACCAGAAAACAGCTTGTCCTGTAGTAGAATATCTACTGTTTGGGCCAGGTCACCAGAAAACAGATTGTCCTGTAGTAGAATTTCTACTGTTTGGGCCAGGTCACCCAGAAAACAGCTTGTTCTGTAGTAGAATTTCTACTGTTTGGGCCAGGTCACCAGAAAACAGCTTGTCCCGTAGTAGAATATCTACTGTTTGGGCCAGGTCACCAGAAAACAGACTGTCCCGTAGTAGAATTTCTACTGTTTGGGCCAGGTCACCAGAAAACAGATTGTCCCATAGTAGAATTTCTACTGCTTGGGCCAGGTCACCAGAAAACAGCTTGTCCTGCAGTAGAATTTCTACTGTTTGGGCCAGGTCACCAGAAAACAGCTTGTCCTGTAGTAGAATATCTACTGTTTGGGCCAGATCACCAGAAAGCAGATTTCCCGTAGTAGAATTTCTAGTAGACTGTCTAGGTCTACTGTTTGGGCCAGGTCACCAGAAAACAGCTTGTCCTGTAGTAGAATATCTAGTAGACTGTCTACTGTTTGGGCCAGGTCACCAGAAAACAGCTTGTCCTGTAGTAGAATATCTAGTAGACTGTCTACTGTTTGGGCTAGGTCACCAGAAAACAGCTTGTCCTGTAGTAGAATATCTAGTAGACTGTCTACTCTTTGGGCCAGGTCACCAGAAAACAGCTTGCCCTGTAGTAGAATATCTAGTTGACTGTCTACTGTTTGGGCCAGGTCACCAGAAAACAGCTTGTCCTGTAGTAGAATATCTAGTAGACTGTCTACTGTTTTGGCCAGGTCACCAGAAAACAGCTTGTCCTGTAGTAGAATATCTAGTAGACTGTCTACTGTTTGGGCCAGGTCACCAGAAAACAGCTTGTCCTGTAGTAGAATATCTAGTAGACTGTCTACTGTTTGGGCCAGGTCACCAGAAAACAGCTTGCCCTGTAGTAGAATATCTAGTAGACTGTCTACTGTTTGGGCCAGGTCACCAGAAAACAGCTTGCCCTGTAGTAGAATTTCTAGCAGACTGTCTAGGTATATAAAGTTGGTTAATGTTTATTGCATGTTGGGGAGGTTGAAATTATAAGAATTTTAGTAGACTCTCCAGATTGCGAACAAATTTGTTAAAATTTATTGCATGTCGGGGAGCTGGGAATTAGCAGAATCTCTAGTAGATTGCCCAGATTTATATAAGTTAAAGTTTAATTCATGTTGGGGAGATGGGAAATAGAGTTTTTAGTAGATTATCCAGATCTTTAAAAGTAAAGTTTATTGCATATTGGAGAGATGTGAATTAGAGGTTCTAGTAGATTGCCTCAATTTCTAAGAGTTAAAGTTTATTGCATGTTGTGGAGATGTGAAGTAGAGGTTCTAGTAGATTGGCCAGATCTCTGTAAGTTAAAGTTTATTGCATGTTGTAGAGATGGGAATTAGAGGTTCTAATAGATTGCCCAGATCTCTATGAGTTGAAGTTTATTGCATTTTGTGGAGATGGGAATTAAAGGTTCTAGTAGATTGCCCAGATCTCTGTAAGTTAAAGTTTATTGCATGTTGTGGAGATGGGAATTAAAGGTTCTAGTAGATTGCCCAGATCTCTGTACGTTAAAGTTTATTGCATGTTGTGGAGATGGGAATTAAAGGTTCTAGTAGATTGGCCAGATCTCTGTAAGTTAAAGTTTATTGCATGTTGTGGAGATGGGAATTAGAGGTTCTAATAGATTGCCCAGATCTCTATGAGTTAAAGTTTATTGCATGTTGTGGAGATGGGAATTAAAGGTTCTAATAGATTGCCCAGATCTCTATGAGTTAAAGTTTATTGCATGTTGTGGAGATGGGAATTAAAGGTTCTAATAGATTGCCCAGATCTGTATGAGTTAAAAGTTTATTGCATGTTGTGGAGATGGGAATTAAAGGTTCTAGTAGATTACCCAGATCTCTGTAAGTTAAAGTTTATAGCATGTTGTGGAGATGGGAATTAAAGGTTCTAGTAGATTGCCCAGATCTCTGTAAGTTAAAGTTTATTGCATGTTGTGGAGATGGGAATTAAAGGTTCTAGTAGATTGCCCAGATCTCTGTAAGTTAAAGTTTATTGCATGTTGTGGAGATGGGAATTAAAGGTTCTAGTAGATTGCCCAGATCTCTATGAGTCAAAGTTTATTGCATGTTGTGGAGATGGGAATTAAAGGTTCTAGTAGATTGCCCAGATCTCTATGAGTTAAAGTTTATTGCATGTTGTGGAGATGGGAATTAAAGGTTCTAGTAGATTGTCCAGATCTCTGTAAGTTAAAGTTTATTGCATGTTGTGGAGATGGGAATTAGAGGTTCTAGTATATTGCCCAGATCTCTGTAAGTTAAAGTTTATTGCATGTTGTGGAGATGGGAAGTAAAGGTTTTAATAGATTGCCCAAATCTCTATGAGTTAAAGTTTATTGCATGTTGTGGAGATGGGAATTAGAGGTTCTAGTATATTGCCCAGATCTCTGTAAGTTAAAGTTTATTGCATGTTGTGGAGATGGGAATTAAAGGTTTTAATAGATTGCCCAGATCTCTATGAGTTAAAGTTTATTGCATGTTGTGGAGATGGGAATTAAAGGTTCTAGTAGATTGCCCAGATCTCTGTAAGTTAAAGTTTATTGCATGCTGTGGAGATGGGAATTAGAGGTTCTAGTATATTGCCCAGATCTCTGTAAGTTAAAGTTTATTGCATGCTGTGGAGATGGGAATTAAAGGTTCTAGTAGATTGCCCAGATCTTTGTAAGTTAAAGTTTATTGCATGCTGTGGAGATGGGAATTAGAGGTTCTAATAGATTGCCCAGATCTCTATGAGTTAAAGTTTATTGCATGTTGTGGAGATGGGAATTAAAGGTTCTAGTAGATTGCCCAGATCTCAATGAGTTAAAGTTTATTGCATGTTGTGGAGATGGGAATTAAAGGTTCTAGTAGATTGCCCAAACCTCTGTAAGTTAAAGTTTATTGCATGTTGTGGAGATGGGAATTAAAGGTTCTAGTAGATTGCCCAGATCTCTATAAGTCAAAGTTTATTGCATGTTGTGGAGATGGGAATTAAAGGTTCTAGTAGATTGCCCAGATCTCTATGAGTTAAAGTTTATTGCATATTGTGGAGATGGGAATTAAAGGTTCTAGTAGATTGTCCAGATCTCTGTAAGTTAAAGTTTATTGCATGTTGTGGAGATGGGAATTAGAGGTTCTAGTATATTGCCCAGATCTCTGTAAGTTAAAGTTTATTGCATGTTGTGGAGATGGGAATTAAAGGTTTTAATAGATTGCCCAGATCTCTATGAGTTAAAGTTTATTGCATGTTGTGGAGATGGGAATTAGAGGTTCTAGTATATTGCCCAGATCTCTGTAAGTTAAAGTTTATTGCATGTTGTGGAGATGGGAATTAAAGGTTCTAGTAGATTGCCCAGATCTCTATGAGTTAAAGTTTATTGCATGTTGTGGAGATGGGAATTAAAGGTTTTAATAGATTGCCCAGATCTCTATGAGTTAAAGTTTATTGCATGTTGTGGAGATGGGAATTAAAGGTTCTAGTAGATTGCCCAGATCTCTGTAAGTTAAAGTTTATTGCATGTTGTGGAAATGGGAATTAAAGGTTTTAATAGATTGCCCAGATCTCTATGAGTTAAAGTTTATTGCATGTTGTGGAGATGGGAATTAAAGGTTCTAGTAGATTGCCCAGATCTCTGTAAGTTAAAGTTTATTGCATGTTGTGGAGATGGGAATTAGAGGTTCTAGTATATTGCCCAGATCTCTGTAAGTTAAAGTTTATTGCATGTTGTGGAGATGGGAATTAAAGGTTCTAATAGATTGCCCAGATCTCTGTAAGTTAAAGTTTATTGCATGTTGTGGAGATGGGAATTAAAGGTTCTAGTATATTGCCCAGATCTCTATGAGTTAAAGTTTATTGCATGCTGTGGAGATGGGAATTAAAGGTTCTAGTAGATTGTCCAGATCTCTGTAAGTTAAAGTTTATTGCATGTTGTAGAGATGGGAATTAAAGGTTCTAGTAGATTGCCCAGATCTCTGTAAGTTAAAGTTTATTGCATGTTGTGGAGATGGGAATTAAAGGTTCTAGTAGACTGTCCAGATCTCTGTGAGTTAAAGTTTATTGCATGTTGTGGAGATGGGAATTAGAGGTTCTAGTATATTGTCCAGATCTCTCAGATTTAAGGTTTATTGTATGTGGGGAGATGGGAATTAAAGGTTCTAGTAGATTGTCCAGATCTCTGTAAGTTAAAGTTTATTGCATGTTGTGGAGATGGGAATTAAAGGTTCTTGTAGACTGTCCAGATCTCTATGAGTTAAAGTTTATTGCATGCTGTGGAGATGGGAATTAAAGGTTCTAGTAGATTGTCCAGATCTCTATCAGTTAAAGTTTATTGCAGTGACCGTTGGGAGCGGGAGAGCAGGAGAGTGGAAATTCACTCTCCACTTTTAGATTTTACGAGAGTGAAAAATTTTAGGAGAGTGATTTTTAAAATAATGCCTCGGGCCAATTCGCCCCCAGGTGGAATAACGAGGATTGGTGGTGATTGCTGTTGAGAAATCAGTAGGCCTAATAATGCGCGATTTCCAAAATAATTGGTTTTATGACGTTTCGGCCTTGAGACGTTTCGGCCCTAAGAGGCCAAAACGTCTTAGAAATTGGGCCGAAACGTCTTCACATTCGGTAATTCTTTTTTAGATGTGATTGTGTGGAGGGGTTTGTGGAGTTTTAAATTGGCAAATCCCAAGGGTGGTCGCTCATGACAGGTTCTTCTGTACTTTGCACTTCTCTGACCAGGGGTCAGCCTGGCAGCTGATTTTAATGAGAAGTGACTTCTCCCTTCAGAGACTTTAGGGAGAAGTCAGGACCCAGGAGGGAGAAGTCAGTGGACATGAGGGAGAAATCAGAAAAAAAACATAAAACGTATATGTCATCGTGACAAAATAAATGAACATAGAGGACACAATTGTGGAGAAAAAAATAAATAAAAGTTCTAATTAACTCGATGCGTGTCTTGTGTGATTCTTTGTTTTGTCTGGTACTTTGTTTTTAAATAGCCATTTTGTGCTGGTTGCTATCAGTTGGGGCGAATTGTTCGAACGACTACGCCATTGCAATTCTTTTCAGAAATATAAAATTGGGCTAGTTTAGGCTATTTTCATAGCCGTGTGACGGACTTTAACAGCAACCGTGTTTACTGTTTTTTGCGGAAGCGTGTGTTTTTAAAAAATAAAACATAAGAAAATACAGTAAACTGCCATGTCTCCCAAGGAAGTTTGGGAGGGCGACTTGAATTTCACCCCCAGTGTAAGCCAAGGCGACTTGAGGAATGACAAGGCGACTTCTTCGCCCAAGTCGCCCACTCGGCTGACCCCTGTCTCCGACGAAGGCTTTGAACATGACCGGAAGATAAACGTGCGCGACTAATTGCTCGCGGTATACGAAAAAGCGGTGCGCGATGGTGCTCTGGCGCGATCACTCGCCGTTCCCAACGGTCACTGTTATTGCATGTTGTAGAGATGGGAATTAAAGGTTCTAGTAGATTGCCCAGACCTCTATGAGTTAAAGTTTATTGCATGTTGTAGAGATGGGAATTAGAGGTTCTAGTATATTGTCCAGATCTCTCAGATTTAAGGTTTATTGTATGTGGAGAGATGGGAATTAAAGGTTCTAGTAGATTGTCTAGATCTCTGTAAGTTAAAGTTTATTGCATGCTGTGGAGATGGGAATTAAAGGTTCTAATAGACTGCCCAGATCTCTATGAGTTAAAGTTTATTGCATGTTGTGGAGATGGGAATTAAAGGTTCTAGTAGATTGCCCAGATCTCTGTAAGTTAAAGTTTATTGCATGCTGTGGAGATGGGAATTAGAGGTTCTAGTATATTACCCAGATCTCTATGAGTTAAAGTTTATTGCATGTTGTGGAGATGGGAATTAAAGGTTCTAGTAGATTGCCCAGATCTCTGTAAGTTAAAGATTATTGCATGTTGTAGAGATGGGGATTAAAGGTTTTAATAGATTGCCCAGATCTCTATGAGTTAAAGTTTACTGCATGCTGTGGAGATGGGAATTAAAGGTTCTAGTATATTGCCCAAATCTCTGTAAGTTAAAGTTTATTGCATGTTGTGGAGATGGGAATTAAAGGTTCTAGTAGATTGTCCAGATCTCTATGAGTTAAAGTTTATTGCATGCTGTGGAGATGGGAATTAAAGGTTCTAGTAGATTGTCCAGATCTCTATGAGTTAAAGTTTATTGCATGTTGTGGAGATGGGAATTAAAGGTTCTAGTAGATTGCCCAGATCTCTATGAGTTAAAGTTTATTGCATGTTGTGGAGATGGGAATTAAAGGTTCTAGTAGATTGCCCAGATCTCTATGAGTTAAAGTTTATTGCATGTTGTGGAGATGGGAATTAAAGGTTCTAGTAGATTGCCCAGATCTCTGTAAGTTAAAGTTTATTGCATGCTGTGGAGATGGGAATTAAAGGTTCTAGTAGATTGCCCAGATCTCTGTAAGTTAAAGTTTATTGCATGTTGTGGAGATGGGAATTAGAGGTTCTAGTATATTGCCCAGATCTCTATGAGTTAAAGTTTATTGCATGTTGTGGAGATGAGAATTAAAGGTTCTAATAGATTGCCCAAATCTCTGTAAGTTAAAGTTTATTGCATGTTGTGGAGATGGGAATTAGAGGTTCTAGTATATTGCCCGGATCTCTATGAGTTAAAGTTTATTGCATGTTGTGGAGATGGGAATTAAAGGTTCTAGTAGATTGCCCAGATCTCTATGAGTTAAAGTTTATTGCATGTTGTGGAGATGGGAATTAAAGGTTCTAGTAGATTGCCCAAATCTCTGTAAGTTGAAGTTTATTGCATGTTGTGGAGATGGGAATTAGAGGTTCTAGTATATTGCCCAGATCTCTATGAGTTAAAGTTTATTGCATGTTGTGAAGATGGGAATTAAAGGTTCTAGTATATTGCCCAAATCTCTGTAAGTTAAAGTTTATTGCATGCTGTGGAGATGGGAATTAAAGGTTCTAGTATATTGCCCAAATCTCTGTAAGTTAAAGTTTATTGCATGTTGTGGAGATGGGAATTAAAGGTTCTAGTAGATTGTCCAGATCTCTATGAGTTAGAGTTTATTGCATGTTGTGGAGATGGGAATTAAAGGTTCTAGTAGATTGCCCAGATCTCTATGAGTTAAAGTTTATTGCATGTTGTGGAGATGGGAATTAAAGGTTCTAGTAGATTGCCCAGATCTCTATGAGTTAAAGTTTATTGCATGTTGTGGAGATGGGAATTAAAGGTTCTAGTAGATTGCCCAAATCTCTGTAAGTTAAAGTTTATTGCATGTTGTGGAGATGGGAATTAGAGGTTCTAGTATATTGCCCAGATCTCTATGAGTTGAAGTTTATTGCATGTTGTGAAGATGGGAATTAAAGGTTCTAGTATATTGCCCAAATCTCTGTAAGTTAAAGTTTATTGCATGCTGTGGAGATTGGAATTAAAGGTTCTAGTATATTGCCCAAATCTCTGTAAGTTAAAGTTTATTGCATGTTGTGGAGATGGGAATTAAAGGTTCTAGTAGATTGTCCAGATCTCTATGAGTTAAAGTTTATTGCATGTTGTGGAGATGGGAATTAAAGGTTCTAGTAGATTGCCCAGATCTCTATGAGTTAAAGTTTATTGCATGCTGTGGAGATGGGAATTAAAGGTTCTAGTAGATTGCCCAGATCTCTGTAAGTTAAAGTTTATTGCATGTTGTGGAGATGGGAATTAAAGGTTCTAGTAGATTGCCCAGATCTCTATGAGTTAAAGTTTATTGCATGCTGTGGAGACGGGAATTAAAGGTTCTAGTAGATTGTCCAGATCTCTGTATGTTAAAGTTTATTGCATGTTGTGGAGATGGGAATTAAAGGTTCTAGTAGATTGTTCAGATCTCTGTAAGTTAAAGTTTATTGCGTGTTGTGGAGATGGGAATTAGAGGTTCTAGTATATTGCCCAGATCTCTTTAAGTTAAAGTTTATTGCATGTTGTGGAGATGGGAATTAAAGGTTTTAATAGATTGCCCAGATCTCTATGAGTTAAAGTTTATTGCATGTTGTGGAGATGGGAATTAAAGGTTCTAGTAGATTGTCCAGATCTCTGTATGTTAATGTTTATTACATGTTGTGGAGATGGGAATTAAAGGTTCTAGTAGATTGTCCAGATCTCTGTAAGTTAAAGTTTATTGCATGTTGTGGAGATGAGAATTAGAGGTTCTAGTATATTGCCCAGATCTCTGTAAGTTAAAGTTTATTGCATGTTGTGGAGATGGGAATTAAAGATTTTAATAGATTGCCCAGATCTCTATGAGTTAAAGTTTATTGCATGTTGTGGAGATGGGAATTAAAGGTTCTAGTAGATTGTCCAGATCTCTGTAAGTTAAAGTTTATTGCATGTTGTGGAGATGGGAATTAAAGGTTCTAGTAGATTGTCCAGATCTCTGTAAGTTAAAGTTTATTACATGTTGTGGAGATGGGAATTAGAGGTTCTAGTATATTGTCGAGATCTCTCAGATTTAAGGTTTATTGTATGTTGGGGAGATGGGAATTAAAGGTTGTAGTAGACGACCAGATCTCTATGAGTTAAAGTTTATTGCATGTTGTGGAGATTGGATTTAAGGGTTCTAGTAGATTGTCTTGATTTATGTGAGTTAAGGTGTAGATTGCCAGCTCCCCAACATGCTGTGGAGATGGGAATTAGAGGTTCTTCTTGTAGATTGTCCAGATCTCTATGACTTAAAGTTTATTCCATGTTGGGGAGATGGGAATTAGAGGTTCTTGTGGATTGTCCAAATCTCTATGACTTAAAGTTTATTCCATGTTAGGGAGATGGGAATTAGAGGTTCTTGTAGATTATCCACATCAGTACATGTAAACCACTTGAAAATCCCTCACTGATATTTTTTTATTTATTGGAGTTTAATGTCACCTGCAGCATCTATAGCTATATTATGACACACTTACGTGGCTATAATACAACAAGAAGTCAAGTTCAACCATTTTTTTACACTCATATTACCGATTTTGAAGAATTTTCACTCCATGTATTAATTAAATAATTAACAGGTCCTATCATATCAACAGTAAAACCTTGCCAAAGAGAGTAAAAAAACACTACTCCACTTCCAAACTCGTCTCATAGCAAGGATTATCCTTGGTGTTTTCAGAATATGTCTAGGCCCCCTGAAGTTGCATGATGACCTCATTCTCACATCTAATAATATTTATTATGACCTCATTCCCACATCTAATAGTATTCATGATGACCTCATTCTCACATTTATGATGACCTTTTTCTGACATTTAAAAATATTTATGATGACCTCATTCTCATATGTAATATTATTTATAATGACCCCACATCAAATGATATTCATGATGACCTTATTCTCATATCTAATAATATATTCATGATCACCTCATTCCCACATCTAATAATATTTATGATGGCCTCATTCTCATATCGAATACTATTTATTATGCCTCCTAACCCCGAAGGAGGATTTGGGGGTATCTAATGAAGGCCTCTGTCTGTCCATCTGTGTATCTATCTGTCCATCCATCTGTCCGTTACTCTATACAAACATTTTGCATTGTAACTTCAAAGCCATCAGTCAGATTTGGATCTCCTTTGGTATGCTGATAGACCTGCATGGGGAACGGATATGTACAAGGAACGGGCTCCATCAAATAATTTTCCCCAGAGTTATGACACTTTTTCACTCTTTCGATCTCTGTATTGCATTCACTGCATGTTGGATTTGATTCATTATTCTTGGTATGCTCATGGACTTGCAAAAGAATATCCAAAAATAACGAGGTTTATCTAGAGTTATGGGCCTTTTTGACTTACAAAATCTCAATTTTTCTGGTTTCAGTATGTTCTGGATTGTAATTTCAAAGCCACTGGTCAGATTCGGATATCCTTGGTTATGCTGATAGACTCAAATGGAGAAATGGATATGCACAAGGAATGGGTTTGGTCTCTCAGAGTTTTGGCCCTTTTTCACTCCTTCAACTGAGAAAATCTTTGTCCATCAGGGGCCATTGGCACATACTTTGTGTTGCCCTTTTTTTGTCTTATACTTTTTCGACTTTTATTTGGTTCCACAATACCTTTAAGACTGCTTTGAACATGACTACTGGTTGGGGGTGGGGGGGGGGGGGGGTAGTGGCCCAAGCTTTCCCTTGCCCTTATTAATTACTAATGCCACAGTTGAGTGCATGGTTAGTGCTAGTGGCCACTGCTGAGTGTATGGTTAGTTCAGAGGCCACTTTTACATGCATGCTTAGTGCTAGTGGCAACTGCTGAGTGTATGGTTAGTTCTAAAGGCCACTTCTGCATACATGGTTAGTGCTAGTGGCCACTGCTAAATGCATTGTTAGTGCTAGTAGCCACTGATGAGTGCATGGTTAGGGCTAGTAGCCACTGATGAGTGAATGGGTAGTGCTAGAAGTCACTGCTCAGTGCATGGTTAGCTCTAGAGGCCACTTCCGAGTGCATGCTTAGTGCTAGTGGCCACCTCTGAGGGCATGGTTAGTGCTAGTGGCCAATGATCGTGATTACTGAAGCCATAGTTGAGTGCATGGTTAGTACTAATGGCCACTGTTGAGTGTGTGGTTAGTACTAATGACCACTGTTGAGTGTGTGGTTAGTACTAATGGCCACTGTTGAGTGCATGGTTAGTACTAATGGCCACTGTTGAGTGCATCGTTAGTACTAATGGCCACTGTTAAGTGTGTGGTTAGTACTAATGACCACTGTTGAGTGTGTGGTTAGTACTAATGGCCACTGTTGAGGATGTGTTTAGTACTAATGGCCACTGTTGAGTGTGTGGTTAGTACTAATGGCCACTGTTGAGTGCATCATTAGTACTAATGGCCACTGTTGAGTGTGTGGTTAGTACTAATGGCCACTGTTGAGTGTGTGGTTAGTACTAATGGCCACTGTTGAGTGTGTGGTTAGTACTAATGACCACTGTTGAGTGTGTGGTTAGTACTAATGGCCACTGTTGAGAGCATGGTTAGTACTAATGGCCACTGTTGACTGTTTGGTTAGTACTAATGACCACTGTTGAGTGTGTGGTTAGTACTAATGGCCACTGTTGAGTGTGTGGTTAGTACTAATGGCCACTGTTGAGTGTGTGGTTAGTACTAATGGCCACTGTTGAGTGTGTGGTTAGTACTAATGACCACTGTTGAGTGTGTGGTTAGTACTAATGGCCACTGTTGAGAGCATGGTTAGTACTAATGGCCACTGTTGAGTGCATGGTTAGTACTAATGGCCACTGTTGAGGATGTGGTTAGTACTAATGGCCACTGTTGAGTGTGTGGTTAGTACTAATGACCACTGTTGAGTGTGTGGTTAGTACTAATGGCCACTGTTGAGCATGTGGTTAGTACTAATGGCCACTGTTGAGTGTGTGGTTAGTACTAATGGCCACTGTTGAGTGTGTGGTTAGTACTAATGGCCACTGTTGAGTGTGTGGTTAGTACTAATGGCCACTGTTGAGGATGTGTTTAGTACTAATGGCCACTGTTGAGTGTGTGGTTAGTACTAATGGCCACTGTTGAGGATGTGTTTAGTACTAATGGCCACTGTTGAGTGTGTGGTTAGTACTAATGGCCACTGTTGAGCGTGTGGTTAGTACTAATGGCCACTGTTGAGTGTGTGGTTAGTACTAATGGCCACTGTTGAGAGCATGGTTAGTACTAATGGCCACTGTTGAGTGTGTGGTTAGTACTAATGGCCACTGTTGAGTGCATCATTAGTACTAATGACCACTGTTGAGTGTGTGGTTAGTACTAATGGCCACTGTTGAGTGTGTGGTTAGTACTAATGGCCACTGTTGAGTGCATCATTAGTACTAATGGCCACTCTTGAGTGCATGGTTAGTACTAATGACCACTGTTGAGTGTGTGGTTAGTACTAATGGCCACTGTTGAGGATGTGTTTAGTACTAATGGCCACTGTTGAGTGTGTGGTTAGTACTAATGGCCACTGTTGAGTGCATCATTAGTACTAATGGCCACTGTTGAGTGTGTGGTTAGTACTAATGGCCACTGTTGAGTGTGTGGTTAGTACTAATGGCCACTGTTGAGTGTGTGGTTAGTACTAATGACCACTGTTGAGTGTGTGGTTAGTACTAATGGCCACTGTTGAGAGCATGGTTAGTACTAATGGCCACTGTTGAGTGCATGGTTAGTACTAATGGCCACTGTTGAGTGTGTGGTTAGTACTAATGACCACTGTTGAGTGTGTGGTTAGTACTAATGGCCACTGTTGAGTACATGGTTAGTACTAATGACCACTGTTGAGTGTGCGGTTAGTACTGATGGCCACTGTTGAGTGTGTGGTTAGTACTAATGGCCACTGTTGAGTGTGTGGTTAGTACTAATGGCCACTGTTGAGTGCATCATTAGTACTAATGACCACTGTTGAGTGTGTGGTTAGTACTAATGGCCACTGTTGAGTGTGTGGTTAGTACTAATGGCCACTGTTGAGTGCATGGTTAGTACTAATGACCACTGTTGAGTGTGTGGTTAGTACTAATGGCCACTGTTGAGTGCATGGTTAGTACTAATGGCCACTGTTGAGAGCATGGTTAGTACTAATGGCCACTGTTGAGTGCATGGTTAGTACTAATGGCCACTGTTGAGTGTGTGGTTAGTACTAATGGCCACTGTTGAGTGTGTGGTTAGTACTAATGGCCACTGTTGAGTGTGTGGTTAGTACTAATGGCCACTCTTGAGTGCATGGTTAGTACTAATGGCCACTGTTGAGTGTGTGGTTAGTACTAATGGCCACTGTTGAGTGTGTGGTTAGTACTAATGGCCACTGTTGAGGATGTGTTTAGTACTAATGGCCACTGTTGAGTGTGTGGTTAGTACTAATGGCCACTGTTGAGTGCATCATTAGTACTAATGGCCACTGTTGAGTGTGTGGTTAGTACTAATGGCCACTGTTGAGTGTGTGGTTAGTACTAATGGCCACTGTTGAGTGCATCATTAGTACTAATGACCACTGTTGAGTGTGTGGTTAGTACTAATGGCCACTGTTGAGTGTGTGGTTAGTACTAATGGCCACTCTTGAGTGCATGGTTAGTACTAATGACCACTGTTGAGTGTGTGGTTAGTACTAATGGCCACTGTTGAGTGCATGGTTAGTACTAATGGCCACTGTTGAGAGCATGGTTAGTACCAATGGCCACTGTTGAGTGCATGGTTAGTACTAATGACCACTGTTGAGTGTGTGGTTAGTACTAATGACCACTGTTGAGTGCATGGTTAGTACTAATGACCACTGTTGAGTGTGTGGTTAGTACTAATGGCCACTGTTGAGTGTGTGGTTAGTACTAATGGCCACTCTTGAGTGCATGGTTAGTACTAATGACCACTGTTGAGTGTGTGGTTAGTACTAATGACCACTGTTGAGTGTGTGGTTAGTACTAATGGCCACTGTTGAGTGTGTGGTTAGTACTAATGGCCACTCTTGAGTGCATGGTTAGTACTAATGACCACTGTTGAGTGTGTGGTTAGTACTAATGGCCACTGTTGAGTGCATGGTTAGTATTAATGGCCACTGTTGAGAGCATGGTTAGTACTAATGGCCACTGTTGAGTGCATGGTTAGTACTAATGGCCACTGTTGAGTGTGTGGTTAATACTAATGGCCACTCTTGAGTGCATGGTTAGTACTAATGCCCACTGTTGAGTGTGTGGTTAGTACTAATGGCCACTGTTGAGTGTGTGGTTAGTACTAATGACCACTGTTGAGTGTGTGGTTAGTACTAATGGCCATTGTTGAGTGCATGGTTAGTACTAATGGCCACTGTTGAGTGCATCGTTAGTACTAATGACCACTGTTGAGTGTGTGGTTAGTACTAATGGCCACTGTTGAGAGCATGGTTAGTACTAATGGCCACTGTTGAGTGCATGGTTAGTACTAATGGCCACTGTTGAGTGCATCGTTAGTACTAATGACCACTGTTGAGTGTGTGGTTAGTACTAATGGCCACTGTTGAGTGTGTGGTTAGTACTGATGGCCACTGTTGAGTGTGTGGTTAGTACTAATGGCCACTGTTGAGTGTGTGGTTAGTACTAATGGCCACTGTTGAGTGCATCATTAGTACTGATGGCCACTGTTGAGTGTGTGGTTAGTACTAATGGCCACTGTTGAGTGTGTGGTTAGTACTAATGACCACTGTTGAGTGCATCATTAGTACTAATGACCACTGTTGAGTGTGTGGTTAGTACTAATGGCCACTGTTGAGTGCATCGTTAGTACTAATGACCACTGTTGAGTGTGTGGTTAGTACTAATGACCACTGTTGAGTGTGTGGTTAGTACTAATGGCCACTGTTGAGTGCATGGTTAGTACTAATGGCCACTGTTGAGTGCATCGTTAGTACTAATGACCACTGTTGAGTGTGTGGTTAGTACTAATGACCACTGTTGAGTGTGTGGTTAGTACTAATGGCCACTGTTGAGTGCATGGTTAGTACTAATGGCCACTGTTGAGTGCATCGTTAGTACTAATGACCACTGTTGAGTGTGTGGTTAGTACTAATGGCCACTGTTGAGTGTGTGGTTAGTACTAATGACCACTGTTGAGTGCATGGTTAGTACTAATGACCACTGTTGAGTGTGTGGTTAGTACTAATGGCCACTCATGGCCACTGTTGAGCATGTGGTTAGTACTAATGGCCACTGTTGAGTGCATCATTAGTACTAATGGCCACTGTTGAGTGTGTGGTTATTACTAATGGCCACTGTTGAGTGTGTGGTTAGTACTAATGGCCACTGTTGAGTGTGTGGTTAGTACTAATGGCCACTGTTGAGTGTGTGGTTAGTACTAATGACCACTGTTGAGTGCATGGTTAGTACTAATGGCCACTGTTGAGTGTGTGGTTAGTACTAATGACCACTGTTGAGTGTGTGGTTAGTACTAATGGCCACTGTTGAGTGCATGGTTAGTACTAATGGCCACTGTTGAGTGCATCGTTAGTACTAATGGCCACTGTTGAGTGTGTTGTTAGTACTAATGGCCACAGTTGAGAGCATGGTTAGTACTAATGGCCACTGTTGAGCATGTGGTTAGTACTAATGACCACTGTTGAGTGCATGGTTAGTACTAATGGCCACTGTTGAGTGCATCATTAGTACTAATGGCCACTGTTGAGTGTGTGGTTAGTACTAATGGCCACTGTTGAGTGTGTGGTTAGTACTAATGGCCACTGTTGAGTGCATCATTAGTACTAATGACCACTGTTGAGTGTGTGGTTAATACTAATGACCACTGTTGAGTGCATGGTTAGTACTAATGGCCACTGTTCAGTGTGTGGTTAGTACTAATGGCCACTGTTGAGTGTGTGGTTAGTACTAATGGCCACTGTTGAGTGCATGATTAGTACTAATGGCCACTGTTGAGTGCATCATTAGTACTAATGACCACTGTTGAGTGTGTGGTTAGTACTAATGGCCACTGTTGAGTGCATCATTAGTACTAATGACCACTGTTGAGTGTGTGGTTAGTACTAATGGCCACTGTTTAGTGCATGGTTAGTACTAATGGCCACTGTTCAGTGTGTGGTTAGTACTAATGGCCACTGTTGAGTGTGTGGTTAGTACTAATGGCCACTGTTGAGTGCATGATTAGTACTAATGGCCACTGTTGAGTGCATCATTAGTACTAATGACCACTGTTGAGTGTGTGGTTAGTACTAATGGCCACTCATGGCCACTGTTGAGCATGTGGTTAGTACTAATGGCCACTGTTGAGTGCATCATTAGTACTAATGGCCACTGTTGAGTGTGTGGGTATTACTAATGGCCACTGTTGAGTGTGTGGTTAGTACTAATGACCACTGTTGAGTGCATGGTTAGTACTAATGGCCACTGTTTAGTGTGTGGTTAGTACTAATGGCCACTGTTGAGTGTGTGGTTAGTACTAATGGCCACTGTTGAGTGCATGATTAGTACTAATGGCCACTGTTGAGTGCATCATTAGTACTAATGACCACTGTTGAGTGTGTGGTTAGTACTAATGGCCACAGTTGAGAGCATGGTTAGTACTAATGGCCACTGTTGAGCATGTGGTTAGTACTAATGACCACTGTTGAGTGTGTGGTTAGTACTAATGGCCACTGTTGAGTGCATGGTTAGTACTAATGGCCACTGTTGAGTGCATCATTAGTACTAATGGCCACTGTTGAGTGTGTGGTTAGTACTAATGGCCACTGTTGAGTGTGTGGTTAGTACTAATGGCCACTGTTGAGTGCATCATTAGTACTAATGGCCACTGTTGAGTGTGTGGTTAGTACTAATGACCACTGTTGAGTGTGTGGTTAGTACTAATGGCCACTGTTGAGCACATGGTTAGTACTAATGGTCACTGTTGAGTGTGTGGTTAGTACTAATGGTCACTGTTGAGTGTGTGGTTAGTACTAATGACCACTGTTGAGTGTGTGGTTAGTACTAATGACCACTGTTGAGAGCATGGTTAGTACTAATGGCCACTGTTGAGCATGTGGTTAGTACTAATGACCACTGTTGAGTGTGTGGTTAGTACTAATGGCCACTGTTGAGTGTGTGGTTAGTACTAATGACCACTGTTGAGTGTGTTGTTAGTACTAATGGCCACTGTTGAGAGCATGGTTAGTACTAATGGCCACTGTTGAGTGTGTGGTTAGTACTAATGACCACTGTTGAGTGTGTGGTTAGTACTAATGGCCACTGTTGAGTGTGTGGTTAGTACTAATGACCACTGTTGAGCATGTGGTTAGTACTAATGACCACTGTTGAGTGTGTGGTTAGTACTAATGGCCACTCTTGAGTGCATGGTTAGTACTAATGACCACTATCGAGTGTGTGGTTAGTACTAATGGCCACTGTTGAGTGTGTGGTTAGTACTAATGGCCACTGTTGAGTGTGTGGTTAGTACTAATGACCACTGTTGAGTGTGTGGTTAGTACTAATGACCACTGTTGAGTGTGTGGTTAGTACTAATGGCCACTGTTGAAAGCATGGTTAGTACTAATGGCCACTGTTGAGCATGTGGTTAGTACTAATGACCACTGATGAGTGTGTGGTTAGTACTAATGACCACTGTTGAGTGTGTGGTTAGTACTAATGGCCACTGTTGAGTGCATGGTTAGTACTAATGACCACTGTTGAGTGTGTGGTTAGTACTAATGGCCACTGTTGAGTGCATGGTTAGTACTAATGGCCACTGTTGAGTGCATCGTTAGTACTAATGGCCACTGTTGAGTGTGTGGTTAGTACTAATGGCCACTGTTGAGTGTGTGGTTAGTACTAATGGCCACTGTTGAGCGCATGGTTAGTACTAATGGCCACTGTTGAGCATGTGGTTAGTACTAATGACCACTGTTGAGTGTGTGGTTAGTACTAATGGCCACTGTTGAGTGTGTGGTCAGTACTAATGGCCACTGTTGAGTGTGTGGTTAGTGCTGATGGCCTCTAATCAGCATCTAGTACATATGCAGATGGTCAAAAAAAGTTTGAACTAATTGACATGAAGTGAAGGGTACAGTTTATGACATCAAGTGAATGGTACGGTTTATGAACTAACTGACATCAAGTGAAGGGTACAGTTTATGACATCAAGTGAACGGTACAGTTTATGAACTAATTGACATGAAGTGAAGGGTACAGTTTATGAACTAATTGACATCAAGTGAAGGGTACAGTTTATCAACTAATTGATATCAAGTGAAGGGTACAGCTTATGAACTAATTGGCATCAAGTGAATGGTACAGTTTATGAACTAAATTGACATCAAGTGAAGGGTACAGTTTATGAACTAACTGACATCAAGTGAAGGGTACAGTTTATGACATGAAGTGAAGGGTACAGTTTTTGAACTAATTAACATCAAGTGAAGGGTCCAGTTTATGAACTAATTGACATCAAGTGAAGGGTACAGTTTATGAACTAATTGGCATCAAGTGAATGGTACAGTTATGAACTAATTGACATCAAGTGAAGGGTACAGTTTATGAACTAATTGACATCAAGTGAAGGGTACAGTTTATGACATCAAATGAAGGGTACAGTTTATGAACTAATTGACATCAAGTGAAGGGTAGAGTTTATGAACCATTTGACATCAAGTGAAGGGTACAGTTTATGAACTAATTGACATCAAGTGAAGGGTACAGTTTATGAACTAATTGACATCAAGTGAAGGGTACAGTTTATGAACTAATTGACATTAAGTGAAGGGTACAGTTTATGAACTAATTGACATCAAGTGAAGGGAAGAGTTTATGACATCAAGTGAAGGGTGCAGTTTATGATTATAAGAAATATAATATTATATCTATTCAACTTAATATTTGTATGTAAAAAACATTACTTGAATTTTCTTTGTTAGTACTGAGAAAATTTAATTCAGAAAAATATGTATTAACCCTGTCTTACAATAATACATGATAATTAGCCTGTTATAATGTGTGTTAACCTTATTTCATACACTATTATGTGTCAACATTCTTTGATTAAGTGTTTGAATGTAATCAGCAAACATAGTTACATTGAAACCATGAGACACAGTGTTCTTTAATTAAGAGTTTGAAAACATTCAGCAGGCACAATTATATTGAAATCAGACATAGAGTTCTTTGATTATGAGTATGAGATCATTTAGCTTGTATAGTTATATTGAAATCATGAGACATAGAGTTCTTTGATTATGAGTTTGAGATCATTTAGCTTGTATAGTTATATTGAAATCATGAGACATAGAGTTCTTTGATTATGAGTATGAGATCATTCAGCTTGTATAGTTATATTGAAATCATGAGACATAGAGTTCTTTGATTATGAGTTTGAGATCATTTAGCTTGTATAGTTATATTGAAATCATGACACATAGAGTTCTTTGATTATGAGTATGAGATCATTCAGCTTGTATAGTTATATTGAAATCATGAGACATAGAGTTCTTTGATTATGAGTTTGAGATCATTTAGCTTGTATAGTTATATTGAAATCATGAGACATAGAGTTCTTTGATTATGAGTTTGAGATCATTTAGCTTGTATAGTTATATTGAAATCATGACACATAGAGTTCTTTGATTATGAGTATGAGATCATTCAGCTTGTATAGTTATATTGAAATCATGAGACATAGAGTTCTTTGATTATGAGTTTGAGATCATTCAGCTTGTATAGTTATATTGAAATCATGAGACATAGAGTTCTTTGATTATGAGTATGAGATCATTTAGCTTGTATAGTTATATTGAAATCATGAGACATAGAGTTCTTTGATTATGAGTTTGAGATCATTCAGCTTGTATAGTTATATTGAAACTATGAGACATAGAGTTCTGCAGAACATTTATTTCTGTTTCAACTATGTAAAAATATACCTTTTTTATACTTTTTCTTTGTCAGGTTTACTGTTTGATACCAGTGAGTTAATATATAATGGACTAAGTTATCAGTATCAGGATAGACAACATGACTTATTACCTTACAGTAATTATCAATACTCAGTCACAGCAATTAACAGTGCTGGAAAAAGTACTAGCGAATGGTCAACAGTCAGGACAAAGGAAGCTCCTCCACAAACACTTCTTCCTCCATTTGTTGATGTAAGTTTTCTTGACTAGAGAGGTTTTATCAAATTATCATTAACTGTTAAGATTACTGAAGGATAATGATTGACTGTTATGATTACTGGGGGATGATTAAATGAGGAATAAACAATGAAGCTGAAACTCGGTGGTCGTGTACTGTTGATTTTATATATGGATCAAGATGGATTATTGGGGGATAATGGGAGTAGAATACCCTGTAATTATACACCTGGAACTTAACTCTTAAACTATTGAGTATTTTCAAAATATTTTTCATCAAATCTAGTCATGGCTGCTGTAAAGCAACCATGACTAGATTTGATGAAAAATTAATCTAAATTTAACTCAAGAAATCATTGGTGAAAAAATCCATTCAATTTACTGAAGGAAAAATTGATTAAATGAACCCAAATTATCCTCATTTCACTGGCAAGAGAAATTATATCCTAGGCTGGAATAACCGCCAGCAGGATGCAAGGAGTTAATTAAGCACCCCCTGTTTTTTTAGCAGTGTTGTTAATAGAAACTGTCATTATTTTAATGCTATCTTGCAGATGGCTGACAGTGATTCTTTGCAGAAAGAATAGTCTATTGACAAATGAAAGACAACACGATGATGAAAATATGCAGTATTTAAATGGTGCTAATTACACGTATCTGTCACTAAGGTTTTTGATGGAAAATGTTCTCTTGACAAGTATGGTGATGAAACAATGCCAGTAATCACTGATAAAAAAGTGTAACTTTTGATCTCCTGAACATAGCAGTGTCTGATGTCAGTGGCGAGTGTATCCACCATGTGCCACGACGAACAGCCTAAACTCTCCTCCTACTACCAGTGAGCCTTCTGATATGGTCAAGAGGCAACTGCTGCCACTCCTCATGCAATGAAGCTTCCAAATCATCCAAATTCTGTACAGGCAAATCCCTTGCTTGCACACGATGTCCAAGAAAGTCCCACATGTGTTCCAAGGGATTCATACCAGGGCTCATTGCAGACCAAGCTAGTGTTGTGATAGTGTTGTTCTGAAGGAATTCCCTTACAACATGGGAACAATGTGGCCTTGCATTGTCATCCATGAATACGGGGTGAGTAGCCAACGGGTGGTTGTCAAAATGAGGCACAACAACCGAATTGAGAATGTCCAGGATGTACAATTGACCATGGAGATTCCCATGTACAGTCACCATATCAAGTTACAATCATGAGCGAGGCATCCCAGATCATTGCTGATCCTCCACCATAAGCAACAGTAGGTCTGATGTTCCTGGACACGTGAGCAGTATTTCTGTGCCTCCACACACTCATGTGACCATCTGTGAAGTGAAACAGGAACCTACTCTTGTCTGACCAATGGACTCTCCTCCACGTCCTGAGATTTCAATGTTGTTGTGCCATACACCACGCCAAATGTCGTCATTGATTCTGATCAGATAGAGCTGGGTGTTTGATGGTGCTTGTGGACCTCATACCCAGTGCTTTGAGACAGTTTCAGACAGTTCTTTACAAATGCCTGTTGGGGAGCCAAAGGCATTTCAAAACCCCACTTGGAGCAAAGGGTTCACGCCTAATGCGGTGTGTAAAACTATGATCTTCCCGTGGAGAGGACTTTTGAGGTTGTCCAAGCCTTGGTCGTCCCTCAACATCGTTTATTTGTTGATGTTTTTGGACAAGTCTGCTCATGACATAATGACTATAGCCAAGTTGCCTTCCAAAAGCTTTGAATGACATGCCTGTTGCATGCATGCCAACGATTTGCCATCTTAGTGCATCTGACAGTCTCCTCCTTGCCATGGCAACATTTATTGATAAAAGAAGTTAAATTTTCTTGTTTTATACCCAGATATTGCATGAGGTTGATAGTGTTTTTTGTGACATTCGTGGGTAGCACGCTTCACGTGGACGAGTGGATGTGTTTGGGGTATGCTATCAACCAAAAACATCATGTTTCACTAGATGAAATGTACTGCAAGACATAGCAATCATTAAAACATAATAATCAGTAACAGCAACTTCACTGTCATGAAACATTTCAGGGGGTGCTTAATTAAGTTCCAGATGTATAGTTCAAGATGGATCACTGAGGGGGTGATGGGTGTAGAATATCCTGTAACTAGTTCAAAATGGATCATTGAGGGGGTGATGGGTGTAGAATATCCTGTAACTAGTTCAAAATGGATCATTGAGGGGGTGATGGGTGTAGAATATCCTGTAACTAGTTCAAGATGGATCATCGAGGGATGATGGATGTAGAATATACTGTAACTAGTTCAAGATGGATCACTGAGAGGGTGATTGGTGTAAAATATCCTGTAACTAGTTCAAGATGGATCTTTGAGGGTGTGATGGGTGCAGAATATCCTGTACTTTGTTTAAGATGGATCTTTGAGGGTGTGATGGGTGTAGAATATCCTGTAAGGCCATCAAAAAAAGAACCTCTGTTTCTCAGGCCCGCGCACATGGTCATTTTTGGTGCGCATGCAACCTTTTTATGACACAAAAAAAATCTTCAAAAAATTTGAGATATTGTGCTCTTTTCGGTAAATCGATATCGATGCGTTCGCAAATTTTAAATTAACACACTTCAAGCTTTTTCTACATACCTTAATAAAGTGGGTGGGTTCTAGCAATATTCACGACAGAAAGTGTTTTATTCTGTAAAAGGTAAGTCATAATGAAAGCAAGAAGGAAGGTGTCTTTCAGTCTGACAACAAACAGTCACAAAGGGGAATGGTCGATTCGCACCACGTTTGATTCGCACCAACCCTCAGAAAGTCTGCAAAGTCAGGTGCTATGTTGAATGGAACACAGTCTCCTGGCATTTATTTTTAGTAACATTTGTATTGTAAATGGCCGTCATTGGGAATTTGTGTACTTTTATTTGAAACCGTTACGAGTTTCCCAGTTAATTTAAATAAATGCATTTGAGATGCAGGATAATTGGATAACTAATAGTAACCGTTGCTTGATATAAAAGTAACAGTCATAGTTGAAAATAAATCGCATATAGGCAGGTATGTGCAGTCGAATTGGTTAATAAAAACACGCAAACATTCGTTTCATTTTCAGATTTAAAAAAAATATGATTTATGGATGATGGGTTGTGATAATTTTGAATATAATGGGGAAAAATTGCGATTCACGATTTTATTAGGCAGGTTGTGAAAGGATTTTTTTTTTTTGGTCAAATAAATCTCTGAAAGTTGGCACTTCGACATTTGATTTGTCCTAGAGATGTTTCAACCCGAGACGTTTCACCCACGAGGCGTTTCGTGACTTTCGTCCTGTGTTATAATTTTCATGTTTCACTGAAAAAAACAAACATTCAAACCCCACTTCATTTACGACCCAACACCCCTGTGGTGAATAACCAATATATTTGCGAAATTTTGCATGGTCCACCAGGCGTTTGGGTGGGGGTCAAATTACCACAAACAACCTCTCGGGGAGAAAATAAAAAGAAAAAAAAAAACCCGCCCGCCCGCATGCTTTTTTGGAAAAAATGGCCTGAGAAACAGACAATCAACTGTGTATGGCCTAACTAGTTCAAAATGGATCATTGAGGGGGTGAATGGTGTAGAATATCCTGTAACTAGTTTAAGATGGATCTATGAGGGTGTGATAGGTGCAGAATATCCTGTAACTTGTTTAAGATGGATCTTTGAGGGTGTGATGGGTGTAGAATATCCTGTAACTATTTAAGATGGATCTATGAGGGGGTGATGGTGCAGAATATCCTGTAACTAGTTTAAGATGGATCTATGAGGGTGTGATGGGTGTAGAATATCCTGTAACTAGTTTAACTGGTAGAGTGCTGGCCTATATTCAGAAGTACAGGTACCTAAAATTAAAAGCTTCATAATTGGTGGATTTAATTTGTATTATCTTTGGTACAAACTTATTTAGTCTATATGAATTTGCCTTGTTATAATCTATGGGAGAGTGCCTGTTGGTAATCTCATATAGATTGTAGCAAGACAAAGACACTTGAACTAATTTAGATAACCAGGCCTGACATTCTTAAAAATGCAGGAGGGCTAAAAATCGCTCTCCTCACATAGCTTAGGGGAGTGATTAGCTCTCCTCAAGCCTACAAAAGCTAAAAGTGGCAAAATGAAGTTGTACTATTAATGAATTCTGCCTTGTGGGCTTTGTACATTTTATTTTCTGCTGATAACAAGGTAGTCTCTGTGAGACGGCTACACTGCCCCTCCCACACCTCCGGGCCTTGGAGGCTTAGAGGTGTGGGAGGAGCAGTGTAGCCATCTTGCAGAAACCACTAACACAGCAGAGATCCGAAAACCTGTGGGTTTTAGGAATAGGCTGTTGTGGTAATCATTATTTGCTAAGGCTAGGAGGGCTATTTTTTGCTCTCAATTTTTTTAAGGCGAGCAGTAGGCGAGCGAATAAATCATTCTCCTGAAAATGCCAGGCCTGGATAACCTAAAATAATTTAGTACCCTACCAGTTAAAATGGATCATTGAGGGGTGATGGGTGTAAAATAATTTAGTACTCTATCAGTTAAAATGAATCATCGAGGGGTGATGGGTGTAGAATATCCTGTAACTGATATTTCTTTCTTAAAATCTCATATCTGAAATTAACCCTGATTTAACAAAATTCTACCAATCCTCTTCATTGTCACAATTAGGACCTGGTGATTTAGGAAGTGATGTTGTAAAAATAAAGGCCTTTGCACACCAAAGGGATCTGAGTGGCATGATAAACAGAAGCATCATAAAGATGGCCAAATGTGGGATATGGATGGAAGCATCATGAAGTTGGCCAAATGTGGGGGCATGTATATGTAAGGAAGCATTATAAAGATGGCTGAATGTGGGGGTGTGGGGTATGCTCGGAATGTGTGGGGCATGTATGGACGCATCTTGAAGATGGCCAAATGTGGGGGTGTGGGGTATGCATGTTAGCATTGTGAAAATGGCCGAATGTAGGGGTATGGAAACATCATAAATATTGCCAAATGTGGGGGAGTTGGGTATGCATGGAAGCATAATGAAGATGACTGAATGTGGGGGGTATGGGGTGTACATGGAAGCATCATGAAGGTGGCCAAATGTTGGGGTATGAGGTATGCATGGAAGCATCATGAAGGTGAGCCAATTGTGGGTGTGGGGTTTATGCATGGAACCACCATGAAGGTGGTCGGATGTGGTTTGTGGGGTATGCAGGGAAGCATCATGCAGGTCCTGTGTGGGATATGAATGGAAGCATCATGAAGATGGCTGAATGTGGGGTTATCGGGCATCATGAAGGTGGCTGAATGTGGGGGTGTGGGGTATGCATGGAAGCATTATGAAGATGGCCGATTTTGGGAGTGTGGAGTATGTATGGAAGCATCATGAAGATGACTGAATGTGGGGGTGTGGTGTATGCATGGAACCATTGTGAAGATGGCTGAATGTGGGGTATGCATGGGATCATTATGAAGATGGCTGAATGTTGGAGTGTGGGGTATGCCCAGAAGCATCTTGAAGATGGCGAATATGAGGGTGTGGTGGGGTATGCACTGAAGCATCTTGAAGGTGGCCAAATGTGGGGGTGTGGAGTATTCACAAGAGCATCTTGAAGATGGCCAAATGTGGGGATGTGAGGTATGCACTGAAGCATCTTGAAGGTGGCCAAATGTAGGGGTGTAGGGTATGCATGGAAGCATCATAAAGATGGCCAAATGTGGGGATGTGAGGTATGCACTGAAGCATCTTGAAGGTGACCAAATGTAGGGGTGTGAGGTATGCATGGAAGCATCATAAAGATGGCCAAATGTGAGGGTATGGTATATAAATGTGGTTTGTCTGACTGTGATCGCTCAATTCTCAATTGATAATATATTCTTACAACATCATTAAGGCAAGCGATCATCGGAAGCAAGCCTTAATAATGTACTTTAACTGTTAGTCCATAGCGATTATGGTTCCAAATTCCTAGTGACACATGGGCTTCTGAACATCTCATTTAATTCGTAGTGACACATGGGCTTCTGAACATCTCATTCAATTAGCATGTTCCTTTCTCCAGATTGCTAATGCTGAGCTCACAATGGCCTGAATCAGTCTTTTCAGCTCTCCTATAATTACTGTGTACTGTGTGTATGATGTAAGCACAACTATCAAATCTAGTCACAAATTTATGACTTCCTCTTACACGCATTTACATCCCAATTTTTCTTAGCTATTTTATATATAAAGAAAACTTATGTTGACTGTTTTAGTTTTAGCAGGTCTAGTCGACTTGCATAAATTTAATTTTCTAGTAAGGGTCGTTTGTCAGGATTTACATCTTTCCCACGTGACCTTATGTGTGCAGTGTTTTTTCAATGACTCTTTTTACCTTAAATAGGATTAACCCTTTACCTAACATGAAAAGCAGACGACACTTGCAAAAAAATTTATTGAATAACTAATTTTTTTCATTTTTTGTCTCCAAAACATAGGTTATGACCCCTCGTTGGAATGAGCTCGTCAAGCTCATTTTTGAGGATTAGCGCTGGCCGGTTTTGGTCGTTACGTTGGGTAAAGGGTTAAATAGATTCTTGCATATCATTACAGTTATTTTTCCCTCCATCCCCCAGCAGTCAGGATTAACTTTCCCTCTTTTTGTTAGGCTCTGGGTGTGTGTGGGGGGGGGGGGGGGGAGGGGGGTAGGCTCTTTGGTATATTATATGACAAACAAAGCTATTTACCATTGCCACATAACCAAGCTATAATTATTATAGTATAGTGTTGAAAATGTATTCGCATTGCTCTTCCTTTAATTTAAGCTGCTGGATGTTGCTTTTAGAAGACAGGTGGGGAGGGGAATGCAATAAGTTTCATTCCTCTGTAATTCATTCACAGTCTTCAGTTGGTAGGGTTAGGAAACTTTCTTTCTTTTTCACTTTACCAGGTAGATAGTTATTTCCCTCCACTAAGGTACTGAGATATATATAAAGTCATCTGAGACAGCTGGGAGAGATATGCCTGTTTCTCCCCATCCATGTGATAGCTATCTCACCCCACCCACATGAAAATCGAAACCAGAACACTCTAAGAAAAACTTGAGCACACCTCAAATTGCTCATCATATCATTTGGCCCTGTCAAACTGAAGTACATGTCTGGAAATGATGTGTGCAGACATGTTGATTTCATTTGACATCACTTGAGTGCATTAACCCTCTACCTAACATGAAAAGCAGACGACACTTGCAAAAAAAATTCTTGAATAACTCATTTTTTTCAATTTTTGTCTCAAAAACATAGGTTATGACCCCTCGTTGGAACGAGATCAACGAGCTCGTTCCAACGAGGGGTCATAACCTATGTTTTTGAGACAAAAAATGAAAATATTTTGAAAATTAATTGGCGATTTTTGAGAATAGCGCTGGCCGGTTTTGGCCATTACATTGGGTAAAGGGTTAATCCTCAAGGTGCAGTGCAAGACTGTGTGATTTGAAGTATATACCTTTGGTATATACCGTACTTCTTAACGAGCTTTCCAAATATCTTAATGGTTTTCTCCTAGAATGAACGCACTAAGAATGATTTTTTCCTGGAAAATATGGTATTTTCTTATTAATGATGTCACATCCTAAACTGATGGTAGAAAAATCATTCCCGATGGGTATCTGTGTGGGATGGGGATTTTTAAGCTCACTCTTGGGGCAAGATATTTGAGTCAGACAATCGGCAAGCCTCGTGTCCTACTCAAACATCTTGCCCCTTCTCCATCCCACCCAGATACCCTTCGAGGATAATATTACTGATCTGTTTATGATATGCCGCTACGAAAATTCTCCTTTCACACAAGAAATATAAAATTGGTTAAGAACAATTTTAGAAATTCACATTATTCGATAGTGTTTATTTACACAAATGAAGCGTACCTTGAAATGGTTGGTAATCTAGGTGGACTCGATTGACATTCTCCAGTATCATGCTCGTTCTGAGACCTACCATCTGATATGGAATGGGAAAACCACATCAGTGTGATGTGGCGATCAGGATTGCATGGATGAAAAACATGGAATATCATTGATAGGTATATAATAAATACAGATTATCATGATAATGTGCATGTTCTGTGATTTGTATGAGATTCGAGGTGGTGTCCAGAATGGGATCTCAATGAGCCGGCTTTGCCGGCAAGTTGTGATCCCATTTTTGGACACCACCAAGAATCTGATACAAAGTACAGGACATGCACATTATCATGATAATTCATTTATCTAACAATTCTGTCACATAAACAGATTAAATCTTAACCCCTTACCCAATGTAACAGCCAAAACCAGCCAAAGCTATTCTCAAAAAATCACCAATTATTTCCATTATTTTTTCATTTTTGTCTCAAAAACATAGGTTATGACCCCTCATTGTAACAAGCTCATTCCAATAAGTGGTCATAACCTATGTTTATGAGACAAAAAATGAAAAAAATTAGTTATTCAAGAATTTTTTTGGCAAGTGTAGTCTGCTTTTCATGTTAGGTGAAGGGTTAAATTATTTTTAAACATTTTTGGGACAATGTTCGGTCGATCACTGAAACACACATAGAATGTATCCATGCGCCTATTATGATAGCCCGTAGCGCTACTGGAAACGAGTCATCTATATGATACGGAATCAGAATGAGTCTATATGATACGGAATCGGAATACATTATGTGATACGTACCGTTTCTCATGGTTTTCAGGCCAAAATCTATATGATTGTTAGATAAAACATGGAATATCATTGATAGGTATATAATAAAACATGGAATATCATCGATAGGTATATAATAAAACATGGAATATCATTGATAGGTATATAATAAAACATGGAATATCATTGATAGGTACATAATAAAACATGGAATATCATTGATAGGTATATAATAAAACATGGAATATCATTGATAGGTATATAATAAAACATGAAATATCATTGATAGGTATATAATAAAACATGGAATATCATTGATAGGTACATAATAAAACATGGAATATCATTGATAGGTATATAATAAAACATGGAATATCATTGATAGGTACATAATAAAACATAGAATATCATTGATAGGTACATAATAAAACATGGAATATCATTGATAGGTATATAATAAAACATGAAATATCATTGATAGGTATATAATAAAATTTGATATGATACTTAAAAGATAAAGATGAAGATGAGGTGATGCTGAATCTAACCTTGTCACTCCAATGCAAATGTTTTTATAAAATTTTAAATGTTTGGGGAACATGTGGCCATATAGCTAATATTATTGTTCCTCTTAATGTAATCTTGAATATATTTTATAAGCATTTCTAAAGTATAAAACATTTAATGTGTGTTGGAATTTATTTACAGTCAATTTCTCCTACAAGTATCACATTCCAAATTGAACCACCAGAAATTTCCAATGGAATTATCAAACAGTATAGCATTTTAATTAATAATATTGAACAGGTAAGTTCTACTTTAAACATTATTTCTTCATTCACCATAAATTATTTATGTGTCTGTTTTAAATAAATCAAATGTACTTGCTTGACTATTTTCCTAAGATAACAGTTATAACAGGTTGGTGCTATTCAAATTTTCTATATTGTTAATATTAATTATAACTCAAAACTCCCTCAATAGAATACATTCAACTCAATAAGCTTGTTTTAATGAGGAGTCATAGGTAATTTTTTTTTATGTAAAAAATGAAAGACTTGAATCAGACTTTTTTAAGTGTTGTCTGCAATTAGTTTTAAGTGCAGTTATATCTATCAGCACTATAATATTAAATTCTGTGACCGACTGGCCTACCACAGTACAGGAGGGATGGCTGCAATCCTTCGGACAGACTGGCCTGCCATAGTACAGAAGGGATGACTGTAATCCTTCAGATAGACTGACCTGCCACAGTACAGACGAGATGGCTGCAATCCCTCAGACAAACTAACCTGCCGTAGTACAAAATGAATGGCTGCAATCCCTCTGACAGATTGACCTGCCACAGTACAAAAGGGATGGCTGCAAACACTCTAGACAGACTGGCCTGCCGTAGTACAGAAAGAATGGCTGCAATCCTGCAGACATACTGGCCCGCCACAGTACTCAAGGAATGGCTGCAAACCCTCAAGACAGGCTGACCTGCCACAGTACAAAAGGAATGGTTGCAATCCCGCAGACAGACTGGTCTGCCACTGTACAGAAGGGATGGCTTCAATCCCTCAGACAGACTGAACTCCTGCAGTACAAAAGAACTGGCCTGCTGCAGTGCAGAAAGGATGGCAGCAATCCCTCAGGCAGACACCTGCCACAGTACAAAAGGAATGGCTGCAACCCTCTGACAGACTGATCTGCCACAGTACAGAAGGGATGGCTGCAATCCCTCAGACAGACTGACCTGCCACAGTACAAAAGGAATGGCTGCAATCCATCAGACAGACTGGCCTGCTGCAGTACAAAAGGAATGGATGCAGTCCCTCAGACAGACTGACCTGCCACAGTACAGAAGGGATGGCTGCAATCCCTCAGATAGACTGGCCTGCCACAGTACAGAAGGGATGGCTGCAATCCCTCGGAGAGACTGACCTGCCACAGTACAAAAGGAATGGATGCAATCCCTCAGACAGACTGACCTGCCACAGTACAGAAGGGATGGTTGTAATCCCTCAGACAGACTAGCCTGCCACAGTACAAAAGGAATGACTGCAATCCCTCAGACAGACTGGCCTGCTGCAGTACAGAAGGGGTGGCTGCAATCCTGCAGACATACTGACCTGCCACAATACAAAAGGAATGGCTGCAAGCCTGCAGACATACTGACCTGCCACAGTACAAAAGGAATGGTTGCAATCCCTCCGGCAGACTGGTCTGCCACTGTACAGAAGGGATGGCTTCAATCCCTCAGACAGACTGACCTGCCGCAGTACAAAAGGACTGGCCTGCTGCAGTGCAGAAGGGATGGCAGCAATCCCTCAGGCAGACTCCTGCCACAGTACAAAAGGAATGTCTGCAATCCCTCAGACAGACAGACCTGCCACAGTACAGAAGGGATGGCTGCAATCCCTCAGACAGGCTGGCCTGCCAAAGTACAAAAGGAATCCTCAGACAGACTGGCCTGCTGCAGTACAGAAGGGGTGGTTGCAATCCTGCAGACATACTGACCTGCCACAGTACAAAAGGAATGGCTGCAAACCCTCTAGACGGACTGGCCTGCCGTAGTACAGAAAGAATGGCTGCAATCCCGCAGACATACTGACATCCCACAGTACAAAAGGAATGGCTGCAAACCCTCAAGACAGGCTGACCTGCCACAGTACAAAAGAAATGGTTGCAATCCCTCAGACAGACTGGTCTGCCACTGTACAAAAGGAATGGCTGCAATCCCTCAGACTGACCTGCCATAGTACAAAAGGAATAACAGCAATCCCTCAGACAGACTGACCTGTCACAGTACAGAAGGGATGGCTGCAATCCCTCAGACTGGCCTGCCACAGTACAAAAGGAATGGCTGCAATTCCTCAGACAGCCTGACCTGCCACAATACAGAAGGAATGGCTGCAATCCCTCAGAGAGACAGAGCCATCACAGTACAGAAGGGATGGCTGCAATCTTTCATACAGACTGACTTGCCACAGTACAGAAGGGATTGCAACAATCACTCAGAATGGATGGCCACAGTCCCTCAGTCTTTTCCCAATTATTAAACACATAGGTTTCTCAATATGGCTAAGTTAAAAAAAACTGAAACACAACTAATGCTGGCAGTACGCTATTACTGACTATTGAAATCTGTTCTTCGAACTAATGTAAAATTATTTATGCATGTATCACCACCTATTGTTTATTCAACCTTTCATTGAGGTTTTGTAGATTGGAAAGAAAGAAAGTTATTTTTTGTAAAATTTCTTCTTTCATTATACCAACCAAACTTCAATGAAGGATGGCCCTCTTTGTAACTACAAACACATACATGCTCACCTCTAAAATCAACAAATTGAGGACATATGCCTTTGCATGTCAGGTGAAAGATGAGGAGAGAGAGACCACCTATCCCTGCTGTAGGGCCCCAGGTTTGTGCTAAATGCACAGCAGGCATTGTCAGATAAGGTTTTGTTAAAAATTTGTCACGTTGACATTCTGAGTCCCTCCAAGACTTTTTCTGTTTGTAAAACCTGGATTATGATAAAGCATATTAAGGTTGCAAGGCATATGTAAATAAAGAAGTTTTATGGGAACTTTTTTTATATTTTCTGTATAATTTCAAACAGTACAAGATTTTCTAAATCCAAAATACTGTGTGGCATGACTGAAAAGTTTTAAATTTTATATGACAGAATTTCTAAGCAGGCATTATGAAGCCTCATTTTATTTTCATTCCAGGGTACTCCCAGTCTAAAACAGACACACACAGTTGACCAGCTTTCTCCTAATACTCAGTATAATGCCCAAGCTAAAGCATGTACTAATGGAGGATGTACTACTAGTAACTCAATAATAGTAACAACACTAGCCACAATTCCAACAGCACTTGAGCTACCAAATATTGTTTCAGTGACCAGTACATCTGTGACATTATCCTGGTCATATCCAAGTGTTGGTAGAGTTGACATTGACAGGTAAGTGGATATTAATGACCAGTACATCTGTGACATTATCCTGGTCATATCCAAGTGTTGGTAGAGTTGACATTGACAGGTAAGTGGATATTAATTACCAGTACATCTGTGACATTATCCTGGTCATATCCAAGTGTTTGTTGAGTTATTAATATCCAAAATGCAGTACATCTGTGACATTATCCTGGCCATATCCAAGTGTTGATTGAGTTGACATTGGCAGGTAAGTGGATATTAATGACCAGTACATCTGTGACATTATCCTGGTCATATCCAAATGTTTGTTGAGTTATTAATATCCAAAATGCAGTACATCTGACATTATCCTGGCCATATCCAAGTGTTGATAGAGTTGACATTGATAGGTGAGTGGATATTAATATCCAAAATCCAGTACACCTGTGACAGTATCCTGGTCAAATTCAAGTGTTGGTACAATCGACATTGACAGGTAAGTAGATAGTAATATCCAAAATCCTGTGATAGAGGAAAGTGGATATTAAAGTTGACGTACATACGTAAGTAGATATTATAGCTGACAGATATAAGTAAGTAGATATTATAGCTGACAGATATAAGTAAGTAGATATTATAGCTGACAGATATAAGTAAGTAGATATTAGAGTTGACAGACATAAGTAAGTAGATATTAGAGCTGACAGATATAAGTAAGTAGATATTATAGTTGACAGATATAAGTAAGTAGATATTAGAGTTGACAGATATAAGTAAGTAGATATTAGAGTTGACAGATATAAGTAAGTAGATATTATAGTTGACAGATATAAGTAAGTAGATATTAGAGTTGACAGATATAAGTAAGTAGATATTAGAGTTGACAGACATAAGTAAGTAGATATTAGAGCTGACAGATATAAGTAAGTAGATATTATAGTTGACAGATATAAGTAAGTAGATATTATAGTTGACAGATATAAGTAAGTAGATATTAGAGTTGACAGATATAAGTAAGTAGATATTAGAGTTGACAGATATAAGTAAGTAGATATTAGAGTTGACAGATATAAGTAAGTAGATATTAGAGTTGACAGATATAAGTAAGTAGATATTAGAGTTGACAGACATAAGTAAGTAGATATTAGAGCTGACAGATATAAGTAAGTAGATATTATAGTTGACAGATATAAGTAAGTAGATATTAGAGTTGACAGATATAAGTAAGTAGATATTAGAGTTGACAGATATAAGTAAGTAGATATTATAGTTGACAGATATAAGTAAGTAGATATTATAGTTGACAGATATAAGTAAGTAGATATTAGAGCTGACAGATATAAGTAAGTAGATATTATAGTTGACAGATATAAGTAAGTAGATATTATAGTTGACAGATATAAGTAAGTAGATATTAGAGTTGACAGATATAAGTAAGTAGATATTATAGTGGACAGATATAAGTAAGTAGATATTAGAGTTGACAGATATAAGTAAGTAGATATTAGAGTTGACAGATATAAGTAAGTAGATATTATAGTGGACAGATATAAGTAAGTAGATATTAGAGTTGACAGATATAAGTAAGTAGATATTAGAGTTGACAGATATAAGTAAGTAGATATTATAGTGGACAGATATAAGTAAGTAGATATTATAGTTGACAGATATAAGTAAGTAGATATTAGAGTTGACAGATATAAGTAAGTAGATATTAGAGTTGACAGAGATAAGTAAGTAGATATTAGAGTTGAAAGATATAAGTAAGTAGATATTAGAGTTGACAGATATAAGTAAGTAGATATTATAGTTGACAGATATAAGTATGTAGATATTATAGCTGACAGATATAAGTAAGTAGATATTATAGCTGACAGATATAAGTAAGTAGATATTATAGCTGACAGATATAAGTAAGTAGATATTATAGCTGACAGATATAAGTAAGTAGATATTAGAGTTGACAGACATAAGTAAGTAGATATTAGAGCTGACAGATATAAGTAAGTAGATATTATAGTTGACAGATATAAGTATGTAGATATTAGAGTTGAAAGATATAAGTAAGTAGATATTAGAGTTGACAGATATAAGTATGTAGATATTAGAGTTGAAAGATATAAGTAAGTAGATATTAGAGTTGACATAGATAAATAAGTGGATGTAATTATGCCAAACAGGTTCACAGACATGGTGAATTCTGTGGTTGTTGTAGAAATTCTTTTAAATATATTTTTTGATTCCACCAACAGGACTTTAATCTGTAATCAGTATTCAATCAACAGGTCATACTTTTACTGAGGATTTGGTAAATGGTTTGGTCTTTGACTGCCATTTAATTTATGAACTCAGTGTGTCAAAATTATAATCAGTGATTGTATATTTTGCCTTATAGATTGAACTCAGATGAATTGATTCAAATTTTATTCAGTTTAATCGATTTATTATATTTTACTTTAATTGATTCATATTATATTTGACTTTAATTGGTTAAAATTATATTCAAGTTTAATTGGTTCAAATAATATTCAGGTATAATTAATTCAAATTATATTCAAGTTTAATTGATTCAAATTATGTTTGATACTCATGTTAAATCTTATAGATTTGAATCCGTTTTATTGATTCAAATTATATTTGTCTTTAATTGATTCAAATTATATTTGATTTTATTTAATTCAAATTATATTTGACTTTAATTAATTCAAATAATATTTTAGTTTAATTAATTAAAATTATATTCGACTTTAATTAAATCAAATAATATTTGATTTTAATTAATTAAAATTGTATTCGACTTTAATTGATTCAAATTATATTTGATTTTATTTAATTCAAATTATATTTGACTTTAATTAATTCAAATAATATTTTAGTTTAATTAATTAAAATTATATTCGACTTTAATTGATTCAAATTATATTTGATTTTATTTAATTCAAATTATGTTTGATTTTAATTAATTCAAATAATGTTTGACTTTAATTAATTCAAATTATGTTTGACTTTAATTGATTTAAATTATATTTGATGTTAATTAATTCAAATTATATTTGACGTTAATTGATTCAAATTATATTTGGCTTTATTTAATTCAAATTATATCTCTGTAAGTAGCCCTATGTAATTACAGGTTTTTACTATACCAAAGAGAAACATGTCCACCAACCCATCAGCCATTCCAGCAATCATGTATTGTAGGAGATAAGAATGAGTCATACAGTGGTATTAAGCTACACCATACCGTCATCAATTTGAAGCCATACACTGCATACGAATTTCTACTGGAAGGAGAAAATCAAGCTGGAATGAGTAACTCACAGACATGGCTTAAAGTTCTAACATTGCCTGATGGTGGGTACTAATAACTAAGTAATTAATTTTATGTTTAATCTTGATGCCTTGATTTATATTGTCTTATACACTTCTGTACATAGTGAGTTTATCTTTCATTTGGGGTGAGGTAACAGGGTTTTCACTTGGGTGATCAGGGATCCCCGAAACGGCCCTATTCCCCTTGCCCTAAATTCCCCTAAACATGCATTCCATAGCTGATATAAATTGTCCTAGCAGTCAGACATATTTAAAAAAAATGAGTCACAAGGAAGGTTATTATTCAGTGTTTATTTTTCGGACACCTCTGTACACACAGTCGTTGTTGAACTGGATCATCTATGCCACCATGGACCAGTATTGTTGGTAAATATTGTAATCTGTATGAATGATTTTTCACCTGAATTTCTCTTCATTATTCTTCCGCAATGACTGGCTCTTGGAATGTGAAAACCTGCATAAATATTGCTGTGAAAAACCTCAAAATATCCCTCAGATGCAACGAAAAGGGGTTTTGGGAACCCTGGAACTTAAGATTTGTTGCCCTACTGATGATATAGTCAATGTCCATTGATGATTTGTTGTGACAGATTATATCTCCCACAGATATAGTCAATGTCCATTGATGACTTGTTGTGACAGATTATATCTCCCACAGATATAGTCAATCTCCATTGATGACTTGTTGTGACAGATTATATCTCCCACAGATATAGTCAATGTCCATTGATGATTTGTTGTGACAGATTATATCTCCCACAGATATAGTCAATGTCCATTGATGACTTGTTGTGACAGATTATATCTCCCACAGATATAGTTAATGTCTATTGATGACTTGTTGTGACAGATTATATCTCCCACAGATATAGTCAATGTCCATTGATGATTTGTTGTGACAGATTATATCTCCCACAGATATAGTCAATGTCCATTGATGACTTGTTGAGACTATTATTATCCATGTTGGGTGAGGGTGTGAGATGGAGAAATCTCAGCTGAGGGCAAGATATATTGGGCCAGACACAAATCTTACCAAGTATCTGGACCAAATATCTTGTCTCGAGAGTGAGATTTCCGAAATGTGACACCATGTTGTTTATTTACAGAAGAATGTGCAAGATTGAATAGTCCTCTGCTCATTAAATATGCTAATAAGCCAATATAGATTGGTCACATGGGTGGGGTCAGATAGCTATCATGTGGGTGGGGTGAGGCAGGCATATCTCCCCCAGCCGTCTCACATGACTTTATATATGACTCAGTACCTATTCTCTCTGTAATTATGTTGGTTTGTAAGTCTATTCACTTCATTTGTAAGTCTGTTCTCTCAGTAATTATGTAGGTTTGTAAGTCTGTTCTCTCTATAATTATATTGGTTTATAAGTCTATTGTCTCTGTGATTTGGTTGGTGAGTAAGTCTATTCTCTCTGTAATTATGTTGGTTTATAAGTGTATTCTCTCTGTAATTATGTTGGTTTATAAGTGTATTCTCTCTGTATTTATGTTGGTTTATAAGTGTATTCTCTCTGTAATTATGTTGGTTTGTAAGTCTATTCTCTCTGTAATTATGTCAGTTTGTAAGTCTATTCTCTCTGTAATTATGTTGGTTTATAAGTGTATTCTCTCTGTAATTATGTCAGTTTGTAAGTCTATTCTCTCTGTAATTATGTTGGTTTGTAAGTCTATTCTCTCTGTAATTATGTTGGTTTGTAAGTCTATTCTCTCTGTAATTAATTTGGTTTGTAAGTCTATTCTCTCTGTAATTATGTCAGTTTGTAAGTCTATTCTCTCTGTAATTATGTTGGTTTATAAGTGTATTCTCTCTGTAATTATGTCAGTTTGTAAGTCTATTCTCTCTGTAATTATGTTGGTTTATAAGCCTTTCTCTCTGTTATTATGTTGGTTTGTAAGTCTGTTCTCTCTGTAATTATGTTGGTTTGTAAGTCTATTCTCTCTGTAATTATGTTGGGTTGTAAGTCTGTTCTCTCTGTAATTATGTTGGTTTTTAAGTCTATTCTCTCTGTAATTATGTTGGTTTGTAAGTCTGTTCTCTCTGTAATTATGTTGGTTTGTAAGTCTATTCTCTCTGTAATTATGTTGGGTTGTAAGTCTGTTCTCTCTGTAATTATGTTGGTTTATAAGTCTATTCTCTCTGTAATTATGTCAGTTTGTAAGTCTATTCTCTCTGTAATTATGTCAGTTTGTAAGTCTATTCTCTCTGTAATTATGTCAGTTTGTAAGTCTATTCTCTCTGTAATTATGTCAGTTTATAAGTCTATTCTCTCTGTTATTATGTCAGTTTATAAGTCTATTCTCTCTGTAATTATGTTGGTTTGTAAGTCTATTCTCTCTGTAATTATGTTGGTTTGTAAGTCTGTTCTCTCTGTAATTATGTCAGTTTGTAAGTCTATTCTCTCTGTAATTATGTTGGTTTGTAAGTCTATTCTCTCTGTAATTATGTTGGTTTGTAAGTCTATTCTCTCTGTAATTATGTTGGTTGTAAGTCTATTCTCTCTGCAATTATGTCAGTTTGTAATTCTATTCTCTATGTAATTATGTTCGTTTATAAGTCTATTCTCTCTGTAATTATGTTGGTTTTTAAGTCTGTTCTCTCTGTAATTATGTTGGTTTGTAAGCCTGTTCTCTCTATAATCATATTGGTTTATAAGTCTATTGTCTCTGTGATTTGGTTGGTGAGTAAGTCTATTCTCTCTGTAATTATGTTGGTTTGTAAGTCTATTCTCTCTGTAATTATGTCAGTTCGTAAGTCTATTCTCTCTGTAATTATGTTGGTTTGTAAGTCTATTCCCTCTGTAATTATGTTGGTTTATAAGTGTATTCTCTCTGTAATTATGTTGGTTTGTAAGTCTATTCTCTCTGTAATTGTGTCAGTTTGTAAGTCTATTCTCTTTGTAATTATGTCAGTTTGTAAGTCTATTCTCTCTGTAATTATGTTGGTTTATAAGTCTATTCTCTCTGTAATTATGTTGGTTTGTAAGTCTGTTCTCTCTATAATTATATTGGTTTATAAGTCTATTGTCTCTGTGATTTGGTTGGTTTATAAGTCTATTCTCTCTGTAATTATGTTGGTTTATAAGTCTATTCTCTCTGTAATTATGTTGGTTTATAAGTCTATTCTTTCTGTAATTATGTTGGTTTGTAAGTCTATTCTCTCTGTAATTATGTCAGTTTGTAAGTCTATTCTCTCTGTAATTATGTTGGTTTATAAGTCTATTCTCTCTGTAATTATGTTGGTTTGTAAGTCTGTTCTCTCTATAATTATATTGGTTTATAAGTCTATTCTCTCTGTAATTATGTCAGTTTGTAAGTCTATTCTCTCTGTAATTATGTTGGTTTATAAGTCTATTCTCTCTGTAATTATGTTGGTTTGTAAGTCTGTTCTCTCTGTAATTTTGTTGGTTTGTAAGTCTGTTCTCTCTATAATTATATTGGTTTATAAGTCTATTGTCTCTGTGATTTGGTTGGTGAGTAAGTCTATTCTCTCTGTAATTATGTTGGTTTATAAGTCTATTCTCTCTGCAATTATGTTGGTTTGTAAGTCTATTTATTCTCTCTGTAATTATGTTGGTTTGTAAGTCTATTCTCTCTGTAATTATGTTGGTTATAAGTGTATTCTCTCTGTAATTATGTTTATCTTGGTTTATAAGTGTATTCTCTTGGTTTGTAAGTCTATTCTCTCTGTAATTATGTTGGTTTGTAAGTCTATTCTCTCTGTAATTATGTAGGTTTGTAAGTCTATCCCTTTGTAATTATGTCAGTTTGTAAGTCTATTCTCTCTGTAATTATGTTGGTTTGTAAGTCTATTCTCTCTGTAATTATGTTGGTTTGTAAGTCTATTCTCTCTGTAATTATGTCAGTTTGTAAGTCTATTCTCTCTGTACTTATGTTGGGTTGTAAGTCTATTGTCGCTGTAATTATGTTGGTTTGTAAGTCTATTCTCTCTGTAATTATGTCAGTTTGTAAGTCTATTCTCTATGTAATTATGTTGGTTTATAAGTCTATTCTCTCTGTAATTATGTAGGTTTGTAAGTCTGTTCTCTCTGTAATTATGTTGGTTTGTAAGCCTGTTCTCTCTATAATTATATTGGTTTATAAGTCTATTGTCTCTGTGATTTGGTTGGTGAGTAAGTCTATTCTCTCTGTAATTATGTTGGTTTGTAAGTCTATTCTCTCTGTAATTATGTCAGTTTGTAAGTCTATTCTCTCTAATTATGTTGGTTTGTAAGTCTATTCCCTCTGTAATTTTGTTGGTTTATAAGTGTATTCTCTCTGTAATTATGTTGGTTTGTAAGTCTATTCTCTCTGTAATTGTGTCAGTTTGTAAGTCTATTCTCTTTGTAATTATGTCAGTTTGTAAGTCTATTCTCTCTGTAATTATGTTGGTTTATAAGTCTATTCTCTCTGTAATTATGTTGGTTTGTAAGTCTGTTCTCTCTATAATTATATTGGTTTATAAGTCTATTGTCTCTGTGATTTGGTTGGTTTATAAGTCTATTCTCTCTGTAATTATGTTGGTTTATAAGTCTATTTTCTCTGTAATTATGTTGGTTTATAAGTCTATTCTCTCTGTAATTATGTTGGTTTGTAAGTCTATTCTCTCTGTAATTATGTCAGTTTGTAAGTCTATTCTCTCTGTAATTATGTTGGTTTATAAGTCTATTCTCTCTGTAATTATGTTGGTTTGTAAGTCTGTTCTCTCTATAATTATATTGGTTTATAAGTCTATTCTCTCTGTAATTATGTCAGTTTGTAAGTCTATTCTTTCTGTAATTATGTTGGTTTATAAGTCTATTCCCTCTGTAATTATGTTGGTTTGTAAGTCTGTTCTCTCTGTAATTTTGTTGGTTTGTAAGTCTGTTCTCTCTATAATTCTATTGGTTTATAAGTCTATTGTCTCTGTGATTTGGTTGGTGAGTAAGTCTATTCTCTCTGTAATTATGTTGGTTTATAAGTCTATTCTCTCTGTAATTATGTTGGTTATAAGTGTATTCTCTCTGTAATTATGTTTATCTTGGTTTATAAGTGTATTCTCTTGGTTTGTAAGTCTATTCTCTCTGTAATTATGTTGGTTTGTAAGTCTATTCTCTCTGTAATTATGTAGGTTTGTAAGTCTATCCCTTTGTAATTATGTCAGTTTGTAAGTCTATTCTCTCTGTAATTATGTTGGTTTGTAAGTCTATTCTCTCTGTAATTATGTCAGTTTGTAAGTCCATTCTCTAATTATGTTATTTAAAATTAATTATTAATATTAAGTCTATTTATATCAATGTGTGCATCTGTTCTCTCTGTAATTATGTTTGCCATTATGCTATTGTGCCATTGCAAAAAAGTCTTAATTCCAAGGATTTACATGTGCACCATACTGCATTTGATCGTGTAAATTGTATAATTTCATATAATTGAGAGTGATACTGTACACACAAGTTTGAGATGATATATATTCGTGATGTTCACTTTAGAATTGAATAATCCCCTAGCCAAACTGCCCCACCATGCAAAAGTTCCGATCACATTTTACCCAAACCATCCATCGGCGAGTGATTAAAACCACTGAGAGTAAATGGGATGAAATGAATAAAAATTTTCAGTATAATCCATTTTCAATATCACTAGCTTGGTTGATCACACCTCCTTGCCCTGATCATATATCATATATTTATCTCCTATATTGTATCCAGGGAAGCTGCTGCCATTCACCATATGACTTTCAGAGGAGAGTGCCACTTTACTCACCTTCAATGTGCTCTTGTAAAGCCTGTTTACAAATTAAACAATCATTGATGTGGGTCATATTTAAGGACTTACATTATTAACCATCAATTAAAGTGTGTGATAGACAGTTACCCTTACATCAACCCACTACTTAGCTATGTAATATACAAAAACCTTTACATTATATTAAACATCAGCTAATGTGTGTAATAAACACTACTTACAAATTCATCTACAAACCTGGGTAATATACACAAGACCTTACATTAACCACCCATTGACCTGGGTTGTGTACAGTACACCTTACATTAATCATCTACTGATCTGTTGTGTACAGTAGACCTTACATTAACCATTCACTGACCTGGATAGTGTACAGTAGACCTTACATTAACCATCCACTGACCTGGGTAATGTTACATTTACCATCCACAGACCTGGGTTGTGTACAGTAGACCTTACATTAACCACCCACAGACCTGGGTTGTGTACATTAAACCTTACATTAACCATCCACTGACCTGGGTAATATACACAAGACCTTACATTAACCATCCTCTGACCTAGGTAATATACACAAGACCTTACATTAACCATCCACTGACCTTGGTAATATACAGTAGACCTTACATTAACCATCCACTGACCTGGGTAATGTTACATTTACCATCCACAGACCTGGGTTGTGTACAGTAGACCTTACATTAACCACCCACAGACCTGGGTTGTGTACATTAAACCTTACATTAACCATCCACTGACCTGGGTAATATACACAAGACCTTACATTAACCATCCACTGATTGGGTAATGTACAGTACACCTTACATTAACCATCCACTGACCTGGGTTGTGTACAGCAGACCTTACATTAACCATCCACTGACCTGGCTTGTGTACAGTAGACCTTACATTAACCATCCATTGACACGGGTAATATACAGTAAACTTTACATTAACCATCCACAGACCTGGGTAATATGCACAAGACCTTGCATTAACCATCCACTGACCTGGGTTGTGTACAGTAGACCTTACATTAACCGTCCAGTGGTCTGGGTAATATACAGCAGACCTTACATTATCCATCCACTAACCTGGGTAATATACAGTAGACCTTACATTAACCCTCCACTGATCTGGGTAGTGTACAGTAGACCTTACATTAACCATCCACTGACCTGGCTTGTGTACAGTAGTCCTTACATTAACCATCCATTGACCTGGGTAATATACAGTAAACTTTACATTAACCATCCACAGACCTGGGTAATATGCACAAGACCTTACATTAACCATCCACTGACCTGGGCTGTATACAGTAGACCTTACATTACCCATCCACTGATCTGGGTAATATACAGTAGACCTTACATTATCCATCCACTAACCTGTGTTGTGTACAGTAGACCTTACATTAACCATCCAGTGGTCTGGGTAATATACAGTAGACCTTACATTAACCATCCAGTGACCGGGGTAATATACAGTAAACCTTACATTAACCATCCACAGACCTGGGTAATATACACAAGACCTTACATTAACCATCCACTGACCTGGGTTACATTATCCATCCACTAACCTAGGTAATATACAGTAGACCTTACATTAACCATCCACTGACCTGGGTAATATTACATTAACCATCCAGAGACCTGGGTAATATACAAAAGACCTTACATTAACCATCCACTGACCTGGGTTGTGTACAGTAGACCTTACATTAACCATCCATTGACCTGGGTAATATACAGTAAACTTTACATTAACCATCCACAGACCTGGGTAATATACACAAGACCTTACATTAACCATCCACTGACCTGGGCTGTATACAGTAGACCTTACATTACCCATCCACTGATCTGGGTAATATACACTAGACCTTACATTATCCATCCACTAACCTGGGTTGTGTACAGTAGACCTTACATTACCCATCCACTGATCTGGGTAATATACAGTAAACCTTACATTAACCATCCACAGACTGGATAATATACACAAGACCTTACATTAACCATCCACTGACCTGGGTTGTGTACAGTAGACCTTACATTACCCATCCACTGATCTGGGTAATATACAGTAAACCTTACATTATCCATCCACTAACCTGGGTAATATGCACAAGACCTTACATTATCCATCCACTAACCTGGGTTGTGTACAGTAGACCTTACATTACCCATCCACTGATCTGGGTAATATACAGTAGACCTTACATTATCCATCCACTAACCTGGGTTGTGTACAGTAGACCTTACATTAACCATCCAGTGGTCTGGGTAATATACAGTAGACCTTACATTAACCATCCAATGACCTGGGTAATATACAGTAAACCTTACATTAACCATCCACAGACCTGGGTAATATGCACAAGACCTTACATTATCCATCCACTAACCTGGGTTGTGTACAGTAGACCTTACATTACCCATCCACTGATCTGGGTAATATACAGTAGACCTTACATTATCCATCCACTAACCTGGGTTGTGTACAGTAGACCTTACATTAACCATCCAGTGGTCTGGGTAATATACAGTAGACCTTACATTAACCATCCAGTGACCGGGGTAATATACAGTAAACCTTACATTAACCATCCACAGACCTGGGTAATATACACAAGACCTTACATTAACCATCCACTGACCTGGGTTACATTATCCATCCACTAACCTAGGTAATATACAGTAGACCTTACATTAACCATCCACTGACCTGGGTAATATTACATTAACCATCCAGAGACCTGGGTAATATACAAAAGACCTTACATTAACCATCCACTGACCTGGGTTGTGTACAGTAGACCTTACATTAATCCTCCACTGGTCTGGGTAGTGTACAGTAGACCTTACATTAACCATCCAATGACCTGGGTAATATACAGTAAACCTTACATTAACCATCCACAGACCTGGGTAATATACACAAGACCTTACATTAACCATCCACTGACCTGGGTTGTGTACAGTAGACCTTACATTAACCATCCAGTGATCTGGGTAATATACAGTAGACCTTACATTATCCCTCCACTAACCTGGGTGATATGCAAGAGATCTTACATTAACCATTCACTTATGTACAGTAGACCTGGGCAATATTACATTAACCATCCACTGACTTAGGTAAAATATATTAACCCTCCACTGATTGGGGTAATATACAGTAGACCTTACATTAACCGTCCACTGACCTGGGTAATATACAGTTGACTTACATTAACCATCTGCAGACCTGGGTAACATACAGTTTACCTTACATTAACCATCCACTGACTTGGGCAATATACAGTTGACCTTACATTAACCATCCACTGACCTGGGTAATATACAGTTGACCTTACATTAACCATCCACTGACCTGGGTAATATACAGTTGACTTACATTAACCATCTGCAGACCTGGGTAATATACAGTTTAGTTTACATTAACCATCCACTGACTTGGGTAATATACAGTTGATCTTCCATTAACCATCTACATCTATAAATCTCTGTCTTTACTTAATATTAATTGCTGCTGCTTGAACGCTAACTTTGAAAATCTCCAAAATTTACTGGTCGACTTTCAACAAACTCTAATTTTTTAGACGCGATCGGCATGATGGAAATATTTAATGTCAAACCAAATATAGAATATCAACTTGAAGAATACCACTCCCTAGTTTGTCACACGCGCCCAGATGACGATTATGGCAGGGATGGTGTCGGAATGTTCATGAATGACAGTATTCCCTTCAAAATCCAAAACGACTTATCTGTCTTTATACCACACGTGTTTGAATCTTTGTTTGTGGAAATATCCACTAAGAAAAAGGGTATCGTCGGAGTAATTTATAGACCGAACAACTCGGCACCTAAAGCAAACCTTGACACATTCCTTTCTAAATTAACTGAATTATTGGGCACCTTAAGTAAGGAAAATACGAAAGTTTACCTTATGGGGGACTTTAACATAGATTTTCTCAACTTAAATTCGCACAGTAAAATAAATACCTTTATAGATTTACTATTCAGCGCGGGTTTTATACCCTCTATCACAAAGCCGACGAGGGTCACAGAATTTTCTGCTACCCTGATTGATAATGTTTTTAGTAACAATATCAATAAATTTATGTCAGGAATTATAATTACTGACGTCAGTGATCATTTTGCTACATTTTACATAGAAGTAGCAGATAAATGCCCACCCCCCCTCTAATACCAAATTGTAGACAATCAAATTATAGTGAGAATATCACTCGGTTCAAGAATTCTTTATCAGTTTGTGACTTATCTGAAGTCATAAACGAGGTTTGCCCAGCCATGGCATTCAGTAGGTTCCTTGATATATTCTATGAAGTGTTTGAACAAGCATTTCCCAGAAAAGCTGTGCCCACAAAAAAAAGTATATCAGATGTGAAACATGATGACGCATGGTTTATTGCAATCCTCTCAAACAAAACATAAATTGTACATTAAAAAATTAAAATCCCCAAACATCCAAAACACAAAAAAATACAAGGATTATTGTCATGAATTCAACCGCTTGAAACAAACCTGCAAAGCAGATTACTATAACAAGATACTACTTGAAAACAAAGATAATATTAAAAAAAACATGGGGAAATTCTTCGAAAAGCTATATACAAGTCAAATAACAACAGACCACTTCACCCCATCTTCTTAGATGGAAACACAGAATTAACTGACCCAAAAGGAATCGCTGACCGATTCAACAAATTCTTTGCTGATATTGGGGAGATGACAAGTAGTCAAGTGCCCTTGACTCAACGTCGATACTTGGATTACCTAAGTGGTAACAGTAAAGACTCTTTCTTTATAAACCCCACCAATAAACAGGAAATAATTATTTGTGTTCACAAACTAAGAGGCAAATCAACCAAAGATAGTAATGACATGTCCACAAAACTATTAAAGGAAATAATTTTGGAGGTAGCAGATCCACTGTCTCATATTATCAATCTGTCCTTCACTACAGGGAGAGTGCTGGACAAAATGAAAATGGCCAAAATTATACCCATTTTTAAATCAGGTGATCCACAACTATTTACTAATTACCGCCCTATAAGTATTCTCCCAACATTCTCAAAAATATTGGAAAAAGTAATGTACTCACGTCTATACACATTCTCAGAAGAACATGAAATCATATATAAGTACCAATTTGGGTTCAGAAAGGGACACTCCACTGTGCATCCTATTCTGCATCTCATAAACCATGTTGTAGAAACAAATGATAAACTTACAAAGGACTGCACACTTTCAGTTTTTCTAGACTTTTCAAAAGCCTTTGATACCATCAATCATGCAATCCTGCTGAAGAAACTTGAAAGGTATGGTATTAGAGGCCTAGGTAATTCCTGGTTCCAAGATTACTTAACAAGAAGATGCCAGTCTGTGTCTTTCATGGACAGCACCTCTGATTCGTTGGAAGTCATGACTGGTGTACCACAAGGTTCCATTCTAGGTCCTATCCTGTTCTTATTATACATTAACAACATGAGCCAATCTACGCTGCTCAATATGCTGTCCTTTGCAGATGATACTACGGCTTTTGCATCAAGTAACAATGTAGACAATTTGATAGATGAGACCAACATTCAGCTGGGAAAAATCAGCGAATGGTGTTCTGCAAATGGATTTAATTTGTTTCCACAGAATTCAAATTGGTTAATTATCAACCAGGTCCTAGCGATTGGGTACGAATGATGCTTGTCTTTTGTCGATTATTTTCATTGGCCTTAAAATTCTGATTCGGTCATTTCGAGTTTTTTCCCTTCCACTAGTCAATATTTGAAAATCTTTGATCTGACAACACTGGTTGTGACATTCCTTTGCAAAAAGAAATGCAAAAAAAGTTGTCTTAAAGCAAATAAAACAAAATGCATCTTATTGCACCCTCAAAATGATTCTCACAATGCTGCTAGTAGAACAAAACACCTAAACAACACAGATATTCCATTTGTTGGTAACCAGAATGATGAAAAAACAGTCAAATTCCTAGGAATCCATATGGACGAGAATCTAAAATTCAAACAACATTCTTCAGTAATCTGTCTAAAAATGGCTAGGGCAGTCTTTGCCCTTAATAGGGCAAAAAGAATTCTTCCTATGAAAGCCCTAAAGACACTGTATTTTTAACTTATACATAGCTACTTATTGTATGGTATACTTGTATGGGGTCACACGCTATCAACAAGCAGAATTCTTAATCTGCAAAAAAAGGCTATTCGCATAATAACGAACATAAAATATACCTCGCAAACAGAACCTCTATTTAAAAATTGTGGCATACTAAAATTTGAAGACTTGTATAAGTTATATGTCCTTTTGTTCATGTCCGATTGGTGTCATGATAAATTACCAGTGTCTTTTGATGGTACTTTTGAAATTTACAGAAATCCTTCTGGAATGGAAACCAGGCAAGCTGGGAATATACGTACAAACAAATCGAGAACGTGTTTCTCGGCAGACCTACCGTTACATTCTTTTCCAAAGGTTTGGAACAATTTAAACCCAGAAATACAGCAATATAGTAGGCCCTTATTCAAAAAGAAAATAATCGATACAATTTTAGATTCATACTCTTCCATAATCACTTGTACCAATCCATTTTGTCCCGACTGCATATCAACTTAAAGAGATCTCACCAAAAATACTGCACTCTGAAGTCAGTTGGGTCCTCAAGAAGGATAACCGGGTTTGCTTTCTCTTCTCCTTTCTGGCGATTGGCCCAGATCGCCTGGGTTGAGTGAATATGAACCCCAATTGGGTTCATGTTTACTCAGCTCATGTGATTTGGTTTAGTTCTTGATCCCGCCGATTTTAGAATGTACATTAAAGTAACAACTTATTTGTTTCCAGTCTGTGCATTGGGACCGTTCCACTCAATTTGAATCCATGAAGACAAAAATAAAAAGGCAATGATGTCAAGAAAAAGAAGATTGTGTGGGATGGCAGGAAGACAGCCTCTCCGGCTATGTCATCTCCGTGCAGTGTACACTCACTTTCTAATTTGTTTTATTTGTTTCACATTGTATCTGTATGCTGAGAAATAAAATTCCATTCATTCATTCATTCATTCATTCATTCATTCATTCATTCATTCATTCATTCATTCATTCATTCATTCATTCACAGACCTGGGTAATATACAGTAGACCTTAAATTAACCATCCATTGACCTGGGTAATATACAGTTGACCTTACATTATCCATCCACTGACCTGGGTAATATTACATTAACCCTCCATTGACCTGGGTAATATACAGTAGACCTTACATTAACCCTCCACTCATATGGGTTATATACAGTATACATTATATAAAGTATCCACCCTGACACCCATACACATCTAGTTGAGTTTTCCAGCTTTGTGATTAATTCCAGCAACCTTACATCCCTAATACAGAGAATAATTAAACTCTGTTGAATGCCTTAGTGTGATGATCATTGCATCAAAATTTAAAGCATCAATTATGTGTTCAGCCTGTACTGTAACGGATTTGGTAACAGCAGTTGAAATATAATATACAATAGAAGTTCTAAATTACTCTATTATAATTCGTCTGCTCATAACAGAGGTGTAATTCAGTTATTGTTTGCTTCTAGTTATGTCCATGTTCGAAATGAATCGATGTACCTTATTGGTTCACGCCATAGTGCATTTTGCTGCCGTTTCATTTGTCGAGGTGAAAGCGAGAGATCAATCAGATTTCAATATTCGAAATCTTTCCCCGCGAAATTATCCTATATAAGAGCATTCTCACTCAAATTCGCCGACCACATCTTGGCATTAAAGCTCTAATTCAGCTGTGCCAATACAACTGCCTGTTGAGGCTAGTTATGGGAACACTTTGTAACCTGTAAAAAAGTTAACTGTAACAGGTTCTGCAGATTTTGGACCCATTCAACTCGGCCCTGGTGAGAATCAACGTTTCTAACAGTGATTCTCACCAGGTCGGAGTTTTGGGTGAATCATCCACATTTACTGAACATATATTGGATGGAATTTAAACCTATTTTGGTTGAAAGTGTAGTGGGCCCGTGGTTTTTGATCTGTCATTCATATTCATGTCCATTTCATATCATACTATTTTTGGCTTCTTAATAAACCACGTATAAACTGTTTTCCTATTTTATTGTGTATTCATCCAGACCACAACACATAACTTAATGATTATCCTACCTCTAGAGTTGAGTTATATTTTATCCATGGTTTGCTAGTTGACCCAGGTCCTCACGAATCTAAGAACAACAGATTTTGGCCAGGGTTCTAGGGGAGTCGTTCACCCCACTCCTGTTACAGTACATTGGTTTCAGCATGACAAAATTTAAAGCATCAATTATGTGTTCAGCGTGTGCATTGTTTTTAGTATGACAAATAATTGTTCTCATTGTACAGCTTACAGCACATCCAACATTTAGCAACCCCAAGTGTATGTTTGACTGATTACTTTTCTCACATGTTTAACCCTTTACCCTATGTAATGGCCAACACCGGCCAGCACTTGTCTAAAAAATCTCCACTTAATTTTCATTATTTTTTCATTTTTTGTCTCAAAAACATGTTATGACCCCTGATTGGAATGAGCTAATCGGCTTCATTCCAATGAAGGGTCATAACCTATGTTTTTGAGACAAAAAAGTTTTAAAAATTAATTATTCAGGATTTTTTTTTGTAAGTGTCATCTGCTTTTCATGTTAGGTAAAGGGTTAAACTAATTACTTTCTATCATTTTAGATTGATTTGTTTCTCTTATTCTTCAGAGCCTGTATTTTTAGAGCAGCCCCAGATTAATGTAGATGAAAGTGGAGTGGTAATAGATTGGAGAGATTCATTTGGATTGAATGGAATGTTGATTGAGTCCACTGTTATGGTAGATGAAATACCTGTTTATACAGGCATATCATTTCAGTATTATATACGTACAGCTTCATATATCAAGAATCGTGAGTATTCCTAATCACTAAAAATATGTTTAAAAAATGCTTTATTTATTTATTTATTGGTGTTTAAGGTCACATACTTCTGCACAATGGCTAATCATGACCATGACAGTTTTACGGGTGGAGGAAGCCGGAGTACCCAGAGAGAACCACTGAGCAACGGCAAGCAACTGTCAGCTCCCCAACATACTAACTCCACACAAGCAGGGATAGCATTGGTTGAAGACAAGTGCACCATCGATGTGCAGTATGCCTTAGTGCACAGCACCACCATGCCCCCACGTGGGCAATGGGGTGAAGTGTCTTGCCCAAGGACACAACACAACATGATTGCCGCAGGTGGGATTCGAACCGAGGACCTCTCGGCTTGCAGCCTGCACCTCTACCTACTGAGCCCCCCCCCCCCAAAAAAAAGTGCTTTAAATTCATCCAAACTCTGAGCCCTTTAATTGCTTTGTCACATTCTATAGCCTGTATCCTACATTGATTTGATGCAAATTTCTTTTAGTAAAACAGCCAACAGGACAGTCATCTTCAATTCTGCTTGTTATTCAGAGGCATTCTATACAATTCTATAAATTACAGCCTGTATCAAAGTGGTCAACGAAAAACTTCACATCAAAGTTCTTTATACTATACAGCTTGTATAAATGTGATCAATGTAAAACTTCATATCAAGGTTGTGGTACACTATACAGCCTGTATCAATGTGATCATTGTAAACTTCATAACAAAGTTCTGGTACAATATACAGTCTATATCAATGTGACCATTGTAAACTTCATAACATGGTTCTGGTACACTATATACATCCCGTATAAATTTGATCACAATAAAACTTCATATCAAGGTTCTGGTACAATATACAGCCTGTATAAATTTGATCACAATAAAACTTCATATCAAGGTTGTGGTACAATATACAGCCTGTATCAATGTGATCATTGTAAACTTCATATCAAGGTTGTGGTTCAATATACAGCCTGTATCAATGTGATCATTGTAAACTTCATATCAAGGTTGTGGTACAATATACAGCCTGTATAAATTTGATCACAATAAAACTTCATATCAAGGTTGTGGTACAATATACAGCCTGTATCAATTTGATCACAATAAAACTTCACATCAAGGTTGTGGTACACTATACGACCTGCATAACTGTGATCATTGTAAACTTCATAACAATGTTCTGGCACAATATACAGTCTGTATAAATTTGATTTCTATAAAACTTCATATCAAGGTTGTGGTACACTATACGACCTGCATAACTGTGATCATTGTAAACTTCATAACAATGTTCTGGCACAATATACAGTCTGCATAACTTTGATGACAATAAAACTTCACATCAAGGTTGTGGTACACTATACGACCTGCATAACTGTGATCATTGTAAACTTCATAACAATGTTCTGGCACAATATACAGTCTGCATAACTTTGATGACAATAAAACTTCACATCAAGGTTGTGGTACACTATACGACCTGCATAACTGTGATCATTGTAAACTTCATAACAATGTTCTGGCACAATATACAGTCTGCATAACTTTGATGACAATAAAACTTCACATCAAGGTTGTGGTACACTATACGACCTGCATAACTGTGATCATTGTAAACTTCATAACAATGTTCTGGCACAATATACAGTCTGTATAAATTTGATTTCTATAAAACTTCATATCAAGGTTGTGGTTCAATATACAGCCTGTATAAATTTGATCACAATAAAAATTCATATCAAGGTTGTGGTTCAATATACAGCCTGTATAAATTTGATCACAATAAAACTTCATATCAAGGTTGTGGTACAATATACAGCCTGTATCAATTTGATCACAATAAAACTTCATATCAAGGTTGTGGTACAATATACAGCCTGTATCAATGTGATCATTGTAAACTTCATATCAAGGTTGTGGTACAATATACAGTCTGTATAAATTTGATCACAATAAAACTTCATATCAAGGTTGTGGTACAATATACAGCCTGTATCAATTTGATCACAATAAAACTTCATATCAAGGTTGTGGTACAATATACAGCCTGTATCAATGTGATCATTGTAAACTCATTGTAAACTTCATAACAAAGTTTTGGTGCACTATACAGCCTGTATAATGTGATCAATGTAAAACTTCACATCAAGGTTGTGGTACACTATACGACCTGCATAACTGTGATCATTGTAAACTTCATAACAATGTTCTGGCACAATATACAGTCTGTATAAATTTGATTTCTATAAAACTTCATATCAAGGTTGTGGTACACTATAGAGCCTGTATAAATGTGATCATTGTAAACTTCATAACAATGTTCTGGTACAATATACAGTCTGCATAACTTTGATGACAATAAAACTTCATATCAAGGTTGTGGTATAATATATACGGCCTGTATCAATCTGATCATTATAAAGTCATTGTAAACTTCATAACAAAGTTCTGGTACACTATACAGCCTGTATAATGTGATCAATGTAAAACTTCATAAAGTTCTGGTACACTATACAGCCTGTATCAATGTGATCATTGTAAACTTCATAACAACGTTGTGGTTCACTATACAGCCTGTATAATGTGATCAATATAAAACTTCATAACAAAAGTTCTGGTACACTATACAGCCTGTATAATGTGATCATTGTAAACTTCATAACAATGTTCTGGTACAATATAGTCAGTATAAATTTGATCACAATAAAACTTCATATCAAGGTTATGGTACAATATACAGCCTGTATCAGTGATATCATTGTAAACTCATTGTAAACTTTATAACAAGGTTCTGGTACACTATATAGTCAGAATAAATATGATCAATGTACACATCATATCAAGGTTGTGGTACAATATACAGCCTGTATAAATTTGATCACAATAAAACTTCATATCAAGGTTGTGGTACAATATACAGCCTGTATAAATTTGATCACAATAAAACTTCATATCAAGGTTGTGGTACAATATACAGCCTGTATCAATGTGATCATTGTAAACTCATTGTAAACTTCATAACAAAGTTTTGGTGCACTATACAGCCTGTATAATGTGATCAATGTAAAACTTCACATCAAGGTTGTGGTACACTATACGACCTGCATAACTGTGATCATTGTAAACTTCATAACAATGTTCTGGCACAATATACAGTCTGTATAAATTTGATTTCTATAAAACTTCATATCAAGGTTGTGGTACACTATACGACCTGCATAACTGTGATCATTGTAAACTTCATAACAATGTTCTGGCACAATATACAGTCTGCATAACTTTGATGACAATAAAACTTCACATCAAGGTTGTGGTACACTATACGACCTGCATAACTGTGATCATTGTAAACTTCATAGCAATGTTCTGGCACAATATACAGTCTGCATAACTTTGATGACAATAAAACTTCACATCAAGGTTGTGGTACACTATACGACCTGCATAACTGTGATCATTGTAAACTTCATAACAATGTTCTGGCACAATATACAGTCTGTATAAATTTGATTTCTATAAAACTTCATATCAAGGTTGTGGTACAATATACAGCCTGTATCAATGTGATCATTGTAAACTTCATATCAAGGTTGTGGTACAATATACAGTCTGTATAAATTTGATCACAATAAAACTTCATATCAAGCTTGTGGTGCACTATACAGCCTGTATAAATTTGATGACAATAAAACTTCATATCAAGGTTGTGGTACAATATACAGCCTGTATCAATGTGATCATTGTAAACTTCATATCAAGGTTGTGGTACAATATACAGTCTGTATAAATTTGATCACAATAAAACTTCATATCAAGCTTGTGGTGCACTATACAGCCTGTATAAATTTGATGACAATAAAACTTCATATCAAGGTTGTGGTACATTATACAGTCTGAATAAATGTGATCAATGTAAATGTCATATCATGGTTCTGGTACTGGTAAATAAGCAACCATCATGGTCACTGACCCTGCGGTAACAGGTTTGTAAATAACCAGTCATCATGGTTACTGGCCTCTCAGTATGAAGGTTGTAAATAACGAACCACCATGGTCCCTGACCCCTCAGTATCAGGTTTGTAAATAACCAGTTGTCATGGTTGCTAACCTCTCAGTATCAAGTCTGTAAATAACCAGTTACCTTGGCTATTTACAAGTACAACTTATTTGATTATGAGGCACATCATGAGCAGTACAATTTCTTTGAATCTAATATGAGCCTGTAATGTGAGCCTGTAACTCAAAAACATTCCAAATTTTAATATGTTTTGCCAAAACTAATATTTTAATACTAAAACCAATGGCCCAGACCTAGCTGGTGCAACCTCAATATTATTAAGGACCAAACACAAATTTTGCCCCCCCCCCCCCCCCCCACCCAATCCTCAAAATTTGCATACAATACCGAAAATTAAAAGTCCTATCTGGCCCTCCGTACTTTTAGTACTTGTGCATGCGCAGTACCCAGGAAGAGACTGGAATTGGTGCAAATATCATTCTTCTGTTTGACCCAAAGTCAGTAACGGCTGAACTGACATCTGTGCATTAAATTCTCATTTTTGAAGATGCCAGACACAAATCAATGATGGTTTTCATGGAATTAACACAACAGTGTAACAGGATGCTGGAAGTGAATAACGGTGGTTTTGGATGTTCAGGGCTGTAACTTTATAATTTTTATGTAATTTATTCATGTTACCCAATTTTATGATATGCTTCTGAACGACGTCATTATAATATGACTCCACTGTTGTTTTGTTACTATTACTTTCCTTCCCTCTCCTGAAACCTCCTGTTATACTCCCAAGCTCTTTTGGCTTTTTTATTGAAGAATTTTTTTATTAAATTCTTGGGAGTTTAACTTGTAAACAGAACAGGTATTCTGTTTAGCCTTTGTTTACATCCTGTCTATTTTGGTTCAGGATGTTTTTGTACTCTTGAATCTTATACCAGATGAATTTTCTTTCTTCATATGAAGATCTAGCTTTGCATCAGGGAGTTGTTGATCAGTTACTGACTCTAGGCCTTTGTTGTGCCTGTTGTTAGTTAGTTTCCGTCTTTTCCTCTTGATGTTGTTGTCTATTCAGTAATGTTTTGAATTCGTATTAATTCAATATTTATTTTAAAACAATCATGCTTTTTCTATTAGGATACATAGTATATCTTATTCCGGTAGTTTAGCTTTAATTAGTTAGTGGTTGTCCACACTTTGGCTCTATCAGGACGCCCTTGGGCTCATGAGGTTCCCTTGGGGCACTTAAGCTTCATTCAAAATTTTTTGAAATTTTTTTTAAAATTTTATTCGAAAATTTTTTGTTTTGTCTATGTTATGTATCCTTGTACTGTTTATTTTTGGGAGTGCAGTGGACTTACGTTTTTGGCTTCATTATATGTTGCCATTATAATAATTGGTTCTTAGTGTCAGTCCAAGAAGCCTCGGAATAACTGCTTGCTGTTTGCCGATAGTCGTGGCACTCCTTCAATACTTGTACTATGGGATGCGAATGTTGGGAATGGGTGTCGACCTGTGTGGTGAGCGGTGAAGTTCCGATGGAGCCTTCAGCGCTAGCTAATACTAGTCTTTCAAGGTGCTCATGATATAAATGCATAGCTAGCTGGACCAGTGCAGTGGTTGGCCCTTTTAAGGGAGCCAAGACGCTGGGTAGGTCCGTTGCAGTCAAGTAGTATAATGTGGGTAGAGCAAGCACCTTATAATATAAAGCTCACCCAGCGACGATGGCAATAAGAAGAAGAAACCATATAAGTTTATCTACGGGACACTCGGTGAGATCTGGGGTCAGATTGCCAGTTCGAGAACCCTCTCCATCCCATTGGCAGAGAAACTATAATGAGTCGGAACACATATTGGATGTTCCTTCCACAATGCAGCCAAGTCAATTGTGGTTATGGCTTCTTCTTCTTTCATGGAAGTGCATGCAAAGGGGATTAGACAACAAGTTTCTCAATGGGATACTCGGCGAGATCTGGAGCCCTTCTCCATCCCGATAGCAGTTGGGGTAGACTGTTTTTCCATTGTGAGAAACTTTTATGTGTCGGAGCAATGCTCCTTCCACACTTCAGCCGGGGTCGGCTGTTGTTACGGCTTCCTCTACTTCCATGAAAAAGCATGTTAAGGGGTAGAAGCCTTCAAGTATCTAAACGGAAGGCTCGGCGAGGTCTGGAGCCAGACTGCGAGCAGGAGATCCCTCTCCGTTCCGTCAGCAGTCGGGGCCGACTGTTTTTGCTTCGTGAAACTTCAGTGAGTTGGGGTGCCCATTCACCCTTGCGGTTAGGGACACTCCTTCCACACTGCAACCAGGGCTGGTTGCACCTATGGCTTCTTCCTCTTCTTCTTCATCGGAAGCTTGTTAGACCACAGACTAGCTATCCGACTTCGCATGTTCAAGCTGTTCCACGGAGATGTTCCCAGTCTTCACCACCGAAGTTGGATTAACATGTAGCTAATTGTCCGAGGCATTTCTATACGGGACCTTTATCAAAGATCCGGGGACCGATCTCCGTCCCGTGAGCAGCATGTGGTGAAGAAGCGGATAATCGCTGCTCTCGTTCACGGACCTGCTGCCACAGATTGCACAGCGTAATGCAGCATCCCAGTAGTCGCAGATTCTGCCGTTGACAGTCTCCGGTAGTGAGCTGTTAGACGGTGCTGGGTTGGTCAAATCATCTGTACATTCGGATGCTGTTGACCCTGTATCAGATGGAAGAAACAGATGGAGAGAGGGCTACGGAGGATGATTCTCCAGCCCTCAAGGTAATGGCACATTAAGACTATGAATTTGTATTCATAAGCTCTTCGAATCTTGTTCCATCTGAACAAAAGTCTGCGTTTCCTAGGTAAAAACAGCTTTAGGTACCAGGCGAAGAAAAGACGAAGATCTTCCTTCCCAGATCTCTTTCGACTCAGGTGTTGAAGGCTATTAACAATGCCTCCTTTGGCTTAGTAATAGTATAAGAAAGGCAATGATCTATTCCTTTCGAATAGAAGCTCGATACCCCATTGATAGGCTGAGACAGCTGTCTTGTTGGGAATAGAGCTGTTAGAAGGAGTAAGCACATCTTTCCATTCTCGGTGTTGTATTCCTAGGCATCAGAGGCATTTAGTGCTATTGTGGATGCCATAGTAGCCTTATGTACAGTTAGATCGGTCTTTTCTTATACATTAGAGGCTAACATTGTAAGTCTCCGTTTAGTGAGCTGTCTAAGGCCGCAGAGATACACACAGATATCTGTTTTCACCAATATATGACTTTTAGGCTATGAGACCGCTAGCTATTAGGAATAAGTCCGTTAGAAGGAAAGAATTACGTTTTCCTTCTCGGTGTAATATTCCTAGGTGTCACAGGCAATTAGTCCTATTGCTGTCACCTTAGTTTGGCTTTTTTGAATTAAGAGTGGTCTGTGTCTATACATCATTAGCGGCTAATGTCATAGTGGCCTTATATATTGTTACAGCGGTCTTTTTCTGATACATTGCGGCTAACGTTGTAACTTTCCGTTTAGTGAGCTTTCCATGGCCACATGTGAAACAGATATTTGTATTCATGGAGATGAAGATTAATAAACTGCGTTAGCTACCTGAGACAATTATCTCTTTGGAATTTCAGTTGTTAGAGCCGTCCTTATTCCTTACCTTGAGTGACTAATGTTGTAAGTCTCTGTTTAGTGAGCTTTCAAGGTTGCAGTTTCACCGAGATATCTGTCTTCACGTGATGAAGACTTATTGGCTACGCTATCTAATAGGAGACTGCTTTCTCTTTGGAATTAGGACCATTGGAAGGAACGAGTATGTTGTTTTCTTCTTGGTGTTGTATTCTTAGGCATCTGGGGCTTTTAGTCCTTTTGTTGACACCTTATAAAAATCAAGTGCGGCCCATTTTTCCCTTAACTTGAGTGACTAACATTGTAAGTCTCCATATAGTGAGCTGTCTAAAGTCGCAAAAAATTTACACTGAGATATCTGTCTTCACGGAGATGAAGTCTTCTGAGCTCCATTAGCTGGACTGAGACTGCTGTCTTTTGAGAATAGAACCGCTAAAGGAAAAGAGTGTTTTTTTTCCTTCCCAGTGTTGTTTTCTTAAGTGTCATAGATTTTAGTCTTATTGTTGACACCTTAGAGGCCTAGCTAGAAGTTTGAGCGGTGTTTTTATCTCTCTCATTAGCGGCTAGTGTTGTAAGTCTCCTTTAGTGAGCTTCTAGGGCCGCAGTTGTCAGCCATTTAATTGTCTTCTCAAATAGAAAGACCTTTAGCTGCTTCAGCCAGGCTGAGACCACTGTCCTATCAGATAAGGTACCATTACATGAGAAGAGTTTGTTCTCTCCTTTGCGGTATTGTTTTTATATTAGTTGTTTGAGGCGTTTAGCCCTATTGATAATGCCATATCAACCTAGTGTGATAAATGAGTGTTCTTTCGAATGCCTATAGTTAACTCCTTTTCAGGATTATATTCCTGCTATAATTGTTATGAGACGCAAGGAGTTCATCTAGGTTTCTTATGATTGGATGCCCGAACATAATTTTCGTCTCCCGCTTTCATTTTTATCAAATCTAATGTTGTGGATAATATTTCCACTTGATAATTGGATATTATGTCTATATGGTGTATTATTTGATGACATGGCGTACTGTCTTGTTTTCTAGGGATATGTCGACGCTGTTTCAGCGGGTATATTCCTTGCTATAGTGCCATGTTCAACACGATAGGTCGACGCTGTTTCAGCGGGTATATTCCTTGCTATAGTGCCATGTTCAACACAATATGTCAATGCTGTTTCAGTGGGTATATTCCTTGCTATAGTGCCATGTTCATCACGTCCCTCCTCCATCCTTAGTGGCATTATGGAGTCGGTCAGACATGAAGGAGCCATATGGTTTCTATAGTATTCTAGATAACTAACACTGAAGCGTTATGAGTCACGCCGGGTTAGTGTCATTCAGCGTGTTTGGGCTAAATACAAGCTTTTTAGCTGTACTACTCTTTATTGAGAATAGCAGCAGCAGTATAGCTTGGGAATGTAGCTTGAAGTTTCTTTTTCTTATAGTGAAAAAGGAATTTGTCATTGTCCAAAACCTTAATATTACTGCGCCGGCCTTACATGTCTAGCAATTCAAGTATTGCGGTTGAGGGGGGTTTGATATGATTTATTTGTCAACCCCCCCCCCCCCCCCTCCACCCCCCTGCACCAATATGTAAAGAGGCGATTACAGGGCAGGACGTAGTGCTCTTGAATTATATGCATGCCTTTCATTGCTCTTTGATTGGTGGGTGGGTTGTGGTCTAACGGCAACATATGGGGCCCAGCCACTCTAGTTGGTTTACTTCCTGTGATTGATCGTTCGTAAGTGATATATGAGCATATGATTCCTGAACAGTAACCGTTCTTAGATTCCAAATTCTATCATGAATACATTTGGTTAATTTTACTAGCCTTCGTGTTCCTGAATGGCAGGCATGTCAGTTATCTGGGTGATATTACTAGCCTTTGTGTTCCTGTATGACAGGCATGTCAGTTATCTGGGCGACATTACTAGCCTTCGTGTTCCTGTTTGGCAGGCATGTCAGTTATCTGGGTGATATTACTAGCCTTCGTGTTCCTGTATGGCAGGCATGTCAGTTATCTGGGCGACATAACTAGCCTTCGTGTTCCTGTATGACAGGCATGTCAGTTATCTGGGCGACGTTACTAGCCTAGTGTGTTCCTGTATGGCAGGCATGTTGGTTATCTGGGTGATATTACTAGCCTTCGTGTTCCTGGATGGCAGGCATGTCAGTTATCTGGGTGATATTACTATCCTTCGTGTTCCTGTATGGGCGACATTACCAGCCTTCGTGTTCCTGTATGGCAGGCATGTCAGTTATCTGGGCGATATTACTAGCCTTCGTGTTCCTGTATGGCAGGCATGTCAGTTATCTGGGCGATATTACTAGCCTTCGTGTTCCTGTATGGCAGGCATGTCAGTTATCTGGGCAACATTACTAGCCTTTGCATTCCTGTATGGCAAGCATGTCAGTTGTCTGGGTAATATTACTAGCCTTCGTGTTCCTGTATGGCAGGCATGTCAGTTATCTGGGTAATATTACTAGCCTTCGTGTTCCTATATGGCAGGCATGTCAGTTATCTGGGCGACATTACTAGCCTTTGCATTCCTGTATGGCAGGCATGTCAGTTATCTGGGCGATATTGCTAGCCTTCGTGTTCCTGTATGGCAGGCATGTCAGTTATGTGGGTAATATTACTAGCCTTCGTGTTCCTGTATGGCAGGCATGTCAGTTATCTGGGTGATGTTACTAGCCTTCATGTTCCTGTATGGCAAGCATGCCAGTTATCTGGGAGACATTACAAGCCTTCGTGTTCCTGCATGGCAGGCATGTCAGTTATCTGGGTGATATTACTAGCCTTCGTATTCCTGTATGGCAGGCATGTCAGTTATCTGGGAGATATTCTCCAAATGTGGCAATTAGTCTACTCTGAGTAGTTACGCTCAGAGCTGTCTGCTTTTCTAACGACGTGTGAGTCTATTCCTCAGGTTAATCGCATTAATGTTGTTTTATTCTTTCAGTTTCCTGATTAGTTTTTGTATCGTTTGGTCACGCCTTTGATACAGGTTGTATTCAGATGAGGTTACCTTTGGGATTCTGTTGTTTGCGTGCATAATATGTATACATTATTAGGCAGACTTATTACTGAGTAGATTCTCTTGAATTCTGGCTCTGCATTAGCATAGAGCTTATGAGAATTTTGGGGATAGTTGGATCAGTTATGAAGTTTCCAACAGGCCGTCTATGCATGCGTTTTCTGTTTTTGACTTCATTATTCGGAGTGGTAAATTCTTTCTCCAAACAGTCATTGGTTTTTACAGACCTAGGGAGCAATGAATTATTTGGGGATGGCTTTTTAATCGTATCCCATTCCATATTCTGAATCCAGTTTTCAACCATAAAGTGGTACACGAGGCATATTCTTACTCTCAGATAATTGTACGGTTGCAATTGGGAGGTTCATTATTGGAATTAATTGTACACCTGAACGTGGTTGCCTGTGTGTTAGATAAGAAACATATAGTTCTATCGGATAACTTTCCATTGGGATTCAATTGGACAAGTTTAAGGTTGTACATATTTATATTACTGGTTTTTTATCTATCTACGTTTTCTGCATGCTGGATATGTTTTGAAGCTTGTGATTTAATAACCGGGATCGCCATGATATAGCCTTAAGTGCTGTGGTGGCATTAAGCACCAACAAATTAATAATATATTAATAATAATGAATAGGCGGATGCCTTTTAGACGAATAAAAAAATCATCGGTACCGCTTTTTCACTGTTTCCAGACCACTCCCATCTTTGTTTTGAAGATTATTCCTCTTTACCTACTCTTCTGGCCTTTTAATAAGTGTGTAACTATGAGTTAAGCTGGTATTGTCTGTAGATTATTCTGATATTATGTATAGCTTGTTACATTTTGTGTGTTTATGAGCGTTAGTCTCTCACTCTTGGACACGTCTTTCCTAATTTTAAGTGTCTTATTCCGGACTAGCCTTAAAATTGGGGGCTTGTTACACCCATTTACCGTAATCATTTATGCTAAGTAATAAGGAATTACTTGGATATTGCTCCTTATTTCGATGGTATGTCTTCTGTATTGTGGTATAGCGAGACAAATCGTTAATTCCTTGAAATTTTAATCTCCTTTTCCCTTTGGGAGTTCTAATGCAGGCTAAGGTGCTGTATTTTGGTCTGCTAATTCTTTAAGTCCTAGGCCCTCCTCCTTTTTACGATTCAGCTAAGTCTGGGCCATTGTTTTAGCACTAAAATGTGATAAATTTAAAGTAATTTGTATATTTTTAATACTTACCAATGGCTCAGATGGGGATGGCCTTCCCATGAGTGGGCACTCATACCTCCCCGCTGAGTTATCACTTCAGTAGGCACAACTAGGAAGAATGATGTTGGCACCAATTCCAGTCTCTTCCTGGGTACTGCGCATGCGCAAGTACTACAATATGGAAGGCCAGATAGGACTTTTAATTTCCAGTATTATATATGCAAATTTGAGGGATTGGGGGATTCGTAATTTGTGTTTGGCCCTTAATAATATTGAGGTTGCACCAGCTAAGTCTGGGCCATTGGTAAGTATTAAAAATATACAAATTACTTTAAATTTATCATTTTTGAGTTTTTATTATTTATTGAAAAGCTCTTTTACAGAGAACATCTTTCCAATAAATGATAAGAAGATAAGATAATTGTATTCAATTAACACATTATAAGCATTAGGCCCCACAATCTACATCTTCTGTTTCTCAGGCCATTTTTTGTAAAATTGCATGTGGGCGGGCATTTTTTTAATACAGTAGAATCCTCTTAAATGGTGAATATTCATTTTGCCAGTGAAAATTATTCAATTAACAGGAGTATACAATTAACAGGGATTTGGTCAGTTCCCTGTGTTTTGGAGGTAAACTGAGCATTTATTCTATTATATCTTGTTTAACAGAGCTCTTAGAGCTCTGTCAAACAAGATATAATAGAATAAATGTCTGTATTGGAAGTATGAGGCCAAAAAGGTTGATAAATAAGGGGAATTTGGTGCGTGTCACAGCAATTTTTTCGACATATTACAGAAATTTATATACAATTAACAGGAGTTTACTCTACAACCCATATGCAATTAACAGATCAAATTTGTGCTGAAGGTATGGTAAATGGTTTTGTGTTTGAAAATTATATTCATTTAACAGGGATATACAATTAAGAGATATCCAATTAAGTGGGCTCCACTGTATTTTATATGTTTGTAATTATTTCTTTACCATCAAAAGTTCACGTTCTTGATTGTTTTTACGTTTTAGGTCTCATAATCTACAGAATAACATGGGTGGTGGTGTATTTCATCCCTTGAGTGCAGGAAGGCTTTGCAATCCTAAGGAGGGATTAGTAATAATTGGTTTAAATGTTATTTGACTAACAGAGTGCAATTCATAAAATATGGCATTACAAAATCACCCTTAGCCGAGATCACGTGTGGTGTACCCCAAGACTTTATACTGGGATCTATTCTCTCCCTTCTGTACATAATCGATATAGCTTTTTCAACATCTTTGACGGTCTTGTCTTTTGCCGAAGATACCATCTCTAATGAATCTGCCACAAAGCAAACATGTCAGTAACTCATCTTAATAGCAAACTTGATAAATTACTCGAATGGTGTTCTATGTATCTATCTGTCTGTCCATCCATCTGTCCCTCCATTCGTTTGTCCATCCATCCATCCGTTCGTCAGTTGTGAGGTGTGAAAAACCCACTTGTGAGTTGTGAAATTTTCTTCATACCTAACACTAAAATCACCTCACAAGTACATCTGCGGTAGAACGTCCATCCGTCCATCCATCCATGCTATTATACAGGAGTTACAAGGGTTTTTTTGTCTGGACAGGCATTATGAGCTTACCAAAATATTATGAGCTTATTTGATATATTATGAGCTTAATTACTAAAATATGAGACTTATGGGGCAAATATCGATATTTCAGGGTTTATATTAAGGGTTAGGGTCAGTTCAGGGTTGGGGTCCATCCATCTTGCAGTCCATCCGTCCATCCATTCTCACGGGGGCTACATTGCGTGTTTATTGTTATGCCTGTTGGTTAGTTGAGTGACTAATTTCTGTTGTGAGAGTAGTCACACAAAACATGACATAATGATTTGCCGGATGACTCCTTGTGTGATTCTGAAACTGTTGACGAAAGGAGCCACAAAATGATGAAACCGTCCCCAAAAAATCCATGTGTCCAATTACGGATTGTACCACTAAACCCATACGGATGCGTGCACCATATACAAACCCTGCAATCAAATGGAGTTACTATCAGGTCTTTTTAATTAGCAAATCAGAGTGTTGCGCTGATTGAAGTGCTTCCAAGAAACTTGTGTGACGACACGATGGTAGGCTCTCTTTTGAGTTTTTACATCATTTTAGAAGTTATTTCCACCAAAACAGCTATTTAAATACTTACATATCTGCGCAGAAGGAAGTTTATTACCGATAATGTGTGACATGTCAAAAAAACAATATAATCTTTCAAAATATGGTGTGTATTTGTATTAATTTTGTCAACTTGAAAACTATTTATAGAAATTTTAAATGCTGAACATGACTCTAAACCAAAATAAATAAATGTACTACACTGTAAATTGTTTGTGTTGTATAAACACATAAAATTTAAAGTGCATACTTTACATTTTATTGAACACAAAATTGCATGGACGCAGAAAGAAAACACACAATGTATCATTTGTTAGAATGTTTTTTTAGTCCCACAATGACTCTGCAAAATGGTTACACAATGCAATAGTAGCACAATGTATCATTCGTTTGTACAATTATCTGTCTGTCCATCCATCTGTCTGTGCATCCATCCATCTGTCCGACCGACTGACCAACCGACCAACTTAGTATTGGTTATAAAAAGAGAGCCTGCAGCAGCCGAAAGGACCATGTCACAATGACAGATACCAAAAAAAATATTAATTGAAAGTTTGATCAAGTATAGAGTTATTATGATCTTCATGATAAATTATCTATTTATCTATTTTCATGCTTATAATTTTTTTCAGAATTGGTGGTGAAAATTTTACTTCAGACGAATGGAGGACAATTGAAAATTTCTAACATTGTTATTAATATTACTACTATTAACGATGGTAAGTTGATATTAGATAAAATTACTAGTATTAACAATGGTAAGCTGATATTAGATAATATTACTAGTATTAATGATGGTAAGTTGATATTAGATAAAATTACTAGTACCAACAATGATAACTTGATATTAGATAATATTACTAGTACCAACAATGATAATTTGATATTAGATAAATATTACTAGTACCAACAATGGTAAGTTTATATTAGATAATATTACTAGTACCAACAATGATAATTTGATATTAGATAATATTACTAGTACCAACAATGGTAAGTTTATATTAGATAATATTACTAGTACCAACAATGGGTAGTTTATATTTGATAAAATTACTAGTACCAACAATGGTAATTTGATATTAGATAATATTACTAGTACCAACAATGGTAAGTTGATATTAGATAATATTACTAGTGCCAACAATGGTAAGTTGATATTAGATAATATTACTAGTACCAACAATGATAATTTGATATTAGATAATATTACTAGTACCAACAATGGTAAGTTGATATTAGATAATATTACTAGTACCAACAATGATCATTTGATATTAGATAATATTACTAGTACCAACAATGGTAAGTTTATATTAGATAATATTACTAGTACCAACAATGATAATTTGATATTAGATAATATTACTAGTACCAACGATGGTAAGCTGATATTAGATAAAATTACTAGTACCAACAATGGTAAGTTGTTATTAGATAATATTACTAGTACCAACAATGGTAAGTTTATATTAGATAATAGTACTAGTACCAACAATGATAATTTGATATTAGATAAAATTACTAGTACCAACAATGGTAAGTTGATATTAGATAATATTACTAGTGCCAACAATGGTAAGTTGATATTAGATAATATTACTAGTACCAACAATGGTAAGTTTATATTAGATAATATTACTAGTGCCAACAATGATAATTTGATATTAGATAAAATTACTAGTACCAACAATGGTAAGTTGATATTAGATAATATTACTAGTGCCAACAATGGTGAGTTTATATTAGATAATATTACTAGTACCAACAATGGTGAGTTGATAATAGATAACATTACTAGTACCAACAATGGTGAGTTGATATTAGATAATATTACTAGTGTTAAATAATGTAAGTTGATATTAGATAATATTACTAGTACCAACAATGATAATTTGATATTAGATAATATTACTAGTACCAACAATGGTAAGTTTATATTAGATAATATTACTAGTGCCAACAATGGTAAGTTTATATTAGATAATATTACTAGTATTAACGATAATTTTATTAGTGCCAACAATGGTAAGTTTATATTAGATAATATTACTAGTACCAACAATGGTGAGTTGATATTAGATAATATTACTAGTATTAACGAATGTAAGTTGATATTAGATAAAATTACTAGTATTAACAATGGTAAGCTGATATTAGATAATACTACTAGTACCAACAATGGTAAGTTGATATTAGATAATATTACTAGTACCAACAATGATAATTTGATATTAGATAAAATTACTAGTACCAACAATGGTAAGTTTATATTAGATAATATTGCTAGTATAATGTTACTAGTACCAACAATGGTAAGTTTATATTAGATAATATTATTAGTACCAACAATGGTAAGTTTATATTAGATAATATTACTAGTACCAACAATGGTAAGTTGATATTAGATAATATTACTAGTACCAACAATGGTAATTTGATATTAGATAATATTACTAGTACAAACAATGGTAAGTTTATATTAGATAATATTACTAGTACCAACAATGGTAAGTTGATATTAGATAATATTACTAGTACCAACAATGGTAAGTTGATATTAGATAATATTACTAGTACCAACAATGGTGAGTTGATATTAGATAAAATTACTAGTACCAACAATGATAACTTGACATTAGATAATATTACTAGTACCAACAATGATAATTTGATATTAGATAAAATTACTAGTACCAACAATGGTAAGTTGATATTAGATAATATTACTAGTACCAACAATGGTAAGTTGCATTAGATAATATTACTAGTATTAACAGTGTAAGTCGATATTAGATAATATTACTAGTATTAATGATAGTAAGTTGATATTAGATAATATTACTAGTATTAACAATGTAAATCAATATTAGATAATATTACTAGTACTAATGATGGTAAGTTAATATTAGATAATATTACTAGTATTAACAATGTAAATCGATATTAGATAATATTACTAGTATAAACGATGGTAAGTTGATATTAGATAATATTACTAGTATTAACAATGTAAGTCGATATTAGATAATATTACTAGTTTTAATGATGTTAAGTTGGTATTAGATAATATCATTAGTGCCAACAATGGTAAGTTGTATTAGATAATATTACTAGTATTAACTATGGCAAGTCGATATTAGATAATGTTACTAGTATTAACAATGTAAGTCAGTATTAGAAAATATTACTAGTATTAACTATGGTAAGTTGATATTAGATAATATTACTAGTATTAACTATGGTAAGTTGATATTAGATAATATTACTAGTATTAACAATGTAAGTCGATATTAGATATTATTACTAGTATTAATGATGGTAAGTCAATATTAGATAATATTACTAGTATTAACGATGGTAAGTTGATATTAGGTAATATTATTAGTGCCAACAATGGTAAGTTGTATTACATAATATTACTAGTATTAACAATGGTAAGTTGATATTAGATAATATTACTAGTACCAACAGTGGTAAGTTGATATTAGATAATTTTACTTGTACGAACAATGGTAAGCTGATATTAGATAATGTTACTAGTATTAACTATGGTAAGTTGATATTAGATAATATTACTAGTATTAACTATGGTAAGTTGATATTAGATAATATTACTAGTATTAACAATGTAAGTTGATATTAGATAATATTACTAGTATTAATGATGCTAAGTCGATATTAGATAATATTACTAGTATTAACGATGGTAAGTCGATATTAGATAATATTACTAGTATTAACGATGGTAAGTTGATATTAGATAATATTACTAGTATTAACTATGGTAAGCTGATATTAGATAATGTTACTAGTATTAACTATGGTAAGTTGATATTAGATAATATTACTAGTATTAACGATGGTAAGTTGATATTAGATAATATTACTAGTATTAACTATGGTAAGCTGATATTAGATAATGTTTCTAGTATTAACTATGGTAAGTTGATATTAGATAATATTATTAGTACTAACAATGTAAGATGATATTGTAAGTTACAGGGAGGTTCTTTGGCAGATACAGTGTCATATACAGCGAACAGAAAACAATATTAGGTGAGGCAAATGTATCTGCCAACTAAATGCCTTGTAACGTATTTATTATGCACAGCTTGCTAAAATGTCATTGGGGAAGTTAACTCAATGAATAGTTACTTGCAAATCATTTCATGTTTACAATTTTTACGTATGCCTGCATCGAAAAATGTAAACAAAGCAGACGATTTTTACATATGCAACAAGGGGAGTAATTTTGCTTCCACATTCCAACGAATCACTCGTGACTTGTTCTATAACTGCCAGTGTTTTGGGCTGGTTTGGCATTTTATTATAACAGTTTTATTCAATCGAATGCAATGTTTATATGACAGGGCTATTTTATATGGTGGGTCTTCTGTACAACTGAGCTGCAGCATGTACGTATATATGTAAATTAAAAGCTGAGGCGTATGGATATAATGATAAAACAAAATGGCTGACGGGCACCTAATATTAAATTAATATTTGGTGCTTTTTAGCCATCCTGAACCTAATATTGCAGAGTCTATGTCTATTAGTAAATTCATTTGATTGGATAAATAAATTTACTAGCATAATAATAGATAACATTACTAATATTAACAATGGTAAGTTGATATTAGAAAATATTACTAGTAGCAACAATGATAATCTATTAGATAATATTACTAGTATTAACAGTGGTAAGTTGATATTAGATAATATTACTAGTATTAACAATGGTAAGTTGATATTAGATAATATTACTAGTATTAACAGTGGTAAGTTAATATTAGATAATATTACTAGTATTAACTATGGTAAATTGATATTAGATAATATTACTAGTATTAAAAATGATAAGTTGTATTAGATAATATCACTAGTATTAACTATGGTAAGTTGATATTAGATAATATTACTAGTATTAACTATGGTAAGTTGATATTAGATAATATTACTAGTATTAAAAATGGTAAGTTGTATTAGATAATATTACTAGTATTAACTATGGTAAGTTGATATTAGATAACATTACTAGTATTAACTATGGTAAGTTGATATTAGATAATATTATTAGTGCCAACAATGGTAAGTTGTATTAGATAATATTACTAGTATTAACTATGGCAAGTCGATATTAGATAATATTACTAGTATTAACAATGTAAGTCAATATTAGAAAATATTACTAGTATTAACTATGGTAAGTTTATATTAGATAATATTACTAGTATTAACAATGTAAGTCAATATTAGATATTATTACTAGTATTAACGATGGTAAGTTGATATTAGATAATATTACTAGTATTAATGATAATTTTATTAGTGCCAACAATGGTAAGTTGATATTAGATAATATTACTAGTACCAACAATGGTAAGTTGATATTAGATAATATTACTAGTACCAACAATGGTAAGTTTATATTAGATAATATTACTAGTACCAACAATGGTATGTTGATATTAGATAATAAGATAGGGTTATCTTTGCCCCCACCCAGATATACTCTTCATTCTAATTGTACACAGAAGAAGACAGTATGGACTTTGAAATTGTCCATGTCTATACATTCATGTGTCCATTTGAACACAGCTATTCCTACATTTATTTACTGATTCATTTCAATCTGGATATATTATTAATCTTTAGTAAATTTTTGATGAAGTTCAGTTTTCCATTGAGGGAATTTTTTATGCTTCTGCATGAAATGTGAAGGGCATTAAGTGTTAAACTTGTCCATTTTCCATTTGTCCAGAAGGAGGTTTCTTGTTTACTTTTGTTAGATTTGAGTGTGGCATTTGACACCATTGATCATGCCATCCTCCTTGACATTCTGCAAACCAGAATAGGCATTATGGAAACGGCTCATGACTGGTTGAGGTCGTATCTCTCAGACTGCACCCTAAGAGTGAATGTTACTGGTACTTATTCCAGTGACGTTCCTTCGATGTTCGGTGTACCACAGCAGTCGGTTCTAGGGCCTCTGCTGTATGTTGTTTATGTTTTGCCCCTCAGCGATATCATTCGTAGACACGGACTTAGTTTCCATTTCTATGCGGACGACACGCAGCTCTATATTCATTTCAAGGCACAGCATGATGAGCGGGCGGTTCACACACTAGAAAGATGTGTGAATGATATAAAATCATGGATGATGTCAAATTTCCTGAATTTGAATCCCGATAAAACGGATGTTATCTATCTAGGTCTACGCCGCCAGCTTGCAAAAGTATCACAAATACAACCCGTATTTGATGGTCATTCGATCTCTCCCTCGACAGCAGTGTGCGACCTCGGATATTTCGTGGATGAGCACCTGTCTGCTGACAGTCATGTCACACAAGTGTGTCGGATATCCTACTACCACCTACGAAATATTAGCAGGATACGCGGCGTTGTGGATGAAGAGATCCCGAAACAGTTAATCCATGCATTTGTCATCAGCCGTTTAGACTACTGTAATACTCTTCTGTATGGTTGTAAACAGTCCCTGCTGCAGAAACTCCGGCTTGTTCAAAACTGCGCAGCGAGAGTCATTTTAAGGAGGAGGAAATCAGGTCACACCCCTTCTTTACCACCTTCATTGGCTCCCTACTGAAGAATGCATCACATTCAAAGTTCTTATCACCCTTTTATAAATGCCTTAATGGATTGGCACCATCATACCTCAGCAATCTAGTTCAGCGCTATATTCCCTCAAGATCTCTGAGATCCTCATCTGCAAATAAACTCTGCCATAACCCAGGTGACCTAGTAACGGCAGGCGATCTGGCCTTTTCAGTTGCTGGGCCTTTTCTCTGGAACACCCTGCCTGATTGCCTGCAGTCACCACAAACTTTCAAATCATTCAAAACTGGCCTTAAAACTCATCTTTTCAAAAAATTATACCCAGAACCAGTTCGTTTTGAATTAATTTAATTTATAACCCAAATTACGAGATTTCACAAAGCATATATTTTACTTGTAAAGCCTGAGAGCACTTATGTGGATTCATTGGCTCTAAACTGTATTTATTATTATTATATTATTATTATTTGTCCATCCATCCACACATCCAAGTTTGGGTTTCTAGATAATAACATGAGAATGTGGGCAAATTAGGCAATGACCATTTAAGACACTGGGGTGCTAGGGCCTGGCCATCATTAGTGTTTTTCTAGTTATTTATTATACCACTGCTTTATATAGGATCCTTGTTTCCAATTGTTCATCCATCCAGCCATCCATCCATTTGTCCATCTGCAAATCCTTCACACTTGCCATTGTATACTTTATATAGGATCCTTGTATCCAATTGTTCATCCATCCAACCATACATCTATTTGTCCATCTGCGCATCCTTCACACTTGCCATTGTATACTTTATATAGGATCCTTGTATCCAATTGTTCATCCATACAGCCATCCATCCATTTGTCCATCTGCACATTCTTCACACTTGCCATTGTATACTTTATATAGGATCCTTGTATCCAATTGTTCATTCATCGAGCCATCCATCTATTTGTTCATCTGCGCATCCTTCACACTTGCCTTTGTATACTTTATATAGGATCCTTGTATCCAATTGTTCATCCATCCAGCCATCCATCCATTTGTCCATCTGCGCATCCTTCACACTTGCCATTGTATACTTTATATAGGATCCTTGTATCCAATTGTTCATCCATCCAGCCATCCATCCATTTGTCCATCTGCGCATCCTTCACACTCGCCATTGTATACTTTATATAGGATCCTTGTATCCAATTGTTCATCCATCCAGCCATCCATCCATTTGTCCATCTGTGCATCCTTCACACTTTCCATTGTATACTTTATATAGGATCCTTGTATCCAATTGTTCATCCATCCAGCCATCCATCTATTTGTCCATCTGCACATCCTTCACACTTGCCATTGTATACTTTGAATGATCAATGATCATGATATGATCTTGTATATATTATTAAGCCAAATTGCTGCACCTCCACAAGAGTTATTGCCCCTTATTCACTTAGATTATTGAACAAGTTAGTCTTGAATTTTTATCTGCGACTAGTTTCACACTTTTAATGAGATATCTTTGATATTTTGTATGGTGAATAACTGATATGAACTTGTGCACATCTGTTTGCCATGTTGCTGTACCTTACTTTCCAAAAGTTATTTTCCTCTTCCACTTTCATTACTGAACAAGTCTATTATGACTCAAACAAACTTTAATCTAATTGATATGATATTTTCTACACTCAACAACCATACATTATTGTTGCCATTTGCATTTGATTTGTGAATTGAGGTACATCAAGGTAAGTGGCTATGGTATTGTATTGAGGTGCAGCAGAGTAAGTGGCTGTGGTATCGTATTGAAGTATAGCAAGGTAAGTGGCTGAGGTATTGTATTGAGGTGCAGCAGGGTAGGTGGCTGTGGTATCGTATTGATGTACAGCAGAGTAAGTGGCTTTGGTATCGTATTGAAGTATAGCAAGGTAAGTGGCTGAGATATTGTATTGAGGTGCAGCAGGGTAGGTGGCTGTGGTATTGTATTGAGGTACAGCAGAGTAAGTGACTGTGTTATCGTATTGAGGTGCAGCAGGGGAAGTGGCTGTGGTATCGTATTGATGTACAGCAGAGTAAGTGGCTTTGGTATCGTATTGAAGTATAGCAAGGTAAGTGGCTGAGGTATTGTATTGAGGTGCAGCAGGGTAGGTGGCTGAGGTATTGTATTGAGGTACAGCAGAGTAAGTGGCTGTGGTATTGTATTGAAGTACAGCAAGGTAAGTGGCTGTGGTATTGTATTGATGTACAGCAGAGTAAGTGGCTGTGGTATCGTATTGATGTACAGCAGAGTAAGTGGCTGTGGTATTGTATTGAAGTACAGCATGGTAAGTGGCTGAGGTATTGTATTGATGTTCAACAGGGAAAGTGGCTGTGGTATTGTATTGAGGTGCAGCAGAGTAAGTGGCTGTGGTATCGTATTGATGTACAGCAAAGTAAGTGGCTGTGGTATCGTATTGATGTACAGCAGAGTAAGTGGCTGAGGTATTGTATTGAAGTACAGCAAGGTAAGTGGCTGTGGTATCATATTGATGTACAGCAGAGTAAGTGGCTGTGGTATCGTATTGATGTACAGCAGAGTAAGTGGCTGTGGTATCGTATTGAAGTACAGCAAGGTAAGTGGCTGAGGTATTGTATTGAGGTGCAGTAGGGTAGGTGGCTGTGGTATTGTATTGATGTTCAACAGGGAAAGTGGCTTTGGTATTGTATTGAGGTGCAGCAGAGTAAGTGGTTGTGGTATCGTATTGAAGTACAGCAGGGTAAGTGGTTGTGGTATTGTATTGAAGTACAGCAGTGTAAGTGGTTGTGGTATCATATTGAAGTACAGAAAGGTAAGTGGTTGTGGTATCATTGAAGTACAGCAGTGTAAGTGTTTGTGGTATCATATTGAAGTACAGCAGTGTAAGTGGTTGTGGTATCACATTGAAGTACAGCAAGGTAAGTGGTTGTGATATCGTATTGAAGTACAGCAGTGTAAGTGGTTGTGGTGTCGTATTGAAGTACAGCAAGGTAAGTGGTTGTGGTATCATATTGAAGTACAACAGGGTTGTTACAACCGATAATGTTACAACGCCGCATAACGTTACACAAACGCATAATGTTATAAAAAATGTAGTAAACAACCGATAATGTTATAAACTCCGCATAATGTTATAATTTTGTTCAACCCGTTATGTTATAAAAATCGACGCATAATGTTATAACTTTTTTCAACCCGTTATGTTACAACAAATTAACCGATAATGTTATAACTTCTGTATACTAATTCCAGTTACAGCTATTGTAGATGGACTTTATCACTTACCATTTATTGCCGCATAAAGGTATGCAATATTTATACTAAAGGTTTCTGCTCTGGTTAAGGGGAGGAGACACTGGAGACACACCCCCCCTCCCAACTCCCGGAGATTTATCATAGAATGACCTAGTCACGTTACATAGACGTGGATTATCCTGGTAACTTCATCGTGGACGTCATTACCATTATCATCCAGTGCTCAACATGGTGAAGGCGGGAGTGGTGGGGAGGGGTGCTATTTTATCCGGTTGGTATGTTTACCAACATGCGTAGTCTCCGCTTCCAGAAATGTAGTGGACCATAGTCGCCTGATGCCTTTGGGGATGGGCAAATGCCTCTGTTTCTGCATTGTTTTGGGCATCTAAAACTCATTTGTTGTTCATTAATTTGACATTTTAACAACCAACAGTGAACAAAAATGAAGTGGCGTTAAAAGAGGTCAAAAAGTTGAATGGAGCGAGGTACATATGGTGGATGTGGCAGGTTGGTAGTGTCGCACGGAACAAGAATAAGATGCGAGACTGGGAAGGAAGAGGAATGGGGTTTAGGGGGATTGAAAGGGGTGGGCAGGGATTAGGCTGAGAAAGAGAGGAGGTCATGAATTAGTGCATCAGGGTGATTGTGCAGAGCTGGCGATCTGAGAATGCTATAAGGGAGTAGTGCTAGACGGTATGATAATATAGATGGTGGAGATGATGGAAGAAGTGGAAGTGATGAATTTGGGATTACAGGTTCTGAAAAAGGCGGAATCACTAGAACAGGCAGTATAGGGAGAAGGAGGAGGTTGTGGAGGAGGAGTTGTGTCAATGTTGGTGTTGTGGCAGTGTTGGTGATGGTGTTGAGCAGTTATGTATGTTGAAAATGAACCATTTTGTAGGACCCTGGGGCAGGACCCCGGAAGTGATGTCATGTCACGTGACTGGGCGGTCATGTTGGGTTGTCATGATAGTGCACGTGGGTGGCCATGTTGTGATGTCATAATCATGATAATAGGTGGTGGGAGTGCGTATGCGCAGCGCACGTTGTTATGATGACACGTGCTCCGTCTCACCCCTAATAACTCACTCGACAACAGACATCGATTTAATCCAAACAACCCGACAATCTTCAGAAAACTTACCCAAACACCCCCAAAAACACTCCCAAATAAAGGTAGGATAGTATCGTTAATGGGGGTATGAGACCTATGAAGAGGTACTCATTGCGCTCATAGCTTTCATTTTGAGACGTATGATTTTGCACGCATCGTGCTCATTTCATAGCTTTCATTGCTTCATACGACGAAAAGGGGGATTCCGTGGATTTAGTATCCTTAAAATATAGGACAGTATCCTTACCTAATGTCTGACCATATAATGGACGCCAAATTATCACAGGAATGGGTTTATTACAATAATGGTATATATTATTTAAAGTCAGAATGGTCCAATTCTACACTGGGAACTGAAGAGTTCTCTCAAATACAGACCAACGGTCTTCACCTGAAACTGATGCCATGACAGTATAAATTACCAAAGACACATGACGTCACTTCCGGGGTCCTGCCCCGGGGTCATAAAAAATGGCTCGTTTTCAACATACATAACTACTCAACACCATCTCCAACACCGCCACAACACCAACATCAACACAATTCCTCCTCCACAATCTCCTTCTTCTCCCTATACTGCCTGTTCTAGTGATTCCGCCTTTTCCAGAACCTGTAATCCCAATTCATCACTTCCACATCTTCCAACATCTCCACCATCTATATTATCATACTGTCTGGCACTTCTCTCTCATAGTATTCTCAGATAGTTTTATCTGCACAATCACCCTGATGTACTAATCCATGACCTCCTCTCTTTCTCAGCCTAATCCCTGCCCACCCCTTTTAATCCTCCTAAACCCCATTCCTCCTCCTACCCAGTCTCGCATCTTATTCTTCGGCTTCCGTGCGACACTACGAACCTGCCACATCCACCATATGTACCTCGCTCCATCCAACTTTTTGGCCTCTTTTAACTCCACCTCATTTTTGTTCACTGTTAGTTGTTAAAATGTTAAATTAATGAACAATAAGATATTCTTATGACTAAGAAATATGCGACAAATGAGTTTAAGACAAGCAGAAACAGAGGCATTTGACCATCCTCAAAGGCATCAGGGGACTATGGTACACTACATTTCTGGAAGCGGAGACTACGAAAGTTGGTAAACGTACCAACCAGATAAAATAGCACCCCTCCTCCACCACCCCCTCCTTCACCATGTTGGGCACTGGATGATCACTGGATGATCATGGTAATGACGTCACACGATTGAGTTACCAGGATCATTATAATCCCTGATGGGTACGGGTATGGGATGGGAACATCTCACCCGAGGGCAAGATATTTGGGCCAGACATGAGGCTTGCCGAGTGTCTGGACCAAATATCTTGTCCCGAGGGTGAGATTTTCCCATCCCACACCCGTACCCATCAGGGATTATTTTTCTTCCCCCACCATACAGCGGTTACGTTAGCCAGAGGTAATCAGCGGTCACGTGCTGATATAATCAGCTGATTTGGTATTCGTTGTTTTGAAAAACTAAGGACACCATCGGAAAGAGCATGCAAATGTTATGTATATACCAAAGATATATACCACGAAATCAATTAGGAACGGTGGCATCTTGGGGTGTAAAGAGTTTTAGAGCATCAAACTTTGAACACACGGCATTCTGATAACGTCAATATGAATTAGTTGGTAGCCAAATACTATGCATCGCATCATAATAACGTTATAAATGTATAACGTCACGTGGGTGGGGTGGGATACATCTGTCTCTCCCTGCTATCTCACCCTGGACAGACGTATGTTACACATGCAGTGGGGGGAGAAAATCCGCGTCTATGTAACGTGACTAGGTCATTCTATGATAAATCCCCAGGAGTTGGGGGGGGGGGGGGGAGGGGGGTCTCCTCGTCTTAACCAGAGCAGAAACCTTTAGTATAAATAATACATACCTTTAATCGGCAATAAATGGTAAGTGGTAATGTCCATCTACAATCGCTGTAACTGGAATTAGTATATATAAGTTATAACATTATCGGTTAATTTTTTGTAACATAACGGGTTGAAAAAAGTTACAACATTATGCGTCAATTTTTATAACATAACGGGTTGAAAAAAGTTATAACATTATGCGGAGTTTATAACATTATTGGTTGTTTACTACATTTTTTGTAACATTATGCGTTGGTGTAACATTATGCGGCGTTGTAACATTATCGGTTGTAACAGGGTAAGTGGTTGTGGTATCATATTGAAGTACAACAGGGCAAGTGGTTGTGGTATCATATTGAAGTAAAGCAGTGTAAGTGGTTGTGCTATTGTTTTGAAGTTCTGCAGGGTAAGTGGTTGTGGTATTGTATTGAAGTACAGCAGGGTAAGTGGCTGTAGTATCAAGGTTTTATGCAAAACAAATATATTTCACACAATTCACAAGGTCAGGTCATCATATTTTATTGGTTGTAGTATGATAATAAGGCCATGTCATCATATTTTATTGGTTGTAGTATGATACTAAGGCCATGTCATCATATTTTATTGGTTGTAGTATGATACTAAGGCCATGTCATCATATTTTGTTGGTTGTAGTATGATACTAAGGCCATGTCATCATACTTTGTTGGTTTTAGTATGATACTGAGGCCATATCATCCGACTTTGGTTGTAATGTCAAACTAAGGCATATGGGGATTAATTTTAAGTAAATGTATTCTGTCTTTTTCTTTTAGAACAACCATCTACTGAAGATCCTAGAGGTGTAGAAGAACAGGTGGGAGATGAATCAAATTCTGTATTAAAAGAAGTATGGTTCATTGTTTTATTGTGTTTCCTAGCACTTATTATGATGGTAATCCTGATAGCTGTGTGTCTACGATGCTGTAATTTGCAACATAGATATATTCGAGAGAAACTACCACTGAGTCTAACAAGCAGAAGGTCTGAGAAGCCTTTTACACCGGATGTACCCATTAATAACACAATATCCACAGTCCCTAGGGTAAGTGTATAAGTCTAGAGTAATACAGAATGTCTGAGAAGCCTTTTACACTGGATGTACCCATTAATAACACAATATACACAGTCCCTAGGGTAAGTGTATAAGTCTAGAGTAAAACAGAAGGTCTGAGAAGCCTTTTACACTGGATGTACCCATTAATAACACAATATACACAGTCCCTAGGGTAAGTGTATAAGTCTAGAGTAATACAGAAGGTCTGAGAAGCCTTTTACACTGGATGTACCCATTAATAACATAATATACACAGTCCCTAGGGTAAGTGTATAAGTTTAGAATAATATAAAAGGTCTGAGAAGCCTTTTACACCGGATGTGCCCATTAATAACACAATATCCACAGTCCCTAGGGTAAGTGTATAAGTCTAGAGTAATACAGAAGGTCTGAGAAGTCTTTTACACTGGATGTACCCATTAATAACACAATATCCACAGTCCCTAGAGTAAGTGTATAAGTCTGGAGTAATACAGAAGGTCTGAGAAGCCTTTTACCCATTAATAACACAATTTCCACAGTCCCTAGAGTAAGTGTATAAGTCTAGAGTAATACAGAAGGTCTGAGAAGCCTTTTACACTGGATGTACCCATTAATAACACAATATCCACAGTCCCTAGAGTAAGTGTATAAGTCTGGAGTAATACAGAAGGTCTGAGAAGCCTTTTACCCATTAATAATACAATTTCCACAGTCCCTAGAGTAAGTGTATAAGTCTAGAGTAATACAGAAGGTCTGAGAAGCCTTTTACACTGGATGTACCCATTAATAACACAATATCCACAGTCCCTAGAGTAAGTGTATAAGTCTAGAGTAAAACAGAAGGTCTGAGAAGCCTTTTACCCATTAATAATACAATTTCCACAGTCCCTAGGGTAAGTGTATAAATCTAGAGTAATACAGAAGGTCTGAGAAGGCTTTTACACTGGATGTACCCATTAATAACACAATATCCACAGTCCCAAGGGTAAGTGTATCAGTCTAGAGTAATGCAGAAGGTCTGAGAAGCCTTTTACACTGGATGTACCCATTAATAACACAATATACACAGTCCCTAGGGTAAATGTATAAGTCTAGAGTAATATAGAAGGTCTGAGAAGGCTTTTACACTGCATGTACCCATTAATAACATAATATCCACAGTCCCTAGGGTAAGTGTATAAGTCTAGAGTAATACAGAAGGTCTGAGAAGGCTTTTACACTGGATGTACCCATTAATAACACAATATCCACAGTCCCTAGGGTAAGTGTATAAGTCTAGAGTAATACAGAAGTTCTGAGAAGCCTTTTACCCATTAATAACACAATATACAGAGTCCCTAGGGTAAGTGTATAAGTCTAGAGTAATACAGAAGGTCTGAGAAGTCTTTTACACTGGATGTACCCATTAATAACATAATATACACAGTCCCTAGGGTAAGTGTATAAGTCTAGAGTAATACAGAAGGTCTGAGAAGTCTTTTACACTGGATGTACCCATTAATAACACAATATACACAGTCCCTAGGGTAAGTGTATAAGTTTAGAATAATATAAAAGGTCTGAGAAGCCTTTTACACTGGATGTACCCATTAATAACATAATATACACAGTCCCTAGGGTAAGTGTATAAGTCTAGAGTAATACAGAAGGTCTGAGAAGCCTTTTACACTGGATGTACCCATTAATAACACAATATACACAGTCCCTAGGGTAAGTGTATAAATCTAGAGTAATATAGAAGGTCTGAGAAGCCTTTTATACTGGATGTACCCATTAATAACACAATATACACAGTCCTTAGGGTAAGTGTATAAGTCTAGAGTAATACAGAAGGTCTGAGAAGTCTTTTACACTGGATGTACCCATTAATAACACAATATACACAGTCCCTAGGGTAAGTGTATAAATCTAGAGTAATATAGAAGGTCTGAGAAGCCTTTTACACTGGATGTACCCATTAATATCACAATATTCACAGTCCCTAGGGTAAGTGTATAAGTCTAGAGTAATACAGAAGGTCTGAGAAGCCTTTTACACTGGATGTACCCATTAATAACACAATTTCCACAGTCCCTAGGGTAAGTGTATAAATCTAGAGTAATATAGAAGGTCTGAGAAGGCTTTTACACTGGATGTACCCATTAATAACACAATATCCACAGTCCCTAGGGTAAGTGTATAAGTCTAGAGTAATACAGAAGGTCTGAGAAGCCTTTTACACTGGATGTACCCATTAATAACACAATATCCACAGTCCCTAGGGTAAGTGTATAAGTCTAGAGTAATACAGAAGGTCTGAGAAGCCTTTTACACTGGATGTACCCATTAATAACATAATATACACAGTCCCTAGGGTAAATGTATAAGTCTAGAGTAATACAGAAGGTCTGAGAAGCCTTTTACACTGGATGTACCCATTAATAACACAATATACACAGTCCCTAGGGTAAATGTATAAGTCTAGAGTAATATAGAAGGTCTGAGAAGGCTTTTACACTGGATGTACCCATTAATAACACAATATCCACAGTCCCTGGGGTAAGTGTATAAGTCTAGAGTAATACAGAAGGTCTGAGAAGGCTTTTACACTGCATGTACCCATTAATAACATAATATCCACAGTCCCTAGGGTAAGTGTATAAGTTTAGAATAATATAAAAGGTCTGAGAAGCCTTTTACACTGGATGTACCCATTAATAACATAATTTCCACAGTCCCTAGGGTAAGTGTATAAGTCTGGAGTAATACAGAAGGTCTGAGAAGCCTTTTACCCATTAATAACACAATTTCCACAGTCCCTGGGGTAAGTGTATAAATTTAGAATAATATAAAAGGTCTGAGAAGCCTTTTACACTGGATGTGCCCATTAATAACATAATATACACAGTCCCTAGGGTAAGTGTATAAGTCTAGAGTAATACAGAAGGTCTGAGAAGCCTTTTACACTGGATGTACCCATTAATAACACAATATACACAGTCCCTAGGGTAAGTGTATAAACCTAGAGTAATACAGAAGGTCTGAGAAGCCTTTTACACTGGATGTACCCATTAATAACACAATATACACAGTCCCTAGGGTAAGTGTATAAGTCTAGAGTAATACAGAAGGTCTGAGAAGCCTTTTACACTGGATGTACCCATTAATAACACAATATACACAGTCCCTAGGGTAAGTGTATAAGTCTAAGAGTAATACAGAAGGTCTGAGAAGCCTTTTACACTGGATGTACCCATTAATAACACAATATACACAGTCCCTAGGGTAAGTGTATAAACCTAGAGTAATACAGAAGGTCTGAGAAGCCTTTTACACTGGATGTACCCATTAATAACACAATATTCACAGTCCCTAGAGTAAGTGTATAAGTCTAAGAGTAATACAGAAGGTCTGAGAAGCCTTTTACACTGGATGTACCCATTAATAACACAATATTCACAGTCCCTAGAGTAAGTGTATAAGTCTAAGAGTAATACAGAAGGTCTGAGAAGCCTTTTACACTGGATGTACCCATTAATAACACAATATACACAGTCCCTAGGGTAAGTGTATAAGTTTAGAATAATATAAAAGGTCTGAGAAGCCTTTTACACTGGATGTGCCCATTAATAACATAATATACACAGTCCCTAGGGTAAGTGTATAAGTCTGGAGTAATACAGAAGGTCTGAGAAGCCTTTTACCCATTAATAACACAATTTCCACAGTCCCTGGGGTAAGTGTATAAATTTAGAATAATATAAAAGGTCTGAGAAGCCTTTTACACTGGATGTGCCCATTAATAACATAATATACACAGTCCCTAGGGTAAGTGTATAAGTCTAGAGTAATACAGAAGGTCTGAGAAGCCTTTTACACTGGATGTACCCATTAATAACACAATATACACAGTCCCTAGGGTAAGTGTATAAACCTAGAGTAATACAGAAGGTCTGAGAAGCCTTTTACACTGGATGTACCCATTAATAACACAATATACACAGTCCCTAGGGTAAGTGTATAAGTCTAGAGTAATACAGAAGGTCTGAGAAGCCTTTTACACTGGATGTACCCATTAATAACACAATATACACAGTCCCTAGGGTAAGTGTATAAGTCTAAGAGTAATACAGAAGGTCTGAGAAGCCTTTTACACTGGATGTACCCATTAATAACACAATATACACAGTCCCTAGAGTAAGTGTATAAGTCTAGAGTAATACAGAAGGTCTGAGAAGCCTTTTACACTGGATGTACCCATTAATAACACAATATCCACAGTCCCTAGAGTAAGTGTATAAGTCTAAGAGTAATACAGAAGGTCTGAGAAGCCTTTTACACTGGATGTACCCATTAATAACACAATATACACAGTCCCTAGGGTAAGTGTATAAACCTAGAGTAATACAGAAGGTCTGAGAAGCCTTTTACACTGGATGTACCCATTAATAACACAATATCCACAGTCCCTAGAGTAAGTGTATAAGTCTAAGAGTAATACAGAAGGTCTGAGAAGCCTTTTACACTGGATGTACCCATTAATAACACAATATACACAGTCCCTAGGGTAAGTGTATAAACCTAGAGTAATACAGAAGGTCTGAGAAGCCTTTTACACTGGATGTACCCATTAATAACACAATATTCACAGTCCCTAGAGTAAGTGTATAAGTCTAAGAGTAATACAGAAGGTCTGAGAAGCCTTTTACACTGGATGTACCCATTAATAACACAATATTCACAGTCCCTAGAGTAAGTGTATAAGTCTAAGAGTAATACAGAAGGTCTGAGAAGCCTTTTACACTGGATGTACCCATTAATAACACAATATACACAGTCCCTAGGGTAAGTGTATAAGTTTAGAATAATATAAAAGGTCTGAGAAGCCTTTTACGCTGGATGTGCCCATTAATAACATAATATACACAGTCCCTAGGGTAAGTGTATAAGTTTAGAATAATATAAAAGGTCTGAGAAGCCTTTTACACTGGATGTACCCATTAATAACACAATATACACAGTCCCTAGGGTAAGTGTATAAGTCTAGAGTAATACAGAAGGCCTGAGAAGTCTTTTACACTGGATGTACCCATTAATAACACAATATCCACAGTCCCTAGGGTAAGTGTATAAGTCTAAGAGTAATACAGAAGGTCTGAGAAGCCTTTTACACTGGATGTACCCATTAATAACACAATATCCACAGTCCCTAGGGTAAGTGTATAAGTCTAAGAGTAATACAGAAGGTCTGAGAAGCCTTTTACACTGGATGTACCCATTAATAACACAATATACACAGTCCCTAGGGTAAGTGTATAAGTCTAGAGTAATACAGAAGGTCTGAGAAGCCTTTTACACTGGATGTACCCATTAATAACACAATATCCACAGTCCCTAGGGTAAGTGTATAAATCTAGAGTAATATAGAAGGTCTGAGAAGGCTTTTACCCATTAATAACACAGTTTCCGCAGTCCTTAGGTTAAGTGTATAAGTCTGGAGTAATATAGAAGGTCTGAGAAGCCTTTTATACTGGATGTACCCATTAATAACACAATATACACAGTCCCTAGGGTAAGTGTATAAGTCTAGAGTAATACAGAAGGTCTGAGAAGCCTTTTACACTGGATGTACCCATTAATAACACAATATACACAGTCCCTAGGGTAAGTGTATAAGTTTAGAATACTATAAAAGGTCTGAGAAGCCTTTTACACTGGATGTACCCATTAATAACACAATATACACAGTCCCTAGGGTAAGTGTATAAGTCTAGAGTAATACAGAAGGTCTGAGAAGTCTTTTACACTGGATGTACCCATTAATAACATAATATACACAGTCCCTAGGGTAAGTGTATAAGTTTAGAATAATATAAAAGGTCTGAGAAGCCTTTTACACTGGATGTGCCCATTAATAACATAATATACACAGTCCCTAGGGTAAGTGTATAAGTTTAGAATAATATAAAAGGTCTGAGAAGCCTTTTACACTGGATGTACCCATTAATAACACAATATCCACAGTCCCTAGGGTAAGTGTATAAGTCTAGAGTAATGCAGAAGGTCTGAGAAGCCTTTTACACTGGATGTACCCATTAATAACACAATATACACAGTCCCTAGGGTAAGTGTATAAGTCTAGAGTAATACAGAAGGTCTGAGAAGCCTTTTACACTGGATGTACCCATTAATAACACAATATACACAGTCCCTAGGGTAAGTGTATAAGTTTAGAATAATATAAAAGGTCTGAGAAGCCTTTTACACTGGATGTACCCATTAATAACACAATATCCACAGTCCCTAGGGTAAGTGTATAAGTCTAGAGTAATGCAGAAGGTCTGAGAAGCCTTTTACACTGGATGTACCCATTAATAACACAATATACACAGTCCCTAGGGTAAGTGTATAAGTTTAGAATAATATAAAAGGTCTGAGAAGCCTTTTACACTGGATGTGCCCATTAATAACATAATATACACTGTCCCTAGGGTAAGTGTATAAGTTTAGAATAATATAAAAGGTCTGAGAAGGCTTTTACACTGGATGTACCCATTAATAACACAATATCCACAGTCCCTAGGGTAAGTGTATAAATCTAGAGTAAACCAGAAGGTCTGAGAAGCCTTTTACACTGGATGTACCCATTAATAACACAATATCCACAGTCCCTAGAGTAAGTGTATAAATCTAGAGTAATGCAGAAGGTCTGAGAAGCCTTTTACACTGGATGTACCCATTAATAACACAATATCCACAGTCCCTAGGGTAAGTGTATAAATCTAGAGTAATGCAGAAGGTCTGAGAAGCCTTTTACACTGGATGTACCCATTAATAACACAATATCCACAGTCCCTAGAGTAAGTGTATAAATCTAGAGTAATGCAGAAGGTCTGAGAAGCCTTTTACACTGGATGTACCCATTAATAACACAATATACAGAGTCCCTAGGGTAAGTGTATAAGTCTAGAGTAATACAGAAGGTCTGAGAAGCCTTTTACACTGGATGTACGCATTAATAACACAATATTCACAGTCCCTAGGGTAAGTGTATAAATCTAGAGTAATGCAGAAGGTCTGAGAAGCCTTTTACACTGGATGTACCCATTAATAACACAATATCCACAGTCCCTAGGGTAAGTGTATAAATCTAGAGTAATATAGAAGGTCTGAGAAGGCTTTTACCCATTAATAACACAGTTTCCGCAGTCGTTAGGGTAAGTGTATAAGTCTGGAGTAATATAGAAGGTCTGAGAAGCCTTTTACACTGGATGTACCCATTAATAACACAATATACACAGTCCCTAGGGTAAGTGTATAAGTCTAGAGTAATACAGAAGGTCTGAGAAGCCTTTTACACTGGATGTACCCATTAATAACACAATATTCACAGTCCCTAGGGTAAGTGTATAAATCTAGAGTAATATAGAAGGTCTGAGAAGGCTTTTACACTGGATGTACCCATTAATATCACAATATACACAGTCCCTAGGGTAAGTGTATAAGTCTAGAGTAATACAGAAGGTCTGAGAAGCCTTTTACACTGGATGTACCCATTAATAACACAATATACACAGTCCCTAGGGTAAGTGTATAAGTTTAGAATAATATAAAAGGTCTGAGAAGCCTTTTACACTGGATGTGCCCATTAATAACATAATATACACAGTCCCTAGGGTAGGTGTATAAGTCTAGAGTAATACAGAAGGTCTGAGAAGCCTTTTACACTGGATGTACCCATTAATAACACAATATACACAGTCCCTAGGGTAAGTGTATAAATCTAGAGTAAAACAGAAGGTCTGAGAAGCCTTTTACACTGGATTTACCCATTAATAACACAATATACACAGTCCCTAGGGTAAGTGTATAAGTTTAGAATAATATAAAAGGTCTGAGAAGCCTTTTACACTGGATGTGCCCATTATTAACACAATATCCACAGTCCCTAGGGTAGGTGTATAAGTCTAGAGTAATACAGAAGGTCTGAGAAGCCTTTTACACTGGATGTACCCATTAATAACACAATATCCACAGTCCCTAGGGTAAGTGTATAAGTTTAGAATAATATAAAAGGTCTGAGAAGCCTTTTGCACTGGATGTGCCCATTAATAACATAATATACACAGTCCCTAGGGTAAGTGTATAAATCTAGAGTAAAACAGAAGGTCTGAGAAGCCTTTTACACTGGATGTGCCCATTAATAACACAATATCCACAGTCCCTAGGGTAAGTGTATAAGTCTAAGAGTAATCCAGAAGGTCTGAGAAGCCTTTTACACTGGATGTACCCATTAATAACACAATATACACACTCCCTAGAGTAAGTGTATAAGTCTAGAGTAATACAGAAGGTCTGAGAAGTCTTTTTACACCGGATGTACCCATTAATAACACAATATCCACTGTCCCTAGAGTAAGTGTATAAGTTTAGAATAATATAAAAGGTCTGAGAAGCCTTTTACACTGGATGTACCCATTAATAACATAATATACACAGTCCCTAGGGTAAGTGTATAAATCTAGAGTAATACAGAAGGTCTGAGAAGTCTTTTACACTGGATGTACCCATTAATAACACAATATACACAGTCCCTAGAGTAAGTGTATAAGTTTAGAATAATATAAAAGGTCTGAAAAGCCTTTTACACTGGATGTACCCATTAATAACAATATACACAGTCCCTAGGGTAAGTGTATAAGTCTAGAGTAATACAGAAGGTCTGAGAAGCCTTTTACACTGGATGTACCCATTAATAACACAATATTCACAGTCCCTAGGGTAAGTGTATAAATCTAGAGTAATATAGAAGGTCTGAGAAGGCTTTTACACTGGATGTACCCATTAATATCACAATATACACAGTCCCTAGGGTAAGTGTATAAGTCTAGAGTAATACAGAAGGTCTGAGAAGCCTTTTACACTGGATGTACCCATTAATAACACAATATACACAGTCCCTAGGGTAAGTGTATAAGTTTAGAATAATATAAAAGGTCTGAGAAGCCTTTTACACTGGATGTGCCCATTAATAACATAATATACACAGTCCCTAGGGTAGGTGTATAAGTCTAGAGTAATACAGAAGGTCTGAGAAGCCTTTTACACTGGATGTACCCATTAATAACACAATATACACAGTCCCTAGGGTAAGTGTATAAATCTAGAGTAAAACAGAAGGTCTGAGAAGCCTTTTACACTGGATTTACCCATTAATAACACAATATACACAGTCCCTAGGGTAAGTGTATAAGTTTAGAATAATATAAAAGGTCTGAGAAGCCTTTTACACTGGATGTGCCCATTAATAACACAATATCCACAGTCCCTAGGGTAGGTGTATAAGTCTAGAGTAATACAGAAGGTCTGAGAAGCCTTTTACACTGGATGTACCCATTAATAACACAATATCCACAGTCCCTAGGGTAAGTGTATAAGTTTAGAATAATATAAAAGGTCTGAGAAGCCTTTTGCACTGGATGTGCCCATTAATAACATAATATACACAGTCCCTAGGGTAAGTGTATAAATCTAGAGTAAAACAGAAGGTCTGAGAAGCCTTTTACACTGGATGTGCCCATTAATAACACAATATCCACAGTCCCTAGGGTAAGTGTATAAGTCTAAGAGTAATCCAGAAGGTCTGAGAAGCCTTTTACACTGGATGTACCCATTAATAACACAATATACACAGTCCCTAGAGTAAGTGTATAAGTCTAGAGTAATACAGAAGGTCTGAGAAGCCTTTTACACTGGATGTACCCATTAATAACACAATATACACAGTCCCTAGGGTAAGTGTATAAATCTAGAGTAATACAGAAGGTCTGAGAAGTCTTTTACACTGGATGTACCCATTAATAACACAATATACACAGTCCCTAGAGTAAGTGTATAAGTTTAGAATAATATAAAAGGTCTGAGAAGCCTTTTACACTGGATGTACCCATTAATAACATAATATACACAGTCCCTAGGGTAAGTGTATAAGTCTAGAGTAATACAGAAGGTCTGAGAAGCCTTTTACACTGGATGTACCCATTAATAACACAATATCCACAGTCCCTAGGGTAAGTGTATAAGTCTAGAGTAATATAGAAGGTCTGAGAAGCCTTTTACACTGGATGTACCCATTAATAACACAATATACACAGTCCCTAGAGTAAGTGTATAAGTTTAGAATAATATAAAAGGTCTGAGAAGCCTTTTACACTGGATGTACCCATTAATAACATAATATACACAGTCCCTAGGGTAAGTGTATAAATCTAGAGTAATACAGAAGGTCTGAGAAGTCTTTTACACTGGATGTACCCATTAATAACACAATATACACAGTCCCTAGAGTAAGTGTATAAGTTTAGAATAATATAAAAGGTCTGAGAAGCCTTTTACACTGGATGTACCCATTAATAACATAATATACACAGTCCCTAGGGTAAGTGTATAAGTTTAGAATAATATAAAAGGTCTGAGAAGCCTTTTACACTGGATGTACCCATTAATAACATAATATACACAGTCCCTAGGGTAAGTGTATAAGTTTAGAATAATATAAAAGGTCTGAGAAGCCTTTTACACTGGATGTACCCATTAATAACATAATATACACAGTCCCTAGGGTAAGTGTATAAGTCTAGAGTAATACAGAAGGTCTGAGAAGCCTTTTACACTGGATGTACCCATTAATAACACAATATCCACAGTCCCTAGGGTAAGTGTATAAGTCTAGAGTAATACAGAAGGTCTGAGAAGCCTTTTACACTGGATGTACCCATTAATAACATAATATACACAGTCCCTAGGGTAAGTGTATAAGTCTAGAGTAATACAGAAGGTCTGAGAAGCCTTTTACACTGGATGTACCCATTAATAACACAATATTCACAGTCCCTGGGGTAAGTGTATAAGTCTAGAGTAATGCAGAAGGTCTGAGAAGCCTTTTACACTGGATGTACCCATTAATAACACAATATCCACAGTCCCTAGGGTAAGTGTATAAATCTAGAGTAATATAGAAGGTCTGAGAAGGCTTTTACCCATTAATAACACAGTTTCCGCAGTCGTTAGGGTAAGTGTATAAGTCTGGAGTAATATAGAAGGTCTGAGAAGCCTTTTACACTGGATGTACCCATTAATAACACAATATACACAGTCCCTAGGGTAAGTGTATAAATCTAGAGTAATATAGAAGGTCTGAGAAGGCTTTTACCCATTAATAACACAATATCCACAGTCCCTAGGGTAGGTCTATAAGTCTAGAGTAATACAGAAGGTCTGAGAAGCCTTTTACACTGGATGTACCCATTAATAACACAATATTCACAGTCCCTAGGGTAAGTGTATAAATCTAGAGTAATATAGAAGGTCTGAGAAGGCTTTTACCCATTAATAACACAATATCCACAGTCCCTAGGGTAGGTCTATAAGTCTAGAGTAATACAGAAGGTCTGAGAAGCCTTTTACACTGGATGTGCCCATTAATAACACAATATTCACAGTCCCTAGAGTAAGTGTATAAGTCTAAGAGTAATACAGAAGGTCTGAGAAGTCTTTTACACTGGATGTACCCATTAATAACACAATATACACAGTCCCTAGAGTAAGTGTATAAGTTTAGAATAATATAAAAGGTCTGAGAAGCCTTTTACACTGGATGTGCCCATTATTAACACAATATCCACAGTCCCTAGGGTAGGTGTATAAGTCTAGAGTAATACAGAAGGTCTGAGAAGCCTTTTACACTGGATGTACCCATTAATAACACAATATCCACAGTCCCTAGGGTAAGTGTATAAGTTTAGAATAATATAAAAGGTCTGAGAAGCCTTTTGCACTGGATGTGCCCATTAATAACATAATATACACAGTCCCTAGGGTAAGTGTATAAATCTAGAGTAAAACAGAAGGTCTGAGAAGCCTTTTACACTGGATGTGCCCATTAATAACACAATATCCACAGTCCCTAGGGTAAGTGTATAAGTCTAAGAGTAATCCAGAAGGTCTGAGAAGCCTTTTACACTGGATGTACCCATTAATAACACAATATACACACTCCCTAGAGTAAGTGTATAAGTCTAGAGTAATACAGAAGGTCTGAGAAGTCTTTTTACACCGGATGTACCCATTAATAACACAATATCCACTGTCCCTAGAGTAAGTGTATAAGTTTAGAATAATATAAAAGGTCTGAGAAGCCTTTTACACTGGATGTACCCATTAATAACATAATATACACAGTCCCTAGGGTAAGTGTATAAATCTAGAGTAATACAGAAGGTCTGAGAAGTCTTTTACACTGGATGTACCCATTAATAACACAATATACACAGTCCCTAGAGTAAGTGTATAAGTTTAGAATAATATAAAAGGTCTGAAAAGCCTTTTACACTGGATGTACCCATTAATAACAATATACACAGTCCCTAGGGTAAGTGTATAAGTCTAGAGTAATACAGAAGGTCTGAGAAGCCTTTTACACTGGATGTACCCATTAATAACACAATATTCACAGTCCCTAGGGTAAGTGTATAAATCTAGAGTAATATAGAAGGTCTGAGAAGGCTTTTACACTGGATGTACCCATTAATATCACAATATACACAGTCCCTAGGGTAAGTGTATAAGTCTAGAGTAATACAGAAGGTCTGAGAAGCCTTTTACACTGGATGTACCCATTAATAACACAATATACACAGTCCCTAGGGTAAGTGTATAAGTTTAGAATAATATAAAAGGTCTGAGAAGCCTTTTACACTGGATGTGCCCATTAATAACATAATATACACAGTCCCTAGGGTAGGTGTATAAGTCTAGAGTAATACAGAAGGTCTGAGAAGCCTTTTACACTGGATGTACCCATTAATAACACAATATACACAGTCCCTAGGGTAAGTGTATAAATCTAGAGTAAAACAGAAGGTCTGAGAAGCCTTTTACACTGGATTTACCCATTAATAACACAATATACACAGTCCCTAGGGTAAGTGTATAAGTTTAGAATAATATAAAAGGTCTGAGAAGCCTTTTACACTGGATGTGCCCATTAATAACACAATATCCACAGTCCCTAGGGTAGGTGTATAAGTCTAGAGTAATACAGAAGGTCTGAGAAGCCTTTTACACTGGATGTACCCATTAATAACACAATATCCACAGTCCCTAGGGTAAGTGTATAAGTTTAGAATAATATAAAAGGTCTGAGAAGCCTTTTGCACTGGATGTGCCCATTAATAACATAATATACACAGTCCCTAGGGTAAGTGTATAAATCTAGAGTAAAACAGAAGGTCTGAGAAGCCTTTTACACTGGATGTGCCCATTAATAACACAATATCCACAGTCCCTAGGGTAAGTGTATAAGTCTAAGAGTAATCCAGAAGGTCTGAGAAGCCTTTTACACTGGATGTACCCATTAATAACACAATATACACAGTCCCTAGAGTAAGTGTATAAGTCTAGAGTAATACAGAAGGTCTGAGAAGCCTTTTACACTGGATGTACCCATTAATAACACAATATACACAGTCCCTAGGGTAAGTGTATAAATCTAGAGTAATACAGAAGGTCTGAGAAGTCTTTTACACTGGATGTACCCATTAATAACACAATATACACAGTCCCTAGAGTAAGTGTATAAGTTTAGAATAATATAAAAGGTCTGAGAAGCCTTTTACACTGGATGTACCCATTAATAACATAATATACACAGTCCCTAGGGTAAGTGTATAAGTCTAGAGTAATACAGAAGGTCTGAGAAGCCTTTTACACTGGATGTACCCATTAATAACACAATATCCACAGTCCCTAGGGTAAGTGTATAAGTCTAGAGTAATATAGAAGGTCTGAGAAGCCTTTTACACTGGATGTACCCATTAATAACACAATATACACAGTCCCTAGAGTAAGTGTATAAGTTTAGAATAATATAAAAGGTCTGAGAAGCCTTTTACACTGGATGTACCCATTAATAACATAATATACACAGTCCCTAGGGTAAGTGTATAAATCTAGAGTAATACAGAAGGTCTGAGAAGTCTTTTACACTGGATGTACCCATTAATAACACAATATACACAGTCCCTAGAGTAAGTGTATAAGTTTAGAATAATATAAAAGGTCTGAGAAGCCTTTTACACTGGATGTACCCATTAATAACATAATATACACAGTCCCTAGGGTAAGTGTATAAGTTTAGAATAATATAAAAGGTCTGAGAAGCCTTTTACACTGGATGTACCCATTAATAACATAATATACACAGTCCCTAGGGTAAGTGTATAAGTTTAGAATAATATAAAAGGTCTGAGAAGCCTTTTACACTGGATGTACCCATTAATAACATAATATACACAGTCCCTAGGGTAAGTGTATAAGTCTAGAGTAATACAGAAGGTCTGAGAAGCCTTTTACACTGGATGTACCCATTAATAACACAATATCCACAGTCCCTAGGGTAAGTGTATAAGTCTAGAGTAATACAGAAGGTCTGAGAAGCCTTTTACACTGGATGTACCCATTAATAACATAATATACACAGTCCCTAGGGTAAGTGTATAAGTCTAGAGTAATACAGAAGGTCTGAGAAGCCTTTTACACTGGATGTACCCATTAATAACACAATATTCACAGTCCCTGGGGTAAGTGTATAAGTCTAGAGTAATGCAGAAGGTCTGAGAAGCCTTTTACACTGGATGTACCCATTAATAACACAATATCCACAGTCCCTAGGGTAAGTGTATAAATCTAGAGTAATATAGAAGGTCTGAGAAGGCTTTTACCCATTAATAACACAGTTTCCGCAGTCGTTAGGGTAAGTGTATAAGTCTGGAGTAATATAGAAGGTCTGAGAAGCCTTTTACACTGGATGTACCCATTAATAACACAATATACACAGTCCCTAGGGTAAGTGTATAAATCTAGAGTAATATAGAAGGTCTGAGAAGGCTTTTACCCATTAATAACACAATATCCACAGTCCCTAGGGTAGGTCTATAAGTCTAGAGTAATACAGAAGGTCTGAGAAGCCTTTTACACTGGATGTACCCATTAATAACACAATATTCACAGTCCCTAGGGTAAGTGTATAAATCTAGAGTAATATAGAAGGTCTGAGAAGGCTTTTACCCATTAATAACACAATATCCACAGTCCCTAGGGTAGGTCTATAAGTCTAGAGTAATACAGAAGGTCTGAGAAGCCTTTTACACTGGATGTGCCCATTAATAACACAATATTCACAGTCCCTAGAGTAAGTGTATAAGTCTAAGAGTAATACAGAAGGTCTGAGAAGCCTTTTACACTGGATGTACCCATTAATAACACAATATCCACAGTCCCTAGGGTAAGTGTATAAGTTTAGAATAATATAAAAGGTCTGAGAAGCCTTTTACACTGGATGTACCCATTAATAACACAATATCCACAGTCCCTAGGGTAAGTGTATAAGTCTAGAGTAATACAGAAGGTCTGAGAAGCCTTTTACACTGGATGTACCCATTAATAACACAATATCCACAGTCCCTAGGGTAAGTGTATAAGTCTAGAGTAATCCAGAAGGTCTGAGAAGCCTTTTACACTGGATGTACCCATTAATAACAATATACACAGTCCCTAGGGTAAGTGTATAAGTCTAGAGTAATACAGAAGGTCTGAGAAGCCTTTTACACTGGATGTACCCATTAATAACATAATATACACAGTCCCTAGGGTAAGTGTATAAATCTAGAGTAATACAGAAGGTCTGAGAAGCCTTTTACACTGGATGTGCCCATTAATAACACAATATCCACAGTCCCTAGGGTAAGTGTATAAGTCTAAGAGTAATCCAGAAGGTCTGAGAAGCCTTTTACACTGGATGTACCCATTAATAACAATATACACAGTCCCTAGGGTAAGTGTATAAGTCTAGAGTAATACAGAAGGTCTGAGAAGCCTTTTACACTGGATGTACCCATTAATAACACAATATCCACAGTCCCTAGGGTAAGTGTATAAGTTTAGAATAATATAAAAGGTCTGAGAAGCCTTTTACACTGGATATGCCCATCAATAACATAATATACACAGTCCCTACGGTAAGTGTATAAGTCTAGAGTAATACAGAAGGTCTGAGAAGCCTTTTACACTGGATGTACCCATTAATAACAATATACACAGTCCCTAGGGTAAGTGTATAAGTCTAGAGTAATACAGAAGGTCTGAGAAGCCTTTTACACTGGATGTACCCATAAATAACATAATATACACAGTCCCTAGGGTAAGTGTATAAGTTTAGAATAATATAAAAGGTCTGAGAAGCCTTTTACACTGGATGTGCCCATTAATAACATAATATACACAGTCCCTAGGGTAAGTGTATAAGTCTAGAGTAAAACAGAAGGTCTGAGAAGCCTTTTACACTGGATGTGTCCATTAATAACACAATATACACAGTCCCTAGGGTAAGTGTATAAGTCTAGAGTAAAACAGAAGGTCTGAGAAGCCTTTTACACTGGATGTACCCATTAATAACATAATATACACAGTCCCTAGGGTAAGTGTATAAGTCTAGAGTAATACAGAAGGTCTGAGAAGCCTTTTACACTGGATGTACCCATTAATAACACAATATACACAGTCCCTAGGGTAAGTGTATAAGTCTAGAGTAAAACAGAAGGTCTGAGAAGCCTTTTACACTGGATGTACCCATTAATAACACAATATACACAGTCCCTAGGGTAAGTGTATAAGTTTAGAATAATATAAAAGGTCTGAGAAGCCTTTTACACTGGATGTACCCATTAATAACACAATATACACAGTCCCTAGGGTAAGTGTATAAGTCTAGAGTAATACAGAAGGTCTGAGAAGCCTTTTACACTGGATGTACCCATTAATAACATAATATACACAGTCCCTAGGGTAAGTCTATAAGTCTAGAGTAATACAGAAGGTCTGAGAAGCCTTTTACACTGGATGTACCCATTAATAACACAATATACACAGTCCCTAGGGTAAGTGTATAAGTCTAGAGTAAAACAGAAGGTCTGAGAAGCCTTTTACACTGGATGTGTCCATTAATAACATAATATACACAGTCCCTAGGGTAAGTGTATAAGTTTAGAATAATATAAAAGGTCTGAGAAGCCTTTTACACTGGATGTGTCCATTAATAACACAATATCCACAGTCCCTAGGGTAAGTGTATAAACCTAGAGTAATACAGAAGGTCTGAGAAGCCTTTTAGTCTGGATGTACCCATTAATAACATAATTTCCACAGTCCCTGTGATAAGTTTAGAATAATATAAAAGGTCTGAGAAGCCTTTTACACTGGATGTGTCCATTAATAACATAATATCCACAGTCCCTAGGGTAAGTGTATAAACCTAGAGTAATACAGAAGGTCTGAGAAGCCTTTTACACTGGATGTACCCATTAATAACATAATATACACAGTCCCTAGGGTAAGTGTATAAGTCTAGAGTAATACAGAAGGTCTGAGAAGCCTTTTACACTGGATGTACCCATTAATAACACAATATTCACAGTCCCTAGGGTAAGTGTATAAGTCTAGAGTAATACAGAAGGTCTGAGAAGCCTTTTACACTGGATGTACCCATTAATAACATAATATACGCAGTCCCTAGGGTAAGTGTATAAGTCTGGAGTAATACAGAAGGTCTGAGAAGCCTTTTACACTGGATGTACCCATTAATAACATAATATACACAGTCCCTAGGGTAAGTGTATAAGTCTAGAGTAAAACAGAAGGTCTGAGAAGCCTTTTACACCGGATGTACCCATTAATAACACAATATCCACAGTCCCTAGGGTAAGTGTATAAATCTAGAGTAAAACAGAAGGTCTGAGAAGCCTTTTACACTGGATGTACCCATTAATAACACAATATACACAGTCCCTAGGGTAAGTGTATAAGTCTAGAGTAATACAGAAGGTCTGAGAAGCCTTTTACACTGGATGTACCCATTAATAACATAATATACACAGTCCCTAGGGTAAGTGTATAAGTCTGGAGTAATACAGAAGGTCTGAGAAGCCTTTTACACTGGATGTACCCATTAATAACATAATATACACAGTCCCTAGGGTAAGTGTATAAGTCTAGAGTAAAACAGAAGGTCTGAGAAGCCTTTTACACCGGATGTACCCATTAATAACACAATATCCACAGTCCCTAGGGTAAGTGTATAAATCTAGAGTAAAACAGAAGGTCTGAGAAGCCTTTTACACTGGATGTACCCATTAATAACACAATATACACAGTCCCTAGGGTAAGTGTATAAGTCTAGAGTAATACAGAAGGTCTGAGAAGCCTTTTACACTGGATGTACCCATTAATAACATAATATCCACAGCACCTAGAATTACTGAACTTAGATTAATGCCAAATATAGAATATATAATCATTGAATTTAGATTAATGCCAAATATAGAATATATAATCATTGTACTTAGATGAATACTAAATATAAAATATATAATCATTGAATTTAGATTAATGCCAAATATAGAATATATAATCAATGAATTTAGATTAATGCCAAATATAGAATATATAATTGTACTTAGATTAATGCTAAATATAAAATATATAATTATTGAATTTAGATTAATGCCAAATATAGAATATATAATCATTGAATTTAGATTAATGCCAAATATAGAATATATAATCATTGAATTTAGATTAATGCCAAATATAGAATATTTAATCATTGAATTTAGATTAATGCCAAATATAGAATATATAATTGTACTTAGATTAATGCTAAATATAAAATATATAATTATTGAATTTAGATTAATGCCAAATATAGAATATATAATCATTGAATTTAGATTAATGCCAAATATAGAATATATAATCAATGAATTTAGATTAATGCCAAATATAGAATATATAATTGTACTTAGATTAATGCTAAATATAAAATATATAATTATTGAATTTAGATTTAATGCCAAATATAGAATATATAATCATTGAATTTAGATTAATGCCAAATATAGAATATATAATCATTGTACTTAGATGAATACTAAATATAAAATATATAATCATTGAATTTAGATTAATGCCAAATATAGAATATATAATCAATGAATTTAGATTAATGCCAAATATAGAATATATAATCATTGTACTTAGATTAATGCTAAATATGAAATATATAATTATTGAATTTAGATTAATGCCAAATATAAAATATATAATCATTGAATTTAGGTTAATGCCAAATATAGAATATATAATCACTGAACTTAGATTAATGCCAAATATAGAATATATAATCACTAAATTTAATTTCTACACTTTTGAGCTTTGCCAAAAAAGTTTGAATTGGTTAAATTACTACCTACATTATGATTGGTTGAATTCCTGGCTGCATTATGATTGGTTAAATTCCTAGCTGAATTATGAGTAAAATTTGCTGCTTTAAATTTTGTATTTTGACATCTGTGCAAAAAATCGGAGAAAAGGTGAGTGTTTGAAATACAAATCTCTTCCCAAACTTATCTTCCATAATCCCTCCCCTCAAAAGTACCTAATGAATATGCTTTTATGAAACTTGAGACTCTAGTGAGCATGAAACACTCTCCTGGATCAAGTATTCCACAAGCAATAGGTGTATTAATGTTGAGGGATCAGAAAGACAGAGACAAAAAGTAAGTGTCACTTTGTACATGTATGTATAATGACTATCACCAAATCTGCTCTGGAAAAGGATTGTGTGATTTTTCATCCCCACCCTACTAGGGTCCTGCAAATATTCAAGATTCAAATTGATATTGATATCATACATCTGATTATTTAGTTATTGGTATTTAAGGTGTTCACTCAGCCATGTAAAGGTTATCATAGTGTTCCGTAACTTCTGTTTGGTGCAATATGAAATAACTTGTCTTTTAAGATTTGATTCATGATTCGATTTGATATCAGAGCCATGTTTTGACTTGAGATTCGATTTGAAAAAAAAATTGCGATTCGCAGATCCCTGCACCCTATCCTCCTTCATCCCCACCCTGTCCTCCCTACACACAATCTGTGTCTTTGAAATTATGTTGAAAAATGCCAAGAGCTTCCCTCTGAAAAGACCTCCTTGGTATGGGTTGAAATTGGGTAAAATGTTCCTAGAAGCCATCAGTTGTGTGAACGAATGGAATGGCAGTCAATGAGGACTAGATTGAGACAGGTTCTTCAACCAATCTAACCCTGCCTGTGCTGCAGTGCAGAGTTACGATGTTGGGGAGCTAGCAGCTGCTCATCATTGCTCAGTGGTTCTCTCCATGTACTCCGGCTTCCTCCACCATAAAACTGTCCCTGGCACGATGTGACCCTGGCAGTTAAAGTGTCACTAAACCTTGAAAAAAAAAAGAAGATTGAGACTGGTTTTCTAGTTGTTTGTCTTTGCACACTCACAAACAGATGGAATCATTAACTGGTAGAGTGCTGAAAGCCTATAGTTGGGTTTTATTCAGAAGTGTAGGTACTTCAACTTAAAAACCATATATTCAATGGATGTGCTTTATATTAATTTTGAAGTGAAATTATTTCATCTGTAAGGATTTGCCTTGTTAGAATAAATAGTAACTACGCGAAGACATGTGAATAAATTTTGACGTTCAAAAATAATGTGGCACTCTGCCAGTTAAAAAAAAAAAGAGTCCATTTATTTGAAATAAAATTTGTTTTTTTACAAATAATAAAACATTCTGGTGCATCTGAAGAAGATCTTTGAAGAATATTCTTCATATTGCCGTAAGTTAAAGTTAGGGTCACATGGGGAGCAAAAATATGAACCCAGGGACTTGATGAACAACCTTCAATCTGCCCCAATGATCCTGTATACCAAATTTGGAAAGTTTCCACCTTGTGGATCTGAAGAAGTTTTTTTTAAGAATTTTACAAACAATGCACTGAGTCAGAATTTGGGATCCCATAAGGTGCTCAAACATTAAACCAGGTACTTGATTTAACCAAACAGAATTTACCCCCCCCCCCCCCCCCCCCCCCCTAACAAGGAAGTTGTGTACCAAATATAAAAAGATTCCGTTTGGTGGATATGCAGACAATTATTAAAGAATATTCCCCGTACTGCCCTTGGTTAAATAATGGCTCCCTGTGAGCCAAATTTGAAAAAAATTTGAATCGGAGCCCCTTGAGAATGGCACATTGTTACACCAAATATGAAAAGATTCTTACTGGTGGATGTGAAGAATATTTTTCCATCCCAAATTTGTGCTCCCATAAGGAGTCCACATATGAATGAACCCAGGGACTTAATTTACACAAACCTGAATCTGACCCTCCAAGAATGTTGTATACCAAATATGAAAAAATTCTGAGTGGTGGATATGAAGAAGATGTTTTTAAAATATTCTTCATAATGCACTAAGTTAAAATTTGGGCTTTTCTAAGGAAACAAGATATGAACCAATAGACATGATTAGGGCTCCCATAAGGTAACAAAATAAGAATCAGTGGACTTGATCTGGGTTTCCATAAGGTAACAAAATATGTAACCCAAAGGATGTTGTATACCAAATATGGAAATATTCTGCCTGGTGGATATGAAGAAGAAATTTTTTTTAGAAATTCAAGTTGCCATAAAGAGCATAAATATAAATTCCAGAGACTTCATTTCGTTTAAACAATATTTATTGAAGGAATATGCTATATGTTACAGAATTGAATACCAGAAGATTAACAGTGCTAATGCAATAGCTCAAAATATAACAAATATACTACTCAAAGTTTGCTAAGCACCAAGTATATCCAACTACCTGTTTTACATTTTAGTTGAAATATTGTAATGAAAAGTATATATTTTTTTTATTTAATTATATCTTTAATGATTTAAGTACAGAAATTAAGATTTTATTTGTGTTTGACATTATTTTTTAGCTTTTGAATATGATAACCATGGAAAATGTATATTATTGGTAAAAGAGGAAATTTTTCAATATTCCAAAAAGTTAACGGAACAAACTGGTATGGATTCAATATCGAGTATGAGACCCATTATTGTTAATTACAACTTGACAACGCCTTCTCATGCTTCAAATCAGGTTCCTGGTGGTCCTTTGTGGGATGTTATTCCATTCTTGGACCTTCATGACACCAAGCTTCTGGACACTTCTTGGCTGGACTGGACATGCTGAAATTGCAAGCTGCAACTCATTCCAGACATGTTCGATTGGATTCAGGTCAGGGAATCTTGCTGGCCAGTCCATATGCTCAATCCCCTCCCTCTGTTGGTACTCCCTGACAGCATGGGCAACATGAGGACGGGCATTATCGTCCATCAGAATGAATCTATCACCCACTGCACCTGCATACAATCTGACATCGACATCCAAGATCTCATCAATATACCATTGTGCAGTCAATGTACCATGTTCAAGGACACAGAGCTCTGTACGTCCATCCCAGCTGATGCCACCCCAGACCATGACTGACCCTCCACCATAGCGGTTATGCTCAGCAATGTTGGCTGCATGGAATCGCTTTCCTGGTCTTCTCCAAACCCTATCCAAGTTCTGTAAAAACTCAGCATAATGAAAGTGAGAACATTTAAGCTCTGTAAAAAATATAGTATTATCAAAGTGAGAACATCCAAGCTCCATAAGAACATAGTATTATCAAAATGAAAACATTCAAGCGCCATAAAAACATAATAAATAAAAACAAAAATAAACTGGGCTTTGCACTAAAAAATCTCCTGAGAGTGAGCTTCAGTTGCCTCAAAAATATGCTTTGTAAAATGTGTAGTAATCATAAAGAATGGAATAATGTGTAGTAATCATAAAGAATGGAATAATGTGTAGTAATCATAAAGAATGGAGTAATGTGTAGTAATCATAAAGAATGGAATAATGTGTAGTAATCATAAAGAATGGAATAATGTGTAGTAATCATAAAGAATGGAATAATGTGTAGTAATCATAAAGAATGGAATAATGTGTAGTAATCATAAAGAATGGAGTAATGTGTAGTAATCATAAAGAATGGAATAATGTGTAGTAATCATAAAGAATGGAGTAATGTGTAGTAATCATAAAGAATGGAATAATGTGTAGTAATCACAAAGAATGGAATAATGTGTAGTAATCATAAAGAATGGAATAATGTGTAGTAATCATAAAGAATGGAATAATGTGTAGTAATCACAAAGAATGGAATAATGTGTAGTAATCATAAAGAATGGAGTAATGTGTAGTAATCATAAAGAATGGAATAATGTGTAGTAATCACAAAGAATGGAATCATGTGTAGTAATCATAAAGAATGGAATAATGTGTAGTAATCATAAAGAATGGAATAATGTGTAGTAAGCATAAAGCAATGAATAATGGAATCATGTGTAGTAATCATAAACAATGGAATAATGTGTAGTAATCATAAAGAATGGAATAATGTGTAGTAATCATAAAGAATGGAATAATGTGTAGTAATCATAAAGAATGGAGTAATGTGTAGTAAGCATAAAGCAATGAATAATGGAATCATGTGTAGTAATCATAAAGAATGGAATAATGTGTAGTAATCATAAAGAATGGAATAATGTGTAGTAATCATAAAGAATGGAATAATGTGTAGTAATCATAAAGAATGGAATAATGTGTAGTAATCATAAAGAATGGAGTAATGTGTAGTAAGCATAAAGCAATGAATAATGGAATCATGTGTAGTAATCATAAACAATGGAATAATGTGTAGTAATCATAAACAATGGAATAATGTGTAGTAATCATAAAGAATGGAATAATGTGTAGTAATCATAAAGAATGGAATAATGTGTAGTAATCATAAAGAATGGAATAATGTGTAGTAATCATAAAGAATGGAATAATGTGTAGTAATCATAAAGATTGGAATAATGTGTAGTAATCATAAAGAATGGAATAATGTGTAGTAATCACAAAGAATGGAATCATGTGTAGTAATCATAAAGAATGGAATAATGTGTAGTAATCATAAAGAATGGAATAATGTGTAGTAATCATAAAGATTGGAATAATGTGTAGTAATCATAAAGAATGGAATAATGTGTAGTAATCATAAAGAATGGAATAATGTGTAGTAATCAGAAAGAATGGAATAATGTGTAGTAATCATAAAGAATGGAATAATGTGTAGTAATCATAAAGAATGGAATAATGTGTAGTAATCATAAAGATTGGAATAATGTGTAGTAATCATAAACAATGGAATAATGTGTACTAATCATAAAGAATGGAATAATGTGTAGTAATCATAAAGAATGGAGTAATGTGTAGTAATCATAAAGAATGGAATAATGTGTAGTAATCATAAAGATTGGAATAATGTGTAGTAATCATAAACAATGGAATAATGTGTACTAATCATAAAGAATGGAATAATGTGTAGTAATCACAAAGAATGGAATCATGTGTAGTAATCATAAAGAATGGAATAATGTGTAGTAATCATAAAGAATGGAATAATGTGTAGTAATCACAAAGAATGGAATAATGTGTAGTAATCATAAACAATGGAATAATGTGTAGTAATCATAAAGAATTGAGTAATGTGTAGTAATCACAAAGAATGGAATAATGTGTAGTAATCATAAACAATGGAATAATGTGTAGTAATCACAAAGAATGGAATAATGTGTAGTAATCACAAAGAATGGAATAATGTGTAGTAATCATAAAGAATGGAATAATGTGTAGTAATCATAAACAATGGAATCATGTGTAGTAATCATAAAGAATGGAATAATGTGTAGTAATCATAAAGAATGGAATAATGTGTAGTAATCATAAAGAATGGAGTAATGTGTAGTAATCATAAAGAATGGAATAATGTGTAGTAATCACAAAGAATGGAATAATGTGTAGTAATCATAAAGAATGGAATAATGTGTAGTAATCACAAAGAATGGAATAATGTGTAGTAATCACAAAGAATGGAATCATGTGTAGTAATCATAAAGAATGGAATAATGTGTAGTAATCATAAACAATGGAATAATGTGTAGTAATCATAAAGAATGGAATAATGTGTAGTAATCATAAAGATTGGAATAATCATAAAATCACACTGTTTGCATCATTTCTACTGAGGCTGTTGTAACTAAATTCTTTGTTTTATGTCAGTCTTGGTTCTGATAAATAGATGAGAAATACATTAATTATTAATTACCTCTCATGTTCATCATCTAATGTTTTAAATAATATGTGTTGTATATGCACCAATACATTCAATTTTTGATGCTTTCAAAGGCCAAAAGATGAGTTTTGTATAAAAATTCTATGACATTAGTTATAATTTAGAATGCAAGGGTGTAAAAGAATTTTTTACTGTGGTATATCTTTTTACTCTAGTTATCCACAATATAATTACTATTTTGTTTTAAGCCAGGTGAATGCCCATAAACACAACTGAATCCTTCAAATGCATAATGATGTGAACATAATGACAGAATGCCATCTTAAAATTTGCCAAGTAATTATAAACAAAATTCCATGGAGGATTTAGGCCACCATCAGTTGCTTATAGTATGATAAAAAACTTGCCATGGCCCATAATTATAGACAACCCTCTGCTCTGGAGAAGTGTGGGCTATATTGTTGATGCACTGTACATCCATATATATATATCTGTTGGTATGTCTGTATGTATGTACATCCAATTGTATGTATGTCCATCTGTCCGTACATTCTTGTGCATGTAGCTACTACAATTTTTTTTAAACAATTTTGATCAGATGTCTCAAACATTATGATTCACAAATCTACATGCACATTTTCTAAAACAATTTTAACCAGGTTATCTCCTGTGAACTTAGATTTATTATGAGATCTTTGTATGTGCAACTAACTCCTCCTACATTATTGAAATTTTGATGAAACTGAAACTTAAATGTGGCAACTAATGAGTGAACATTTGCATATTTGCAAATTTTCCATCTGTGGTGGTTTTTACCAGATTATCTCCCTTTCAACTTAGAAGATTTAAGAGAGAGTTGTATTATGTATATGAAACTTTTGCGTGTGGAGCACTTCTTTCATTAATAAACAAAGTTTGATCAAGCTTCTCAGACATTATGATACTCGAATTATTATGTAATTAGTTTTCACAAAAAGACTCCGCTCGACCACCAGCTGCACATCTGTGCAGCATGATTTCAAAAACTGAATTTTTCTCCAGCATTTCTATCCGAGGGGCTCATCGTACCCCTCCTGTGGTGTGCCATGTGAAGGCGTACTGACTCATAATAAGAAAGTTGTCAGCTCTTGGACGCAAGATGGCATTGTACCTGTAAAACTCTTTCATAAAACCATCTGCCGTTTTACCAACGGTGCACTAATGTCGGGTCATTTAACTTGTAGAGTGCTGGAAGCCCATATTTGGGCTTTATTCTGAAGTGTGGGTACCACAGCTTGAAGGCTCATATTCAGTGCATGTGCTTTGTATTATCTTTGAAGTGATATTATTTAGTCTTTAAGCATTTGCCTTGTTACAGTTTATGGGAGAGTGCCCATAGGCACGCCCACAGACACGCCCATAGGCACTCTCGCATAAATTGTAACAAGGCAGAGACATGTGTACAAGATTTGATGGCCTAATAGTTACAATCTACAGCTTACTATTGTATCTCTATTGCCCACATGAATTTCTAATGACGTGCACAGGTCCATATGACTATTCAATGATACTCGACTTATTGCGGTTGACTGTGTAATTAGGTCACAACAAATGGCTCACTAATCGCACATGTCCATGTTACTCCTGCACTTGTTTTTCTAGCATGAGGCTGCACTGTTACATGACACACTACTGGAGGGGGCCCATTGAGCCCCTTCTCATGGTGTGCCATGTGACAGCATTGCATCATTAAAAGGTAATATGTATCATGTCTTTTGCTATTACCTTGAAGAAGACCATGGTACTCGAACACCTAAGTTTTAAAGAACGAGTTGACTGGTTGAGTGCTCTCCCATCGATTTCAATTTTGGCAGGGTGTGTGCATGCGGTCTGATCATTTCATTTCAGATATTGCACGGAACTTCCACAGACTGTGAGCCGTTCGCGTGACCAAACCTGTCCTCCGTTGTGGAACCCAAATATAGGCTACCAGCTCTCTGCCAGTTAATGGAACCAGACCCCACTACACATGGATGTAGTGGGATATTGATTCAAATGGTAATATAGGCAGGACGCGACACGTGTGCATGACACATGTCATTATGCTACTTGTGTTATATAAAGACTGGATTGTATATGTATTATATAAATCTTTTCGTTTCATGATAATTTCTCCCACTCCACTCAGTAAATTGGAAATTAGTTTATATTCAAAACCAAGACCTTGATAATCCGAATGGTCACATAATTTTCCACAAGCATTGTTGTGAAAGACAAGTAGCTGTAATGGAGTGGTTAGATTACCACGCAATTGACGGATCTTCTACTCTTCTTAACTAACAACTCAGATTTTAAAGCCTATCATGCTAGGTAAATAATTTATAGCAGTTTTTGTGTACGAGCGCAAAGCACACGGATAATGATGAGGGGTTAGTTCTCTATTAGCACCCTAAGATGACAATGTGTATTTATATTTTACTCTCTCCCCATCTCTGTCTATGATTCATCGCCCAACTGCGAGGTCCTTGCCTCTCTTCCTTGACTCAATTTAGGGAGCCAATATCTTTTATAAATAGAGGATATGGAAAGAGTGTTTTTTCTTATATAATATTTATGAAACGAGTCTCAGAATTTTCCGTTTTGGCAAGCCCAAATGGAAACTTTGGACGAGTTTCATAAATATTATATGAGAAAAACACTCATTTCATATTTTATTTATCATATGACACACACACGCACAAATTAGCCACTTCGTAGGACTTTTTAACCCATCACCTAACTTAAGTTGCAGACGGCACTTGAAAAAAACATCCCCGTATAACTAACAATTTTCATTTTTTGCTTCCAAAACATTGGTTATAACCCCTCATTGGAATGAGCTCAATGAGCTTGTTCCAATGAGGGGTCATAACCTATGTTTTGGAAGCAAAAAGTGAAAATATTAAAAAAAATGAATGGCGTTTTTCTTGTATGTAAAAGATTAATACAATATAACACACCCTAAATAGGACAGATAACGTAAATTCTCCCTACTGAAATTATGCAAATGTCACCCAGTTGTATTTTGTTTAGCCAATCAAATTGTCCAGTTTTGAAATTGACCTATGAAAGCTCTCAACTCTTATTATGCAAATTATGAAAATGTGGCCCAGTTTTATTTTGTTCAGCCAATCAAATTGTCTAGTTTTGAAATTGACCAATGAAATTGACAGAAGGCTTTTTTATCACTGATTAATATGAAAACAAAATATCAAATGTTTTAAAGTGAACAAAATGGACGAGTCATATGATAAGTAATGATATGAGAATATTATAAGGAAGAGTACCATAGGCAGGGAAGCCCTGTACATATCTGGATCCTATCTTGGTAGGGTATTTAATTAACAATATGGCGGTAACCTAAAAGTATGCAATCCTGTGCCTAATTTCGCTCCTTTTGAGGCACAGTGGAACAACAAGTATTTAAATTACATTTATTCTCGCATGGAATCCATTGACGATGAACCATGTGCAGGATTTGACAATATCCTTCAAGTGTATAAATAATTTGTACATGTAGAGGTTTTACTTAACTCACCCACCATTGGAATCGAGAGCTAATGTGTATGTACTTGGACAAATGTGATGCTTGGACGGGTCATGGGGGATGGAGGGGGTGGGGGTTGGGGTAAATGTATATGAACCAAATTGGTACCTACCCCGTGGTATCGAAGCCTACAAGGTCGTCATCATCCCGAAATCAATCTTATCTCCTACTGATATTTTGACCTTCCTCTGGCTGCAATTTTATTATTGTTGGGTGATATTGAAACTAACCCCAGACCAAACTCATGTAATTCGGAGCACACCCAGAACAGTTTTAAAATTCTCCCCCTCAATATCCAAAGTTTAAAACCCAAAATAGACATTATCGAATACGAATCCTCAACCCACGATATTCTGGCATTCACTCTGACTTGGCTAAACAGTACAGAACCCTCTTCTGAAATTCTAATCCATGGGTTCCACGAGCCCCTGCGCTTCAATCGGTTGACAAGAGGTGGTGGGGTTGCTATTTACATCAAAGAGGGAATCTCATTTATAAACAGACCTGATCTTGAGACGCCCAACACGGAGTGTTTATGGGTTGAGGTATTTACAAAACGGAACAGACCACTATTATTAGGGGTATTCTATCACCCTTCCAATAGCCCTCCGGATACATGGAGCGCTATATCAGCCTTCATCGAAAAAGCCAGAGACACATCAATTGCCGATTTAATTGTTACAGGTGATTTTAATGATAACCAGAGAGGTCGCACAACAAGCGTTTTTTCAGACATAATTACATACTTCAATCTAATACAACTCATAAGTGAACCCAAACATTTTACAGAGACTTCAGCTTCACTGATAAATCTTTTTGTTGTAAGTAACACAGTCAATGTAAAGGCCTGCGAGGTCCTTGAGCCTCTTATTCCAGATATGACCCGCTATCATTGTCCAATCTTATTAGAAGTCGTATTCTCAAAATCACCGTCTCTTATGTTCAAGAGACGGATATGGTTGTAATGTCAAGGCAATTTCGAAGCACTAAACGCGGCATTCCGTAACGAAGACTGGAACTCTCTTTTTGACAATTCGTGTCTTGATATACCATAGTGTCTACTCTTACCGACAAACTTCTCTGCACTGCATCCAAATATATACCAAATAAGTGTATTACATTGAGAAAAAGCCAAACGCACTGGTCTTCCTCACGCATGGGAAAAATACCGACTTAAACATAATGAAGTTGTATTGTCTGTTAGGAAGGCCAAAGCCTCATATCTTTCCAAAGTACAATCCACTCTGTGAAGTAGTAAAATAAGTACATCTCAGTGGTGGAAAACCCTTCAAACATTTATCGGTGGCAATAAAACGACAGGCATTCCAGCCGTAAATCACTTAAACAAATTATATTATTTAAATACCGAGAATGCCTCACTGTTCAATGAATACTTCTGTTCTATCGCTTCTTTTGATGACTCAGATGTCTCCCTGCCAGATCTCCCACGCCATATTTCCCATAAAATTGACAGTATAACCCTACAAAGCAGTGAAGTATATGAAGCAATGAAAACTATTAAGGTGTCCAAGGCATCTGTACCTGATCTTTTCAGTCCGCATCTCCTCAACGAATGTTAGTCCTCCTTATGTGAACCACTTTCATAACTATTTAATATACTACTCAACAGTTCTTATTTTCAATCAGGGTGGAAAAAAGTCAATGTCTCTCCAATTTAGCTGCCTTGGTAAACTATTTGAAAAATGTATTTTTAAACACTTGTGGGATTTTATGATGGAAAACAATGTGCTTAGTCAATTTCAGTCAGGGTTCAGAGCCGGCAATTCAAATGTTCTTCAACTAACTGATATATATGATGAGTTTTGTCAAGCTCTTGATGATGGCAAAGAGGTTCGTGTTGTCTTCTGTGATGTCAATATTAAAGCTTTTGATAAGATATGAGATGGCAGGTCTCATCCACAAGCTAGAGAGAATTGGCGTTTCAGGGGAATTACTGTTATTTTTAAAATCGTACCTATCGGATAGATCGCAGAGGGTTGTTATAGCATCGAAGGTATCGGCTTGGAGACCAATTAACGCTGTAGTTCCCTAAGGGTCAATCCTGGGTCCCCTATTGTTTTTAATCCACATCAAAGATATAACCAAAAATCTACTCAGTAACATATGCCTCTTTGCTGATGATACGTTTCTGTACCTTGTAGTAGAGAATCAGGATCAGGCATCGAACTTAATCAACAATGATTTGACGTAAATAGAACATTGGTTTAAAACATGGTTGGTTGAGTTCAATCCCCACAAAACAGAAACTATGCTTATATCCCGCAAAAGTAACTCCTCGGTGCATCCCCCTCTCCATTTAGGTGATACACAAACATCCGAAATCATAACTCCCCAACACTTGGGAGTGATATTAAATAATATGTGCACATGGAATGATCACATCGACCATATCTGCTATATCTGCTCGAAAGCCTGGCCTCGATTGGATCTCAGTTGTAATGTCTTAAAAAAAATATACTTTGCTTTCATAAGGCTGCTTCTCGAATACGCTAACACTGTTTGGGATAACTGTCCAGCATCTAAAGCGGCCGACTTAGAAAAAATCCAAATAGCAGCTGCACGAATAATTACGGGGGCAACCATTAATGCTAGTAAAGCTCTGTTATACTCAGAAATGCAATGGGACTAAAGTTGATACAATATTTTAAAATGTATCACCACATGCTGCCACCTAACATCAACAATAAAGTTCCTCCACTTATTTCGACTATGAATCCATCAATTAATCTCCGTTCAGGCCAAAATCACTGAGTTCCGTTTTGTTGGTCACAACTTTATAAATCCGCCTTCATCCCAAATGTTACTGAACAATGGAATAACTTACCCTTGCATATCCGTGAAAACTCGTCACTGAGCAAGTTTAAGATTTTTTTAAATGATAGAAACCTACGACCACCACGGTTTTATGGTGGCGCCAAGTCTTGCACTGCTCAAATTTTCAAATTGTGCTTGCACTGTAGCAGTCTTAACTCTCACTTGTATGACAATCACTTAATATCTCATCCGTTCTGTCAGTGTGGCGAGTGCGAGACATCTGAACATTTTTTATTGTATTGACCAGTCTTTTCAGATATTCGAAATGACACGATCGGCCACCTCCCATTTATAATAGATGTATTCACCTTACTTTTTGGCTCTGACTTTTTAAGCAGTGCTGATAATCGCTGTATCTTTAGTGCAGTACATGATTTTATTCTATTGAGTAAGCAGTTCCACTGAACATTATTTATTTATTTATTTATTGGTGTTTTAAGGTCACATATTTATGCACAATGGCTAATCATGACCGTGACAGTTTTACGGTTGGAGGAAGCCGGAGTACCCGGAGAGAACCACCGAGCAACGACGAGCAACTGTCAGCTCCCCAACATACTAACTCCACGCAAGCGCAGGGTTATCATTGGTTGAAGACAGGTGCACCATCGACGTGCAGTAAGTCTTAGTACACAATGCCACCATACCCCCACGCGGGCAATGGAGATGAAGTGTCTTGCCCAAGGACACAACGTGGTTGCTGCAGGTGGGATTCGACCCGAGGACCTCTCGGCTTGCAGCCTGCACCTCTACCTACTAAGCCACTGCATTCCCCACTGAACATTAAAATAACCAAATGAAGATTATGAAATGTAATCCATAAAATGATGAGTGTTCTCCATCTCAAACGTGAGCACCTACCACGTATGTCCCGACATAAACTCCTTCCCATCACTGTGTATGAGAGCTGCTTCTTCAACACGTGTTTTAAAAGCACAGAAACTCGTTTTCAGGCTGGCATACTCACCTTCTTCCTAACTTCTTCACTTTGTTCTTCTCTTCTTCTATTCCATTTTGTTCCCCATATATCTGCTTAAAGAGTCTTTCACCAGTCGTCGAACCTGTTTTGTGGTGGGTTTGTTTGTGAGGCATTCTGGTTCAGTGTTTGTGAGGGGCGATTGCTGGTGCTGTGACTTTAACTAATTCCATTAGGTTGTCTATTGGGACCTCTGTCTATACAAGTTCACCTACTGCCACAAATCATATCGTGTAAATTTATTTTGAGCTAGGGAGACAACACACATAAGCTTAAAGCTTCCCGTCGAATCCTTAATCTGTCTTGTTTTAAAATCGTCAGTTGTCATGTAATGTGCTGTGTTTCCTGTAGTATTGGGTTCATTCTTTGTCTTATACTGTGTATTCATGTAACTTGATATTCATTTCTGTCCTTTTTCAACAAATATTGTTTAAACTAAATGTATATGTATGTGTGTGTGTGGTTAGTTGGATGCAACATTTACTACAACTTAGGTATTTCTCTGGAGCCTTGGCGGCGGTATAAGATAGAAGAGAAAAATATTTGTAGACATCACTCATTGATAGTAGATTCTCCACGTTTACCAGGTCGTTGTTAACTAACTCACCTAAGTAGTCAAGGTGTTAAAATTGTACATTTCAGAAAGGTCTCTGGAAAGCGTAAAGTAGTTCATCAATTCGTTAATTACTTGTTTCCAATGTTTTTTCCTTTTTCATTTAGAATTATGTTATATTTTATTTTATCTAACAATCATATTGATTTTGGCCTGAAAACTACGAGAAACGGTACGTATCACATAATGTGTTCTGATTCCGTATCATATAGATGACTCGTTTCCGGTAGTGCAGCGAGCTTTCATAACAGGCACATGGATACATTCTATGTGCGTTTCAGTGATCGACTGAACATTATGTCCCAAAAATGTTTAAAAATAATTTAACCCTTTACCTAACATGAAAAGCAGATGACACTTGCAAAAAAATTCTTGAATAGCTAATGTTTTTCATTTTTTGTCTCAAAAACATAGGTTATGACCACTCGTTGGAACGAGCTTGACGAGCTCGTTCCAACGAGGGGTCATAACCTATGTTTTTGAGACAAAAAATAAAAATTAACTGGCGATTTTTGAGAATAGCGTTGGTCGGTTTTGGCCATTACGTTGGGTAAAAGGGTTAAGATTTAATCTGTATATGTGACAGAATTGTTAGATAAATGAATTATCATGATAATGTGCATGTCTTGTGATTTGCATCAGATTCTCGGTGGTGTCCAAAAATGGGATCACAACTCGCCAGCAAAGCTGGCTCATTGAGATCCCATTCTGGACACCACCTCAAATAGTCAGCATGGTCCATCTAGTCGTTTGCTTTTAGGGCTTATTAACCCATGTTTGAACAGACCCCTCCTTAATCATAGAATTATATATTGTCTCTGCCTATGCAATGCCTGACTTGGAAACATACAGAGCTCAGGTGGGACTGTTCAATACGCAAACACAAAGGGTTGCACACCACAAACAAACGTTGGACTACCCATGTATATTGTTGGCTAATCTATTTCTCAGATTTCAATGTAAGGGTATTACCATAATGTTAACTTATTTAATAGTAGATTCCTCTGCTGAGATATCATTAGCTAAATCAGTCCATAAGAGGGATATTGATGATTTTAGGTATAGTTGTCATAATGTTCCTGTGGTTTACCTGGACAACAAATCTCTACCAAGCCCATTCACTCCAGGCAAAATGTTACTCGCACTTTGGCTCATGTTACTGCTCTTATCGGGTGATATTGAATTGAACCCTGGACCCGAGTCTGGTCACTTTAAATGTCCTACTAATAGCTTGAGTATATGTCTTAACCCTTTACCCAACGCAGACGATTTTAAATTTATTATTTTAAATATCATTTTTTAAATTTTTTCAAAAAATTTCAACAAAACCATATCATGTGACCCCTCTTTGGAACGAGCTCGACGAGCTCATTCCAAAGAGGGGTCACATGATATGGTTTTGTTGAAATTTTTCAAGAAATAATATTTTTTCAGCTGCTGAATTTGCATATTACACGGGCGGATGTGTGCGATTCGTTGGGTAAAGGGTTAATGTACAAAGTCTAAAATATAAAATAGATGTATTACAATACGAATCCTTAAGATTTGATATAATTGTCCTGTCAGAAACGTGGTTGGATCCCACAGAACAGGTACACTATATAACACATTCAGAACTGGAAGTGTTTGGCCTTGAGTATCTTTGGATAGAAATAAGGTTAGCCCAAAGATCTATTTTACTTGGGGCCTTTTATCGTCCTCCAAACTCTGATCCTGCCCAGTGGGACCTTATTTCATCCACTTGATGAAGCAAAAGACATGGGCATTCCTGATATTGTAACTGTTGGAGATTTCAATGTTAACCAGCTTGGGTCAGAACGAGGGAAATTCAAAGAAATCTTGCATAATTATAATCTAAATCAGTTAATATCTGAGCCCACCTATCAAACCGAAATCTCATCCTCACTTTTAGACTTAATAGCAGTCAGCAATTCAATAAATGTATTCAACTGCGAAGTACTTGGCCCATTTGTTCCAGATTTAACCCTCTCTTACCATCCGGTTTATATAGACATTGACTACAGAATTGACTCAATCACAACATTTCAGCATCGCATTTGGCTCTTTGAAGATGGTGACTATGGAGGCCTTAATATTGCCTTTAGAAATGAGAACTGGGAAACTGTTCTTTCAACAGATAACCACGAAACGATGACTGAATTAATTAGTTCAAAACTACTTGACTTGGCATCCAAATATATACCCAATAAATTGATTAGGGTCAGGGCAAATGAACCAAAATAGATGCACAATAAAATCAGATTGCTGATCCATCAGCGCAAATGTGCTTACCGCCAAGCGAAATGCAGGGGCTTGGCTGAAGCATGGGAAAAATATCGTTGAATAAAGAACCTGGTAATTTCAGCTGTTAGAGAGGCAAAAACCACATACAACACAAAATCCAAGAAGTTCTAGATAACCCCAAAACAATCCCTACTAAGTGGTGGAAAACATTGAGGAGTTATCTTGGGGATCGTCAACCTGCGATACTTGCCCTACAGTATCAGAATAAAATTTGATGTTCCAATGTGGAAAAGGCTGAGGCTTTGAATCACTACTTTTGTTCTGTAGCATCTGTTGATGATTCCCAACTGACTCTTCCAGCCGATGATTTCTTGGCTAGACCAACTATTAGTAATGTAAGCTTAAATACCACTGACGTATCCGAAGCTCTGAAATCACTGAATACATCAAAGGCCACTGGCCCAGACCTAATCAGTCCAAGACTCCTTAAAGAATGCAGTGCTTCCTTTCAATCAGGATTTACCCCACGAGACTCAACGATTCTTCAACTTACGGACCTTTATGACGAATTTTGTTGGGCACTTGACGATGGTAAGGAAATAAGAGTAGTGTTCTGTGATGTTAGCAGAGCCTTCAGCAGGGTTTGGCATTCAGGTCTCATGTATAAGTTGGAGAAAATTGGAATTACGGGTGAACTTTTGGAATTCCTGAAATCTTACCTCACTGGTATAATGCAAAGGGTTATGGTCTCGGGAGAGGAAATCAGGGGTACCACAGGGGTCTATACTTGGCCTGCTACTTTTCCTAATTTACATTAACGATATCACCCATAATTTAACCAGTAGCATTCGTTTATTTTCTGATGATACTTCCCTCTACCTAATAGTCAAAAATCCAGTTGCAGCCTCTGCCATCTTGAACAGAGACTTGGCTACGATCGAAGAATGGGCACAAACTTGGTTAGTCGAGTTCAATCCACAGAAAACAGAAGTGATGTTAGTATCACATAAAGCTGAATCTTCTTTCCATCCACCTCTCATATTGTCCAACACCCAAATAGAAGAAGTCACCGAACATAAGCACCTTGGCATTATTTTGAATAACAATTGCTCATGTAGCAATCATGTTGAGCATATGCGTCAAAGCGCAGAAACGCATCGACCTCTTCCGTAAATATAAATTTGTGCTCGATCATAAAACCTTAGAAAAAATGTACTTTGTCTTTGTAAGACCGTTGTTTGAATATGCCAACATTGTATGGGATAATTGTCCAGAATTAAATTTCGGCGCCTCAATTAGTACTAGCAGAGCCCAGCTGTATATTGAAACATGCTGGGAGCCTTTGAGAATCAGACGTGAGAGACACAAATTAGTCCAATTCTTTAAAATGTATCATAATATAGTTCCTGTTTACATTGCCAATAAAATACCTCCTCCCATCTCAAGCATCCTGCATCATAGTCTAGGCGTGTGTAGTAACCTGTGTATTCCTTACAGCTGTACTACATTTTAGCAATCGTCATTTCGTCCCTCTGTGACTAGAATGTGGAACAATACCCCAGTACATATTAGAGAAGACTCCCCTCGGAGGTGGGTGGTCTGACGTTTGCGGAGTGGGGTGCCAGGGATGAATGTACTGTGCTATAATATATGGTGGGTTACTTTTATCCTCTATGAGCCTCGTTCTGTTTAGGCCTGAGATCCCGGGGTGGGTTTTGTGGTGGTACCCTGCTGTTCGGGATACTATCACCAAGTTTGCACTCTGGGGACCTCATGACAGCCTGCTCATCTCCGAGCTTTGTCAAGTGGTGATCATCTACATACCTGGTTCCTTGTATGGTCTTGGTATCCCTATAACAGGCAGTTCTTGTATCTACCTAGTACCTTTTGGTCGCTACTGATATAATCACAATATAGCCTTACAGGTTATCAGTTCTCTGAACATTAACAAATATATGATTATAATCACAACCGATATGCGGACGTTCATATCTCACATATTCTATCCCCTTCTCTTCCAAATGTACTCTTGCCTTACACTTTCATTCCTTCCTATTTTCCATTGTACAATAGATTTCCTTTTTCTTTTTTGCACATTTAAAATTACTCACCTTTTACACCTATTTCTCATAACAAGAATGACTGGGACACACACTGGACCAAAATTTATTCCAAAACGTCAAATTTATTATTTTTTCAATGCCTGCCTCTTCCGTTTGTATATCTTCACTGCATTTTGTATGTGGAAACGACATCAAATAAGCTTAAAACTTACAGTCGGATCCACAAATAGTAATTATATTAATACCTTTGTGTTACAACTGGAAATAAATATTGTTTAAACGAAACATTATGACTAACAAGTGGGCACATGCATATTCCAAAATTTTTGATCTGTGACAATTTTAATCAAGTTATCTCCCTTGAACTTAGATTTATTATTGGTTTCTCAAGCTTAACATTCAGGGGTACATTCTAGTAAGCCGGATGTGAGTATATTAATCACCTTCAAAGATAGTTCTAGTTTTTCTGTAATACAAACTTATCTAATTTGTAAAATAAATTCACTTCATCAACAGAAAACAAAGTATTGATTGTGAAATAAAAATGTGATTTTTTTTTCAGGCTTTCAGCAACAAGAGTTTATATCCACCATATTCTCATACATCAACAATGAGTATTATTTCACCTAAGAAATATTCCTTATCATCGTCTGAAGACTCAGGAGCATTTAATGACCTGGCTGACATGGATATGTATAGTTTTAACAGAGGTCAGCTGACTCTCAGTGAGACTATCAGTAACTCATCATGGGATGTTAATACAGATAGTGCATTGGTAAGAGATAAATTTATTACTATTCTAAAATCAATCTCCAGTCATAGGCTTTGGAAAAGTACAGTGAGTAGAATACAATTGTAATATACCTAAAACTCTCTAATCCTAACAGTGAGTAGAATACGTTTATCATATACTTAAACTCTCTAATACTAACAGAGAGTAGAATACATTTATAATAGACTTAAAACTCTCTAATCCTAACAGTGAGTAGAATACATCGATAATATACTTAAACTCTCTAATCCTAACAGTGAGTAGAATACATTTATAATATACCTAAAACTCTCTAATCCTAACAGTGAGTAGAATAATCTATAACATACTTAAACCTCTATAATCCTAACAGTGAGTAGAATACATTTATAATATACTTAAACCTCTATAATCCTAACAGTGAGTAGAATACATTTATAATATACCTAAAACTCTCTAACCCTAACAGTGAGTAGAATACGTTTATAATATACTTAAACTCTCTAATCCTAACAGTGAGTAGAATACGTTTATAATATATTTAAACTCTCTAATCCTAACAGTGAGTAGAATACGTTTATAATATACTTAAACTCTCTAATCCTAACAGTGAGTAGAATAATCTATAACATACTTAAACCTCTATAATCCTAACAGTGAGTAGAATACATTTATAATATACCTAAAACTCTCTAACCCTAACAGTGAGTACAATACATCTATAATATACCTAAAACTCTCTAATCCTAACAGTGAGTAGAATACATTTATAATATACTTAAAACTCTCTAATCCTAACAGTGAGTAGAATACATTTATAATATACCTAAAACTCTCTAATCCTAACAGTGAGTAGAATACGTTTATAATATACTTAAACTCTCTAATCCTAACAGTGAGTAGAATACGTTTATAATATACTTAAACTCTCTAATCCTAACAGTGAGTAGAATACCTTTATAATATACTTACAACTCTCTAATCCTAACAGTGAGTAGGATACATTTATAATAGACTTAAAACTCTCTAATCCTAACAGTGAGTAGAATACATCGATAATATACTTAAACTCTCTAATCCTAACAGTGAGTAGAATACATTTATAATATACCTAAAACTCTCTAACCCTAACAGTGAGTAGAATACATCTATAATATACTTAAAACTCTCTAATCCTAACAGTGAGTAGAATACATTTATAATATACTTAAAACTCTCTAATCCTAACAGTGAGTAGAATACATTTATAATATACCTAAAACTCTCTAATCCTAACAGTGAGTAGAATACATTTATAATATACTTAAAACTCTCTAATCCTAACAGTGAGTAGAATACATTTATAATATACCTAAAACTCACTAATCCTAACAGTGAGTAGAATACATTTATAATAAACTTAAAACTCGCAAATCCTAACAGTGAGTAGAATACATTTATAATATACATGAAACTCTCCAACCCTAACAGTGAGTAGAATACATTTATAATAAACTTAAAACTCTCAAATCCTAACAGTGAGTAGAATACATTTATAATAAACTTAAAACTCTCTAACCCTAACAGTGAGTAGAATACATTTTTAATATACCTAAAACTCTCTAATCCTAACAGTGAGTAGAATACATTTATAATATACCTAAAACTCTCCAATCCTAACAGTGAGTAGAATACATTTATAATATACTTAAAACTGTTTTCTCTAATCCTAACAGTGAGTAGAATACAATTATAATATACCTAAAACTCTCTAATTCTAACAGTGAGTAGAATACATTTATAATATACTTAAAACTCTCAAATCCTAACAGTGAGTAGAATACATTTATAATATACTTAAAACTCTCTTCTCTAATCCTAACAGTGAGTAGAATACAATTATAATACACCTAAAACTCTCGAATCCTAACAGTGAGTAGAATACATTTATAATATACTTAACGCTCTCTTCTCTAATCCTAACAGTGAGTAGAATACATTTATAATATACCTAAAACTCTCCAATCCTAACAGTGAGTAGAATACATTTATAATAAATTTAAAACTCCCAAATCCTAACAGTGAGTAGAATACATCTATAATATACTTAAAACTCTCTAACCCTAACAGTGGGTAGAATGCATTTATAATATACTTAAAACTCTCTTCTCTAATCCTAACAGTGAGTAGAATACAATTATAATATACCTAAAACTCTCTAACCCTAACAGTGAGTAGAATACAATTATAATATACCTAAAACTCTCTAATCCTAACAGTGAGTAGAATACATTTATAATATACTTAAAACTCTCTTCTCTAATCCTAACAGTGAGTAGAATACAATTATAATATACCTAAAACTCTCTAACCCTAACAGTGAGTAGAATACAATTATAATATACCTAAAACTCTCTAATCCTAACAGTGAGTAGAATACATTTATAATATACTTAAAACTCTCTTCTCTAATCCTAGCAGTGAGTAGAATACAATTATAATATACCTAAAACTCTCTAATCCTAACAGTGAGTAGAATACATTTATAATATACTTAAAACTCTATAATCCTAACAGTGAGTAGAATACATTTATAATATACCTAAAACTCTCTAATCATAACAGTGAGTAGAATACATTTATAATATACTTAAAACTCTCTAATCATAACAGTGAGTATAATACATTTATAATATACTTAAAACTCACTTCTCTTATCCTAACAGTGAATGGAATACAATTATAATATACCTAAAACTCTCTAATCCTAACAGTGAGTAAAATACATTTATAATATACCTGAAACTCTCTTCTCTAATATTAACAGTGAGTAGAATACAATTATAATATACCTAAAACTCTCTAATCCTAACAGTGAGTAGAATACATCTATAATATACTTAAAACTCTCTAATCCTAACAGTGAGTAGCATTGCAATTAACATTACCCCACCATTGTTAAACTAGTAGTGGTTATAGCAGTGTAACTTACAATACGCCACCATTGATAAACAAGTAGTGGTTGTAGCATTGTAACTAACATTACCCCACCATTGATAAACTAGTAGTAGCATTGTAGCTAACATTACCCCACAATTGATAAACTGGTAGTAGCATTGTAATTTACATTACCCCTCCATTGATAAACTAGAAGTGCTTTTAGCATTGTAATTTACATTACCCCACCATTGATAAACTAGTAGTAGCATTGTAGCTAACATTACCACACCATTGATAAACTGGTAGTAGCATTGTAACTTACATTATGCCACCATTGATAAACTAGTAATGGTTATAGCATTGTAACTTACATTACGCCACCATTGATAAACTAGTAGTGGTTGTGGCATTGTAACTTACATTACGCCACCATTGATAAACTAGTAGTGGTTGTAACATTGTAACTTACATTACGACACCATTTATAAACTAGTAGTGGTTATAGCTTTGTAACTTACATTACGCCACCATTGATAAACTAGTAGTGGTTGTAGCATTGTAACTGACATTACCCCACCATTGATAAACCAGTAGTAGCATTGTAACTAACATTACCCCACCATTGATAAACTAGTAGTGGTAATAGCATTGTAACTTACATTATCCCATCATTGATAAACTAGTAGTGGTAGTAGCATTGTAACTTACATTACCTCACCATTGATAAACTATTAGTGGTAGTAGCATTGTATCTAACATTACCCTACCATTGATAAACTAGTAGTAGCATTGCAACTAACATTACCCCACCATTGATAAACTAGTAATGGTAGTAGCATTGTAACTATCATTACCCCACCATTGATAAACTAGTAGTGGTAGTAGAATTGTAACTAACATTACCCCACCATTGATAAACTAGTAGTGGTAGTAGCATTGTAACTAACATTTCCCCACCATTGATAAACTAGTAGTGGTTGTAGCATTGTAACTTACATTACCTCACCATTGATAAACTAGTAGTAGCATTGTAACTAACATTACCTCACCATTGATAAACTAGTAGTGGTAGTAGCATTGTAACTAACATTACCCCACCATTGATAAACTAGTAGTGGTTGTAGCATTGTAACTAACATTACCCCACCATTGATGAACTAGTAGTGGTAGTAGCATTGTAACTAACATTACCCCACCATTGATAAACTAGTAGTGGTAGTAGCATTGTAGCTAACATTACCCCACCATTGATAAACTAGTAGTGGTAGTAGCATTGTAATTAACATTACCCCACCATTGATAAACTAGTAGTGGTAGTAGCATTGTAACTAACATTACCCCACCATTGATAAACTAGTAGTGGTAGTAGCATTGTAGCTAACATTACCCCACCATTGATAAACTAGTAGTGGTAGTAGCATTGTAACTAACATTACCCCACCATTGATAAACTAGTAGTGGTAGTAGCATTGTAGCTAACATTACCCCACCATTGATAAACTAGTAGTGGTAGTAGCATTGTAGCTAACATTATCCCACCATTGATAAACTAGTAGTAGCATTGTAACTAACATTACCCCACCATTGATAAACTAGTAGTGGTAGTAGCATTGTATCTAACATTACCCCACCATTGATAAACTAGTAGTAGCATTGTAACTAACATTACCCCACCATTGATAAACTAGTAGTGGTAGTAGCATTGTAGCTAACATTACCCCACCATTGATAAACTAGTAGTGGTAGTAGCATTGTAACTAACATTACCCCACCATTGATAAACTAGTAGTAGCATTGTAACTAACATTACCCCACCATTGATAAACTAGTAGTGGTAGTAGCATTGTAGCTAACATTACCCCACCATTGATAAACTAGTAGTGGTAGTAGCATTGTAACTAACATTACCCCACCATTGATAAACTAGTAATGGTAGACGAATTGTAACTAACATTACCCCACCATTGATAAACTAGTGGTGGTAGTAGCATTGTAGCTAACATTATCCCACCATTGATAAACTAGTAGTGGTAGTAGCATTGTAACTAACATTACCCCACCATTGATAAACTAGTAGTGGTAGTAGCATTGTAGCTAACATTATCCCACCATTGATAAACTAGTAGTGGTAGTAGCATTGTAACTAACATTACCCCACCATTGATAAACTAGTAGTGGTAGTAGCATTGTAGCTAACATTACCCCACCATTGATAAACTAGTAGTGGTAGTAGCATTGTAACTAACATTACCCCACCATTGATAAACTAGTAGTAGCATTGTAACTAACATTACCCCACCATTGATAAACTAGTAGTGGTAGTAGCATTGTAGCTAACATTATCCCACCATTGATAAACTAGTAGTGGTAGTAGCATTGTAGCTAACATTACCCCACCATTGATAAACTAGTAGTGGTAGTAGCATTGTAACTAACATTACCCCACCATTGATAAAATAGTAGTGGTTGTAGCATTGTAGCTTACATTACCTCACCATTGATAAACTAGTAGTAGCATTGTAACTAACATTACCCCACCATTGATAAACTAGTAGTGGTTGTAGCATTGTAACTAACATTACCCCACCATTGATAAACTCGTAGTGGTAGTAGCATTGTAACTAACATTATCCCACCATTGATAAACTAGTGATGGTAGTAGCATTGTAACTTACATTACCTCACCATTGATAAACTAGTAGTGGCTGTAGCATTGTAACTAACATTACCCCACCATTGATAAACTAGTAATGGTAGACGAATTATAACTAACATTACCCCACCATTGATAAACTAGTTGTGGTAGTAGCATTGTAGCTAACATTATCCCACCATTGATAAACTAGTGATGGTAGTAGCATTGTAACTAACATTACCCCACCATTGATAAACTAGTAGTGGTAATAGCATTGTAACTTACATTATCCCATCATTGATAAACTAGTAGTGGTAGTAGCATTGTAACTTACATTACCTCACCATTGATAAACTGTTAGTGGTAGTAGCATTGTATCTAACATTACCCTACCATTGATAAACTAGTAGTAGCATTGCAACTAACATTACCCCACCATTGATAAACTAGTAATGGTAGTAGCATTGTAACTATCATTACCCCACCATTGATAAACTAGTGGTGGTAGTAGAATTGTGACTAACATTACCCCACCATTGATAAACTAGTAATGGTAGTAGCATTGTAACTATCATTACCCCACCATTGATAAACTAGTAGTGGTAGTAGAATTGTAACTAACATTACCCCACCATTGATAAACTAGTAATGGTAGTAGCATTGTAACTATCATTACCCCACCATTGATAAACTAGTAGTGGTAGTAGAATTGTAATTAACATTACCCCACCATTGATAAACTAGTAGTGGTAGTAACATTGTAACTAACATTACCCCACCATTGATAAACTAGTAATGGTAGTAGCATTGTATCTAACATTACCCTACCATTGATAAACTAGTAGCAGCATTGTAACTAACATTACCCCACCATTGATAAACTAGTAGTGGTAGTAGCATTGTAACTTACATTATCTCACCATTGATAAACTATTAGTGGTAGTTGCATTGTATCTAACATTACCCTACCATTGATAAACTAGTAGCAGCATTGCAACTAACATTACCCCACCATTGATAAACTAGTAATGGTAGTAGCATTGTAACTATCATTACCCCACCATTGATAAACTAGTAGTGGTAGTAGCATTGTAACTAACATTACCCCACCATTGATAAAATAGTAGTGGTAGTAGCATTGTAATTAACATTACCCCACCATTGATAAACTAGTAGTGGTTGTAGCATTGTAACTATCATTACCCCACCATTGATAAACTAGTAGTGGTAGTAGAATTGTAACTAACATTACCCCACCATTGATAAACTAGTAATGGTAGTAGCATTGTAACTTACATTACCTCACCATTGATAAACTAGTAGCAGCATTGTAACTAACATTACCCCACAATTGATAAACTAGTAATGGTAGTAGCATTGTAACTATCATTACCCCACCATTGATAAACTAGTAGTGGTAGTAGCATTGTAACTAACATTACCCCACCATTGATAAAATAGTAGTGGTAGTAGCATTGTAATTAACATTACCCCACCATTGATAAACTAGTAGTGGTTGTAGCATTGTAACTAACATTACCCCACAATTGATAAACTCGTAGTGGTAGTAGCATTGTAACTAACATTACCCCACCATTGATAAACTAGTAATGGTAGTAGCATTGTAACTATCATTACCCCACCATTGATAAACTAGTAGTGGTAGTAGCATTGTAACTTACATTACCCCACCATTGATAAAATAGTAGTGGTAGTAGCATTGTAATTAACATTATCCCACCATTGATAAACTAGTAGTGGTTGTAGCATTGTAACTTACATTACCTCACCATTGATAAAATAGTAGTGGTAGTAGCATTGTAACTAACATTACCCCACCATTGATAAAATAGTAGTGGTTGTAGCATTGTAACTTACATTACCTCACCATTGATAAACTAGTAGTAGCATTGTAACTAACATTACCCCACCATTGATAAACTAGTAGTGGTAGTAGCATTGTAACTAACATTACCCCACCATTGATAAACTAGTAGTGGTTGTAGCATTGTAACTTACATTACCTCACCATTGATAAACTAGTAGTAGCATTGTAACTAACATTACCTCACCATTGATAAACTAGTAGTGGTTGTAGCATTGTAATTAACATTACCCCACCATTGATAAACTAGTAGTGGTAGTAGCATTGTAACTAACATTACCCCACCATTGATAAACTCGTAGTGGTAGTAGCATTGTAACTAACATTACCCCACCATTGATAAACTAGTAGTGATAGGTGCATTGTAGCTAACATTATCCCACCATTGATAAACTAGTAGTGGTAGTAGCATTGTAGCTAACATTATCCCACCATTGATAAACTAGTAGTGGTAGTAGCATTGTAACTAACATTACCCCACCATTGATAAACTAGTAGTGGTAGTAGCATTGTAACTAACATTACCCCACCATTGATAAACTAGTAGTGGTAGTAGCATTGTAGCTAACATTATCCCACCATTGATAAACTAGTAGTGGTAGTAGCATTGTAACTAACATTACCCCACCATTGATAAACTAGTAGTGGTAGTAGCATTGTAACTAACATTACCCCACCATTGATAAACTAGTAGTGGTAGTAGCATTGTAACTAACATTACCCCACCATTGATAAACTAGTAGTGGTAGTAGCATTGTAGCTAACATTATCGCACCATTGATAAACTAGTAGTGGTAGTAGCATTGTAGCTAACATTACCCCACCATTGATAAACTCGTAGTGGTAGTAGCATTGTAACTAACATTACCCCACCATTGATAAACTAGTAGTGATAGGTGCATTGTAGCTAACATTATCCCACCATTGATAAACTAGTAGTGGTAGTAGCATTGTAGCTAACATTATCCCACCATTGATAAACTAGTAGTGGTAGTAGCATTGTAACTAATATTACCCCACCATTGATAAACTAGTAGTGGTAGTAGCATTGTAACTAACATTACCCCACCATTGATAAACTAGTAGTGGTAGTAGCATTGTAACTAACATTACCCCACCATTGATAAACTAGTAGTGGTAGTAGCATTGTAGCTAACATTATCGCACCATTGATAAACTAGTAGTGGTAGTAGCATTGTAGCTAACATTACCCCACCATTGATAAACTAGTAGTGGTAGTAGCATTGTAACTAACATTACCCCACCATTGATAAACTAGTAGTGGTAGTAGCATTGTAGCTAACATTACCCCACCATTGATAAACTAGTAGTGGTAGTAGCATTGTAACTAACATTACCCCACCATTGATAAACTAGTAGTAGCATTGCAACTAACATTACCCCACCATTGATGAACTAGTAGTGGTAGTAGCATTGTAACTAACATTACCCCACCATTGATAAACTAGTAGTGGTAGTAGCATTGTAGCTAACATTACCCCACCATTGATAAACTAGTAGTGGTAGTAGCATTGTAACTAACATTACCCCACCATTGATAAAATAGTAGTGGTTGTAGCATTGTAACTTACATTACCTCACTATTGATAAACTAGTAGTAGCATTGTAACTAACATTACCCCACCATTGATAAAATAGTAGTGGTTGTAGCATTGTAACTTGCATTACCTCACCATTGATAAACTAGTAGTAGCATTGTAACTAACATTACCCCACCATTGATAAACTAGTAGTGGTAGTAGCATTGTAACTAACATTTCCCCACCATTGATAAACTAGTAGTGGTAGTAGCATTGTAACTAACATTACCCCACCATTGATAAGCTAGTAATGGTAGACGAATTGTAATTAACATTACCCCACCATTGATAAACTAGTAGTGGTAGTAGCATTGTAGCTAACATTATCCCACCATTGATAAACTAGTAGTGGTAGTAGCATTGTAACTAACATTACCCCACCATTGATAAACTAGTAGTGGTAGTAGCATTGTAACTAACATTACCCCACCATTGATAAACTAGTAGTGATAGGTGCATTGTAACTGACGTTGAGTTATTTTATTTTACAGTATGATGAAGATGACATTTATGATGGTGGGCCAGATTTTTCTGTGATTAAGGAACGAATGATGTTTACAGACACTTATGTCTGACTGATGGCAGACCTGACCTGACTTTTCTGTGATTAAGGAAAAGATGATATTTACAGACACTCATGTATGAATGATGGCAGACCTGACCTGACTTTTCTGTGATTAAAGAACAGATGCTATTTACAGACACTCATGTCTCACTGATGGCAGACCTGACCAGATTTTTCTGTGATTAAAGAACAGATGACGTTTACACACTCATGTCTGACTGATGGCAGACCTGACCTGACTTTTCTGTGATTAAGGAGCACATGATATTTACACACTCATGTCTGACTGATGGCAGACCTGACCTGACTTTTCTGTGATTAAGGAGCACATGATATTTACACACTCATGTCTGACTGATGGCAGACCTGACCTGACTTTTCTGTGATTAAGGAGCCAATGATATTTACACACTCATGTCTGACTGATGGCAGACCTGACCTGACTTTTCTGTGATTAAGGTGCGGATGATATTTACACACTCATGTCTGACTGATGGCAGACCTGACGTGACTTTTCTGTGATTAAGGAGCGGATGATATTTACACACTCATGTCTGACTGATGGCAGACCTGACCTGACTTTTCTGTGATTAAGGAGCGGATGATATTTACACACTCCTGTCTAACTGATGGCAGACCTCACCTGACTTTTCTGTGATTAAAGAGCGGATGATGTTTACACTCTCATGTCTGACTGATGGCAGACCTGACCTGACTTTTCTGTGATTAAGGAGCGGATGATATTTACACACTCCTGTCTAACTGATGGCAGACCTCACCTGACTTTTCTGTGATTAAAGAGCTCATGATGTTTACACACTCATGTCTGACTGATGGCAGACCTGACCTGACTTTTCTGTGATTAAAGAGCGGATGATATTTACACACTTATGTCTGACTGATGGCAGACCTGACCTGACTTTTCTGTGATTAAGGAGCGGATGATATTTACACACTCATGACTGCCTGATGTTGAAATAAAAGTGTTAAAGTATAGTTAAAATCACAAGTAATTGATATTAACTGTTTCAGTGTTATTGGGCAAGGACAATAACATTAGTGTAGTTTTACATTTTAGCAATAATTAGTACTTATTCCCTGTAGGACTTCTTCCAGTGATGCTGTGGGAAGAGACATAGACATATTACAGAAATGTAAGACTCCAGGCTTTTGTTGTGACAACAGACATTACCTGTTATTAAAATTCTCTGACCTCTGTTGTGGCAGTAAATATATTATTTATTGAATCCTTAAAACTCTCTCCTCTGTTGTGGCGGTAGACATATTATTTATTTAATCATTAAAATTCCGTCCTCTGTTGTGGCGGTAGACATATTATTTATTGAATCCTTAAAACTCTCTCCTCTGTTGTGGCGGTAGACATATTATTTATTCTCATTAAAATTCTCTCCTCTGTTGTGACAATAGACATATTATTTATTTAATCATTAAAATTCCGTCCTCTGTTGTGGTGGTAGACATATTATTTATTGAATCCTTAAAACTCTCTCCTCTGTTGTGGTGGTAGACATATTATTTATTTAATCATTAAAATTCTGTCCTTTGTTGTGGCGGTAGACATATTATTTATTGAATCCTTAAAACTCTCTCCTCTGTTGTGGTGGTAGACATATTATTTATTGAATCCTTAAAACTCTCTCCTCTGTTGTGACGGTAGACATATTATTTATTTAATCATTAAAATTCTGTCCTTTGTTGTGGCGGTAGACATATTATATATTGAATCCTTAAAACTCTCTCCTCTGTTGTGGTGGTAGACATATTATTTATTGAATCCTTAAAACTCTCTCCTCTGTTGTGACAACAAACATACTATTTATTTAATCATTAAAATTCTGTCCTCTGTTGTTGCAACAAACATATTATTTATTGAATCATTAAAATTCCGTCCTCTGTTGTGGCAACAAACATATTATTTATTGAATCATTAAAATTCTGTCCTCTGTTGTGGCTACAAACATATTATTTATTGAATCATTAAAATTCCGTCCTCTGTTGTGGCAACAAACATATTATTTATTGAATCATTAAAATTCTGTCCTCTGTTGTGGCAACAGACATATCATTTATTGAATCATTAAAATTCTGTCCTCTGTTGTGGCAACAGACATATCATTTATTAAATCATTAAAATTCTGTCCTCTGTTGTGGCTGTAGAGATATCACTTATTGAATCATTAAAATTCTGTCCTCTGTTGTGGCAGTAGAGATATTATTTAAAATTCTGTCGTCTATTGTGTCAACAGGCATATCATTTATTGAATCATTAAAATTCTGTCCTCTGTTGTGGCTGTAGAGATATCATTTATTGAACCATTAAAATTCTGTCCTCTGTTGTGGCAACAGACATATCATTTATTGAATCATTAAAATTCTGTCCTCTGTTGTGGCAACAGACATATCATTTATTGAATCATTAAAATTCTGTCCTCTGTTGTGGCAACAGACATATCATTTATTAAATCATTAAAATTCTGTCCTCTGTTGTGACTGTAGAGATATCATTTATTGAATCATTAAAATTCTGTCCTCTGTTGTGGCAGTAGAGATATTATTTAAAATTCTGTCCTCTATTGTGGCAACAGGCATATCATTTATTGAATCATTAAAATTCTGTCCTCTGTTGTGACAACAAACATATTATTTATTAAATCATTAAAATTCTGTCCTCTGTTGTGGCAACAGACATATCATTTATTGAATCATTAAAATTCTGTCCTCTATTGTGGCAACAGGCATATCATTTATTGAATCATTAAAATTCTGTCCTCTGTTGTGGCAGTAGAGATATCATTTATTGAATCATTAAAATTCTGTCCTCTGTTGTGGCAGTAGAGATATTATTTAAAATTCTGTCCTCTATTGTGGCAACAGGCATATCATTTATTGAATCATTAAAATTCTGTCCTCTGTTGTGGCTGTAGAGATATCATTTATTAAATCATTAAAATTTTGTCCTCTGTTGTGGCAGTAGAGATATTATTTAAAATTCTGTCCTCTATTGTGACAACAGGCATATCATTTATTGTATCATTAAAATTCTGTCCTCTGTTGTGGCAGTAGAGATATTATTTAGAAGTATGTCCTCTATTGTGACAACAGGCATATCATTTATTGTATCATTAAAATTCTGTCCTCTGTTGTGGCAACAGACATATCATTTATTGAATCATTAAAATTCTGTCCTCTGTTGTGGCAGTTGAGATATTATTTATTGAATCATTAAAACTCTCTCCTCTGTTGTGGCGGTAGACATATTATTTATTGACTCATTAAAATTCTCTCCTCTGTTGTGACAATAGACATATTATTTATTTAATCATTAAAATTCCATCCTCTGTTGTGGTGGTAGACATATTATTTATTGAATCCTTAAAACTCTCTCCTCTGTTGTGGTGGTAGACATATTATTTATTTAATCATTAAAATTCTGTCCTTTGTTGTGGCGGTAGACATATTATTTATTGAATCCTTAAAACTCTCTCCTCTGTTGTGGTGGTAGACATATTATTTATTGAATCCTTAAAACTCTCTCCTCTGTTGTGACGGTAGACATATTATTTATTTAATCATTAAAATTCTGTCCTTTGTTGTGGCAGAAGACATATTATTTATGGAATCCTTAAAACTCTCTCCTCATTTGTGGCGGTAGACATATTATTTATTGAATCCTTAAAACTCTCTCCTCTGTTGTGGCGGTAGACATATTATTTATTGAATGATTAAAATTATGTCCTTTGTTGTGGCGGTAGACATATTATTTATTTAATCATTAAAATTCTGTCCTCTGTTGTGACAACAAACATATTATTTATTGAATCATTAAAATTCCATCCTCTGTTGTGGCAACAAACATATTATTTATTGAATCATTAAAATTCTGTCCTTTGTTGTGGCAATAGACATATTATTTATTTAATCATTAAAATTCTGTCCTTTGTTGTGGCAATAGACATATTATTTATTGAATCATTAAAATTCTGTCCTTTGTTGTGGCAATAGACATATTATTTATTGAATCATTAAAATTCCGTCCTCTGTTGTGGCAATAGACATATTATTTATTGAATCATTAAAATTCTGTCCTCTGTTGTGACAATCGACATATTATTTATTGAATCATTAAAATTCTGTCCTCTGTTGTGACAATCGACATATTATTTATTGAATCATTAAAATTCTGTCCTCTGTTGTGACAACAAACATATTATTTATTGAATCATTAAAATTCTGTCCTCTGTTGTGACAACAAACATATTATTTATTGAATCATTAAAATTCTGTCCTCTGTTGTGACAACAAACATACTATTTATTGAATCATTAAAATTTTGTCCTCTATTGTGACAACAAACATATTATTTATTGAATCATTAAAATTCTGTCCTCTATTGTGACAATAGACATATTATTTATTGAATCATTAAAATTCTGTCCTCTATTGTGACAACAAACATATTATTTATTGAATCATTAAAATTCTGTCCTCTACTGTGACAAGAAACATACTATTTATTGAATCATTAAAATTCTGTCCTCTGTTGTGGCAACAAACATATTATTTATTGAATCATTAAAATTCCGTCCTCTGTTGTGGCAATAGACGTATTATTTATTGAATCATTAAAATACTGTCCTCTGTTGTGACGGTAGACATATTATTTATTGAATCATTAAAATTCCAACCTCTGTAGTGGCGGTAGACATATTATTTATTGAATCATTAAAATTCTGTCCTCTGTTGTGGCAACAAACATATTATTTATTGAATCATTAAAATTCTGTCCTTTGTTGTGGCAATAGACATATTATTTATTGAATCATTAAAATTCTGTCCTTTGTCGTGACAACAAACATACTATTTATTGAATCATTAAAATTCTGTCCTCTGTTGTTGCAACAGATATATTATTTATTGAATCATTAAAATTTTGTCCTCTGTTGTGGCAACAAACATATTATTTATTGAATCATTAAAATTCCGTCCTCTGTTGTTGCTGTAGACATATTAGTTATTGAATCATTAAAATTCTGTCCTCTGTTGTGACAATAGACATATTATTTATTGAATCATTAAAATTCTGTCCTCTGTTGTGGAGGTAGACATATTATTTATTGAATCATTAAAATTCTGTCCTCTGTTGTGACAACAAACATATTATTTATTGAATCATTAAAATTTTGTCCTCTGTTGTGGCAACAGACATATCATTTATTGAATCATTACAATTCCGTCCTCTGTTGTGACAACAAACATATTATTTATTGAATCATTAAAATTCTGTCCTCTGTTGTGGCAACAGACATATCATTTATTGAATCATTAAAATTCTGTCCTCTGTTGTGGCAACAGACATATCATTTATTAAATCATTAAAATTCTGTCCTGTGTTGTGGCAACAGACATATCATTTATTAAATCATTAAAATTCTGTCCTCTGTTGTGGCTGTAGAGATATCACTTATTGAATCATTAAAATTCTGTCCTCTGTTGTGGCAGTAGAGATATTATTTAAAATTCTGTCCTCTATTGTGGCAACAGGCATATCATTTATTGAATCATTAAAATTCTGTCCTCTGTTGTGGCTGTAGAGATATCATTTATTAAATCATTAAAATTCTGTCCTCTGTTGTGGCAGTAGAGATATTATTTAAAATTCTGTCCTCTATTGTGACAACAGGCATATCATTTATTGTATCATTAAAATTCTGTCCTCTGTTGTGGCAGTAGAGATATTATTTAAAAGTATGTCCTCTATTGTGACAACAGGCATATCATTTATTGTATCATTAAAATTCTGTCCTCTGTTGTGGCAACAGACATATCATTTATTGAATCATTAAAATTCTGTCCTCTGTTGTGGCAGTTGAGATATTATTTATTGAATCATTAAAATTCTGTCCTCTGTTGTGGCAGTAGAGATATTATTTAAAAGTATGTCCTCTATTGTGGCAACAGGCATATAATTTATTGAATCATTAAAATTCTGTCCTCTGTTGTGGCAACAGGCATATCATCTATTGAATCATTAAAATTCTGTCCTCTGTTGTGGCATTTGAGATATTATTTATTGAATCATTAAAATTCTGACCTCTGTTGTGTCAACAGACATATCATTTATTGAATCATTAAAATTCTGTCCTCTGTTGTGGCAACAAACATATTATTTATTGAATCATTAAAATTCCATCCTCTGTTGTGGCAATAGACATATTATTTATTGAATCATTAAAATTCTGTCCTTTGTTGTGGCAATAGACATATTATTTATTGAATCATTAAAATTCTGTCCTTCATTGTGGCATCAAACATATCATTTATTGAATCAATAAAATTCTGTCCTCTGTTGTGACAGTTGAGATATTATTTATTGAATCATTAAAATTCCGTCCTCTGTTGTGGCAGTAGACATATTATTTATTGAATCATTAAAATTCTCTCCTCTGTTGTGGCAGTAGACATATTATTTATTGAATCCTTAAAATTCTGTCCTCTGTTGTGGCAGTAGACATATTATTTATTGAATCATTAAAATTCTGTCCTCTGTTGTGACAATAGACATATTATTTATTGAATCATTAAAATTCTGTCCTCTGTTGTGACAATAGACATATTATTTATTGAATCATTAAAATTCTGTCCTCTGTTGTGACAATAGACATATTATTTATTGAATCATTAAAATTCCGTCCTCTGTTGTGACAATAGACATATTATTTATTGAATCATTAAAATTCTGTCCTCTGTTGTGGCAACAGACATATTATTTATTGAATCATTAAAATTCTGTCCTGTGTTGTGACAATCAACATATTATTTATTGAATCATTAAAATTCTGTCCTTTGTTGTGGCAATAGACATATTATTTATTGAATCAATAAAATTCTGTCCTCTGTTGTGGCAGTTGAGATATTATTTATTGAATCATTAAAATTCCGTCCTCTGTTGTGGCAGTAGACATATTATTTATTGAATCATTAAAATTCTGTCCTCTATTGTGGCATCAAACATATCATTTATTGAATCATTAAAATTCTGTCCTTTGTTGTGGCAATAGACATATTATTTCTTGAATCAATAAAATTCTGTCCTCTATTGTGGCATCAAACATATCATTTATTGAATCATTAAAATTCTGTCCTCTGTTGTGGCAGTTGAGATATTATTTATTGAATCATTAAAATTCCGTCCTCTGTTGTGGCAGTAGACATATTATTTATTGAATCATTAAAATTCTGTCCTCTGTTGTGACAATAGACATATTATTTATTGAATCATTAAAATTCTGTCCTCTATTGTGGCATCAAACATATCATTTATTGAATCATTAAAATTCTGTCCTTTGTTGTGGCAGTAGACATATTATTTATTGAATCAATAAAATTCTGTCCTCTATTGTGGCATCAAACATATCATTTATTGAATCATTAAAATTCTGTCCTCTGTTGTGGCAGTTGAGATATTATTTATTGAATCATTAAAATTCCGTCCTCTGTTGTGGCAGTAGACGTATTATTTATTGAATCATTAAAATTCTGTCCTCTGTTGTGACAATAGACATATTATTTATTGAATCATTAAAATTCTGTCCTCTGTTGTGTCAACAAACATATTATTTATTGAATCATTAAAATTCCATCCTCTGTTGTGGCTACAAACATATTATTTATTGAACCATTAAAATTCCGTCCTCTGTTGTGGCAGTAGACATTATTTTTTGAATCATTAAAATTCCGTCCTCTGTTGTGACAACAAACATATTATTTATTGAATCATTAAAAGTCTGTCCTCTTTTGTGGTGGTAGACATATTATTTATTGAATCTTTAAAATTCTGTCCTCTTTTGTGGTGGTGGACATTTTATTTATGGAATCATTAAAATTCCATCCTCTGTTGTGGCGGTAAACATTATAAGTTCTTCTGTTTGTTGACAGGGGACATGGTCTCATGTTCCCTGCTTGAAATTTATATTCATATATGTCCCATTCTTACACAAGTAAAATTGAATTGGAAAAAAAAATCTTTTATTTTATTGTAATGTTAAATAACAAAAAAACACCGCCGTGAGCCTCGATTCCGGCGTTTCAGTTTTTGTTACAGTAAATTAATGAAAAGAGACCTTATAATCTAATCGATTTCATAAATAATTACCCATGTTTACATAACTAATCTTTTTGTACGTAATAACGGTACTTTTGTGTGTATTTTACTTCAGTTAAATGTATTTGTCCTAGTTAATTTCAAGTGAAAAAAAGACATTGCGATGAACCGTTGCTCATGTCAACGAGACGCTTTCCTTGACAGTGGACATTAGAATCGCTGACAGTAGACATATGCGCGTGCCCGACGACATAAAATACGAGGCATTGACCAATTACTGCAAGGTATTGCGGTTGGTATCGGGACATATTTATTTATGGAATCATTAAAATTCTGTTCTCTGTTGTGGCAGTAGACATATTATTTATTGAATCATTAGAATTCTGTCCTCTGTTGTGCTGGTAGACATTTTATTTATTGAATCATTAAAATTCTGGGGAGTGTGATGGCACAGTAGGTACAGAAGAAGGCTGCCAGTCGAGATGCCCTGTGTTCGAATTCCACCTGTGGTTAACCATGTTGTGTCCTTGGGCAAGACACCTAATCCCACTTGCCCACGTGTGGGCACGGTAGCGTTGTGTACTAAGGCATACTGCACGTCGATGGTGCACATGTCCAATGCTAACCTTGCTTGTGTGGAATTAGTACTCTGGGAAGTCTGACAGTTGCTTGCTGTTGCTTTGTGGTTCTATCTGAGTACTCTGGCGTTCTCCACCCATAAAACTGTGTCGTTAAACCCCAGTAAATTAATAAATATATTCTCTCGTCCGTCTGTTGTGGCAACAGACATTATTGGGGTATAAGAAACAAGGGCTCACTTATGGCAATAGCTATATCATTTATTATACCCCCTTTTATAAAAGGGGTATAGAGTAATCACTTTGTCTTATCATCCTTCCGTCCGTCCGTTCGTCCATTCATCTGTCCGTCCGTCTGTCTGTCTGTCACACTCATTTCCGGGCAATACCTTTTGCACCATTGGTCGCACATTACTCATGCTTCACAGGTAACTGCTTGTAATGAGATGATGCTTGGGATTGCGTTTGGGGTCAAAGGTCAAGGTCACCGTTACTATAAATAGATTTTTGGTTTCCATGCAATAACTTTAGTTTTCTTTTGTATAGGAAGCTATAACTTCATCTGTTGTTGCGTTTGAGATGTCAATCATTGGGATTCCATTTGGGGTCAGTAGGTCACAGGTCAAGGTCACTGTTACTATAAATAGATTTTTTGGTTTCCATTTAATAACTTTAGTTTTCTTTTGTGTACGAAGCTATAACTTCATATTGTGGTTGCATTTGAGATGTCGATCATTAGGATTGCATTTGAGGTCAATATGTCAAAGGTCAAGGTCACTGTTACTAGAAATATATTTTTGGTTTCCATGCAATAACTATAGTTTTCTTTTGTGTACGAAGCTATAACTTCATTGTCTCCCGAAAAAAAATTTCAGGAGACTATAGTAATGAGTGATGTCCGTCCATCCGAGATGTCCCATCTGTGCATTGAGACATCCGTCTGTCCGTTCGTCCAAAACACTTTGGCATCCAAATTTTAACTTTAGTTTGGGTGAATTGATCGTAACCAAATTTGGTATATGGCTTACTTGGGAAGTAATGTAGGTTAATTTTGAAAATGGACTGTTTATTTTCACCAGAGTCATGGCCCTTTCTTGACATAGGAAACATGTTTTTTTGTATTGTCCGAATTTTAACATGAGTTTGGGTGAATTGATTGCAACCAAATTTGATATACGTCTTACTGGGGAGGAAATACATCACCTTCAGATGGCTGAACGGCAAAGGGGGGGGGGGGGATTTCTCGTGAGCCCCACTCACATTGTTTTTATTGAATCAGAGAATTCTCTGCCCTGTACTGTGGCAATGGACAAATTATTTATTGAATTACAAGAATCTATGCCTCTGTTATGGCAATAGGCATATTATTTAGAGAATTATGAGAATTCCGGCCTCTGTTATGGCAATAGGCATATTATTTAGAGAATTATAAGAATTCAGGCCTCTGTTATGGCAATAGGCATATTATTTAGAGAATTCAGGCCTCTTTTCTGAAAATAGCAAAATAATTCATTGAGGTTCGATGCCAAGGTTGGGGATCAGAGACCAACATTCTAAATTTCTCCAAAACATGATTGCATGTGTCCTTCAAAAATACAATCAAAAGCACTTTTTATCTGAGGTCAAACACAGAATTTCTAGGTGGGATTGCCGAGGCTTGAATTTTTATTCTCACCAGAGTCATGGTCCTTTTTCGACTTAGGAAACATGTTTTTTTTGTATTGTCCGAATGGTCTAGTGCAGCCCTCTTTTGGACAGTGTGTAATGGTCTAGTGCAGCCCTCGTTTTGGACAATGTTCAATGGTCTAGTGCAGCCCTCTTTTGGACAGTGTGCAATGGTCTAGTGCAGCCCTCGTTTTGGGCAGTGTGCAGTGTTCCACTGCAGCCCTTATTTTGGAGAGTGTGCAATGGTCTAGTGCAGCCCTCGTTTTGGATAGTGTGCAAGGGTCTAGTGCAGCCCTTATTTTGGAGAGTGTGCAGTGGTCTAGTGAAACCCTCTTTTTGGACAATGTGCAATGGTCGAGTGCAGCCCACGTTTTGGACAGTGTGCAATGGTCTAGTGGCTTAGGTGTAGCATGCCTAACTGCCAGATAAGATTGATCGATTCTCAGTGGAGTACCAGAAAACAAAATTCTAAATTTCTCCAAAAATATGATTGTGTCCTTCAGATACACACACATGCCTATGTCAGTCTGCCTCTTAGACCAACCATAGCTCTTTCGTCATAATGTAACCAGCAAGTTTCACACTTTCAGGTAGCTGCCGTGAGAAGAGTAAACCAAGTAACCATAAGAACTTCTTCTAAAATCCTCAGTTGAAACCCTCGTTTTAGACAGTGTGCAATGGTCTATTGCACACCTCGTTTTGGACAATGTGGAATGGTCTAGTGCGGCCCTCGTTCTGGACGGTGTACAATGCTCTATTGCACACCTCGTTTTGAACAGTGTGCAATGGTCTACTGCAGCCCTTATTTTGGAGAGTGTGCAATGGTCTAGTGCAGCCCTCGTTTTGGATAGTGTGCAATGGTCTAGTGCAGCCCTTGTTTTGGACAGTTTGCAGTGGTCTAGAGAAGCCCTCGTCTTGGACAATGTCCAATGGTCTAGTGCAGCCCCCGTTTTCGACTGTGTGAAATGGTCTAGTGTAGCCCTCGTTTTGGAAAATGTGCAATGGTCTAGTGCAGCCCTCGCTTTGGACAGTGTGCAATGGTCTAGTGGCTTAGGTGTAGCATGCCTAACTGCCAGATAAGATTGGTCGATTCTCAGTGGAGGATCAGAAAACAAAATTCTAAATTTCTCCAAAATATGATTTGAGTCCTTCAAAATACACCCGCAGACCTGTGCCATTCTTCGTCTGGGGCCAACCTCAACACTTTGTCGTTCTGTAGCCAACATATTGCACACTGTCATATAGTTACCATAAAGAATGTGAACCAAGACGTCACGAGAACTTCATCTAAAATACTTGATGCCAGCCTTTATTTTTGACAGTGTAATGGTCTAGCGGTTTATGTAATGGGCTCCTGATTGCCAGGTGGTGATGCCCAAGGTTCGATTCCTGGATAGGGATCAGAAACCAACATTCTAAATTCCCCAAAACACGAATGTGACCTTCCTTCAAAATACATGCACGGAGTCTTGCTTAAACACTTCTGTGGTGACATGTTTTTTCACAAAATAAACTCTGGCCATTGTTCCAATCTCTGTGAAAACTTGAATACTATTGTGTAAGTTCTCACAAAATTGGTTAAACCGATCCACTCAGACACACAGGCAGACTTAAACCACACAGATTGTTACTAGGAGTTTGGAATTTATACTTCATTGACATTTTATATTTTATATTGAACCTTGTTATAATAAAGATTACGTTTAAAAAAATGTAGTTTTGAATATAACACAGTCTATATACATATAACACAGTCTATATACATATAACACAGTCTATATGCATATAAAATGAAACACTAAAATAGATACAGAAAAGATAGACGTTATCTGGCGCTGCACTTATTCCCGGTTCCTTATTCGACATTCGACACTAACCGATTTTCGCCAAATAAACTGCATTGTGGGGTGGCACAAATAGATTCATGAAGATTGCCACCAAAATTAGGCTCCTCACCCTCCCAAAATTGGGCACCCTAGGAGCCCAAAAGTGCTGAGTTGCTCAAAAGCGTATTTATCAACCGATTTTCGCCAAATAAACAACATTGTGGGGTGGCACAAATAGATTTCTGAAGATTGCCACCAAAATTAGGCTCCTCACCCTCCCAAAATTGGGCACCCTAGGAGCCAAAAAGTGCTGAGTTGCTCCTAATGGAATTTAGCAACTGATTTTCACCAAATAAACTGCATTGTGGGGTGGCACAAATAAATTCATGAAGATTGCCACCCAAATTAGGTACCTCACCCTCCCAAAATTGGGCACCCTAGGAGCCCAAAAGTGGTGAGTTGCTCGAAATCGTATTTATCAACCGATTTTCGCCAAATTAACTGCATTGTGGGGTGGCACAAATAGGTTCATGAAGATTGCCACCAAAATTAGGCTCCTCACCCTCCCAGAATTGGGCACCCTAGGAGCCCAAAAGTGCTGAGTTGCTCAAAATCGCATTTATTAACCGATTATCGCCAAATAAACTGCATTGTGGGGTGGCACAAATAAATTCATGAAGATTGCCACCCAAATTAGGTACCTCACCCACCCAAAATTGGCACCCTAGGAGCCCAAAATGCTGAGTTGCTCAAAATCGCATTTATCAACCGATTTTCGCCAAATAAACTGCATTGTGGGGTGGCACAAATAGATTCATGAAGATTGACACCAAAATTGGGCTCCTCACTCTCCCAAAATTGGTCATCCTAGGAGCCCAAAAGTACTGAGTTGCTTCAAATCATATTTATCAACCGATTTTCGCCAAATAAACTGCATTGTGGGGTGGCACAAATAGATTCATAAAGATTGCCACCCAAATTAGGTACCTCACCCTCCCAAAATTGGGCACCTTAGGAGCCCAAAAGTGCTCAGTTGCTCAAAATCGCATTTATCAACCGATTTTCGCCAAATAAACTGCATTGTGGGGTGGAACAAAAAGATTTATAAAGATTGCCACCCAAATTAGGTACCTCACCCTCCCAAAATTGGGCACCTTAGGAGCCCAAAAGTGCTCAGTTGCTCAAAATCGCATTTATCAACCGATTTTCGCCAAATAAACTGCATTGTGGGGTGGAACAAAAAGATTCATAAAGATTGCCACCCAAATTAGGTACCTCACCATCCCAAAATTGGGCACCCTAGGAGCCCAAAAGTGCTGAGTTGCTCAAAATCGCATTTATCAACCGATTTTCGCCAAATAAACTGCAGTGTGGGGTGGCAGAAATAGATTAATGAAGATTACAACAAAAATTGGGCTCCTCACTCTCCCAAAATTGGGCACCCTAGGAGCCCAAAAGTGCTGAGTTGCTCCAAATCGTATTTATCAACCGATTTTCACCAAATAAACTGCATTGTGGGGTGGCACAAATAGATTCATGAAGATTGCCACCAAAATAAGGCTCCTAACCCTCCCAAAATTGGGCACCCTAGGAGCCCAAAAGTGCTGAGTTGCTCAAAATCGCATTTATCAACCGATTTTCGCCAAATAAACTGCATTGTGGGTTGGCACAAATAGATTCATAAAGATTGCCACCCAAATTAGGTGCCTCACCCTCCGAAAATTGGGCACCCTAGGAGCCTAAAAGTGCTGAGTTGCTCAGAATCGCATTTATCAACCGATTTTCGCCAAATAAATTGCATTGTGGGGTGGCACAAATAGATTCATAAAGATTGCCACCCAAATTAGGCACCCCACCCTCCCAAAATTGGGCACCCTAGGAGCCCAAAAGTGCTGAGTTGCTCAAAATCACATTTATCAACCGATTTTTGCCAAATAAACTGCATTGTGGGGTGGCACAAATAGATTCATGAAGATTGCCACCCATATTAGGTACCTCACTCTCCCAAAATTGGGCACCCTAGGAGCCCAAAAGTGCTGAGTTGGTCAAAATCGTATTTATCAACCGATTTTCGCCAAATAAACTGCATTGTGGGGTGGCACAAATAGATTCATAAAGATTGCCACCCAAAATAGGTACCTCACCCTCCCAGAATTGGGCACCCTGTGGGCCCAAAAGTGCTGAGTTGCTCCAAGTCGTATTTATCAACCGATTTTCGCCAAATAAACTGCATTGTGGGGTGGCACAAATAGATTCATGAAGATTGCCACCAAAATTGGGCTCCTCACCCTCCCAAAATTGGGTATCCTAGGAGCCCAAAAGTACTGAGTTGCTTCAAATCGTATTTATCAACCGATTTTCACCAAATAAACTGCATTGTGGGGTGGCACAAATAGATTCTTGAAGCTTGCCACCAAAATTAGGCTTCTCACCCTCCTAAAATTGGGCACGCTAGGAGCCCAAAAGTGCTGAGTTGCTGAAAAACGCATTTATCAACCGATTTTCGCCAAATAAACTGCATTGTGGGGTGGCACAAATAGATTCATAAAGATTGCCACCCAAATTAGATACCTCACCCTCCCAAAATTAGGCACCTTTGGAGCCCAAAAGTGCTCAGTTGCTCAAAATCGCATTCATCAACCGATTTTCGCCAAATAAACTGCATTGTGGGGTGGCACAAATAGATTCATGAAGATTGCCATCCAAATTAGGTTCCTCACCCTTCCAAAATTGGGCACCCTAGGAGCCCAAAAGTGCGGAGTTGCTCAAAATCGTATGTATCAACCGATTTTCGCCAAATAAACTGCATTGTGGGCTGGCACAAATAGATTCATGAAGATTGCCACCAAAATTAGGCTCCTCACCCTCCTAAAATTGGGCACCCTAGGAGCTCAAAAGTGCTGAGTTGCTCAAAATCGTATTTATCCACCGATTTTCGCCAAATAAACTGCATTGTGGGGTGGCACAAATGGATTCATGAAGATTGCCACCAAAATTAGACTCCACACCCTCCCAAAATTGGGCACACTGGGAGCCCAAATGTGCTGAGTTGCTCAAAATCGCATTTATCAACCGATTTTCGCCAAATAAACTGCAATGTGAGGTGGCACAAATAGATTAATGAAGATTGCCACCAAAAATAGGTACCTCACCCTCCCAGAACTGGGCACCCCAGGTGCCCAAAAGGGCTTAGTTGCTCCAAATCGCATTTATCAACCGATTTTCGCCAAATAAACTGCATTGTGGGATGGCACAAATAGATTCAAGATTGCCACCACAATTTGGCTCCTCACCCTCTAAAAATTGGGCCCCCTAGGAGCCCAAATGTGCTGAGTTGCTCCAAATCATATTTATCAACCAATTTTCGCCAAATAAACTGCATTGTTGTGTGGCTCAAATAGATTCATGAAGATTACCACCAAAATTAGGTTCCACGCCAGCCCAAAATTGGGCACCCCGGAGCCCAAATGAGCTGAGTTGCTCCAAATCGTATTTATCAACCGATTTTCGCCAAATAAACTGCATTGTGGGTTGGCACAAATAGATTCATAAAGATTACCACCCAAATTAGGTGCCTCACCCTCCCAAAATTGGGCACCCTAGGAGCCTAAAAGTGCTGAGTTGCTCAAAATCGCATTTATCAACCGATTTTCGCCAAATAAACTGCATTGTGGGGTGGCACAAATAGATTCATAAAGATTGCCACCCAAATTAGGTACCTCACACTCCCAAAATTTGGCACCCTAGGAGCCCAAAAGTGCTGAGTTGCTCAAAATCGTCTTTATCAGCCGATTTTCGCCAAATAAACTGCATTGTGGGGTGGCAGAAATAGATTAATGAAGATTACAATGAAAATTGGGCTCCTCACTCTCCCAAAATTGGGCACCCTAGGAGCCCAAAACTGCTGAGTTGCTCCAAATCGTATTTATCAACCGATTTTCGCCAAATAAACTGCATTGTGGGGTGGCACAAATAGATTCATGAAGATTGCCACCAAAATTAGGCTCCTAACCCTCCCAAAATTGGGCACCCTAGGAGCCCAAAAGTGCTGAGTTGCTCCAAATCGCATTTATCAACCGATTTTCGCCAAATAAACTGTATTGTGGGGTGGCACAAATAGATTCATAAAGATTGCCACCCAAATTAGGTACCTCACCCTTCCAAAATTGGGCTCCCTAGGAGCCCAAAAGTGCTGAGTTGCTCAAAATCGCATTTATCAACCGATTTTCCCCAAATAAACTGCATTGTGGGGTGGCACAAATAGATTCATAAAGATTGCCACCCAAATTAGGTACCTCACCCTCCCAAAATTGGGCACCCTGGGGCCCAAAAGTGCTGAGTAGCTCCAAGTCGTATTTATCAAACGATTTTCGCCAAATAAACTGCATTGTGGGGAGGCACAAATAGATTCATGAAGGTTGCCACCAAAATTAGGCTCCTCATCCACCCAAAATTGGCACCCTAGGAGCCCAAAATGCTGAGTTGCTCAAAATCGCATTTATCAACCGATTTTCGCCAAATAAACTGCATTGTTGGGAGGCACAAATAGGTTAATAAAGATTGCCACCCAAATTAGGTACCTCACCCTCCCAAAATTGGGCACCCTACGAGCCTAAAAGTGCTGAGTTGCTCAAAATCTTATTTATCAACCGATTTTCGCCAAATAAACTGCATTGTGGGGTGGTACAAATAGATTCATGAAGATTGCCACCCAAATTAGGTAACTCACTCTTCGAAAATTGGGCACCCTAGGAGCCCAAAAGTGCTGAGTTGCTCAAAATCGTAATTATCAACCGATTTTCGCCAAATAAACAACATTGTGGGGTGGCACAAATAGATTTCTGAAGATTGTCACCAAAATTAGGCTCCTCACCCTCCCAAAATTGGGCACCCTAGGAGCCTAAATGTGCTGAGTTGCTCCTAATGGCATTTAGCAACTGATTTTTGCCGAATAAACTGCATTGTGGGGTGGCACAAATAGATTCATGAAGATTGCCACCAAAATTAGGCTCGTCACTCTCCCAAAATTGTGCACCCTAGGAGCCCAAAAGTGCTGAGTTGCTCAAAATCGTATTTATCAACCGACTTTCGCCAAATAAACAACATTGTGGGGTGGCACAAATAGATTTCTGAAGATTGCCACCAAAATTAGGCTCCTCACCCTCCCAAAATTGGGCACCCTAGGAGCCGAAATGTGCTGAGTTGCTCCTAATGGCATTTAGCAACTGATTTTCGCCAAATAAAATGCATTGTGGGGTGGCACAAATAGATTCATGAAGATTGCCACCCAAATTAGGTACCTCACCCTTCCAAAATTGGGCACCCTAGGAGCCCAAAAGTGCTGAGTTGCTCAAAATATCATTTATCAGCCGATTTTCGCCGAATAAACTGCATTGTGGGGTGGCACAAATAGATTCATGAAGATCGTCACCCAAATTAGGTACCTCACCCTCCCAAAATTGGGCACCCTAGGAACCCAAAAGTGCTGAGTTGCTCAAAATCGTATTTATCAACCGATTTTCGCCAAATAAACTGCATTGTGGGGTGGCACAAATAGATTCATGAAGATTGCCACCCAAATTAGCTACCTCACCCTCCCAAAATTGGGCACCCTTGGAGCCCAAAAGTGCTGAGTTGCTCAAAATCGTATTTATCAACCGATTTTCGCCAAATAAACTGCATTGTGGGGTGGCAGAAATAGATTAATGAAGACTACAACCAAAATTGGGCTCCTCACTCTCCCAAAATTGGGCACCCTAGGAGCCCAAAAGTGCTGAGTTGCTCCTAATCGTATTTATCAACCGATTTTCACCAAATAAACTGCATTGTGGGGTGGCACAAATAGATTCATGAAGATTGCCACCAAAATTAGGCTCCTAACCCTCCCAAAATTGGGCACCCTAGGAGCCCAAAAGTGCTGAGTTGCTCAAAATCGCATTTATCAACCGATTTTCGCCAAATAAACTGTATTGTGGGGTGGAACAAATAGATTCATAAAGATTGCCACCCAAATTAGGTACCTCACCATCCCAAAATTGGGCACCCTAGGAGCCCAAAAGTGCTGAGTTGCTCAAAATCGCATTCATCAACCGATTTTCGCCAAATAAACTGCATTGTGGGGTGGCACAAATAGATTCATAAAGAGTGCCACCCAAATTAGGTACCTCACCCGTCCAAAATTGGGCACCCTGGGGGCCCAAAAGTGCTGAGTTGCTCCAAGTCGTATTTATCAACCGATTTTCGCCAAATAAACTGCATTGTGGGGTGGCACAAATAGATTCATGAAGATTGCCACCAAAATTAGGCTCCTCACCCACCCAAAATTGGCACCCTAGGAGCCCAAAATGCTGAGTTGCTCAAAATCGCATTTATCAACCGATTTTCGCCAAATAAACTGCATTGTGGGGTGGCACAAATAGATTCATGAAGATTGCCACCAAAATGGGGCTCCTCACCCTCCCAAAATTGGGCATCCTAGGAGCCCAAATGTACTGAGTTGCTTCAAATCGTATTTATCAACCGATTTTCGCCAAATAAACTGCATTGTGGGGTGGCACAAATAGATTCATAAAGATTGCCACCCAAATTAGGTACCTCACCCTCCCAAAATTGGGCACCTTAGGAGCCCAAAAGTGCTCAGTTGTTTAAAATCGCATTTATCAACCGATTTTCGCCAAATAAACTGCATTGTGGGGTGGAACAAAAAGATTCATAAAGATTGCCACCCAAATTAGGTACCTCACCCTCCCAAAATTGGGCACCTTAGGGGCCCAAAAGTGCTCAGTTGCTCAAAATCGCATTTATCAACCGATTTTTGCCAAATAAACTGCATTGTGGGGTGGCACAAATAGATTCATGAAGATTGCCACCCATATTAGGTACCTCACTCTCCCAAAATTGGGCACCCTAGGAGCCCAAAAGTGCTGAGTTGGTCAAAATCGTATTTATCAACCGATTTTCGCCAAATAAACTGCATTGTGGGGTGGCACAAATAGATTCATAAAGATTGCCACCCAAAATAGGTACCTCACCCTCCCAGAATTGGGCACCCTGTGGGCCCAAAAGTGCTGAGTTGCTCCAAGTCGTATTTATCAACCGATTTTCGCCAAATAAACTGCATTGTGGAGTGGCACAAATAGATTCATGAAGATTGCCACCAAAATTGGGCTCCTCACCCTCCCAAAATTGGGTATCCTAGGAGCCCAAAAGTACTGAGTTGCTTCAAATCGTATTTATCAACCGATTTTCACCAAATAAACTGCATTGTGGGGTGGCACAAATAGATTCTTGAAGCTTGCCACCAAAATTAGGCTTCTCACCCTCCTAAAATTGGGCACGCTAGGAGCCCAAAAGTGCTGAGTTGCTGAAAAACGCATTTATCAACCGATTTTCGCCAAATAAACTGCATTGTGGGGTGGCACAAATAGATTCATAAAGATTGCCACCCAAATTAGATACCTCACCCTCCCAAAATTAGGCACCTTTGAAGCCCAAAAGTGCTCAGTTGCTCAAAATCGCATTCATCAACCGATTTTCGCCAAATAAACTGCATTGTGGGGTGGCACAAATAGATTCATGAAGATTGCCATCCAAATTAGGTTCCTCACCCTTCCAAAATTGGGCACCCTAGGAGCCCAAAAGTGCGGAGTTGCTCAAAATCGTATGTATCAACCGATTTTCGCCAAATAAACTGCATTGTGGGCTGGCACAAATAGATTCATGAAGATTGCCACCAAAATTAGGCTCCTCACCCTCCTAAAATTGGGCACCCTAGGAGCTCAAAAGTGCTGAGTTGCTCAAAATCGTATTTATCCACCGATCTTCGCCAAATAAACTGCATTGTGGGGTGGCACAAATGGATTCATGAAGATTGCCACCAAAATTAGACTCCACACCCTCCCAAAATTGGGCACACTGGGAGCCCAAATGTGCTGAGTTGCTCAAAATCGCATTTATCAACCGATTTTCGCCAAATAAACTGCAATGTGAGGTGGCACAAATAGATTAATGAAGATTGCCACCAAAAATAGGTACCTCACCCTCCCAGAACTGGGCACCCCAGGTGCCCAAAAGGGCTTAGTTGCTCCAAATCGCATTTATCAACCGATTTTCGCCAAATAAACTGCATTGTGGGATGGCACAAATAGATTCAAGATTGCCACCACAATTTGGCTCCTCACCCTCTAAAAATTGGGCCCCCTAGGAGCCCAAATGTGCTGAGTTGCTCCAAATCATATTTATCAACCGATTTTCGCCAAATAAACTGCATTGTTGTGTGGCTCAAATAGATTCATGAAGATTACCACCAAAATTAGGTTCCACGCCAGCCCAAAATTGGGCACCCCGGAGCCCAAATGAGCTGAGTTGCTCCAAATCGTATTTATCAACCGATTTTCGCCAAATAAACTGCATTGTGGGTTGGCACAAATAGATTCATAAAGATTACCACCCAAATTAGGTGCCTCACCCTCCCAAAATTGGGCACCCTAGGAGCCTAAAAGTGCTGAGTTGCTCAAAATCGCATTTATCAACCGATTTTCGCCAAATAAACTGCATTGTGGGGTGGCACAAATAGATTCATAAAGATTGCCACCCAAATTAGGTACCTCACACTCCCAAAATTTGGCACCCTAGGAGCCCAAAAGTGCTGAGTTGCTCAAAATCGTCTTTATCAGCCGATTTTCGCCAAATAAACTGCATTGTGGGGTGGCAGAAATAGATTAATGAAGATTACAATGAAAATTGGGCTCCTCACTCTCCCAAAATTGGGCACCCTAGGAGCCCAAAACTGCTGAGTTGCTCCAAATCGTATTTATCAACCGATTTTCGCCAAATAAACTGCATTGTGGGGTGGCACAAATAGATTCATGAAGATTGCCACCAAAATTAGGCTCCTAACCCTCCCAAAATTGGGCACCCTAGGAGCCCAAAAGTGCTGAGTTGCTCCAAATCGCATTTATCAACCGATTTCGCCAAATAAACTGTATTGTGGGGTGGCACAAATAGATTCATAAAGATTGCCACCCAAATTAGGTACCTCACCCTTCCAAAATTGGGCTCCCTAGGAGCCCAAAAGTGCTGAGTTGCTCAAAATCGCATTTATCAACCGATTTTCCCCAAATAAACTGCATTGTGGGGTGGCACAAATAGATTCATAAAGATTGCCACCCAAATTAGGTACCTCACCCTCCCAAAATTGGGCACCCTGGGGGCCCAAAAGTGCTGAGTAGCTCCAAGTCGTATTTATCAAACGATTTTCGCCAAATAAACTGCATTGTGGGGAGGCACAAATAGATTCATGAAGGTTGCCACCAAAATTAGGCTCCTCACCCACCCAAAATTGGCACCCTAGGAGCCCAAAATGCTGAGTTGCTCAAAATCGCATTTATCAACCGATTTTCGCCAAATAAACTGCATTGTTGGGAGGCACAAATAGGTTAATAAAGATTGCCACCCAAATTAGGTACCTCACCCTCCCAAAATTGGGCACCCTACGAGCCTAAAAGTGCTGAGTTGCTCAAAATCTTATTTATCAACCGAATTTCGCCAAATAAACTGCATTGTGGGGTGGTACAAATAGATTCATGAAGATTGCCACCCAAATTAGGTAACTCACTCTTCGAAAATTGGGCACCCTAGGAGCCCAAAAGTGCTGAGTTGCTCAAAATCGTAATTATCAACCGATTTTCGCCAAATAAACAACATTGTGGGGTGGCACAAATAGATTTCTGAAGATTGTCACCAAAATTAGGCTCCTCACCCTCCCAAAATTGGGCACCCTAGGAGCCTAAATGTGCTGAGTTGCTCCTAATGGCATTTAGCAACTGATTTTTGCCAAATAAACTGCATTGTGGGGTGGCACAAATAGATTCATGAAGATTGCCACCAAAATTAGGCTCGTCACTCTCCCAAAATTGTGCACCCTAGGAGCCCAAAAGTGCTGAGTTGCTCAAAATCGTATTTATCAACCGATTTTCGCCAAATAAACAACATTGTGGGGTGGCACAAATAGATTTCTGAAGATTGCCACCAAAATTAGGCTCCTCACCCTCCCAAAATTGGGCACCCTAGGAGCCGAAATGTGCCGAGTTGCTCCTAATGGCATTTAGCAACTGATTTTCGCCAAATAAAATGCATTGTGGGGTGGCACAAATAGATTCATGAAGATTGCCACCCAAATTAGGTACCTCACCCTCCCAAAATTGGGCACCCTAGGAGCCCAAAAGTGCTGAGTTGCTCAAAATATCATTTATCAGCCGATTTTCGCCGAATAAACTGCATTGTGGGGTGGCACAAATAGATTCATGAAGATCGTCACCCAAATTAGGTACCTCACCCTCCCAAAATTGGGCACCCTAGGAACCCAAAAGTGCTGAGTTGCTCAAAATCGTATTTATCAACCGATTTTCGCCAAATAAACTGCATTGTGGGGTGGCACAAATAGATTCATGAAGATTGCCACCCAAATTAGCTACCTCACCCTCCCAAAATTGGGCACCCTTGGAGCCCAAAAGTGCTGAGTTGCTCAAAATCGTATTTATCAACCGATTTTCGCCAATAAACTGCATTGTGGGGTGGCAGAAATAGATTAATGAAGACTACAACCAAAATTGGGCTCCTCACTCTCCCAAAATTGGGCACCCTAGGAGCCCAAAAGTGCTGAGTTGCTCCTAATCGTATTTATCAACCGATTTTCACCAAATAAACTGCATTGTGGGGTGGCACAAATAGATTCATGAAGATTGCCACCAAAATTAGGCTCCTAACCCTCCCAAAATTGGGCACCCTAGGAGCCCAAAAGTGCTGAGTTGCTCAAAATCGCATTTATCAACCGATTTTCGCCAAATAAACTGTATTGTGGGGTGGAACAAATAGATTCATAAAGATTGCCACCCAAATTAGGTACCTCACCATCCCAAAATTGGGCACCCTAGGAGCCCAAAAGTGCTGAGTTGCTCAAAATCGCATTCATCAACCGATTTTCGCCAAATAAACTGCATTGTGGGGTGGCACAAATAGATTCATAAAGAGTGCCACCCAAATTAGGTACCTCACCCGTCCAAAATTGGGCACCCTGGGGGCCCAAAAGTGCTGAGTTGCTCCAAGTCGTATTTATCAACCGATTTTCGCCAAATAAACTGCATTGTGGGGTGGCACAAATAGATTCATGAAGATTGCCACCAAAATTAGGCTCCTCACCCACCCAAAATTGGCACCCTAGGAGCCCAAAATGCTGAGTTGCTAAAAATCGCATTTATCAACCGATTTCCGCCAAATAAACTGCATTGTGGGGTGGCACAAATAGATTCATGAAGATTGCCACCAAAATGGGGCTCCTCACCCTCCCAAAATTGGGCATCCTAGGAGCCCAAATGTACTGAGTTGCTTCAAATCGTATTTGTCAACCGATTTTCGCCAAATAAACTGCATTGTGGGGTGGCACAAATAGATTCATAAAGATTGCCACCCAAATTAGGTACCTCACCCTCCCAAAATTGGGCACTTTAGGAGCCCAAAAGTGCTCAGTTGTTTAAAATCGCATTTATCAACCGATTTTCGCCAAATAAACTGCATTGTGGGGTGGAACAAAAAGATTCATAAAGATTGCCACCCAAATTAGTTACCTCACCCTCCCAAAATTGGGCACCTTAGGAGCCCAAAAGTGCTCAGTTGCTCAAAATCGCATTTATCAACCGATTTTCGCCAAATAAACTGCATTGTGGGGTGGAACAAAAAGATTTATAAAGATTGCCACCCAAATTAGGTACCTCACCATCCCAAAATTGGGCTCCCTAGGAGCCCAAAAGTGCTGAGTTGCTCAAAATCCCATTTATTAACCGATTTTCGCCAAATAAACTGCAGTGTGGGGTGGCAGAAATAGATTAATGAAGATTACAACAAAAATTGGGCTCCTCATTCTCCCAAAATTGGGCACCCTAGGAGCCCAAAGTGCTGAGTTGCTCCAAATCGTATTTATCAACCGATTTTCGCCAAATAAACTGTATTGTGGGGTGGCACAAATAGATTCATAAAGATTGCCACCCAAATTAGGTACCTCACCCTCCCAAAATTGGGCACCCTAGGAGCCCAAAAGTGCCGAGTTGCTCAAAATCGCATTTATCAACCGATTTTCGCCAAATAAACTGCATTGTGGGGTGGCACAAATAGATTCATAAAGATTGCCACCCAAATTAGGTACCCCACCCTCCCAAAATTGGGCACCCTGGGGGCCCAAAAGTGCTGAGTTGCTCCAAGTCGTATTTATCAACCGAATTTCGCCAAATAAACTGCATTGTGGGGTGGCACAAATAGATTCATGAAGATTGCCTCCAAAATTGGGCTCCTCACCCCCCAAAATTGGGCATCCTAGGAGCCCAAAAGTACTGAGTTGCTTCAAATCGTATTTAACAACCGATTTTCGCCAAATAAACTGCATTGTGGGGTGGCACAAATAGATTCATGAAGCTTGCCACCAAAATTAGGCTCCTCACCCTCCTAAAATTGGGCACGCTAGGAGCCCAAAAGTGCTGAGTTGCTGAAAAACGCATTTATCAACCGATTTTCGCCAAATAAACTTCATTGTGGGGTGGCACAAATAGATTCATAAAGATTGCCACCCAAATTAGATACCTCACCCTCCCAAAATTGGGCACCTTAGGAGCCCAAAAGTGCTCAGTTGCTCAAAATCGCATTCATCAACCGATTTTCGCCAAATAAACTGCATTGTGGGGTGGCACAAGTAGATTCATGAAGATTGCCATCCAAATTAGGTACCTCACCCTTCCAAAATTGGGCACCCTACGAGCCCAAAAGTGCGGAGTTGCTCAAAATCGTATGTATCAACCGATTTTCGCCAAATAAACTGCATTGTGGGCTGGCACAAATAGATTCATGAAGATTGCCACCAAAATTAGGCTCCTCACCCTCCTAAAATTAGGCACCCTAGGAGCCCAAAAGTGCTGAGTTGCTCAAAATCGTATTTATCCACCGATATTCGCCAAATAAACTGCATTGTGGGGTGGCACAAATGGATTCATGAAGATTGCCACCAAAATTAGACTCCACACCCTCCCAAAATTGGGCACACTAGGAGCCCAAATGTGCTGAGTTGCTCAAAATCGCATTTATCAACCGATTTTCGCCAAATAAACTGCAATGTGAGGTGGCACAAATAGATTAATGAAGATTGCCACCAAAAATAGGTACCTCACCCTCCCAGAACTGGGCACCCCAGGTGCCCAAAAGGGCTTAGTTGCTCCAAATCGCATTTATCAACCGATTTTTGCCAAATAAACTGCATTGTGGGGTGGCACAAATAGATTCAAGAAGATTGCCACCACAATTTGGCTCCTCACCCTCTAAAAATTGGGCACCCTAGGAGCCCAAATGTGCTGAGTTGCTCCAAATCATATTTATCAACCGATTTTCGCCAAATAAACTGCATTGTTGTGTGGCACAAATAGATTCATGAAGATTACCACCAAAATTAGGTTCCACGCCCGCCCAAAATTGGGCACCCCGGAGCCCAAATGTGCTGAGTTGCTCCAAATCGTATTTATCAACCGATTTTCGCCAAATAAACTGCATTGTGGGTTGGCACAAATAGATTCATAAAGATTACCACCCAAATTAGGTGGCTCACCCTCCCAAAATTGGGCACCCTAGGAGCCTAAAAGTGCTGAGTTGCTCAAAATCGCATTTATCAACCGATTTTCGCCAAATAAACTGCATTGTGGGGTGGCACAAATAGATTCATAAAGATTGCCACCCAAATTAAGTACCCCACCCTCCCAAAATTGGGCACCCTAGGAGCCCAAAAGTGCTGAGTTGCTCAAAATCGCATTTATCAACCGATTTTCGCCAAATAAACTGCATTGTGGGGTGGCACAAATAGATTCATGAAGATTGCCACCCATATTAGGTACCTCACACTCCCAAAATTTGGCACCCTAGGAGCCCAAAAGTGCTGAGTTGCTCAAAATCGTCTTTATCAGCCGATTTTCGCCAAATAAACTGCATTGTGGGGTGGCAGAAATAGATTAATGAAGATTACAACCAAAATTGGGCTCCTCACTCTCCCAAAATTGGGCACCCTATGAGCCCAAACCTGCTGAGTTGCTCCAAATTGTATTTATCAACCGATTTTCGCCAAATAAACTGCATTGTGGGGTGGCAGAAATAGATTCATGAAGATTGCCACCAAAATTAGGCTCCTAACTCTCCCAAAATTGGGCACCCTAGGAGCCCAAAAGTGCTGAGTTGCTCAAAATCGCATTTGTCAACCGATTTTCGCCAAATAAACTGTATTGTGGGGTGGCACAAATAGATTCATAAAGATTGCCACCCAAATTAGGTACCTCACCCTCCCAAAATTGGGCTCCCTAGGAGCCCAAAAGTGCTGAGTTGCTCAAAATCGTATGTATGAACCGATTTTCGCCAAATAAACTGCATTGTGGGGTGGCACAAATAGATTCATAAAGATTGCCCCCCAAATTAGGTAACTCACCCTCCCAAAATTGGGCACCCTGGGGGCCCAAAAGTGCTGAGTTGCTCCAAGTCGTATTTATCAACCGATTTTCGCCAAATAAACTGCATTGTGGGGAGGCACAAATAGATTCATGAAGATTGCCACCAAAATTAGGCTCCTCACCCACCCAAAATTGGCACCCTAGGAGCCCAAAATGCTGAGTTGCTCAAAATCGCATTTATCAACCGATTTTCGCCAAATAAACTGCATTGTGGGTTGGCACAAATAGATTCATAAAGATTACCACCCAAATTAGGTGGCTCACCCTCCCAAAATTGGGCACCCTAGGAGCCTAAAAGTGCTGAGTTGCTCAAAATCGCATTTATCAACCGATTTTCGCCAAATAAACTGCATTGTGGGGTGGCACAGATAGATTCATAAAGATTGCCACCCAAATTAGGTACCCCACCCTCCCAAAATTTGGCACCCTAGGAGCCCAAAAGTGCTGAGTTGCTCAAAATCGCATTTATCAACCGATTTTCGCCAAATAAACTGCATTGTGGGGTGTCACAAATAGATTCATGAAGATTGCCACCCATATTAGGTACCTCACACTCCCAAAATTTGGCACCCTAGGAGCCCAAAAGTGCTGAGTTGCTCAAAATCGTCTTTATCAGCCGATTTTCGCCAAATAAACTGCATTGTGGGGTGGCAGAAATAGATTAATGAAGATTACAACCAAAATTGGGCTCCTCACTCTCCCAAAATTGGGCACCCTATGAGCCCAAACCTGCTGAGTTGCTCCAAATCGTATTTATCAACCGATTTTCGCCAAATAAACTGCATTGTGGGGTGGCACAAATAGATTCATGAAGATTGCCACCAAAATTAGGCTCCTAACTCTCCCAAAATTGGGCACCCTAGGAGCCCAAAAGTGCTGAGTTGCTCAAAATCGCATTTATCAACCGATTTTCGCCAAATAAACTGTATTGTGGGGTGGCACAAATAGATTCATAAAGATTGCCACCCAAATTAGGTACCTCACCCTCCCAAAATTGGGCTCCCTAGGAGCCCAAAAGTGCTGAGTTGCTCAAAATCGTATGTATGAACCGATTTTCGCCAAATAAACTGCATTGTGGGGTGGCACAAATAGATTCATAAAGATTGCCCCCCAAATTAGGTAACTCACCCTCCCAAAATTGGGCACCCTGGGGGCCCAAAAGTGCTGAGTTGCTCCAAGTCGTATTTATCAACCGATTTTCGCCAAATAAACTGCATTGTGGGGAGGCACAAATAGATTCATGAAGATTGCCACCAAAATTAGGCTCCTCACCCACCCAAAATTGGCACCCTAGGAGCCCAAAATGCTGAGTTGCTCAAAATCGCATTTATCAACCGATTTTCGCCAAATAAACTGCATTCTTGGGAGGCACAAATAGGTTAATAAAGATTGCCACCCAAATTAGGTACCTCACCCTCCCAAAATTGGGCACCCTAGGAGCCTAAAAGTGCTGAGTTTCTCAAAATCTTATTTATCTACCGATTTTCGCCAAATAAACTGCATTGTGGGGTGGTACAAATAGATTCAAGAAGATTGCCAACCAAATTAGGTAACTCACTCTCCCAAAATTTGGCTCCCTAGGAGCCCAAAAGTGCTGAGTTGCTCAAAATCGTAATTATCAACCGATTTTTGCCAAATAAACTGCATTGTGGGGTGGCACAAATAGATTCATGAAGATTACAACCAAAATTGGGATCCTCACCCTCCCAAAATTGGGCACCCTAGGAGCCCAAAAGTGCTGAGTTGCTCCAAATCGTATTTATCAACCGATTTTCGCCAAATAAACTGCATTGTGGGGTGACACAAATAGATTCATGAAGATTGCCACCAAAATTAGGCTCCTCACCCTCCCAAAATTGGGCACCCTAGGAGCCCAAAAGTGCGGAGTTGCTCAAAATCGGATTTATCAACCGATTTTCGCCAAATAAACTGCATTGTGGGGTGGCACAAATAGATTCCTGAAGATTGCCACCAAAGTTAGGCTCCTCATCCTCGGAAAATTGGGCACCCTAGGATCCCAAAAGTGCTGAGTTGCTCAAAATCGCATTTATCAACCGATTTTCGCCAAATAAACTGCATTGTGGGGTGGCACAAATATATTCATGAAGATTGCCACCAAAATTAGGCTCGTCACTCTCCCAAAATTGTGCACCCTAGGAACCCAAAAGTGCTGAGTTGCTCAAAATCGTATTTATCAACCGATTTTCGCCAAATAAACAACATTGTGGGGTGGCACAAATAGATTTCTGAAGATTGCCACCAAAATTAGGCTCCTCACACTCCCAAAATTGGGCACCCTAGGAGCCAAAATGTGCTGAGTTGCTCCTAATGGCATTTAGCAACTGATTTTCGCCAAATAAACTGCATTGTGGGGTGGCACAAATAGATTCATGAAGATTGCTACCCAAATTAGGTACCTCACCCTCCCAAAATTGGGCACCCTAGGAGCCCAAAAGTGCTGAGTTGCTCAAAATATCATTTATCAGCCGATTTTCGCCGAATAAACTGCATTGTGGGGTGGCACAAATAGATTCATGAAGATCGTCACCCAAATTAGGTACCTCACCCTCCCAAAATTGGGCACCCTAGGAGCCCAAAAGTGCTGAGTTGCTCAAAATCGTATTTATCAACCGATTTTCGCCAAATAAACTGCATTGTGGGGTGGCACAAATAGATTCATGAAGATTGCCACCCAAATTAGCTACCTCACCCTCCCAAAATTGGGCACCCTTGGAGCCCAAAAGTGCTGAGTTGCTCAAAATCGTATTTATCAACCGATTTTCGCCAAATAAACTGCATTGTGGGGTGGCTCAAATAGATTCATGAAGATAGCCACCCAATTTAGTTACCTCACGTTCCCAAAATTGGGCACCCTAGGAGCCCAAATGTGCTGAGTTGCTCAAAATCGTATTTATCAACCGACTTTTGCCAAATAAACTGCATTGTGGGCTGGCACAAATAGCTTCATGAAGATTGCCACCAAAATTTGGCTCCTCACCCTCCCAAAATTGGGCACCATAGGAGCCCAAAAGTGCTGGGTTGCTCCAAATCGTATTTATCAACCGATTTTCACCAAATAAACTGCATTGTGGGGTGGCACAAATAGATTCATGAAGATTGCCACCAAAATTAGGCTCCTCACCCTCCTAAAATTGGGCACCCTAGGAGCCCAAAAGTGCTGAGTTGCTCAAAATCGTATTTATCCACCGATATTCGCCAAATAAACTGCATTGTGGGGTGGCACAAATGGATTCATGAAGATTGCCACCAAAATTAGACTCCACACCCTCCCAAAATTGGGCACACTAGGAGCCCAAATGTGCTGAGTTGCTCAAAATCGCATTTATCAACCGATTTTCGCCAAATAAACTGCAATGTGAGGTGGCACAAATAGATTAATGAAGATTGCCACCAAAAATAGGTACCTCACCCTCCCAGAACTGGGCACCCCAGGTGCCCAAAAGGGCTTAGTTGCTCCAAATCGCATTTATCAACCGATTTTTGCCAAATAAACTGCATTGTGGGGTGGCACAAATAGATTCAAGAAGATTGCCACCACAATTTGGCTCCTCACCCTCTAAAAATTGGGCACCCTAGGAGCCCAAATGTGCTGAGTTGCTCCAAATCATATTTATCAACCGATTTTCGCCAAATAAACTGCATTGTTGTGTGGCACAAATAGATTCATGAAGATTACCACCAAAATTAGGTTCCACGCCCGCCCAAAATTGGGCACCCCGGAGCCCAAATGTGCTGAGTTGCTCCAAATCGTATTTATCAACCGATTTTCGCCAAATAAACTGCATTGTGGGTTGGCACAAATAGATTCATAAAGATTACCACCCAAATTAGGTGGCTCACCCTCCCAAAATTGGGCACCCTAGGAGCCTAAAAGTGCTGAGTTGCTCAAAATCGCATTTATCAACCGATTTTCGCCAAATAAACTGCATTGTGGGGTGGCACAAATAGATTCATAAAGATTGCCACCCAAATTAGGTACCCCACCCTCCCAAAATTGGGCACCCTAGGAGCCCAAAAGTGCTGAGTTGCTCAAAATCGCATTTATCAACCGATTTTCGCCAAATAAACTGCATTGTGGGGTGGCACAAATAGATTCATGAAGATTGCCACCCATATTAGGTACCTCACACTCCCAAAATTTGGCACCCTAGGAGCCCAAAAGTGCTGAGTTGCTCAAAATCGTCTTTATCAGCCGATTTTCGCCAAATAAACTGCATTGTGGGGTGGCAGAAATAGATTAATGAAGATTACAACCAAAATTGGGCTCCTCACTCTCCCAAAATTGGGCACCCTATGAGCCCAAACCTGCTGAGTTGCTCCAAATCGTATTTATCAACCGATTTTCGCCAAATAAACTGCATTGTGGGGTGGCACAAATAGATTCATGAAGATTGCCACCAAAATTAGGCTCCTAACTCTCCCAAAATTGGGCACCCTAGGAGCCCAAAAGTGCTGAGTTGCTCAAAATCGCATTTGTCAACCGATTTTCGCCAAATAAACTGTATTGTGGGGTGGCACAAATAGATTCATAAAGATTGCCACCCAAATTAGGTACCTCACCCTCCCAAAATTGGGCTCCCTAGGAGCCCAAAAGTGCTGAGTTGCTCAAAATCGTATGTATGAACCGATTTTCGCCAAATAAACTGCATTGTGGGGTGGCACAAATAGATTCATAAAGATTGCCCCCCAAATTAGGTAACTCACCCTCCCAAAATTGGGCTCCCTGGGGGCCCAAAAGTGCTGAGTTGCTCCAAGTCGTATTTATCAACCGATTTTCGCCAAATAAACTGCATTGTGGGGAGGCACAAATAGATTCATGAAGATTGCCACCAAAATTAGGCTCCTCACCCACCCAAAATTGGCACCCTAGGAGCCCAAAATGCTGAGTTGCTCAAAATCGCATTTATCAACCGATTTTCGCCAAATAAACTGCATTGTGGGTTGGCACAAATAGATTCATAAAGATTACCACCCAAATTAGGTGGCTCACCCTCCCAAAATTGGGCACCCTAGGAGCCTAAAAGTGCTGAGTTGCTCAAAATCGCATTTATCAACCGATTTTCGCCAAATAAACTGCATTGTGGGGTGGCACAGATAGATTCATAAAGATTGCCACCCAAATTAGGTACCCCACCCTCCCAAAATTGGGCAGCCTAGGAGCCCAAAAGTGTTGAGTTGCTCAAAATCGCATTTATCAACCAATTTTCGCCAAATAAACTGCATTGTGGGGTGTCACAAATAGATTCATGAAGATTGCCACCCATATTAGGTACCTCACACTCCCAAAATTTGGCACCCTAGGAGCCCAAAAGTGCTGAGTTGCTCAAAATCGTCTTTATCAGCCGATTTTCGCCAAATAAACTGCATTGTGGGGTGGCAGAAATAGATTAATGAAGATTACAACCAAAATTGGGCTCCTCACTCTCCCAAAATTGGGCACCCTATGAGCCCAAACCTGCTGAGTTGCTCCAAATCGTATTTATCAACCGATTTTCGCCAAATAAACTGCATTGTGGGGTGGCACAAATAGATTCATGAAGATTGCCACCAAAATTAGGCTCCTAACTCTCCCAAAATTGGGCACCCTAGGAGCCCAAAAGTGCTGAGTTGCTCAAAATCGCATTTATCAACCGATTTTCGCCAAATAAACTGTATTGTGGGGTGGCACAAATAGATTCATAAAGATTGCCACCCAAATTAGGTACCTCACCCTCCCAAAATTGGGCTCCCTAGGAGCCCAAAAGTGCTGAGTTGCTCAAAATCGTATGTATGAACCGATTTTCGCCAAATAAACTGCATTGTGGGGTGGCACAAATAGATTCATAAAGATTGCCCCCCAAATTAGGTAACTCACCCTCCCAAAATTGGGCACCCTGGGGGCCCAAAAGTGCTGAGTTGCTCCAAGTCGTATTTATCAACCGATTTTCGCCAAATAAACTGCATTGTGGGGAGGCACAAATAGATTCATGAAGATTGCCACCAAAATTAGGCTCCTCACCCACCCAAAATTGGCACCCTAGGAGCCCAAAATGCCGAGTTGCTCAAAATCGCATTTATCAACCGATTTTCGCCAAATAAACTGCATTCTTGGGAGGCACAAATAGGTTAATAAAGATTGCCACCCAAATTAGGTACCTCACCCTCCCAAAATTGGGCACCCTAGGAGCCTAAAAGTGCTGAGTTTCTCAAAATCTTATTTATCTACCGATTTTCGCCAAATAAACTGCATTGTGGGGTGGTACAAATAGATTCAAGAAGATTGCCAACCAAATTAGGTAACTCACTCTCCCAAAATTTGGCTCCCTAGGAGCCCAAAAGTGCTGAGTTGCTCAAAATCGTAATTATCAACCGATTTTTGCCAAATAAACTGCATTGTGGGGTGGCACAAATAGATTCATGAAGATTACAACCAAAATTGGGATCCTCACCCTCCCAAAATTGGGCACCCTAGGAGCCCAAAAGTGCTGAGTTGCTCCAAATCGTATTTATCAACCGATTTTCGCCAAATAAACTGCATTGTGGGGTGACACAAATAGATTCATGAAGATTGCCACCAAAATTAGGCTCCTCACCCTCCCAAAATTGGGCACCCTAGGAGCCCAAAAGTGCGGAGTTGCTCAAAATCGGATTTATCAACCGATTTTCGCCAAATAAACTGCATTGTGGGGTGGCACAAATAGATTCCTGAAGATTGCCACCAAAGTTAGGCTCCTCATCCTCGGAAAATTGGGCACCCTAGGATCCCAAAAGTGCTGAGTTGGTCAAAATCGCATTTATCAACCGATTTTCGCCAAATAAACTGCATTGTGGGGTGGCACAAATATATTCATGAAGATTGCCACCAAAATTAGGCTCGTCACTCTCCCAAAATTGTGCACCCTAGGAACCCAAAAGTGCTGAGTTGCTCAAAATCGTATTTATCAACCGATTTTCGCCAAATAAACAACATTGTGGGGTGGCACAAATAGATTTCTGAAGATTGCCACCAAAATTAGGCTCCTCACACTCCCAAAATTGGGCACCCTAGGAGCCAAAATGTGCTGAGTTGCTCCTAATGGCATTTAGCAACTGATTTTCGCCAAATAAACTGCATTGTGGGGTGGCACAAATAGATTCATGAAGATTGCTACCCAAATTAGGTACCTCACCCTCCCAAAATTGGGCACCCTAGGAGCCCAAAAGTGCTGAGTTGCTCAAAATATCATTTATCAGCCGATTTTCGCCGAATAAACTGCATTGTGGGGTGGCACAAATAGATTCATGAAGATCGTCACCCAAATTAGGTACCTCACCCTCCCAAAATTGGGCACCCTAGGAGCCCAAAAGTGCTGAGTTGCTCAAAATCGTATTTATCAACCGATTTTCGCCAAATAAACTGCATTGTGGGGTGGCACAAATAGATTCATGAAGATTGCCACCCAAATTAGCTACCTCACCCTCCCAAAATTGGGCACCCTTGGAGCCCAAAAGTGCTGAGTTGCTCAAAATCGTATTTATCAACCGATTTTCGCCAAATAAACTGCATTGTGGGGTGGCTCAAATAGATTCATGAAGATAGCCACCCAATTTAGTTACCTCACGTTCCCAAAATTGGGCACCCTAGGAGCCCAAATGTGCTGAGTTGCTCAAAATCGTATTTATCAACCGACTTTTGCCAAATAAACTGCATTGTGGGCTGGCACAAATAGCTTCATGAAGATTGCCACCAAAATTTGGCTCCTCACCCTCCCAAAATTGGGCACCATAGGAGCCCAAAAGTGCTGGGTTGCTCCAAATCGTATTTATCAACCGATTTTCACCAAATAAACTGCATTGTGGGGTGGCACAAATAGATTCATGAAGATTGCCACCAAAATTAGGCTCCTCACCCTCCTAAAATTGGGCACCCTAGGAGCCCAAAAGTGCTGAGTTGCTCAAAATCGTATTTATCCACCGATATTCGCCAAATAAACTGCATTGTGGGGTGGCACAAATGGATTCATGAAGATTGCCACCAAAATTAGACTCCACACCCTCCCAAAATTGGGCACACTAGGAGCCCAAATGTGCTGAGTTGCTCAAAATCGCATTTATCAACCGATTTTCGCCAAATAAACTGCAATGTGAGGTGGCACAAATAGATTAATGAAGATTGCCACCAAAAATAGGTACCTCACCCTCCCAGAACTGGGCACCCCAGGTGCCCAAAAGGGCATAGTTGCTCCAAATCGCATTTATCAACCGATTTTTGCCAAATAAACTGCATTGTGGGGTGGCACAAATAGATTCAAGAAGATTGCCACCACAATTTGGCTCCTCACCCTCTAAAAATTGGGCACCCTAGGAGCCCAAATGTGCTGAGTTGCTCCAAATCATATTTATCAACCGATTTTCGCCAAATAAACTGCATTGTTGTGTGGCACAAATAGATTCATGAAGATTACCACCAAAATTAGGTTCCACGCCCGCCCAAAATTGGGCACCCCGGAGCCCAAATGTGCTGAGTTGCTCCAAATCGTATTTATCAACCGATTTTCGCCAAATAAACTGCATTGTGGGTTGGCACAAATAGATTCATAAAGATTACCACCCAAATTAGGTGGCTCACCCTCCCAAAATTGGGCACCCTAGGAGCCTAAAAGTGCTGAGTTGCTCAAAATCGCATTTATCAACCGATTTTCGCCAAATAAACTGCATTGTGGGGTGGCACAAATAGATTCATAAAGATTGCCACCCAAATTAGGTACCCCACCCTCCCAAAATTGGGCACCCTAGGAGCCCAAAAGTGCTGAGTTGCTCCAAATCGCATTTATCAACCGATTTTCGCCAAATAAACTGCATTGTGGGGTGGCACAAATAGATTCATGAAGATTGCCACCCATATTAGGTACCTCACACTCCCAAAATTTGGCACCCTAGGAGCCCAAAAGTGCTGAGTTGCTCAAAATCGTCTTTATCAGCCGATTTTCGCCAAATAAACTGCATTGTGGGGTGGCAGAAATAGATTAATGAAGATTACAACCAAAATTGGGCTCCTCACTCTCCCAAAATTGGGCACCCTATGAGCCCAAACCTGCTGAGTTGCTCCAAATCGTATTTATCAACCGATTTTCGCCAAATAAACTGCATTGTGGGGTGGCACAAATAGATTCATGAAGATTGCCACCAAAATTAGGCTCCTAACTCTCCCAAAATTGGGCACCCTAGGAGCCCAAAAGTGCTGAGTTGCTCAAAATCGCATTTATCAACCGATTTTCGCCAAATAAACTGTATTGTGGGGTGGCACAAATAGATTCATAAAGATTGCCACCCAAATTAGGTACCTCACCCTCCCAAAATTGGGCTCCCTAGGAGCCCAAAAGTGCTGAGTTGCTCAAAATCGTATGTATGAACCGATTTTCGCCAAATAAACTGCATTGTGGGGTGGCACAAATAGATTCATAAAGATTGCCCCCCAAATTAGGTAACTCACCCTCCCAAAATTGGGCACCCTGGGGGCCCAAAAGTGCTGAGTTGCTCCAAGTCGTATTTATCAACCGATTTTCGCCAAATAAACTGCATTGTGGGGAGGCACAAATAGATTCATGAAGATTGCCACCAAAATTAGGCTCCTCACCCACCCAAAATTGGCACCCTAGGAGCCCAAAATGCTGAGTTGCTCAAAATCGCATTTATCAACCGATTTTCGCCAAATAAACTGCATTGTGGGTTGGCACAAATAGATTCATAAAGATTACCACCCAAATTAGGTGGCTCACCCTCCCAAAATTGGGCACCCTAGGAGCCTAAAAGTGCTGAGTTGCTCAAAATCGCATTTATCAACCGATTTTCGCCAAATAAACTGCATTGTGGGGTGGCACAAATAGATTCATGAAGATTGCCACCCAAATTAGGTACCCCACCCTCCCAAAATTGGGCACCCTAGGAGCCCAAAAGTGCTGAGTTGCTCAAAATCGCATTTATCAACCGATTTTCGCCAAATAAACTGCATTGTGGGGTGGCACAAATAGATTCATGAAGATTGCCACCCATATTAGGTACCTCACACTCCCAAAATTTGGCACCCTAGGAGCCCAAAAGTGCTGAGTTGCTCAAAATCGTCTTTATCAGCCGATTTTCGCCAAATAAACTGCATTGTGGGGTGGCAGAAATAGATTAATGAAGATTACAACCAAAATTGGGCTCCTCACTCTCCCAAAATTGGGCACCCTATGAGCCCAAACCTGCTGAGTTGCTCCAAATCGTATTTATCAACCGATTTTCGCCAAATAAACTGCATTGTGGGGTGGCACAAATAGATTCATGAAGATTGCCACCAAAATTAGGCTCCTAACTCTCCCAAAATTGGGCACCCTAGGAGCCCAAAAGTGCAGAGTTGCTCAAAATCGTATTTATCAACCGATTTTCGCCAAATAAACTGTATTGTGGGGTGGCACAAATAGATTCATAAAGATTGCCACCCAAATTAGGTACCTCACCCTCCCAAAATTGGGCTCCCTAGGAGCCCAAAAGTGCTGAGTTGCTCAAAATCGTATGTATGAACCGATTTTCGCCAAATAAACTGCATTGTGGGGTGGCACAAATAGATTCATAAAGATTGCCCCCCAAATTAGGTAACTCACCCTCCCAAAATTGGGCACCCTGGGGGCCCAAAAGTGCTGAGTTGCTCCAAGTCGTATTTATCAACCGATTTTCGCCAAATAAACTGCATTGTGGGGAGGCACAAATAGATTCATGAAGATTGCCTCCAAAATTAGGCTCCTCACCCACCCAAAATTGGCACCCTAGGAGCCCAAAATGCTGAGTTGCTCAAAATCGCATTTATCAACCGATTTTCGCCAAATAAACTGCATTCTTTGGAGGCACAAATAGGTTAATAAAGATTGCCACCCAAATTAGGTACCTCACCCTCCCAAAATTGGGCACCCTAGGAGCCTAAAAGTGCTGAGTTGCTCAAAATCTTATTTATCTACCGATTTTCGCCAAATAAACTGCATTGTGGGGTGGTACAAATAGATTCAAGAAGATTGCCAACCAAATTAGGTAACTCACTCTCCCAAAATTTGGCTCCCTAGGAGCCCAAAAGTGCTGAGTTGCTCAAAATCGTAATTATCAACCGATTTTTGCCAAATAAACTGCATTGTGGGGTGGCACAAATAGATTCATGAAGATTACAACCAAAATTGGGATCCTCACCCTCCCAAAATTGGGCACCCTAGGAGCCCAAAAGTGCTGAGTTGCTCCAAATCGTATTTATCAACCGATTTTCGCCAAATAAACTGCATTGTGGGGTGACACAAATAGATTCATGAAGATTGCCACCAAAATTAGGCTCCTCACCCTCCCAAAATTGGGCACCCTAGGAGCCCAAAAGTGCGGAGTTGCTCAAAATCGGATTTATCAACCGATTTTCGCCAAATAAACTGCATTGTGGGGTGGCACAAATAGATTCCTGAAGATTGCCACCAAAGTTAGGCTCCTCATCCTCGGAAAATTGGGCACCCTAGGATCCCAAAAGTGCTGAGTTGCTCAAAATCGCATTTATCAACCGATTTTCGCCAAATAAACTGCATTGTGGGGTGGCACAAATATATTCATGAAGATTGCCACCAAAATTAGGCTCGTCACTCTCCCAAAATTGTGCACCCTAGGAGCCCAAAAGTGCTGAGTTGCTCAAAATCGTATTTATCAACCGATTTTCGCCAAATAAACAACATTGTGGGGTGGCACAAATAGATTTCTGAAGATTGCCACCAAAATTAGGCTCCTCACACTCCCAAAATTGGGCACCCTAGGAGCCAAAATGTGCTGAGTTGCTCCTAATGGCATTTAGCAACTGATTTTCGCCAAATAAACTGCATTGTGGGGTGGCACAAATAGATTCATGAAGATTGCTACCCAAATTAGGTACCTCACCCTCCCAAAATTGGGCACCCTAGGAGCCCAAAAGTGCTGAGTTGCTCAAAATATCATTTATCAGCCGATTTTCGCCGAATAAACTGCATTGTGGGGTGGCACAAATAGATTCATGAAGATCGTCACCCAAATTAGGTACCTCACCCTCCCAAAATTGGGCACCCTAGGAGCCCAAAAGTGCTGAGTTGCTCAAAATCGTATTTATCAACCGATTTTCGCCAAATAAACTGCATTGTGGGGTGGCACAAATAGATTCATGAAGATTGCCACCCAAATTAGCTACCTCACCCTCCCAAAATTGGGCACCCTTGGAGCCCAAAAGTGCTGAGTTGCTCAAAATCGTATTTATCAACCGATTTTCGCCAAATAAACTGCATTGTGGGGTGGCTCGAATAGATTCATGAAGATAGCCACCCAACTTAGTTACCTCACGTTCCCAAAATTGGGCACCCTAGGAGCCCAAATGTGCTGAGTTGCTCAAAATCGTATTTATCAACCGACTTTTGCCAAATAAACTGCATTGTGGGCTGGCACAAATAGCTTCATGAAGATTGCCACCAAAATTTGGCTCCTCACCCTCCCAAAATTGGGCACCATAGGAGCCCAAAAGTGCTGGGTTGCTCCAAATCGTATTTATCAACCGATTTTCACCAAATAAACTGCATTGTGGGGTGGCACAAATAGATTCATGAAGATTGCCACCAAAATTAGACCCCACACCCTCCCAGAATTGGGCACACTAGGAGCCCAAATGTGCTGAGTTGCTCAAAATCGCATTTATCAATCGATTTTCGCCAAATAAACTGCAATGTGAGGTGGCACAAATAGATTAATGAAGATTGCCACCAAATTAGGTACCTCACCCTCCCAAAATTGGGCACCTTAGGAGCCCAAAAGTGCTCAGTTGCTCAAAATCGCATTTATCAACCGATTTTCGCCAAATAAACTGCATTGTGGGGTGGAACAAAAAGATTCATAAAGATTGCCACCCAAATTAGGTACCTCACCATCCCAAAATTGGGCACCCTAGGAGCCCAAAAGTGCTGAGTTGCTCAAAATCGCATTTATCAACCGATTTTCGCCAAATAAACTGCAGTGTGGGGTGGCAGAAATAGATTAATGAAGAATGCAACAAAAATTGGGCTCCTCACTCTCCCAAAATTGGGCACCCTAGGAGCCCAAAAGTGCTGAGTTGCTCCAAATCGTATTTATCAACCGATTTTCACCAAATAAACTGCATTGTGGGGTGGCACAAATAGATTCATGAGGATTGGCACCGAAATAAGGCTCCTAACCCTCCCAAATTGGGCACCCTAGGAGCCCAAAAGTGCTGAGTTGCTCAAAATCGCATTTATTAACCGATTTTCGCCAAATAAACTGTATTGTGGGGTGGCACAAATAGATTCATAAAGATTGCCACCCAAATTAGGCACCTCACCCTCCCAAAATTGGGCACCCTAGGAGCCCAAAAGTGCTGAGTTGCTCAAAATCGCATTTATCAACCGATTTTCTCCAAATAAACTGCATTGTGGGGTGGCACAAATAGATTCATAAAGATTGCCACCCAAATTAGGTACCTCACCCTCCCAAAATTGGGCACCCTGGGGGCCCAAAAGTGCTGAGTTGCTCCAAGTCGTATTTATCAACCGAATTTCGCCAAATAAACTGCATTGTGGGGTGGCACAAATAGATTCATGAAGATTGCCTCCAAAATTGGGCTCCTCACCCTCCCAAAATTGGGCATCCTAGGAGCCCAAAAGTACTGAGTTGCTTCAAATCGTATTTAACAACCGATTTTCGCCAAATAAACTGCATTGTGGGGTGGCACAAATGAAGATTGCCACCAAAAATAGGTACCTCACCCTCCAAAAACTGGGCACCCCAGGAGCCCAGAAGGGCTGAGTTGCTCCAAATCGCATTTATCACCCGATTTTTGCCAAATAAACTGCATTGTGGGGTGGCACAAATAGATTCATAAAGATTGCCACCCAAATTAGGTACCTCACCCTCCCAAAATTGGGCACCCTGGGGGCCCAAAAGTGCTGAGTTGCTCCAAATCGTATTTATCAACCGATTTTCGCCAAATAAACTGCATTGTGGGGTGGCACAAATAGATTCATGAAGATTGCCACCAAAATTAGGTTCCTCACCCACCCAAAAATGGCACCCTAGGAGCCCAAAATGCTGAGTTGCTCAAAATCGCATTTATCAACCGATTTTCGCCAAATAAACTGCATTGTTGGGAGGCACAAATAGATTCATAAAGATTGCCGCCCAAATTAGGTACCTCACCCTCCCAAAATTGGGCACCCTAGGAGCCCAAAAGTGCTGAGTTGCTCAAAATCGTAATTATCAACCGATTTTCGCCAAATAAACTGCATTGTGGGGTGGCACAAATAGATTCATGAAGATTACAACCAAAATTCGGCTACTCACCCTCCCAAAATTGGGCACCCTAGGAGCCCAAAAGTGCTGAGTTGCTCCAAATCGTATTTATCAACCGATTTTCGCCAAATAAACTGCGTTGTGGGGTGGCACAAATAGATTCATGAAGATTGCCACCAAAATTAGGCTCCTCACCCTCCCAAAATTGGGCACCCTAGGAGCCCAAAAGTGCTGAGTTGCTCCAAATCGTATTTATCAACCGATTTTCGCCAAATAAACTGCATTGTGGGGTGACACAAATAGATTCATGAAGATTGCCACCAAAATTAGGCTCCTCACCCTCCCAAAATTGGGCACCCTAGGAGCCCAAAGATGCGGAGTTGCTCAAAATCGTATTTGTCAACCGATTTTCGCCAAATAAACTGCATTGTGGGGTGGCACAAATAGATTCATGAAGATTGCCACCAAAGTTAGTCTCCTCATGCTCGCCAAATTGGGCACCCTAGGAGCCCAAATGTGCTGAGTTGCTCAAAATCGCATTTATCAACCGATTTTCGCCAAATAAACTGCATTGTGGGGTGGCACAAATAGATTCATGAAGATTGCCACCAAAATTAGGCTCCTAACCCTCCCAAAATTGGGCACCCTAGGATCCCAAAAGTGCCGAGTTGCTCAAAATCGCATTTATCAACCGATCTTCGCCAAATAAACTGTATTGTGGGGTGGCACAAATATATTCATAAAGATTGCCACCCAAATTAGGTACCTCACCCTCCCAAAATTGGGCACCCTAGGAGCCCATATGTGCTGAGTTGCTCCAAATCGTATTTATCAACCGATTTTCGCCAAATAAACTGCATTGTGGGGTGGCACAAATAGATTCATGAAGATTGCCACCCAAATTAGGTACCTCACCCTCCCAAAATTGGGCACCCTAGGAGCCCAAAAGTGCTGAGGTGCTGAAAATTGTATTTATTAACCGATTTTCGCCAAATAAACTACATTGTGGGGTGGCACAAATAGATTCATGAAGATTTCAACCAAAATTGGGCTCCTCAGCCTCCCAAAATTGGGCACCCTAGGAGCCCAAAAGTGCTGAGTTGCTCCAAATCGTATTTATCAACCGAATTTCGCCAAATAAACTGCACTGTGGGGTGGCACAAATAGATTCATGAAGATTGCCACCAAAATTAGGCTCCTCACCCTCCCAAAATTGGGCACCCTAGGAGCCCAAAAGTGCAGAGTTGCTCAAAATCGTATTTATCAACCGATTTTTGCCAAATAATCTGCATTGTGGGGTGGCACAAATAGATTCATGAAGATTGCCACCAAAATTACGTACCTCACCCTCCCAAAATTGGGCAACCTAGGAGCCCAAAAGTGCTGAGTTGCTCAAAATCGTATTTATCAACCGATATTCGCCAAATAAACTGCATTGTGGGGTGGCACAAATAGATTCATGAAGATTGCCACCCAAATTAGTTACCTCACCATCCCAAAATTGGGCACCCTAGGAGCCCAAAAGTGCTGAGTTGCTCAAAATCGTATTTATCAACCGATTTTCGCCAAATAAACTGCATTGTGGGGTGGCACAAATAGATTCATAAAGATTGCCACCCAAATTAGGTACCTCACCCTCCCAAAATTGGGCACCCTGGGGGCCAAAAAGTGCTGAGTTTCTCCAAATCGTATTTATCAGCCAATTTTCGCCAAGTAAACTGCATTGTGGGGTGGCACAAACAGATTCATGAAGATTGCCACCAAAATTAGGCTCCTAACACTCCCAAAATTGGGCACCCTAGGATCCCAAAAGTGCTGAGTTGCTCAAAATCGCATTTATCAACCGATCTTCGCCAAATAAACTGTATTGTGGGGTGGCACAAATAGATTCATAAAGATTGCCACCCAAATTAGGTACGTCACCCTCCCAAAATTGGGCACCCTAGGAGCCCAAAAGTGCTGAGTTGCTCAAAATTGCAGTTATCAACCGATTTTAGCCAAATAAACTGATTTGTGGGGTGGCACAAATAGATTCATGTAGATTGTCACCCAAATTAGGTACCTCACCCTCCCAAAATTGGGCACCCTGGGGGCCCAAAAGTGCTGAGTTGCTCCAAATCGTATTTATCAACCGATTTTCGCCAAATAAACTGCATTGTGGGGTGGCACAAATAGATTCATGAAGATTGCCACCAAAATTAGGCTCCTCACCCACCCAAGATTGGCACCCTAGGAGCCCAAAATGCTGAGTTGCTCAAAATCGCATTTATCAACCGATTTTCTCCAAATAAACTGTATTGTGGGGTGGCACAAATAGATTCACAAAGATTGCCACCCAAATTAGGTACCTCACCCTCCCAAAATTGGGCACCCTAGGAGCCCAAAAGTGCTGAGTTGCTCAAAATCGCATTTATCAACCGATTTTCGCCAAATAAACTGTATTGTGGGGTGGCACAAATAGATTCATAAAGATTGCCACCCAAATTAGGTACCTCACCCTCCCAAAATTGGGCACCCTGGGGGCCAAAAGTGCTGAGTTTCTCCAAATCGTATTTATCAGCCAATTTTCGCCAAATAAACTGCATTGTGGGGTGGCACAAACAGATTCATGAAGATTGCCACCAAAATTAGGCTCCTAACCCTCCCAAAATTGGGCACCCTAGGATCCCAAAAGTGCTGAGTTGCTCAAAATCGCTTTTATCAACCGATCTTCGCCAAATAAACTGTATTGTGGGGTGGCACAAATAGATTCATAAAGATTGCCACCCAAATTAGGTACGTCACCCTCCCAAAATTGGGCACCCTAGGAGCCCAAAAGTGCTGAGTTGCTCAAAATTGCATTTATCAACCGATTTTAGCCAAATAAACTGCATTGTGGGGTGGCACAAATAGATTCATGTAGATTGTCACCCAAATTAGGTTCCTCAGCCTCCCAAAATTGGGCACCCTGGGGGCCCAAAAGTGCTGAGTTGCTCCAAATCGTATTTATCAACCGATTTTCGCCAAATAAACTGCATTGTGGGGTGGCATAAATAGATTCATGAAGATTGCCACCAAAATTAGGCTCCTCACCCACCCAAGATTGGCACCCTAGGACCCGAAAATGCTGAGTTGCTCGAAATCGCATTTATCAACCGATTTTCGCCAAATAAACTGCATTGTTGGGAGGCACAAATAGATTCATAAAGATTGCCACCCAAATTAGGTACCTCACCCTCCAAAATTGGGCACCCTAGGAGCCTAAAAGTGCTGAGTTGCTCAAAATCGCATTTATCAACCGATTTTCGCCAAATAAACTGCATTGTGGGGTGGCACAAATAGATTCATGAAGATTACCACCCGAATTAGGTACCTCACTCTACCAAAATTGGGCACCCTAGGAGCCCAAAGTGCTGAGTTGCTCCAAATCGTATTTATCAACCGATTTTCGCCAAATAAACTGCATTGTGGGGTGGCACAAATACATTCATGAAGATTACCACCAAAATTAGGCTCCTCACCCTCCCGAAATTGGGCACCCTAGGAGCCCAAAAGAGCTGAGTTGCTCCAAATCGTATTTATCAACCGATTTTCGCCAAATAAACTGCACTGTGGGGTGACACAAATAGATTCATGAAGATTGCCTCCAAAATTAGGCTCCTCACCCTCCCAAAATTGGGCACCCTAGGAGCCCAAAAGTGCAGAGTTGCTCAAAATCGTATTTATCATCCGATTTTCGCCAAATAAACTGCATTGTGGGGTGGCACAAATAGATTCATGAAGATTGCCACCAAAGTTAGTCTCCTCATGCTCGCAAAATTGGGCACCCTAGGAGCCCAAAAGTGCTGAGTTGCTGAAAATCGCATTTATCAACCGATTTTCGCCAAATAAACTGCATTGTGGGGTGGCACAAATAGATTTCTGAAGATTGCCACCAAAATTAGGCTCCTCACCCTCCCAAAATTGGGCACCCTAGGAGCCCAAAAGAGCAGAGTTGCTCAAAATCGTATTTATCAACCGATTTTCGCCAAATGAACTGCATTGTGGGGTGGCACAAATAGATTCATGAAGATTGCCACCAAAGTTAGTCTCCTCATGCTCGCAAAATTGGGCACCCTAGGAGCCCAAAAGTGCTGAGTTGCTGAAAATCGCATTTATCAACCGATTTTCGCCAAATAAACTGCATTCTGGGTTGGCACAAATAGATTCATAAAGATTGCCACCCAAATTAGGTACCCCACCCTCCCAAAATTGGGCACCCTAGGAGCCTAAAAGTGCTGAGTTGCTCGAAATCGCATTTATCAACCGATTTTCGCCACATAAACTGCATTGTGGGGTGGCACAAATAGATTCATGAAGATTGCCACCCATATTAGGTACCTCACTCTCCCAAAATTGGGCACCCTAGGAGCCCAAATGTGCTGAGTTGCTCAAAATCGTCTTTATCAACCGATTTTCTCCAAATAAACTGCATTGTGGGGTGGTAGAAATAGATTGATGAGATTACAACCAAAATTGGGCTCCTCACCCTCCCGAAATTGGGCACCCTAGGAGCCCAAAAGTGCTGAGTTGCTCAAAATCGCATTTATCAACCGATTTTCTCCAAATAAACTGTATTGTGGGGTGGCACAAATAGATTCACAAAGATTGCCACACAAATTAGGTACCTCACCCTCCCAAAATTGGGCACCCTAGGAGCCCAAAAGTGCTGAGTTGCTCAAAATCGCATTTACCAACCGATTTTCGCCAAACAAACTGTATTGTGGGGTGGCACAAATAGATTCATAAAGATTGCCACCCAAATTAGGTACCTCACCCTCCCAAAATTGGGCACCCTGGGGGCCAAAAAGTGCTGAGTTTCTCCAAATCGTATTTATCAGCCAATTTTCGCCAAATAAACTGCATTGTGGGGTGGCACAAACAGATTCATGAAGATTGCCACCAAAATTAGGCTCCTAACCCTCCCAAAATTGGGCACCCTAGGATCCCAAAAGTGCCGAGTTGCTCAAAATCGCATTTATCAACCGATCTTCGCCAAATAAACTGTATTGTGGGGTGGCACAAATAGATTCATAAAGATTGCCACCCAAATTAGGTACCTCACCCTCCCAAAATTGGGCACCCTAGGAGCCCATATGTGCTGAGTTGCTCCAAATCGTATTTATCAACCGATTTTCGCCAAATAAACTGCATTGTGGGGTGGCACAAATAGATTCATGAAGATTGCCACCCAAATTAGGTACCTCACCCTCCCAAAATTGGGCACCCTAGGAGCCCAAAAGTGCTGAGGTGCTGAAAATTGTATTTATTAACCGATTTTCGCCAAATAAACTACATTGTGGGGTGGCACAAATAGATTCATGAAGATTTCAACCAAAATTGGGCTCCTCAGCCTCCCAAAATTGGGCACCCTAGGAGCCCAAAAGTGCTGAGTTGCTCCAAATCGTATTTATCAACCGAATTTCGCCAAATAAACTGCACTGTGGGGTGGCACAAATAGATTCATGAAGATTGCCACCAAAATTAGGCTCCTCACCCTCCCAAAATTGGGCACCCTAGGAGCCCAAAAGTGCAGAGTTGCTCAAAATCGTATTTATCAACCGATTTTTGCCAAATAATCTGCATTGTGGGGTGGCACAAATAGATTCATGAAGATTGCCACCAAAATTACGTACCTCACCCTCCCAAAATTGGGCAACCTAGGAGCCCAAAAGTGCTGAGTTGCTCAAAATCGTATTTATCAACCGATTTTCGCCAAATAAACTGCATTGTGGGGTGGCACAAATAGATTCATGAAGATTGCCACCCAAATTAGTTACCTCACCATCCCAAAATTGGGCACCCTAGGAGCCCAAAAGTGCTGAGTTGCTCAAAATCGTATTTATCAACCGATTTTCGCCAAATAAACTGCATTGTGGGGTGGCACAAATAGATTCATGAAGATTGCCTCCCAAATTAGGTACCTCACTCTCCCAAAATTGGGCACCCTAGGAGCCCAAAGTGCTGAGTTGCTCAAAATCGTATTTATCAACCGATTTTCGCCAAATAAACTGCATTGTGGGGTGGCACAAATAGATTCAGGAAGATTGCCACCCAAATTAGGTACCTCACTCTCCCTAAATTGGGCACCCTAGGAGCACAAAAGTGCTGAGTTGCTCAAAATCGCATTTATCAACCGATTTTCGCCAAATAAACTGCATTGTGGGGTGGCACAAATAGATTCATAAAGATCGCCACCCAAATTAGGTACCTCAGCCTGCAAAAATTGGGCACCCTAGGAGCACAAATGTGCTGAGTTGCTCAAAATCGCATTTATCAACCGATTTCCCCCAAATGAACTGCATTGTGGGGTGGCACAAATAGATTCATGAAGATTGCCACCAAAATTAGGCTCCTCACCCTCCCAAAATTGGGCACCCTAGGAGCCCAAAAGTGCTGAGTTGCTCAAAATCGTATTTATCAACCGATTTTCACCAAATAAACTGCATTGTGGGGTGGCACAAATCGATTCATGAAGATTGCCACCAAAATTAGGCTCCTCACCCTCCCAGAATTGGGCACCCTAGGAGCCCAAAAGTGCTGAGTTGCTCAAAATCGCATTTATCAACCGATTTTCGCCAAATAAACTGCATTGTGGGGTGGCACAAATAGATTCAGGAAGATTGCCACCCAAATTAGGTACCTCACTCTCCCTAAATTGGCCCCCCTAGGAGGCCAAAAGTGCTGAGTTGCTCCAAATCGTATTTATCAACCGATTTTCGCCAAATAAACTGCATTGTGGGGTGGCACAAATAGATTCATGAAGATTTCCACCCAAATTAGGTACCTCACCCTCCCAAAATTGGGCACCCTAGGAGCTCAAAAGTGCTGAGTTGCTAAAAAATTGTATTTATCAACAGATTTTCGCCAAATAAACTGCATTGTGGAGTGGCACAAATTGATTTATGAAGATTGCCACCAAAATTGGGCTCCTCACCCTCCCAAAATTGGGCACCCTAGGAGCCCAAATGTGCTGAGTTGCTCCAAATCGTATTTATCAACCGATTTTCGCCCAATAAACTGCATTGTGGGGTGGCACAAATAGATTCATGAAGATCGCCACCCAAATTAGGTACCTCAGCCTCCCAAAATTGGGCACCCTAGGAGCACAAAAGTGCTGAGTTGCTCAAAATCGAATTTATCAACCGATTTTCGCCAAATAAACTGCATTGTGGGGTGGCACAAATAGATTCATAAAGATCGCCACCCAAATTAGGTACCTCAGCCCCCAAAAATTGGGCACCCTAGGAGCACAAAAGTGCTGAGTTGCTCAAAATCGCATTTATCAACCGATTTTCGCCAAATGAACTGCATTGTGGGGTGGCACAAATAGATTCATGAAGATTGCCACCAAAATTAGGCTCCTCACCCTCCCAAAATTGGGCACCCTAGGAGCCCAAATGTGCTGAGGTGCTCCAAATCACATTTATCAACCGATTTTTGCCAAATAAACTGCATTGTGGGGTGGCACAAATAGATTCATGAAGATTACCACCAAAATTATGTTCCACGCCCTCCCAAAATTGGGCACTCCAGGAGCCCAAATGTGCTGAGTTGCTCCAAATCGTATTTATCAACCGATTTTCGCCAAATAAACTACATTGTGGGGTGGCACAAATAAATTCATGAAGATTACCACCAAAATTAGGTACCTCACCCTCCTAAAATGGGGCACCCTAGGAGCCCAAAAGTGCTGAGTTGCTCCAAATGGCATTTATCAACCGATTTTCGCCAAATAAACTGCATTGTGGGGTGGCACAAATAGACTCAGGAAGATTGCCACCAAAATTAGGTACCTCACCCTCCCAAAATTGAGCACCCTAGGAGCCCAAAAGGGCTGAGTTGCTCCAAATGGCATTTATCAACCAATTTTCGCGAAATAAACTGCATTGTGGGGTGGCACAAATAGATTCAGGAAGATTGCCACCAAAATTAGGTGCCTCACCCTCCCAAAATTGAGCACCCTAGGAGCCCAGAAGTGTTGAGTTGCTCCAAATGGCATTTATCAACCGATTTTCGCCAAGTAAACTGCATTGTGGGGTGGCACAAATAGATTCATGAAGATTGCCACCAAAATTAGGTTCGTCGCCCTCCCAAAATTGGGCACCCCAGGATCCCAAATGTGCTGAGTTGCTCCAAATGGCATTTATCAACCGATTTTCGCCAAATAAACTGCAATGTGGGGTTGCGCAAATGATTCATAAAGATTGCCACCCAAATTAGTTACCTCACCCTCCCAAAATTGGGCACCCTAGGAGCCCAAAAGTGCTGAGTTGCTCCAAATGGCATTTATCAACCGATTTTCGCCAAATAAACTGCATTGTGGGGAGGCACAAATAGATTCATAAAGATTGCCACCCAAATTAGGTACCTCACCCTCCCAAAATTGGGCACCCTAGGAGCACAAATGTGCTGAGTTGCTCCAAATCGTATTTATCAACCGATTTTCGCCAAATAAACTGCATTGTGGGGTGGTACAAATAGATTCATGAAGATTGCCTCCAAAATTAGGCTCCTCACCCTCCCAAAATTGGCTTCCTAGGAGCCCAAAAGTGCTGAGTTCCTCAAAATCGCATTTGTCAACCGATTTTCGCCAAATAAACTGCATTGTTGGGAGGCACAAATAGATTCATAAAGATTGCCACCCAAATTAGGTGCCTCACCCTCCCAAAATTGGGCACCCTAGGACCCCCAAAAGTGCTGAGTTGCTCAAAGTCGCATTTATTAACCGATTTTCGCCAAATAAACTGCATTGTGGGGTGGCACAAATAGATTCATGAAGATTGCCACCCAAATTAGGTACCTCACTATCCCAAAATTGAGCACCCTAGGAGCCCAAAAGTGCTGAGTTGCCCAAAATCGTATTTATCAACCGATTTTCGCCAAATAAACTGCATTGTGGGGTGGCACAAATAGATTCATGAAGATTACAACCAAAATTGGGCTCCTCACCCTCCCAAAATTGGGTACCCTAGGAGCCTAAAAGTGCTGAGTTGCTCAAAATCGTATTTATCAACCGATTTTCGCCAAATAAACTGCATTGTGGGGTGGCACAAATAGATTCATGAAGATTGCCACCAAAATTGGGCTCCTCACCCTCCCAAAATTGGGCACCCTAGGAGCCCAAATGTGCTGAGTTGCTCCAAATCGTATTTATCAACCGATTTTCGCTCAACAAACTGCATTGTGGGGTGGCACAAATAGATTCATGAAGATCTCCACCCAAATTAGGTACCTCAGCCTCCCAAAATTGGGCACCCTAGGAGCACAAAAGTGCTGAGTTGCTCAAAATCGCATTTATCAACCGATTTTCGCCAAATAAACTGCATTGTGGGGTGGCACAAATAGATTCATAAAGATCGCCACCCAAATTAGGTACCTCAGCCCCCAAAAATTGGGCACCCTAGGAGCACAAAACTGCTGAGTTGCTCAAAATCGCATTTATCAACCGATTTTCGCCAAATGAACTGCATTGTGGGGTGGCACAAATAGATTCATGAAGATTGCCACCAAAATTAGGCTCCTCACCCTCCCAAAATTGGGCACCCTAGGAGCCCAAATGTGCTGAGTTGCTCCAAATCACATTTATCAACCGATTTTTGCCAAATAAACTGCATTGTGGGGTGGCACAAATAGATTCATGAAGATTACCACCAAAATTATGTTCCACGCCCTCCCAAAATTGGGCACCCCAGGAGCCCAAATGAGCTGAGTTGCTCCAAATCGTATTTATCAACCGATTTTCGCCAAATAAACTACATTGTGGGGTGGCACAAATAAATTCATGAAGATTACCACCAAAATTAGGTACCTCACCCTCCTGAAATGGGGCACCCTAGGAGCCCAAAAGTGCTGAGTTGCTCCAAATGGCATTTATCAACCGATTTTCGCCAAATAAACTGCATTGTGGGGTGGCACAAATAGATTCAGGAAGATTGCCACCAAAATTAGGTACCTCACCCTCCCAAAATTGAGCACCCTAGGAGCCCAAAAGTGCTGAGTTGCTCCAAATGGCATTTATCAACCAATTTTCGCCAAATAAACTGCATTGTGGGGTGGCACAAATAGATTCAGGAAGATTGCCACCAAAATTAGGTACCTCACCCTCCCAAAATTGAGCACCCTAGGAGCCCAGAAGTGTTGAGTTGCTCCAAATGGCATTTATCAACCGATTTTCGCCAAGTAAACTGCATTGTGGGGTGGCACAAATAGATTCATGAAGATTGCCACCAAAATTAGGTTCGTCGCCCTCCCAAAATTGGGCACCCCAGGGTCCCAAATGTGCTGAGGTGCTCCAAATCGTATTTATCAACCAATTTTCGCCAAATAAACTGCATTGTGGGGTTGCGCAAATGATTCATAAAGATTGCCACCCAAATTAGGTACCTCACCCTCCCAAAATTGGGCACCCTAGGAGCCCAAAAGTGCTGAGTTGCTCCAAATGGCATTTATCAACCGATTTTCGCCAAATAAACTGCATTGTGGGGTGACTCTAATAGATTCATAAAGATTGCCACCCAAATTAGGTACCTCACCCTCCCAAAATTGGGCACCCTAGGAGCACAAATGTGCTGAGTTGCTCCAAATCGTATTTATCAACCGATTTTCGCCAAATAAACTGCATTGTGGGGTGGCACAAATAGATTCGTGAAGATTGCCTCCAAAATTAGGCTCCTCACCCTCCCAAAATTGGGCACCCTAGGAGCCCAAAAGTGCTGAGTTGCTCCAAATCGTATTTATCAACCGATTTTCGCCAAATAAACTGCATTGTGGGGTGGCACAAATAGATTCATGAAGATTACAACCAAAATTGGGCTCCTCACCCTCCCAAAATTGGGCACCCTAGGAGCCCAAAAGTGCTGAGTTGCTCAAAATCGTATTTATCAACCGATTTTCGCCAAATAAACTGCATTGTGGGGTGGCACAAATAGATTCATGTAGATTGCCTCCAAAATTGGGCTCCTCACCTTCCCAAAATTGGGCACCCTAGGAGCCCAAATGTTCTGAGTTGCTCCAAATCGTATTTATCAACCGATTTTCGCCCAATAAACTGCATTGTGGGGTGGCACTAATAGATTCATGAAGATCGCCACCCAAATTAGGTACCTCAGCCTCCCAAAATTGGGCACCCTAGGAGCACAAAAGTGCTGAGTTGCTCAAAATCGCATTTATCAACCGATTTTCGCCAAATAAACTGCATTGTGGGGTGGCACAAATAGATTCATAAAGATCGCCACCCAAATTAGGTACCTCAGCCCCCAAAAATTGGGCACCCTAGGAGCACAAATGTGCTGAGTTGCTCAAAACCGCATTTATCAACCGATTTTCGCCAAATGAACTGCATTGTGGGGTGGCACAAATAGATTCATGAAGATTACCACCAAAATTATGTTCCACGCCCTCCCAAAATTGGGCACCCCAGGAGCCCAAATGTGCTGAGTTGCTCCAGATCGTATTTATCAACCGATTTTCGCCAAATAAACTGCATTGTGGGGTGGCACAAATAGATTCAGGAAGATTACCACCAAAATTAGGTACCTCACCCTCCCAAAATGGGGCACCCTAGGAGCCCAAAAGTGCTGAGTTGCTCCAAATGGCATTTATCAACCGATTTTCGCCAAATAAACTGCATTGTGGGGTGGCACAAATAGATTCAGGAAGATTGCCACCAAAATTAGGTACCTCACCCTCCCAAAATTGAGCACCCTAGGAGCCCAAAAGTGCTGAGTTCCTCCAAATGGCATTTATCAACCGATTTTCGCCAAATAAACTGCATTGTGGGGTGGCACAAATAGATTCAGGAAGATTGCCACCAAAATTAGTTACCTCACCCTCCCAAAATTGAGCACCCTAGGAGCCCAGAAGTGTTGAGTTGCTCCAAATGGCATTTATCAACCGATTTTCGCCGAGTAAACTGCATTGTGGGGTGGCACAAATAGATTCATGAAGATTGCCACCAAAATTAGGTTCGTCGCCCTCCCAAAATTGGGCACCCCAGGATCCCAAATGTGCTGAGTTGCTCCAAATCGTATTTATCAACCGATTTTCCCCAAATAAACTGCATTGTGGGGTGCCACAAATAGATTCATGAAGATTACCACCAAAATTAGGTTCCTCGCCCTCCCAAAATTGGGCACCCCAGGGGCCCAAAAGTGCTGAGTTGCTCCAAATCGTATTTATCAACCGATTTTCGCCAAATAAACTGTAATTGTGGGGTGGCACAAATAGATTCATGAAGATTACCACCAAAATTAGGTACCTGGCCCTCCAAGAATTGGGCACCCTAGAAGCCGAAAAATGCTGTGTTGCTCCTAATGGCATTTAGCAACTGATTTTCGCCAAATAAACTGCCTTGCGGGGTGGAACAAATAGATTCATGAGGATTGCCACCAAAATTAATCACCTGACCCTTCAAAAATTGGGCACTCTAGAAGCCCAAAAGTGCTGAGTTGCTCCAAGTCGCATTTATCAACCGATCTTCGCCAAATAAACTGCATAAGTTACCTATCTTAAACTTCCCCAAAATATGGAACGAGCTGGAATCTGAACTACGTAACATTAATAATTGGATCAAGTTTTGAAAAAAAATTAATATCAAAGCTTTCATCTTCATTTCCAGTTAATGTCCAATGTAACAATCCATATTGCCCATATTGTCAGATTGGAACCTACTGAGGTGATTGTCTTGTTGACCTAATGTCTATCAGTGGGTTGACTGGACCATCGCCTCAGTAGCCACCTGCTTTGTTCACTACTCTACTCTATGAATTGACTTGACAAACAATGTACGGGATAAAGTTCGCCAAATGTGGGCAGCTTAGATATATAATTAACCATCTATACTTGACCTTATCCTCCTGCTACTAATGTGAAATGCCAGGGGATACAAGAAATGATCCCAAATGTAAAGTAATAATGTGTATTGCGATACCCGTGATATGATACGCATAGATAACAAATTTAGGCCTTGTGAGCACCTTAGATTACTTTTGTTATCTTGTCTGGTTATCTCGTCTACAGATGAATTTGGCTTACTGCCAAGTCTGCAGACGCACGAAAGTACCGATATCCACCAAACACATCAACCTTTTCACCACCAACCCCACCTTCCCCCACCATCACGTAAAATCACGTAAAAGAAAAACACTAAAATCTCTAAATGAACATTTACAGTCGGTTGCAGCGATGAAATATTTTTGAAACGGGAGATAACAGGTAGACAGCCATTCTGGCTATGTTATTTCCCTGCGGTACATATTCATGTGTCACTGTGATTAGAAATATATTACAATTGTAATGTTTTATATACCGTAAATACACAAACAATATCAATGCTAGTTGATGGAGTGATTCTTGTAACACAGGTATGACGTGAGGACAGGCTCATAAATCCATGAATTAGGCATACTGTTAGATAATATAGCACGATGCTCAAAGAATGTAGCATGATGCCTAAATAATATAGCATGATGGTTAATTATTTAAGCATCGTTCTTAATTATTCAGGCATTATGCTTAATTATTTAGGCAGCATTCGTGAAATCATACCAAATAGTACAGCATCATGCTTAAATAATTGGTCATCATGCTCGATTAAAGTGCATGATCCTCCCGCAATTCAGCATCATGCAAAAATAATTCAGGATCATGCTATATTGTTTATGCAGCATTCGTTAAATTGCGCAAAATAATATAGCATGATACTTAAATAATTTGGCATCATGCTCAATTAAAGTGCATGATCCTCCCGTAATTCAGCATCATGCTAAATTAATTCAGCATCATGCTATATTAGTTATGCAGCATTCGTTAAATCGCGCAAAATAAAATAGCATGATGCTTAAATAATTAAGCACCATGCTAACTTAATATTAATGCCCGATCCTCCCGTAATTCAGCATCATGCGAAATTAATTCAGCATCATGCTATATTATTTCTGCAGTATTCATAAAATAGTGAAAAATAAATAAGCATCATGCTCAAATAGTTAAGCATCATGCCGAATTAAAATGCATGAACCTCTCATAATTCAGGATCATGCTTAATTAATCCGGCATCATTGTGTATTATTTATGTAGCATTCGTGAAATCGTGCAAAATAATTTAGCATTTTGCTTAATTCACATCATGCTCAAATAATTAAGCATGGTGTTAAATTAATTCAAAATCATGCTAAATTAATTCAGCATCCTGTCAATCAACACATTCCGCTAACCAATCAGTGCCGCCGTTACATACACGCTGGGTGACTGGTCGGATCGGAATAATGGAGCATGACCAAAAAACAATAATATGTTACGAATCGTTTCACTGGATTATCTTTTAATGATACAAAATAAATTAGAAATGTTTAATTAGAAGTGTTTAACCGAGAATTTGAGCAGTTCTTGTTTACGTTTGTAAACAAGTTCCGTTTTACTGTTGAAATATGAATCGTTAATTAAAGTCTGGGGAGTGTGTGCTCTAAAGTGAGAATGAAAGGTAAGAATTGTTTGATAAACTTGACATTGTACCTGCGTGGTGACCATGGCATAGTCACAGAGACTGAAAGCACCTTTATAAACCAATAAATGAATGTAAACCTGAAAATCCACAGGCATCAGAAACCATCGTCAAACACCGATTTTTTTTTATAGCCACCTCATTCACTATCTTAGCCACTTATGAGTTTTGTTACCCGCAAGGATGAAGGTCCACTTTACACAACCAGCAGTATAGCACGTGTGAATCATGCTCGGCCACCCGGAGCTTTGTCGGAACAGCTAGAGTTAAATCACCATAGGAACCGGAGCTTTTGGCGGAGCAACTCTTTCCTGTGCCCTATCCGTCTTTATCCTGTAATTGGTGTACGTCCTGCATATATAGTATGCTTAGGTATGCATAGTGATGCATATACACGCAGGTCTGTGGGTATATAGTATGACTATGTGATGGAATATTGATGGGGGAAGGCGAGTTTTCTTGAAAGTTTTCCACGTGAAACGGTTGATGTTGCTATTGACGTCGCGACGCCACGATGCGCTCGCGACTTCATAGAAACGTTGGCCGCTTTTTACTTAGAGTCAGGGGTGTCAGGTTTCTCGAACTGGCCTGATATGGCAGTAGTCGTATATGCCTCATGCAGATCCCCTTTTAGCCCTTGGTACTACTAATTGATCAAATGCTTTGACCTGTATAGGCAGTACGTTATGCTAGTCCAGGTGGTATCGTGGGGGTGGGTGAAGGTAATGCATGGTCGTCCAGTGTGGTATGGCGAGGTTGTCCTTGGTTGTTTAGAACTGTAGTGTAGTCTGGATGCTATATACCCCTGTTAATCCTTGGTACAACTTATCGACCTAATGCTTCGTATATTTCTGTAGCTGGTAGTACATAATGCGAGCCTAGGCAGTATTGTGGTGGGGGTAATGCATGGTTGTCTAGTGTGGAAGTACAGGTTGTACGGTTTGCATCGCTACTGGTCCAATTTTAGCCTTTCGTTCCATTATTTATCTAGGGTGGTCTCCTGATCCACAGATTGTATAGGTAGTACGTTTTGCAAGGCCAAGCGGTATTGTGACGTGAGGTGGGGTAATGCAAGGTGGTTGTCTAGTGTGGTGGTAAAGGATGCACGGTCTATATCACTGTTGGTCTACTATTAGTCCTTAATACCGCTATCTATCTAAGGCTTTATATTATCCTATGACTGGTAGGGGTAGTACCTACAGTACGTGGAGAGTGTATTATCACTAAATCACCCGCAGAGTGGAGATTCCACCCAAGCAATAATTGCAAATTTGTTGCAAAGCATAACCAGCACAAGCAAAGTTTCAGCCAAAGGACCTCCGGGTTAAACCCGGGGGTCCATTGGCTGAAACATTGCTTGTGTTTTTTGTCGATATGTACACAGTTTGAAAGTTATAGCTTGGGTAATAACTCCACTCCGCGAGTGATTTAGTTACAATCCACTCTCCACATACTGTAATGCAAGGTCAAGCAGTATTGTGGGGAGGGTGGGGGTGGGTGGGTGGGTGGGGGGTTGGGGTAATGCATGGTTGTATAAAGTAGTAGTATATGATGCAGGGTTTGGGCGAATACATTGTAAATGTATTGAATACGAATACGAATACTTTGAAATTTTATGAATACGAATACGAATACACAAATTTCAAATGTATTTGAATACGAATACTTTACAATGTATCATGAATACAAATATGAATACTTGAATACTTTTTAAAATTATTTCTTGTAAATGGATGATAATTTGATCATTCTTATTGGGATTAAGGGTATAGGTGAAGAATTAATTTTTCAACACTTCTATGTAAAAATTACAGAACAAGAATACCAATTTTTACCATTTTTCTACATGACATTTTAACTTTTTGTCTGAAAAACATAGTTTATGACCCCTCATTGGAATGAGCTCGTTTTAAATATATATATATATCGCCATATACATACTATCAACGCCAATTTTTTTTCTATTTTTTCAGGATTTTTTTTCTTCTAAACTGCATCTTATGACCCCAAAGTAGGGTCATAAGATGCAGTTTGGAAGGAAAAAATGGAAAAATAAAATCATTAAATAGGGAACTGTGAGAAATTAACACAATTTTGGGGGTATTTTTTAAAGTTTTTTTTCTTCTAAACTGCATTTTATGACCCCCAATAATGTCTATTAATCGTGGCTAATTGTGGCCTCTTTGCTTCATGTCTTTTATTAATATTTAAAAATACATTGCTGGTGAGAATAAAAAAACTGGCCAGTGCTATTCACAAAAATCAATTAAGCAATTACTGCACTATTGGAAAAATGTGGTAATTCAAGCACAATAATTTTATAGATCTATCAGTCTACACCTTATTTCTACTATTACTGTAGAAAAATATTAGATTAGTATTAATTGGATAATGGAGTTGTTTAGGGATTAAAAATCAATACTTTGACCAGACCGATATCCTTTGCCCTAAGAATAATCTGTACAATTACAATGTTCAGTTTACAGTGAAACAAACAAGCTATTTGAAACAGCCATTAAAGTGAATTAGCCTGTTGCTGTTAAAAAGCACTTCAAAAGTATTAGTTTAATTCTTTACTACTTTCTAATAGAGATAATCACAATATTTTTTTTACAAATACTGTATACGTGTGTATTAAAAACAAGAAAAGTATTCAAAAAGTATTCAAAAAGTATTCATGAATACACCTCAAATTTGACTGTATTCGAATACGAATACGAATACTTTAAAATTGCATGAATACTGAATACATTCGAATACTTGAAAATATGTATTGAATACGACTGAATACCGAATACGAATACCCCAACCCTGATATGATGTAAGGTCTGTATTCCCGCGGGTTCAGTGGTAGCCCATAGTACTATTGATCCACCTACCCGTTATACTGTCCTAAGTAAGTACGGATACTACGTAATGCTAAGCCACGCAGTGTTATGCTTGGTTGTCTGGTAGAGTAGTATAGGAGAAACTCTTTGTACCCCATATGCCTATTGTTAGCCCTTTAGTAAAAATATCTATCTTAGGTGTTCTAGTGCTGGCCCACAGTTGGTACAAGTAGTTTATTAATGCTAGGCCCAGGGGTATTGTTGGGGTTATGGGCAAAGCTTAGATTCTGGACCTTTACATCTCTAAGATCATTACTGTTGACTTACCAAAAGTCACCGTGATCTGTCCTATGATCGACTTTATTTACCGGACACTATAGTTTTCTGCCGCGCCTACTGAAAAATAGGAAAGACGTGATAGTTACATCAGATCGCTCGTGCGACTCAAATCTCATCGAGCCAATGAAATATAGAGCAATTGCTCGAACGAGTGACTCTACTTACTGCTCTACGACTCATCTCGGTATTTGAGGACACATAGTATTGTACTATTTGAGGATAACTTTTGAAGATACTTTTTGAAGATACCTGTTGACGATACCCTTTATAGGATACCTTTTGCAGGATATCTATCTGATGATAGTTATGGTTTCTAGTACCTGTTTGATCCGTCTTTCTAGACCACCCACACCTTTCCAAGCTCCAAGGCCACCAGTTGTCCATGGTCACCACCATCTGTCGTGAGTAGTAGGAGATGTTATTTTCGACCCTTATCAGGTGGACCCCGGCTGGTGGATCCTGGAAGTGACGTCATACCGCAATGTATTATGGGTATCACGTGATTGTCATGGTAGCCCCGGTGAGCAGCCATGGTTTGACGTCATTGTCATGGTGGTGGGTGATGTGAGTGCGCATGTTTGTGGGGGTGATACTTGCTTCCGTCGACCATTTTGTATACAGGAGGCTGCCATCTTTGATTCTATGATGACACGTGGTTGCTATGTTTTTAACCGAAACGCACCTGTTTAGGCTAGCACGTAGGGCTATAGACCTTTTAATTTAAAGGTCGTGTTCGATTCAACTGGAGTATTGTTTTTGAAACGACGTCCTTAATAATTACCCAAACAAACCTGACAATCCCTCCAAAGCACCAAAATCCACCGCAAACTACCGAAACCGACTTAGTAAAGCTTCATTTTGGACAGGGATATTTTATGTAGGCTCGAATTTTGTTATTCCAGGTCAAAATCCTCGTTTCTCCGACCTGCTTCCATAGAGTGCTTTCCCGTTCTTCTGGAGTATGACTTGCTCTCTTCCGTCTGTTTTGTTACTACTTCTGATAAAATAACCAATCAGATCACGTCCATCATCTTCTTCGTTCCAACGATTATGATCTACGTACACAATGTGCGAATAGCACATGCAGCACATCAGCACATGCGAAATGTACCAATATCTGGTTGTGTGCAAGTGCACAATGTGCGCACAAGACATACAGCACATGCGCATACACGGGTATTTGTGGACCAATGGGGCCAGTGTTTGGGGACTAGTGAGGACCAGGCTTTGGGACTAGTGGGGACCAGGCTTTGGGAACTAGTGTGGGACCAAGGTTTGAGGACCAGTGTCAGAAATTTTGTCTAACCACCGTCTTAACTCAGTACTAAAGTTTCTGCTACCAACGGCGTTACCGTTTGCAACCAAGGTCTTTACTTATTCCGCCACTCTGCTAAATTCACCACTACTACTATGAGATGTGATTGTACACAATGTGCATATAGCACATGTACCACATCAGCACATGCAAAGTGTACCAATATGTGCCTGTGTGCAAGTGCACAATGTGCTCTCAAAACATGCAGCACATACGCACATACAAGTATTTGAGGACCAGCAAAGGCCATCCTTTGGGGACAAGTGAGGACCAGACTTTGGGGACTAGTGGGGACCAGTGTGAGGATTAGTGACTACTATGAGATGTGATCGTACACAATGTGCAAATAGCACATGTAGCACATGCAAAATGTGCCTGTGTGCAAGTGCACGATGTTCACACAAGACACGCAGCACATGCGCACATACGGGTATTTGGGGACCAGTGGGGACCAGTGTTTGGGGACTTGTGAGGACCAGGCTTTGGGGACTAGTGTGGGCCAGTGTTTGGGGACTAGTGAGGAGTGCACAATGTGCGCACAAAACATGCAGCACATGCGCACATACGGGTGTTTGAGGGCAAGTGAGGATCAGGCTTTGGCGACTTGTGGGGACCAAGGCGCGGGAACCAAGGCTTGGGGGCAAAGGTTTGAGGTCCAGGGTCAGAAATAGTCCTCAGCCACTGGTCCTCACTAGTCCTCAAACACTGGTCCTCAAATACCCATATGTGCGCATGTGCTGCATGTTTTGTGCGCACATTGTGCACTTGCACACAGGCACATATTGGCAAATTTTGCATGTGCTACGTGTGTTATTTGCACAGTGTGTACAATCACATCTCATAGTAGTCACTAGTCCTCACACTGGTCCTCACTAGTGTCCAAAGCCTGGTCCTCACTAGTCCTCAAACACTGGTTCTCAAATACCAGTATGTGCGCATGTGCTGCCTACATGTTTTTGTACTTGCACACAGGCACATATTGGTACATTTTGCATGTGCTGCATGTGCTATTTGCACATTGAGTACAATCACATCTCATAGTAGTCACTAGTCCTCACAATGGTCCTCACTAGTTCCTAAAGCCTAGTCCTCACTAGTCCCTAAACACTGGTCCTCACTGGTCCTCAAATACCCGTCGTATGTGCGCATGTGCTGCATGTTTTGTGAGCACATTGCGCACTTGCACACAGGCACATATTGGAACATTTTGCATGTGCTGATGCGCCGCTACATATGCTATTTGCACATTGTGTACAAGCACATCTCATAGTAGTAGTGATGGATTCAGCAGAGTGGTGGAATAAGCCAAGACCTTGGTTGCAAACGGTAACACTATTGGTAGGAGAAACTTTAGTACTGAGTTAAGTGACGATGGTTAGACATTATTTCTGACACTGGTCCTCAAACCTTGGTACCCATGCCTTGGCCCCCAAAGCCTGGTCCTCACTAGTCCCCAAAGCCTGGTCCTCACTAGGCCCCAAACACTGGCCTTTGCTGGTCCTCGAATACTCGTATGTGCGTATGTGCTGCATGTTTTGAGAGAACACTGTGCACTTGAATATAGGCTCATATTGGTACATTTTGCATGTGCTGGTGTGCTACATGTGCTATTTGCACATTGTGTACACTCACATTTCATAGTAGTAGTGAGGGATTTAGCAGAGTGGCGGAATAAGCCAAGACCTTGGTTGCAAACGGTAACACTATTGGTAGGAGAAACTTTAGTACTGAGTTAAGTGACGATGGTTAGACATTATTTCTGACACTGGTCCTCAAACCTTGGTACCCATGCCTTGGTCCCCAAGCCTGGTCCCCAAGAGTCCCCACAGCCTGGTCCTCGCTAGTCCCCAAACACTGGTCCCCACTAGTCCACATATACCCATATGTGCGCATGTGCTGCATGTCTTGTGCGCACATTGTGCACTTGCACACAGCCACATATTGGCACATTTTGCATGTGCTGTATGTGCTATTCGCACATTGTGTACGTAGATCACAATCGTTGGAACGAAGAAGATGATGGACGGGAGCTAAGGTTAATAGAGCAATTTGATTTAATCCTGGAGAAGTAATCTGATTGGTTCCTTTATCATAGTAACAAAACAGACGGACGAAAGCGAGTCATACTCCAGAAGAACGGAATAGTACTCTATGGAAGCAGGTCAGAGAAACGAGGATTTTGACCCGGAATAACAAAATTCGAGCCTTCATAAAACATCCCTGTCCAAAATGAAGCTTTACCAAGTCGGTTTCGGTAGTTTGCGGAGGATTTCGGTGCTTTGGAGGGATTGTCGGGTTTATTTAGGTAATTATTTAAGGAAGTCGTTCAAAACAATACTCCAGTTGAATGGAACACGACCTTTCAAGGGTCTATAGCACTACGTGTTACCCCAGACCGGCGCGTTTCGGTTAAAAAGGGAACTTTTCGGTGATTTACCGGCATTCTCGGGCTCATTTGGGTAATTCTCCGAAACGGCAAATTACTCTTGAACAAGCGAACATACCATCCGAACATACCCCTAACCTATAAGATGCATTTGGGTAACATAGCAACCATGTGCCACCATAGAAACAATGATGGCGGCCTCCTGCGAACAAAATGGACGACGGAAACAAATATCACCCTAACAACACGAACTGCGCATGCGCACTCACATCACCCGTAACCATGACAATGACGTAACAACATGGCTGCTCACCTGGGCTACCATGACAACCACGCGATACCCATAATACATTGCGGTATGATGTCACTTCCGGGGTCTACCTGATAGGGGTCGAAAACCACATCTCCTACTTCTCTCGTGTGATCCAATACTATTGGACACCCTTACTGTAAGGAACTCAGTTTTTGGTATTTAAATATCCTGTTCGCTTTCATTCACTGGAATTGAATAACAAGATAAAACAACAGTAAACACGGTAGAATGAGTTTTAATTGTTCCATTTATTCGCTATAACATTGTTACATACGACAGTTTTAAACTTTATTCAAAGTCAAAACACAGCCTTTTAGATTCGTAACAAGGTCGCTGCTCATCATGTGCGTTTAATTGGAGGACAAATCGCCCCTATTACGTTCGGCCCAGACAATCGTTGAGCTAACGCGAAGAACATTCATGTCACTGGTTCGCGCCGATGCGTGTTACTGAAATTCACCTGTTGGGTTCATATAATTACAGGAAAAGTAGATTACCACTAAACCACTGCGGAAGGGAGCAATTATTAACTTTTACTTATAAATGTAAGTATGTTGGGTGTGAAATTCACCCCACAGCCGGTGAAGTAGAAATTTCAGGAGGGTGTTAACCTTCCTCACTCCCAATTTTTTTTTTTAAATTCCCAAACCATCTTGTGACTCGCAGCCCCCTTCCCACCCATGCGACGCATGGATGCCCCAACCCAGTGCCCCTTCGTCTTCCTGCCTTAATAACTTACGAGTTTCAGTGCCGAGAGAGAGAAGAGAGAGAGAGAGAGAAAGCGGGAGAGAGAGAGAGAGAGAGAGAGAGAGAGAGAGAGAGAGAGAGAGAGAGAGAGAGAGAGAGAGAGAGTGAGTGTGTGTGTGTGTGTGTGTGTGTGTGTGTGCGTTTGTCTTACCAACTTGACGAGGTAACTAGACAAAAGAGTTTGCGTGTTTCGCCTTACCGAGGTACAAAAGACAAAAGAAAACCGTTATTCCACACAAAGGCCAAACAATGGGGTACCTCGGTATGTAGGGTAGACAAGACTGTGTGTGTGTGTGTGTGTGTGTGTGTGTGTGTGTGTGTGTGTGTGTGTGTGTGTGTGTGTGTGTGTGTGTGTGTGTGTGTGTGCGTGCGTGCGTGCGTGCGTGCGTGCGTGCGTGTGTGTGTGTGTGTGTGTGTGTGTGTGTGTGTGTGTGTGTGTGTGTGTGTGTGTGTGTGTGTGTGTGCGTGTGTGTGTGTGTGTGTGTGTGTGCGTGTGTGTGTGTGTGTGTGAAGATAGAGTGGGGGACAGGCAGACAGACAGACAGACAGATAGACAGTTAGAGAGAGACAGAGAGAAAGAGACCGACAGAGACAGAGACAGAGAGGCAGACAGAGAGAGAGAGAGAGAAAGATAGAGAGAGAGAGAGAGAGAGAGAGAGAGAGAGAGAGAATGGTAGTTTAAAAAACCCCTAATTTTCTGTGTCAAATGGGTGAGGTGTTAGGCTATTGACATTGTCAATTTATTCTGCTGGAACGATAATTTCAAATTAACACATCCACAATAATCGGCTTCTGAAAACATCAGGTTCATACAATGATTGGTATTTGTTTGATTATGTCAATAATACGCTAGTGTGGTGTCTCTTTCTTTGCGAGATCATTGCCACTGGTTTAATTGCTGGAAAAAACACTAATCATACAGTTTCTGATTACATATGGGAGCTGCCTTGCTAATTTCTTAATGTTTTTTGCGCAGTTTCACTAAACATGAGCTATTATCTGGGTGAAATTTACACTTGATGGGTGTTTCCAAATTGGTCCGCTATCCATGTACTGTTTCTGTGTTTTGCACCAGGCTACTTGACAACCTCAAGCAAAATATAATTTGCCCACGCATATAAGATCATGTTTGACTCAATTTATTAGAATGGGGCGATATGCATAGGAGCGAAATTTTGAATCAAAATATATATCCGACTTCCCATGCACATGTCTGAAATGTGTAAAAAAAACTTTGCCATCGTGAAAACGCACACGCTTCCTGACGTATTCTTTCAAACGTTATTGTGGAATAAATAGTTGAAACACATTTTCACTGATCCCTGTTATTTGAGTACGCTTTCCTTTATCATTTTACCACAATAAGTGCAGAATATCGAATCACACAAATGGACGCCCTTCTCCAATGGTGAGCTGATGCATAAACCACAATATTGCCTTTTGACTGCTCCACAGATAAATAGCTTATTTTTGGTATGGCCAGGTTTAAACAGCAGTACTACATCACTGGTGGAGAAGGCTCTTTATATATTTCTATACTACTCAAAGTTTGCTAAGCACCAAATATTTGACACATCATCCGGGCACCAAAAATTTGCAAGACGTGACGTGGGGGTGCGTGGGTCTCTTGAGTGCGCCAAAAATATGCATTCCCAACTTGTGCAATTTTTGGAATTTTTTAAAAATATATCAATATATCAGCTAATATATACCATCATTTGTGTTTCAAACCTTAAAGATGATGTTGTACATCACACTCTTAACATAAATACGACATCAGGAGACTTCAAATGTGAGAATATTGGGCTTAATCTGGGAAAATGTCACACGTTAGTAGAGGTGGGTGTCTTGTTCGAAATGTAGAAAATGTGCAGACAATATTTTGGGAAAATTCTCTCTGATGCACTAAATTCAACCCAAGTTATTTATTTATTAATATAATTTGTATGGATAGAAGAGGAAAGTAGCAAACACCTGAGAATACTGACAGAACAATTCAAATGAAAATTTGTTCCCGTATATGTACACCTGTCACATGAACAGCTTGTCATTTGTAGACTGAGGCCCTCAGCAGCCCACAGAGGTTTAAATTGGTGGTACCAGTTAAAGAACATTATGAACACCCCCCCCCCCCCCTAAAGACAGCTGTTCCTACTAAGTTTATAAGTTTATTTTGGATTTTAATGGGAGAGTCTATTGTGAAATTTGCTTGTGACATATTTGCGATACTTTGGGTGGATATGGTTGAGGAATGTATTGAGATGGTCCCCAGTGTTTTCATAACCTCTCTTTGTCAGGCAAACTTTTTCGTGATAGTCAAGGAAAGCATGTACCCCTTAATTTTCATGATGTTTTCATGTACTGTCTACATGTAAATGACATGTGTAGTGCATACAATCTTCATTTCAACACAAACCCTTGTGATTTAATGACAGAATATGGCAAATGCAAATGTAAGAAGACATTTGTCTGAAGCAGAAATGTGGCGGGCTGTAGGGATGGTGGAGCAAGGGGCTACCCATCGTCGGGTTGGTGAAGCCCTTGGTGTGCACCATACGGTGATCGGAGCCTGGGCAAGATTTCAGCAGTATGGCACACCAGTAAGACAGCATGGTGGTGGCAGAGACAGGGCAACATCTGCAGCTGAAGACAGGTTTTTGATCATTCTGGCCTGTAGGAACCGCTTTGCCACAGCAACCCAGCTTCGCAGTGACCTTCAGAATGCATCCGGGGTAAATGTTTCGACGCAGACTATCCGGGCAAGGTTGCACGAATGTGGTCTCCGATCGAGAAGACCATGTATTCGCATTCCGCTGTCCCAGTACCACCGCCAGGCACCATATGAAAGGACCATGGACCAAGTTGGATGGGCCAGAGAAGATTGGCGACCTATCCTTTTTACACAGATAGGCGTTCTAGGGTATGGAGAAGACCAGGAGAGCGATTCCTTGCAGCTATCATTGCTGAGCATGACCCCTATGATGGAGGGCCAATGATGGTCAGGGGCGACGTCAGCAGGGATGGACCACAGACCTCTGTATTCTTGAACGTGGTACATTTGTTGTGAAGTGAGCCCACAGGGGTTAATCAAGCTCGCAAGCTCGGATAAAGAACTCGAGCCCATGAAAGTGTTATGAGGATTTATTTGGTAACATGGATTCAAGTTTTTTTATTAACAGTAATAACATAAATTGAACATGACAATAAAATACATGGAATTGTATTAAACTGGCGACCAGAGTACAGGCGTTCTTTGTGGGTACACGCCAGATGTTCTGTTGACAATATTAGGCATGCCTTTGCAGGCCAATATTGTCAACAAGCAAGTAAAATTGTAAGATTTGTTGATGGATGTAACAATAACATTCAGCAGTATTCCTAGGATGTTGGTGTTCGATCTGTCCAACAAATCATAACATGTACCTGGTGAGGCTCCCCGGATATCTGGGGATGCTGAGTTGCAAAATTGCACAAGTCATCGGATCATTCTGTCAGTTAACTGACGCACGGCAGGATACCATTTTATAGCAGATATTCAATGGACTGCATGCAGAGTAACTGACAGTTTACATGGCAGTAATAGAGTCCACAAAATGGCGACAGCCACGTCAAGGGACTTTTCCTAAATTTTCCAAAACTCAGGGAGAATTTACTGACGGTCGTCACGTACCCCAGGTATTGCATCAGAAATTTGGTGTACACTATGATAAGCACCAATTTCTGACTGCTTAGAAAAGTTAAAGTAGTCTCTGGGCTCCTGACGAACACTAAACGGTCTACAAGGAGAACCCTGGATGCCGCCACTGCAATTGAAGGAATGAACTTTGTTGTTTGATACAATTTACATTTTTATGCCAGAGACAACGACAGGTTAGTCGCGAATTTGTTAATAGAATAAATGATTGATTTATTAAAATAGTAGATAATTTGAATCTTGTCTTCGTTCTGATGTACACGACAAGTTCGTGAACCTACCTACTGAACTGAACCTAAAATCTGGAGCCTGTGTCTGATATCGTCTGGTAAGGATTCACAAAACGCCACGGGCTGGTAGAATCTCTCAGAACTGCCAGTAAACACAACGCTTGGGGTCAGAATTTACGATCACAGATCGATAGACTTTTTACTTAATTTCGCAACACATTGACTGCACAGCGGTATATTGATGAGATCCTGGATGCCCACGTCAGATTGTATGCAGGTGCAGTGGGTGATAGATTCATTCTGATGGACGATAACGTAAGTCCTCATGTTGCACATGCTGTCGGGGAGTACCGACAGAGGGAGGTGATTGGGCGTATGGAGTGGCCAACAAGATTCCCTGACCTCAATCCAATCGAACATGTCTGGAATGAGTTGCAGCTTGCAATTTCATCCCGTCCAGTCCAGCCAAAAAGCATCCAGGAGCAAAAATGGAACAACATTCCATAAAGGACCACCACGAACCTGATTGGGAGCATGAGAAGGTGTTGTCAAGCTGTAATTAATAGTAATGGGTCTCATACTCGATATTGAACCCATACCAGTTCGTTCCGTCAACTTTTTGGCAAATTGAAAAATTTCCTCTTTGCCAATAATATTTATTTTCCATGGTTATCGTATTCAAAAGCTAAAAAATAATGTCAAACACAACTAAAATCTTAATTTCTGTACTTAAATCATTAAAGATATAATTAAATATAAAATATCTAACTTTTCATTACAATATTTCAACTAAAACGTAAAACAGGTAGTTGGATATACTTGGTGCTTAGCAAACTTTGAGTAGTATATTTTTTTTTCCGAAACTCTCGATTGATTACTTCTTGATCAGCACCAAACATTTTTACTAATCACTGACAGAACTTTATGGGGGGTTGGGGGTTGGGGGGGGGGGTGGTCTTCGGATCATATTTCTTGACACCGAAACACCGAAAACATATAGCTTATGTGCCGTATTTGTTATTTGGAACTATAGCTTGTTACAGTAAGGAGTGACAACCCATATTTCTTTAGGACTGAAATGGAAAGATAATTACATTTGATCGGCGATGTTGGGGGGGGGGGGGGGGGGCTGAAGGTGTATCTGTTCACCTACGGTTACTTTTATGGAAGATGTAAACCAAATAGTGTGAACTTTTAAATGCGAACTTCCCACAGGCCATATCTTTCTCAGGATCTAGCAGGATCTCATGTTTTCTTTCAACTGGAACTCCTGTCAAAGCGAACATATTGGAGTACTTTGGATAAGTGACGCGGGGAGGGTTAAACTTTTCTCTAATTGTACATCAATCACAAAGGGCATAAATAGAGCATACAACTTTTTTATGAATGAAAGGAGGATATATTACGATCATAGCTTTGACTTGCGTCAATGATTTGGAACATCAGGCCCAGGCGGGCCTACAAGTCAAACTTCTGCTGTATGTCGCGGTATTTTCGATTTAAAGTGAAATTACAAATTATACAAGAATACTTTCTGAACATTCTCATCCTCAACACAAGTATGAGGTGGAAAAATAACGCTCTAAAAATCTTAGCCCATTTGCATTAAATGTTGATGAGATCTGGAGAGGTAGCGTGTCGAGACCACGAATCTGTGGTCGAACTTCGAAATTGAATTCCACAAACAACCGAGCAGTCCTACAAAACTGTAGTTGCTCTGTCAAAGTTTCGGGTAACCAGACCTGATTCATACGTGCTGTACTACGGTTGTGTAAGATAGTCCTTCACCTTTTCGGGAGACCCAAACTCTCAACTGGTTAAAATAGTGAGTGAGAGGCTATGGAAAAGTCATCCATTGATACTGGGGACTCGGGGGACTGCGTGCTTTCTGATACCTGTACATTTTCAGGTTTACAATTATTCATTGGTTTTTAAAGCTGCTTTCAGTCTGTGGCTATATCATGGTCACCACAGAAGAGCAATGTCAAAATTTTCAAACCATTCTTACCTTTCATGCTCACTTTAGAGTACACAATCCAGACTATAATTAACGAGTCATAATTCAACAATGAAACATAACTCGTTTACAAACGTAAACAAGCACTGCTCAAATTCTCGGTGTTTAATTTTTAATTTATTATGTATCATGAAAAGAGAATCCAATGACCGATTTCATGATATGTATACAAAAGATTTCTTGTGCAAGATTCTAACTCTGCAGCTTGATGTTTGCATCAACATTTTCTTGTTTCTGGATCATGCTCCATTGTTCCTATCCGACTGGACAACCAGCGTGTGTGTATCGGCGCCACTGATTGGTTAGCAGAATGTGCTGATTAGCAGGATGCTGAATTAATATAGCATGATGCTTAATTATTTTAGTATGATGCTGAATTAATTTAGTAGCATGATGCCGAAATAATTAAGCATCATGCTGAATTACGAGAGTATCATGCATTTCAATTCAGCATGATTCTTAATTATTTAAGCATCATGCTATATTATTTTTCAACTCTTTTTGAATGATATATTGTTTGGTATGATTTCATGAATGCTGGATAAATAATTAAGCGTGATTCCTAAATAATTAAGCATGATGCTTAATTTACTAAGCATCATGCTGTATTATTCAGACAACATGCTATATTATTTTAGCATCATGCTATATTATTTAGCATCATGCCTAATTATTTAAGCGCCATGCTTAATTCAGGGACTTGTGATTCCGTTCGAACGTCATACACACATTCAGAAAATAGTTCAAACAGGGATCACAAGATTCCAGTGTTAATAAACTGTCTACAAATGACACTGGAATAGTCACAGCTTTAAAAGGAGCGTTGAAATGGGGAACGTTAGCTAATAAATGTGAATTTGAGCAAATCAGAACCATTGGCACCCCTAGTGCCAATGTTGGGGTGAGCTCGGTGCCCAATTTTGGTAGCAATCTTCATGAATGTATTTGTGCCACCCCACAATGCAGTTTATTTGGCGAAAATCAGTTGATAAATGCGATTTGGAGCAACTCGGCACTTTTGTGATCCTAGGAGGCTCAATTTTGGAAGAGTCAGGTACTAATTTTGGTGACAATCTTCATGAATCTATTTGTGCCAGCCCACAAAGCAGTTTATTTGGCGTAAATCGGTTGATAAATACGATTTGGAGCAACTCAGCACTTTTGGGCTCTTATGTTGCCCAATTTTGGGAGGGTGAGTAACCTAATTTTGGTGGCAATCTTCATGAAACTATTTGTGCCACCCCACAAAGCTTTTTATTTGGCAAAAATCGGTTGATAAATACGATTTGAGGCATATCAGCACTTTTGGGCTCCTAGGGTGCCCAATTTTGAGAGGGTGAGGAGCCCAATTTTGGTGGCAATCTTCATGAATCTATTTCTGCCACGCCACAATGCAGTTTATTTGGCGAAAAGCGGTTGATAAATGCGATTTTGAGCAACTCAGCACTCTTGGGCTCCTAGGGTGCCCAATTTTGGGAGGGTGAGGTACCTAATTTGGGTGGCAATCTTCATGAATCTATTTGTGCCACACCACAATGCAGGTTATTTGGCGAAAATCGGTTGATACATACGATTTTGAGCAACTCAGCACTTTTGGGCTCCTAGGGTGCCCAATTTTGGGAGGGTGAGGTACCTAATTTGGGTGGCAATCTTCATGAATCTATTTGTGCCACCCCACAATGCAGTTTATTTGGCGAAAATCGGTTGATAAATGCGATTTTGAGCAACTCAGCACTTTTGGGCTCCTAGGGTGCCCAATTTTGGAAGGGTGAGGTACCAAATTTGGGAGGCAATCTTCATGAATCTATTTGTGCCACCCCACAATGCAATTTATTTGGCGAAAATCGGTTGATAAATGCGATTTTGAGCAACCCAGCACATTTGGGCACCTAGGGTGCCCAATTTTGGGAAGGTGAGGTACCTAATTCGGGTGGCAATCTTTATGAATCTTTTTGTGCCACCCCACAATGCAGTTTATTTGGCGAAAATCGGTTGATAAATGCGATTTTGAGCAACTCAGCACTTTGGGCTCCTAGGGTGCCCAATTTTGACAGGGTGAGGAGCCTAATTTTGGTGGCAATCTTCATGAATCTATTTGTGCCACCCCACAATGCAGTTTATTTGGCGAAAATCGGTTGATAAATACGATTTCGAGCAACTCAGCACTTTTGGGCTCCTAGGGTGCCCAATTTTGGGAGGGTGAGGAGCCCAATTTTGGTTGTAATTTTCATGAATCTATTTGTGCCACCCCACAATGCAGTTTATTTGGCGAAAATCGGTTGATAAATGCGATTTTGAGCAACTCAGCACATTTGGGCTCCTAGAGTGCCCAATTTTGGGAGGGTGAGGAGCCTAATTTTGGGGGCAATCTTCATGAATCTATTTGTGCCACCCCACAATGCAGTTTATTTGGCGAAAATCGGTTGATAAATACGATTTGGAGCAACTCAGCACTTTTGGGCTCCTAGGGTGCCCAATTTTTGGAGGGTGAGGAGCCTAATTTTGGAAGCAATCTTCATGAATATATTTGTGCCACCCCACAATGCAGTTTATTAGGCGAAAATCGGTTGATAAATACGATTTTGAGCAACTCAGTACATTTGGGCTCCTAGGGTGCCCAATTTTGGGAGGGTGAGGCACCTAATTTGGGTGGCAATCTTCATGAATCTATTTGTGCCGCCCCACAATGCAGTTTATTTGGCGAAAATCGGTTGATAAATGCGATTTTGAGCAACTCAGCACTTTTGGGCTCCTAGGGTGCCCAATTTTAGGAGGGTGAGGTACCTGATTTGGGTGGCAATCTTTATGAATCTATTTGTGCCACCCCACAATGCAGTTTATTTGGCGAAAATCGGTTGATAAATGCGATTTTTAGCAACTCAGCACTTTTGGGCTCCTAGGGTGCCCAATTTTGGGAGGGTGAGGAGCCTAATTTTGGAGGCAATCTTCATGAATCTATTTGTGCCACCCCACAATGCAGTTTATTTGGCGAAAATCGGTTGACAAATACGATTTTGAGCAACTCAGCACTTTTGGGCTCCTAGGGTGCCCAATTTTGGGAGGGTGAGGAGCCTAATTTGGGTGGCAATCTTTATGAATCTATTTGTGCCACCCCACAATGCAGTTTATTTGGCGAATATCGGTTGATAAATACGATTTTGAGCAACTCAGCACGTTTGGGCTCCTAGGGTGCCCAATTTTGGGAGGGTGAGGTACCTAATTTGGGTGGCAATCTTTATGAATCTATTTGTGCCACCCCACAATTCAGTTTATTTGGCGAAAATCGGTTGATAAATGCGATTTTGAGCAACTCAGCACTTTTGGGCTCCTAGGGTGCCCAATTTTTGGAGGGTGAGGAGCCTAAATTTGGTGGCAATCTTCATGAATCTAATTGTGCCACTCCACAATGCAGTTTATTTGGCGAAAATCGGTTGATAAATACGATTTGGAGCAACTCAGCACTTTTGGGCTCCTAGGGTGCCCAAGTTTGGGAGGGTGAGGTACCTAATTTGGGTGGCAATCTTCATGAATCTATTTGTGCCACCCCACAATGCAGTTTATTTGGCGAAAAACGATCGATAAATACGATTCTGAGCAACTGAGTACTTTGGGGCTCCTAGAGTGCCCAATTTTGGGAAGGTGAGGTACCTAATTTGGGTGGCAATCTTCATGAATCTATTTGTGCCACCCCACAATGCAGTTTATTTGGCGATAATCGGTTGATAAATGCGATTTTGAGCAACTCAGCACTTTTGGGCTCCTAGGGTGCCCAATTTTGGGAGGGTGAGGAGTCCAATTTTGGTTGTAATCTTCATGAATCTATTTGTGCCACACCACAATGCAGTTTATTTGGCGAAAATCGGTTGATAAATGCGATTTTGAGCAACTCAGCACATTTGGGCTCCTAGAGTGCCCAATTTTGGGAGGGTGAGGAGCCTAATTTTGGGGGCAATCTTCATGAATCTATTTGTGCCACCCCACAATGCAGTTTATTTGGCGAAAATCGGTTGATAAATACGATTTGGAGCAACTCAGCACTTTTGGGCTCCTAGGGTGCCCAATTTTTGGAGGGTGAGGAGCCTAATTTTGGAGGCAATCTTCATGAATCTATTTGTGCCACCCCACAATGCAGTTTATTAGGCGAAAATCGGTTGATAAATACGATTTTGAGCAACTCAGTACATTTGGGCTCCTAGGGTGCCCAATTTTGGGAGGGTGAGGCACCTAATTTGGGTGGCAATCTTCATGAATCTATTTGTGCCGCCCCACTATGCAGTTTATTTGGCGAAAATCGGTTGATAAATGCGATTTTGAGCAACTCAGCACTTTTGAGCTCCTAGGGTGCCCAATTTTAGGAGGGTGAGGTACCTGATTTGGGTGGCAATCTTTATGAATCTATTTGTGCCACCCCACAATGCAGTTTATTTGGCGAAAATCGGTTGATAAATGCGATTTTGAGCAACTCAGCACTTTTGGGCTCCTAGGGTGCCCAATTTTGGGAGGGTGAGGAGCCTAATTTGGGTGGCAATCTTTTTGAATCTATTTGTGCCACCCCACAATGCAGTTTATTTGGCGAATATCGGTTGATAAATACGATTTTGAGCAACTCAGCACGTTTGGGCTCCTAGGGTGCCCAATTTTGGGAGGGTGAGGTACCTAATTTGGGTGGCAATCTTTATGAATCTATTTGTGCCACCCCACAATGCAGTTTATTTGGCGAAAATCGGTTGATAAATGCGATTTTGAGCAACTCAGCACTTTTGGGCTCCTAGGGTGCCCAATTTTTGGAGGGTGAGGAGCCTAAATTTGGTGGCAATCTTCATGAATCTAATTGTGCCACTCCACAATGCAGTTTATTTGGAGAAAATCGGTTGATAAATACGATTTTGAGCAACCCAGCACTTTTGGGCTCCTAGGGTGCCCAATTTTTGGAGGGTGAGGTACCTAATTTGGGTGGCACTCTTCATGAATCTATTTGGGCCACCCCACTATGCAGTTAATTTGGCGAAAATCGGTTGATAAATACGATTTGGAGCAACTCAGCACTTTTGGGCTCCTAGGGTGCCCAATTTTGGGAGGGTGAGGTACCTAATTTGGGTGGCAATCTTCATGAATCTATTTGTTCCACCCCACAATGCAGTTTATTTGGCGAAAATCGATTGATAAATACGATTCTGAGCAACTGAGCACTTTGGGGCTCCTAGACTGCCCAATTTTGGGAGGGTGCGGTACCTAATTTGGGTGGCAATCTTCATGAATCTATTTGTGCCACCCCGCAATGCAGTTTATTTGGCGATAATCGGTTGATAAATGCGATTTTGAGCAACTCAGCACTTTTGGGCTCCTAGGGTGCCCAATTTTGGGAGGGTGAGGAGCCTAATTTTGGTGGCAATCTTTGTAAATCTATTTGTGCCACCCCACAATGCAGTTTATTTGGCGGAAATCGGTTAGTGTCGAATGTCCAATAAGGAACCGGGAATAAGTAACGGTTGTCACGTTCGTCATTTTTATCGTGTTTTTTCCCAGTATTTGTTAATCATCGCTACGTATGTCAGAAGAGAAGTTGGTGGAGAACATAATAATTTTAATGTAGATTACATAATTATAGGTAACATTCCTAGACCGATCAGTCTCATTTCCAATACGTTGATACTAAAATATGTTATTAAAAATGGCGGGCCAAGATAGTATTTCCTTTGATGAGATACAGACTGATAGAAAATACGATCTTGCTGCATTGTTCAATTTAAATCAATGTTCGAGTGAGGAAGATCATGACAGCCTACGACTTTCAACCGAGGAGTGTAGATACTATCCCCCTGATCAGTATAGAGAACTATTTGCTAACAAACACAATCAGCTGTCACTCTTTCATATTAACTGTCAGGGTCTAAATGCGCATTGGGACTCATTGGTCAGTCTACTCGGCAGTTTGCAAAATAATGGTGGAACTTTTGATATTATTGGGCTTACTGAAATTTTCAAGGTACCAGAACACGTGGCATTTGAACTTAATGGGTATCACCCAGTCATAACCAACACGCGCCCCGTCCCGGATGATGGACGAGGAGGTGTCGGCTTGTTTATTAAGAACACCCTAAAGTATAAAATACGAAAGGACCTCTCTATATTCATTCCCAACGTTTTCGAGTCTCCTTTCGTCCAAATTGCACACGATCATCGACCATTTATTGTTGGTGTAATATATCGGCCAAACACCCCTCCCAAGGCCGACCTTGATAAGTTCATTTCCACATTGTCATTAATCATCGAAACAATGAACCAGGAACATAAAACATCCTACATTATGGCCGCTATGAATATTGACTTGTTGAAGTTTCAAACACACAAGAAAACAAATGAATATATAAACACTATTATTAGTCAAGGATTTCTCCCGCTCACTAGCAAACCAACTCGAATAACGGACCATTCTGCAACTCTAATAGATCACATTATCACTAATAGTTCCTCAGCCAATTACAAGTCTGGAATAGTAATCACAGATCTTTCTGATCACTTTGGTACATTTTATTGCGAAACGATTCCAGTAAAGATAGAAACTAAAAATCATATCATGAAAAGAAATTTTAATGAAATCAATGTAAGAACATTTGACCTTAACAGACTTTTCACCAGCACTAGAATCAACTTGTGCGAATGAAGCGTACAATATCTTTATAGACTTATATTTCACTGCATTCGATACTGCCTTCCCATTTAAGAAAATAGTACCTGACAATAAATATATAAAACGCCAGCCCTGGATAATTCAAGGCCATTTACAGTCCACAATTAATAAAGAAAAATTTTTCAGAAAAAAGCTAAAATCTCCCAATGAACAAAATAAGAAGAATTATAAAATGTATAGTGATATTTTGAATAAAGTAAAAAGAAAAAGTAAGGTCATATACTATGAAAACATCTTGAATATGAATAAAAACAACATGAAGAAAACATGGGAAATTCTGAGGAGCGCTATTCATAAGTCCTCCAATCGAAGGTTATCCACAACCAACTTCTTGATAGATGACATTGATATTAGTGATCCTAATGAGATTGCCCATCATTTTAATACCCACTTTTCCACAGTCGGCCAAAAAGCTTCTGAACAAATTCCAAACACAAATGCGCACCACACTCAATATATGACCAGGCCAAATTCTAATAGTTTTTTCATGGCACCGACGTCCTCAGAGGAAATTATTTCAATAACAAATTCAATGAAATCCAAAACCAGTGAAGACTGTGATGGGATATCTACTAAACTTTTAAAACACTCAATTACTGAAATAGCAGAAGTACTCACCCATATAATAAACATGTCGTTATCCAGTGGAATAGTCCCAGAAAAAATGAAGATCGCAAAAGTTGTACCAATTTTTAAATCGGGAAACCCCCAATTATTCAATAATTACAGACCTATTAGCCTATTACCCACATTCTCAAAATTATTGGAGAGAATAACACTAGAGCGATTAACCAGTTTCTTAACAAAACACAATCGTCTATATCAACACCAGAATGGTTTCAGGACAAAACACACAACGATACACCCCATATTGCAACTTCTGAACAGTATAGCAAACAACAACGACAAGGCGACAAAAGATTACACCTTATCTGTATTTTTAGACTTATCAAAAGCCTTCGACACAATTAGCCACGGTATTTTGCTTAAAAAGCTAGAGTTTTATGGTATCAGGGGTACTACCAACGACTGGTTTAAGAGCTATCTTGAAGGACGTGTTCAATACGTCACATATGATGGGAGAAGTTCTGGCATTGCTACAATCACATGTGGTGTCCCCCAAGGATCCATTCTTGGTCCACTTCTTTTTCTAATTTATGTGAATGACTTTAGCTCCTCTACACAGTTGGGCCTTTTATCTTTTGCTGATGATACTTCAGTCCACACTTCGAACCATAGCCTTGATGCTGGCTTCGACCTAGTCAACTCTGAACTTTCAAAGATAACAGATTGGTGCGCAGCCAATAATTTGGTTTTGAATGCCCAAAAAACTAAATATATGCTATTCAGTCCGCCTTATAAAACATATGATATTAACAATCGACAGTTGAGAAATATTTCGTCAGCGAGAAACTCCAATGATGAGAATGTAATAAAATTTCTGGGCTTATACCTGGACAAAAACCTGAAATATAAGTTTCATGTGTCAGCCATAAATTCCAAAGTATCGAGAAAATTTCTTCCTCTCTCTGCCCTCAAAACTATGTACTACTCCTTGATACACAGTCATCTATTATATGGTATCGAAATATGGGGTCATTGTAGTGCTGCCTCAACATTATTTACACTTCAAAAGCGCCCTCTACGCTTGATAAATAACAAAAAATACAATTGTCACACTGATCCGCTATTTAGAAGGAGTAAAATATTAAAATTAAATGACTTGTATAAAATGAATGTATCTCTTTTCATGTTTGATTGGCATCACTCCAACCTTCCCGATACTTTTGGTGACTTCTTTCAAGTCAATACATGTCCAGAAGGCATGATGACAAGACAACTAGGTCAATTGCAATGTGGTAAACCGCGGTCCCAATTCTCTGCTCAATTACCCAAATATGCATTTCCCAGAATATGGAACAACATCGAAAAACAGGTAAGAGAGATTCCTTCTAAAGGCGTATTCAAGAGAGCACTCCTCGAAACATTCATACATTCGTATTCAGCCCGCGTTACGTGCAATAATCCACATTGTAGTGATTGTGCACACTCCTAAATTACAGTTACAAAACGCCAAAAGAAAGGTCGTAGGTTCGATAGGGTTCACTTACTTACTATGGTACCATGGTACAGAAGCCCACAATAAATCCCCGCTTCGTGGTCTAGCCAAAATAAATCCTCCTTCCGTCGCAACAATGGCTCACTTACTATGGCACTATGGGTCCGCTTCAATGGCAAAATAGCACCTGCTCATTAATTCCTGAGATACAGTCCATTAAAAAAGACCGACTTAATTTGACTTTAATCCTTGTTGCGGCCACTATACTTCACAGCTGCATAAAGAGTCTTTAAACGTAGACAATAAAGAAATAAATAAATCACACACTACGTGAGACAAAGAATCAGTTATTAATTAACGGCATAAAAAACAACTGTTATGAAATTTAGGAAGGCTTACTCTCAATATTAATGTCTGTTATCTCATCACATTTGAGCATATCTCATCTCATTAAATCTTTTCATCTTTTTGTCATTATCTTCCCTTCTCAACCTACCTCTCGCTTAGTCTAGCTATTATAAGATAGTTGTCGGTGGTATAGCAACAGGATGGAGAAACGCATGTTGTGGTCACTGTAAGGTGCTCGGGAGGTGAGGTACTCGTGACATAACCACTTCCTCATTATATCCTTTTTAACATTAATAACCTCAACTTCAACCTCACTATCCCCAACTTTATCATCAGTACGTTCAACACACTTTACATATCAATAAAGAATAAAATTAACTTAATATCTTCGTAAAGTGTGACATGATCCATTCCCAGATTGTGTTTCCTTTTCAATTTCACTTTACGTTAGTTTCCATTCTGTTGCCATATCAGTGGTTAGGAGTTCAATTTTTTCTGTTGTTGTGTTGAGTGGGGTGGAACTGCTCGGAATCGGAAGAAATTTTGAAGTTAAAGACGTAGATCCATATAAAAACAAGACAAGCCTCAGATCATATTTTTTTTCCTCTGAGAACTATACGTTGATGACATAACTTCTCTCCTGACATCCATGTTTCATGCTTTATGTTTATACTAATGGGGTCAGCAGGAAGACGGCCAATCTGGCCATGCTGTATCCCAACAGAATATAATTACTTTCACAAACAATTAATGTAAAACATTTTGAACCATAATGATTGTATTCTGTTGAATAAAATTTACTTACTTACTCCCAACAGGTGTACTTACTGGCGTCGAACACATAACACTACACTCCCAACAAGTGTACATAATGGAGTCCGAAACATAGAACTGCACTCCCAACAGGTGTACTTACTGCCGCCCTACACATACAATTACACACCTAATAGCTGTACTTACTGACGTCCCACATATAGCACTACACCCCCAACAGGTGTACTTGCTGGCGTCCTACACATAGCAATACGCTCCCAAAAGGTGCACTTAATGGTGTACTACACATACCACTACACTCCCAACAGGTGTACTTACCGGCGTCGTCCTACACATATCACTACACCCTCAACAGGTGTACCTACTGGCGTTCTACTCTCCAGGCAGCACTACGCTCCTAACAGGTGTACATACTGGCGTCCTACACATTGCACAACACTCCTAACAGGTGTACTTACTGGTGTCCTGCACATATCACTACACTCCCAAAAGGTGTACTTACTGGTGTCCTACACATAGCACTACGCTCCCAACAGGTGTACTAAATGACGCCCAACACATACCACTACACTCGCAACAGCTGTACTTACTGGTGTCCTACACATAGCTCTACACTCCCAACAGGTGTACTTACTGGCGTCCAACACATAGGACTACACTCCAACGGTTGTACTTTCTGGCGCCCTACACATAGCACTACACTCATAACAAATGTACTGACTGGCGTCCTACACATAACACTACACTCCCAACAGGTGTACTTACTGGTGTTATACACACAGCACTACGCTCCCAACAGGTGTACTTTATGGTGTCATACACATAGCACTACAATCCCAACACGTGTACTTACTGGCGTCCAACGCATAGCACAACGTTCCCAACATGCGTACTTACTGGCGTCCAACACATAGCACTACACTCCCAACAGGTGTACTTTCTAGCGTCCTTCACATAGCACTACACTCCAAACAGGTGTACTTCCTGGCGTCCTACACATAGCACTGCATTCCTAACAGGTGTACCTACTGCCCTCCTACACATAGGTCTACAATTCATTCAGGTGCGCTTACTGATGTCCTACAAATAGCACTGCACTTACCAACAGGTGTACGTTCTGGCGACCTACACATAGCACTACATTCCTAACAGGTGTACTTACTGGCGATTACGCATAGCACTCCAGTCCCAACAGGTGTACTTACTATTGTCCTACACAGGGCACTACACACCCTGGAGGTGTACTTACTGCCATCGTACACATAGCACTGCACTCCCATTAGGTGTACTTACTGGCGTCTTACACATAGTACTAAACTCTCAACGTGGGTACTTACTGGTGCCCTACACATAGCACTACACTCCCAACAGGTGTACTTCATGCCGTCCTACAAATAGCATTACAAATACCACAACTCTTCCAACAGGTGTACTTGCTGGCGTCCTACACATAGCACTACACTCCTAACAGGTGTACTCACAGGCGCCCTACACATAGCACTACTCTGCTAACAGGTGGTGTACCTACCGGCGTAATACACATCGCACAGCGCTCCCAATAGGTGTACTTACTGAAATCCTACACATAGAACTACATACCCAACAGGTGTACTTAGTGGTGTCCTACATATAACACTACACTCCAAACAGGCGTACTTACAGGCGTCCTACGCATGGCACTGTATTCCCAACATGGGAACTTACTGGCGTCCTACAGATCACAACACACTCCGAACAGGTGTACTTACTGTCGTCGTACACATAGCACTACACTCCTAACAGGTGTACTTACTAATGTCCAACACATATCATTACACTCCCAACAGGTGTACTTACTGCCGTCCTACACATAGTACTACATTCTCAACAGGTGTACTTACTGGAGTCGTACACATAGCACTACACTCCTAACATGTGTACTTAATGAAGTCATACACATTGCATTACACTCCCAACAGGTGTACTTACTGCCGTCCTACACATAGCACTACACTCCCAACAGGTGTACGTACTGGCGTCTTACACATAGCAATACATTACCAGCAGGTGTACCTACTGCCTTCCAACGCATACCACTGAACTCCAAACAGGTGTACCTACTGGAATCCTACACATAGCACTACACTCACAACAGGTGTACTTATTGGCGTCCTACACATAGCACTACGCTTCCAACAGGTGCATTTATTGACGTCCTACACATAGCACTACTCTTCCAACAGGTGCACTACTAACAGGTGTACTTACTAACGTCCAACAGATAGCACAACACTCCCACCACGTGTACTTAATGGTATCCCACACAAAGGACTACACTCCAATCAGGCATACTTACTGGTGTCCTACACAGAGCACTACACTCCTAACAGGTGTACTTACTGGCGTCCTGCACAGAGCACTGCACTCCAGACGGGTGTACTTACTTACTGGAATGCTTCACATAGCATAACACCCCCAGCATGTGTACTTACTGGAGTCATACACATAGCACTACACCCCCAACAGGTGTACTTACTGGCGTCCTACACATAGCACTACCCTCCAACAGGTGTACTTACTAGCGCACTACACATAGCACTACGCTCCCTACAGATGTACTTTTTGCCGTTCTACACATAGCACTACAACCCAATCAGGTGTACTTACGGATGTCTTACACATAGCACTGCACACCCATCCGGTGCACGTTCTGGCGTCCTACACATAGCACTACACTCCTAACATGTGTACTTACTGGCGCCTCACACATAGCACTGCACTCAAAACAGGTGTACTTACTGGTGTCCTACACATAGCACTACACTCCCAGCAGGTGTACTGACTGCCGCCCTACACATAGCACGACACTCCCAACTGGTGTACTTACTGGCGTCCTACTCATAGTACTAAACTCCCAACATGGGTACTTATTGGTGCCCTACACATAGACCTACACTCCCAACAGGTGTACTTCATGCCGTCCTACACATAGTACTACACTCCCAACAGGTGAACGCACTGGGGAACAACACATAGCACTACAAACCCAACAGGTGTATTTCCTGGCATTGTACACATTGCACTACACACCCAATAGCTGCACTTAATGGTGTTCTACACATAACACTACACTCCCGACAGGTGCACTTACTGGCGTCCCACAAATATCACTACACTCGCAACAAGTGTACTTACTGGCGTCCTACACATTGCACTACCCTTCTAAAAGGTGAACGTTCTGGCGTCCAACACATAGCACTACACTCCCAACAGGTGTACTTACTGGCGTCCTACACATAGCAGTACACTCCTAACAGGTGTACTTACTGTTGCCCTACACATATCACTACACTCCCATCATATTTATTTACTGGCTTCCTACACATAGCACTATACTCCTAAAAGGCGTACTTACTGGCGTCCTAGACATTGCACTACACTACTAACAGGTGCACTTAGTGGCGTCCTACACATAGCACTACACTCCTAACATGTGTACGTACTGGCGTCCTACACATAGCACTGCACTCCAAACAGGTGTACTTACTGGAATCCTACACATAGCACTACACTCCCAACAGGGGTACTTACTGGCGTCCTACACATAGCACTACGCTTTCAACAGGTGCACTTAATGCTGTTCTACACATAGCAATATACTCCTAACAAGTGTACTTCCTGGCTTCCTACACATAGCACTACACTCCAACAGGTGTACTTACTAGCGTACTACACATAGCACTACGCTCCCAAAAGTTGTATTTAAAAACGTCCTACATAAAGCACTACACTCCCACCATGTGTACTTACCGGTGTCCTGCACATAGCAGTACACTCCAATCAGGTATACTCACTGGCGTCCTACACATAGCACTACACAACCAACAGGTGTACTTACACGCGTCCTACATATAGCAAAACACTCAGAACAGGTGTACCTACTGCCGTCCTACACATAGCTATACACTCCAATCAGTTGTACTTACTGACGTCCTACCCATAGCACTGCACTGCAAACAGGTGTACTTACTGGCGCCTTAAACATAGCACGGCACTCCCAACTGGTGTACTTGCTGGTGTCCTATACATAGCACTTCAGTCCAAACAGGCGTACTTACTGGCGTCCTACACATAGCACTCCATTCGCAACAAGTGTAAGTACTGGCGTCCTACACATAGAACTACACCTCTAAAAGGTGTACTTCCTGGCGTCCAAAACATAGCACTACCATCCTAACAGGTGTACTTACTGGCGCCTACTCATAGCACTGCACTCCCAACAGGTGTACATACTGGTGTCCTACACATAGCACTACACTCCCAGCAGGTGTACTTACTGTCGTCCTATATACAGCACTAAACTCCCAACATGGGTACTTACTGGTGCCCTACACACAGCACTACACTCCCAACAGGAGTACTTCTTGTTGTCCTACACGTAGTACTACACTCCCACCAGGTGCACTTACTAGCTTCAAACACATAGCACTACACTCCTAAAAGGTGTACATACTGGCGCCCAACACATAGCACTACACTACGAACAGGTGTTTTCACTGGCATCCTAAAAATAACACTACACTCCCAACAGGTGTACTTACTTTCGTCCTACGCATAGCACTGCATTCCAAACAGGTGTACTCACTGGAATCGTACACATAGCACTACACTCCCAATAGGTGTACTTACTGGAGTCCTACACATAGCACTACACTCCCAACAGGTGTACTTACTGGCGTCCTATACATAGCACTACGATTCTAACAGGTGCACATTCTGGCGTCCTACACATAGCAGTATACTCTCAACAGGTGTACTTGCTGGATTCCTAAACATAGCACTACCCTCCTACAGGTGTACTTACTAGCGAACTACACACAGCACTACGCTCCCAACAGGTGTACTTACTGAAGTCCTACACATAGCACTACACGCCCAACATGTGTACTTACTTGTGTCCTACACATTGCACTACCCTCTTAACAGGTGTACTCACTGGTGTCCTACACATAGTACTACACTCCCAATAGGTGTGTTTATTGGCGTCCTGCACATAGCACTACACTCTTAATAGGTGTACTTACCGGCGCCCTACACTTGGCACTGCACTCCAAGCAGTTGTACTTACTGGAATCCTACGCATAGCACTACACCCCCAACAGTTGTACTTACTGGAGCCCTACACATAGCACTACACTCCCAACAGGTGTACTTACTGGCGTCTTACACATAGCACTACGGTTCCAACAGGTGCACTTACTGGCGTCCTACACATACCACTATTCTCCAAACAGGTGTACTTGCTGGCTTCCTACGCACAGCACTACACTCCAACAGGTGTGCTTACTAGCGTACTACACATAGCAATACACTCCGAACAGGTTTACTTACTGCCGTCTTAAACATAGAACTACACTCCAACCAGGTGTACTTACTGACGTCCTGCACGTAGTACTGCCCTCCCAACAGGTGTACGTTCTGGCGTCCTAAACATCGCAATACACTCCTAACAGGTGTTCTTACTGGCGACATACACATAGCACTGCACTGTCAACAGTTGTACTTACTGGTGTCCTATACATACCACTAAACTCCCAACATGCGCACCTACTGTCGTCCTACACATAGCACTGTGCTACCAACAGGTGTACTTGCTGGCGTTCTGCACATAGCACTACACCCCCAACAGATGAACTTACTCTTTTCCTACACATAGCCCGGAACTCCCAACAGGTGTGCTTACTGGCGTCCCACATATAGCTCTACACTCGCAACGCGTGTACTTACAGGCGTAATACACAGAGCACTACACTTCTAAAATGTGTACTTACTGTCCTCTGACACATAGCACTACACTCCCAACAGGTGTACTTACTGGCGTCCAACACATAGCACTACACTACTAACAGGTGTACTTACTGGCATCCTACAAATTGCACTACACTCCCAACAGGTGAACTTACTGGCGTCCTACATATAGCACTACACTCCCAACAGGTGTTCTTACTGGCGTCCTACACATAGCACTGCATTCCAAACAGGTGTACTTACTGGAATCCTACACCCAGCTCAACACTCCCAACAAGTGTACTTACTGACATCCTACAGATAGCACTGCGATTCAAACAGGTGCACATACTGACGTCCTACACATAGCACTATACTCCCAACAGGTGTACTTGCTGGATTCCTATACATAGCAGTAACCTCCAACAGGTGTACTTACTAGCGACCTACACATAGCACTACGCCTCCAACAGGTGTACTCACTGAAGTATTACACATAGGACTAGACGCCCAACATGTGTACTTAATTGTATCCTACACATTGCACTACACTCTTAACAGGTGTACTCACTGGTGTCCTACACATAGCACTACACTCCCAACAGGTGTACTTCTTGGCGTCCTACACATAGCACTACACTCCTAACAGGTGCATTTAATGGCGTCCTGCACATGTCACTGCGCTCCAAACAAGTGCACTTACTGGAACCCTACGCATAGCACTACACTCCCAACAGGTGTGCTTACTGACGTCGGACACATAGCATTACGCTCCTAACATGTGTACTTAATGAAGTCCTACACATTGCATTACACTCCCAACAGGTGTACTTACTGCCGTCCTACACATAGCACTACACTCCCAACAGGAGTACGTACTGGCGTCTTACACATAGCACTACATTCCTAGCAAGTGTACGTTCTGCCTTCCAACGCATAGCACTGCACTCCAAACAGGTTTACCTACTGGAATCTTACACACAGCACTACACTCCCAACAGGTGTACTTACTGGAGTCCTACACATAGCACTACACCCACAACAGGTGTACTTATTGGCGTCCTACACATAGCACTACGCTTCCAACAGGTGCACTTACTGGCGTCCTACACATAGCACTACGCTTCCAACAGGTGCACTACTAACATGTGTAATTACTGGCTTTCTACAAATAGCACTACACTCCCAATAGGTGTACTTACTGGCGTCTACTACACGCCCAACAGGTGTACTTACTAACGTCCAACAGATAGCACAACACTCCCACCACGTGTACTTAATGGTGCCCTACACAAAGGACTACACTCCAATCAGGTATACTTACTGGCATCCTACACAGAGCGCTACACTACTAACAGGTGTACATACTGGCGTCCTGCACAGAGCACTGCATTCCAAACGGGTGTACTTACTTACTGGAATCTTACACATAGCATAACACTCCCAACATGTGTGAGTCCTACAGATAGCACTACACTCCCAACAGGTGTACTTACTGGCGTCCTACACATAGCACTACGCTTCAAAAAGGTTCACTTATTGGCGTCCTACACATATCACTACACTCCCAGCAGGTGTACTTACTGACTTCCTACACATATCACTACCCTCCAACAGGTGTACTTACTAGCGTACTACACATAGCACTACGCTCCCTACAGATGTACTTACTGCCGTTCTTCACATAGCACTACAACCCTATCAGGTGTACTTACGGATGTCCTACACATAGCACTGCACTCCCAACCGGTGGACGTTCTAGCGTCCTACACATAGCACTACACTCCTAACATGTGTACTTACTGGCGCCTCGCACATAGCACTGCACTCCCAACAGGTGTACTTACTGGTGTCCTACACATAGCACTACACTCCCAGCAGGTGTACTTACTGCCGTCCTACACATAGCACTACACTCCCAACTGGTGTACTTACCGGCGTCCTACTCATAGTACTAAACTCCCAACATGGGTACTTATTGGTGCCCTACACATAGACCTACACGCCCAACTGGTGTACTTCACGCCGTCCTACACATAGTACTACACTTCCAACAGGTGAACGTACTGGGGAACAACACATAGTACTACAAACCCAACAGGTGTATTTACTGGCATTGTCCACATTGCACTACACACCCAATAGCTGTACTTAATGGTTTTCTACACATAACACTACACTCCTGTACCTACTGGCGTACCACCCTTCGCACTACGCTCAGGTGTACTCACTGGTGCCCTACACATATAACTACACTTCCAACAGGTGTACTTACTGGTATTATACACATACCACTACACTCCCAACAGGTATACTTGCTGGAGTCCTACACATAGCACAACACTCCCAACAGGTGTACTTACTGGAGTCCTACACATAGCACAACGCTTCCGACAGGTGCACTTACTGGCGTCCTACACTAGCACTATACTCCGAACAGGTGTACTTGCTGGCTTCCAGCACAAAGTTCTACCCTCCAACAGGTGTACTTACTAGCGTACTCCACATGGCACTTCGCTCCCAACAGGTGTATTTACTGACGCCCTACACATAGCAGTACACTCCCACCACGTGTACTAACTGGGGCCCTATATATAGCACTGCACTCCCAGCAGGTGTATGTTCTGGCGTCCTACACATAGCACTCCACTACTAACTGGTGTACTTACGGGCATCCTACAAATAGCTCTACACTCCAACAGGTGTACTTGCTGGCGTCCTACGCATTGCACTAGACTCCCAACAGGTGTACTTACTGGCGTCCAACACATAGCATTAAGCTCCCAACAGGTGCACCTCCTGGCTTCCTACATATAGCACTACTCTCCCAACAGGTGTACCTACTGGCGTACCACCCATCGCACTTCGCTCAGGTGTACTCACTGGTGCCCTACACATAGAACTACACTTCCAACAGGTGTACTTACCGGTATTATGCACATAGCACTACACTCCCAACAGATGTACTTACTGGAGTCCTACACATAGCACTACACTCCCAACAGGTGTACTTACTGGAGTCCTACACATAGCACAACGCTTCCGACAGGTGCACTTACTGGCGTCCTACACATAGCACTATACTCCCAACAGGTGTACTTGCTGGTTTCCAGCACAAAGCTCTACCCTCCAACAGGTGTACTTACAAGCGTACTCCACATGGCACTTCGCTCCCAACAGGTGTATTTACTGACGCCCTACACATAGCAGTACACTACCACCACGTGTCTTTACACATAGCTCTACACTCAAATCAGGTGCACTTACTGACATCCTATATATAGCACCGCACTCCCAGCAGGTGTACGTTCTGGCGTCCTACACATAGCACTACACTCCTAACTGGTGTACTTACTGGCGCCTTACACATAGCATTGCACTCCCAACAGGTGTACTTACTGGTGTCCTGCACATAGCACTACGCTACCAGCAGGTGTACGTACTGCCCTCCTACACATCGCACTACACTCATAACAGGTGTACTTACTGGCGTGCTACATATAGCACTACACTCCTAACAGGGGTACGTACTGCAGTCCAACACATAGCAGTACAATTCAATCAGGTTTGCCTACTGACGTCCTACACATAGCACTACACCGCCAACAGGTGTACTCACTTGCGTCCTACACATAGTACTACACTCCCAACAGGTGAACTTACTGGCGTCCTACACATAGTACTACACTCCCAACAGGTGTACTTACTGGCGTTCTGCACATGGCACTTCACTCCCAACCGGTGTACTTACTGGCGTCCAACACTTAGTATTATACACGCAACAAGTGTACTTACTGGAGTCCTACACATAGCACTACACTTCTAACAGGGGAACTTTCTGGCGTCCTACACATAGCACTACACTCCCAACAGGTGTACTTACTGGCGTCCTACACAGAGAACTACACTTCTAACAGGTGTACTTACTGGTGTCCTACACGTAGCACTACACTCCCATCAGGTGAACTTACTGGCGTCCAACACATAGCACTACACTACTAACTGGTGTAATTACTGGCATCCTGCAAATAGCTTTACACTCCCAACAGGTGTACTTGCTGGCGTCGTACACATAACATTACTCTTTCAAAACGTGTACTTACTGGCGCCCTCAGATAGCACTACATTACTAACTGGTGTACTTACTGGCATGCTACAAATAGCACTGGACTCCCAACAGGTGTACTTACTGGCGTCCTACACATAGCACTATACTCCCAACAGGTGTACTTACTGGCTTCCTACACATAGCACTACTCTCCCAACAGGTGTACCTACTGGCGTACCACACATCGCACTACGCCCAGATGTACTCACTGGTGCCCTGCACAGAGCACTACACTTCCAACAGGTGCTCCCAACAGGTGTACTTACTGGCTTCCTACACATAGCACTACTCTCCCAACAGCTGTGCCTACTGGCGTACCAAACATATATTCCCTACATGTGTATTTTCTGGCGTCCTACACAGAGCAATACACTCCGAACAGGTATACTTATTTGCGTCCTACTCATAGCACTACGCTCCCAACATGAGTACTTACTCCCGTCGTACACATAGCACTGCACTCCCAGCACGTGTACATTCTGGCATCCTACACATAGCACTACACTCCTAGCAAATGTACTTACAGGCGCCTCACACATAGCACTGCACTCCCAACAGGTGTACTTACTGGTGTCCTACACATAGCACTACACTCCCAACAGGTGCACTTACTGACGTCCTACACATAGCACTACACTCCCAACAGGTGCACTAACTGACGTCATACGCATAGCACTACACTCGTAACAGGTGTATTTACTGGTGACCTACACGTAGCACTACACTCCCATCAGATGTACTTACTGGTGTCCTACACATAGCACTACACTCCCAACAAGTGTACCTACTGGCGTACCACCAATGGCACGACGCTCAGGTGTACTCACTGGCGCCCTACACATACAACTACACTTCCAACAGGTGTACTTACTGGTATTATACACATAGCACTACACTCCCAACAGGTGTAATTACTGAGTCCAACACATAGCACTACGTTTCCGACAGGTGCACTTACTGGCGTCCTACACATAGCACTATACTCCCAACAGGTGTACTTGCTGGCTTCCAGCACAAAGCTCTACCCTCCAACAGGTGTACTTACTAGCGTACTCCACATGGCACTTCGCTCCAAACAGGTGTATTTACTGACGCCCTACACATAGCAGTACACTCCCACCACGTGTACTTACTGGTGCCCTACACATAGCTCTACACTCAAATCAAGTGTACTTACTGACCTCCTATATATAGCACTGCACTCCCAACAGTTGTACTTACTGTTGGCTACACATAGCACTACACTCCCAACAAGTGTACTTAATTCCGTCCTACACATAGCACTACACTCCCAACAGGTGTACTTACTGGCGTCCTACACATAGTACTAAACTCCCAACATGGGTACTTATTGGTGCCCTACACATAGCACTACACTTCCAACAGGTGTACGTCAAGCCATCCTACACATCGTACTACACTGCCAACAGGTGAACTTAAAGGCGTTCTACACATAGCACAGCACTCCCAGCAGGTGTACTTACTGGCGATCTGCATATAGCACTACACTTCGGACAGGTGTACTTACTGGTGTCCTACACATAGCACTACACTCCCAACAGGTTTACTAACTGGCGTCCTACACATAGCACTACACACGCAACAAGTGTATTTAGTGGTGTCCTACACATGACACTACACTTCTAATGGGTGTACTTTCTGGCGTCCAATACATAGCACTACACTCCGAACAGGTGCACTTACTGACGTCCTACAAATAGCACTACACTCCTAAAAGGTGTGCTTTCTGGCGTTCTACAGGTAGCCCTACACTACTAACAGGTGTACTTACTTGCTTTCTACATATAGCACCACACTCCTAAAAAGTGTACTTACTGGCGCCCTACACATAGCACTACACGCCCAACAGGTGCACGTACTGGTGTCCTACACATATCATTACACTCCTAAAATGTGTACATACTGGCGTCCCACACATAGCACTACCCTCGCAACAAGTGTACTTACTGGCGTCCTACACATGGCACTACACTTCTAAAAGGTGTTTTTTCTGGTGTCCAACACATAGCACGGCATTCCCAAAAGGTGTTCTTACTGCCGTCCTGCACATAGCACTACAATCCAATCAGGTGTACTTACGGACGTCCTACAAATAGCACTGCATTCCCCACAATTGTACGTTCTGTCGTCCTACACATAGCACTGCACTCCTAACAGGTGTACTTACTGGCGCCTTACACACATCACTGCACTCTCAACAGACGTACTTACTGGTGTCCTGCACATGGCACTACACTCCCAACTTTCTGCAGTCCTACACGGAGCACTACACCGCCAACAGGTGTACTTTCTGGCGTCCTACACATAGTACTAAACTCCCAACATGGGTACTTATTGGTTCCCTACACAGACCAAAACACCCCCAACAGGTGTACTTCATGCCGTCCTACATACAGTACTACACTCCCAACAGGTGAACTTACTGGCGTCCTACGCATAGCATTACACTCCCAACAGGTGTACTTACTGCCACCCCACACATAGCACTACACTCGCAACACGTGTACTTTCTGGCGTCCTACACATAGCACTACACTTCTAAAAGGTGTGCTTTCTGGCATCCTACACATAGCACTACACTCCCAACAGGTGTACTTACTGGCGTCCTACACAAAGCACTACACTTTTAAAAGGTGTACTTACTGGCGTCCTACACATAGCACTCACTTACTGGCATCCTACAAATAGCACTACACTCCCAACAGGTGTACTTACTGGCGTCCTACACATAGCACTACACTCCCAACTAGTGTACTTACTGGCTTCCTACACATAGCACTACTCTCACAACAGTTGTACCTACTGGCGTTCCACACATCGCACTACGCTCAGGTGTACTCACTGGTGTCCTACACATAGCAATACACTTCCAACAGGTGTACTTTCTGGTATCATACACATAGCACTCCACTCCCAACAGGTGTACTTACTGGAGTCCTACAGATAGCACTACACTACCAGCATGTGTACTTACTGCCGTCCTACACATAGCACTACACTCCCAACAGGTGTACTTACTGGCGTCCTACACATAGTACTAAACTCCCAATCTGGGTACATTTTGGTGGCCTACACATAGCACTGCACTCCCAACAGGTGTACTTCATTCCGCCCTACACATAGTACTACACTCCCAACAGGTGAATTTACTGGCGTCCTACACATAGCACTACACTCCCAACAGGTGTACTTACTGGCGTTCTGCACATAGCACTACACTCCCAACAGTGTACTTGCTGGTGTCCTACACATAGCACTACATTCCCAACAGGAGTACATACTGGCGTCCCACACATAGCAGTACCCTCAGAACAAGAGTACTTACTGGCGTCCTACACATAGCACTACACTTCTGAAAGGTGTATTTCTGGGGTTCAACACATAGCACTACACCTCCAAAAGGTGTACGTACTGCCGTCCTGCACATAGCACTACAATCCAATCATGTGTACTTACTGATGTCCTACACATAGCACTGCACTCCCCACAATTGTACGTTCTGGCGTCCTACACAGAGCACTACACTCCTAACAGGTGTACTTACTGGCGCCTTACACACATCACTGCACTCCCAACAGACGTACTTACTGGTGTCGTGCACATAGCACTACACTCCCAACAGGTATAATCACTGCCGTCCTACACATATCACTACACCGCCAACAGGTGTACTTACTGGTGTCCTACACATAGTACTAAACTCCCAACATGAGTACTTATTGGTTTCCTACACATAGCAATACACCCCAACAGGTGTACTTCATGCCGTCCTACACATAGCTTTACACTCCCAACAGGAGTACTTACTGCCATCCCACACATAGCACTACACTCGCAACAAGTGTACCTACTGGCGTCCTACACATAGCACTACACTCCTAACAGGTGTACTTACTGGTGTCCTACACGTAGCACTGCACTCCCATCAGGTGTACTTACTGGCATCCTACACATAGCATTACACTTTTAAAAGGTGTACTTACTGGCGTCCTACACATAGGAGCACTACATTGCTAACTGCTGTACTTAATGGCATCCTACAAATAGCACTACACTCCCAACAGGTGTACTTACTGGCGTCCTACACATAGCACTACACTCCCAACAGGTGTACTTACTGGAGTCCTACACATAGCACTACGCTTCCAACAGGTGCACTTACTGGCGTCCTACACATAGCACTATTCTCCGAACAGGTGTATTTGCTGGCTTCCAGCACATAGCTCTACCCTCCAACAGGTGTACTTACTAGCGTACTCCACATGGCACTTCGCTGCCAACATGTGTATTTACTAACGCCCTACACATAGCAGTACACTCCCTCCACGTGTACTTACTGGTGCCCTACACATGGTTCTACACCCCAATCAGGTGTACTTACTGACGTCCTACATATAGCACTGCACTCCCTGCAGGTGTACGTTCTGGCGTCCTACACATAGCACAGCACTCCTAACAGTTGTACTTACTGGCGCCTTACACATAGCATTGCCCTCCCAACAAGTGTACTTACTGGTGTCCTGCACATAGCACTACGCTCCCAGCAGGTATGCGTACTGCCCTCCTACACATAGCACTACACTCATAACAGGTGTACTTACTGGCGTGCTACACATAGCACTACACTCCTAACAGGGGTACATTCTGCAGTCCTACACATAGCAGTACAATTCAATCAGGTGTACTTACTGACGTCCTACACATAGCACTACACCGCCAACAGGTGTACTTACTTGCGTCCTGCACATAGTACTAAACTCCCAACATGGGTACTTATTGGTGCCCTACACATAGCACCGCACCCCCAACAGGTGTTATTGCGCCCACTTTTGATGTAATTAACCACTTTTGATGCAGCTCACCACTTTTGATATAGAAATCTCCCACTTTTACCACTTTTGATATAAAATCGCCCACTTTTGATAGAAACGAGGACTCCACTTTTGAAAGAAAAAACGCCCACTTTTGATAAATTTGACAAGGTCACCGCTTTTGCTATAACTTTTTGCCCACTTTTGAAGTAGCGTAGCAAGAGAAATTGTATGTCCCTTCAAGTGAGAAATACGTTATTCTGTCGTTCATACAAAATTTAGAGGAAGGGTGGGTAAGGGTTCCTTGAGGTTGAGGGAGAGGTACACGACACATGATGTCCCATATCAACATTTCGGAGGGAGATACGCCCCCCCCCCCCCGCTCCCTCATGATCTGCGTCCATATTTGATACAAGTCCACATGGGCCTGGGATATCCTAACCGCTGTTAATATGTCCTGATAAGCGCACGAGTGAGTCCTGGTTCAACGGCATTCTGGGTTAGGATTTTGGACAGCTTCCCCTTCCCCCTCCCCTTCGACAACGGCCACCCAGACAATTCATCCCTAACATACGACATCTGAACATCTCCTGGGTATCGCTCTGATTACACGCATGCGTAATAATGATCTAGGTAAATGCGACTCTGGGGCGATCACCGCGTATGGGTGGGTCAACCGGGTTCAATTTGGACAACTGGGCAGCTGTCACCGGGGAGTCACTCGCCTATATCAGAGTGCTCATGCGCTGTGACCTCATTCTTGAAATTGTGACATTAACCTCTAAAATAGCCAATTGAGCGTCGATCAAGATTTAACTTTTTTTTCCGAACGTTTTAACATGCTAAATCTATCTAAACTCAATCCTGCATTTAACATGCTAAATCTATCTAAACTCAATCCTGCCTGCCTGCCTGCCTGCCTGCCTGCCTGCCTGCCTGCCTGCCTGCCTGCCTGCGCCTGCCTGCCTGCCTGCCTGCCTGCCTGCCTGCCTGTCTGTCTGTCTGTCTGTCTGTCTGTCTGTCTGTCTGTCTGTCTGTCTGTCTGTCTGTCTGTCTGTCTGTCTGTCTGTCTGTCTGTCTGTCTGTCTGTCTGTCTGTGCCTGCCTGCCTGCCTGCCTGCCTGCCTGCCTGCCTGCCTGCCTGCCTGCCTGCCTGCCTGCCTGCCTGTCTGTCTGTCTGTCTGTCTGTCTGTCTGTCTGTCTGTCTGTCTGTCTGTCTGTCTGTCTGTCTGTCTGTCTGTCTGTCTGTCTGTCTGTCTGTCTGTCTGTCTGTCTGTCTGTCTGTCTGTCTGTCTGTCTGTCTGTCTGTCTGTCTGTCTGTCTGTCTGTCTGTCTGTCTGTCTGTCTGTCTGTCTGTCTGTCTGTCTGTCTGTCTGTCTGTCTGTCTGTCTGTCTGTCTGTCTGTCTGTCTGTCTGTCTGTCTGTCTGTCTGTCTGTCTGTCTGTCTGTCTGTCTGTCTGTCTGTCTGTCTGTCTGTCTGTCTGTCTGTCTGTCTGTCTGTCTGTCTGTCTGTCTGTCTGTCTGTCTGTCTGTCTGTCTGTCTGTCTGTCTGTCTGTCTGTCTGTCTGTCTGTCTGTCTGTCTGTCTGTCTGTCTGTCTGTCTGTCTGTCTGTCTGTCTGTCTGTCTGTCTGTCTGTCTGTCTGTCTGTCTGTCTGTCTGTCTGTCTGTCTGTCTGTCTGTCTGTCTGTCTGTCTGTCTGTCTGTCTGTCTGTCTGTCTGTCTGTCTGTCTGTCTGTCTGTCTGTCCTTTATAGACTCGAAAACGACTGGTCCTATCGAGACGAAATTTGGCATGGGTGTGTACTTTGGGCCTGTGACGGACACAGGCACGTAACCAGGAAAACATTTCGGGGGGGGGGGCACTAGCAATAACTGGGGGGGGGGGGGCATAGTCATCACATGCCGAAGGCGCGAGCATTTTGAGGGTGGTCTGGGGGAGATTTCAAAATCTAAGTCTCAAATGGTGCATTCTGGTGGGTTTTGGGGTGAAAATGGTCTTCTTTTTCACGGTAGCAAAACTTGATATTTTGTACCATGAATTTGCGAATTTTTAAAGATGCAGGCAAAAAAAGAATAATTCAAGCCACTATTTCAACGCACAGCAAATGAGGAGAAAAAGATAGTCACAGTCATGTCAAGTTTCCTTCCAGTCTTGTACCAGAGATCCACTTGAATACGACTCATTTCGATGGCGGCATTTCCATAAAATTCTCACAACGCAGAGCGAATTTTAAAGTGTCGGGGGGGGGGGGGGGTGGGGGGGGGGGTGGAGGGGCTGACTGTGATAGAATAATGAACGCGGCAGATGCCTTCGGCATCAGAGAGTAGCGTACTAACGAGCTATTTGAGGGGGGTGGGGGTCTCCCCCCGAAAATGTTTGAAATAAGCGATCAAATGAGGCTTTTTGATGGCTTTTGGAGTGAAAATCTCCCCCCCCCCCTGTGGATACGCCATAGGATATAGGCTATTTGGTCCCGGAGTGGAGCGCCGGTTTCGCGCATACGCAGTGACAATCTCGGAAACTACTGAGCCTATCGGGTCCCAACCTGGGATTTATAATTCGGGTCCATCGTGTAGTGATTTACCGCCATCGGGGTGGGGTGGGGGATCCGTCTTCGCGCATGCGCAGTGACGATCTCGGAAACTACTGGGTCGATCGGAACCAAACCTGGGATTTATATTAAGAGTCCATTGAGTAGTGATTTCCCCCCATCGGGGCTGAGGTGGGAGTTCGTCTTTGGGAAACTACTTGGCCGATCAGGACCAAACCAGGGACTTCGATGTATAGTATACCGAGAAGTGTTTTTGTCAATTTTTACATGATCGTGACCCTCTATAAAGCCCACCAAGGCGGGTCCTAGCTAGTTATTTAAAAATGCGCTATTACGGAAGGCCTTTATGCACGATGTACGTAAGTTACTGCACTTAAACTGATTGTGCTTGGGTGGAAAACTGTGAAGGGGTGGGTAGGCAGATGCAGGATTTTTAAAGAGGCTTTATTTTATTATTCAATACAACTTTACTTTTCGGAATAAATAAATTAACTGAAATCATTTTTTCTTGTAAAAACTCTTGAAAATACAAAAAACTGCCAGATGTCCTGGAAGGGGGTGGGTGGGGAATCCCGTGGGTATGAATTTATCCAGGCTTCGGAGACAATTATCTGTTGGCAGTTTTTATACATCTAATGATGCTTGCAAATCTCCGGTGGACAGGGTCCCGTACCCTATGACCTCGATATTTTGGTTCTCTGTCTACTGAAAAACGCCTAGTCCATTTCTCTTTGACGTCTTTCAAGTAAAATGTATTTCCAGATTGTACTATTGAAATGGAGATCAAACAGTGTCGCTTTATTTGAAAAAAGGGACCGAAATAAAGCTGATTCGTTGACGAAACTTGTGAACTATGCGTCGATATCTCATTTTTTCTCTCGATCTGCAGCAAAACATTTTCTTTGACGGCGACGCTGGTCGGCATCATTTCGAAAGTTTTTAAAGTTAATCGAAGACTTCAATCGTCAGCAGAAAGGTAAGTTTTATCTGTTTATATATGCATTTTGGTGCTAACACTAAGGGAACGGTAAAGTGCAAGAATAGTAAAGCCAGAGGGTGGGGTTGAGGGTCTGGTGCAGCTAAAGTTCTCCACAACCGTGTATATATATAGCCGCTAATTATCGCCTTATTTCGACTGGACAGGCAAGGAAATTACCACTTTTTTATCACCCGCGGGGGAGGGATTTAACAAAGAGACCCTATGTCCTTGCATGCGTCCGTCCCATAGGTTTCCATTCAGTTGAAATTGTTCCGCTTAACCGATCAGTTTCAAATTTAATACACTTATTTCTTAAGTTGAAATACAGGTCAAGTTTGATTTGAGGTTCGGTGTGACAATTCTTACTAGAGTTATGCCTGTTTATGACTTTGAAAAATCATTGATTTTTCGGTTTCCTTCCAATTAATTAATGTTTTGGCTCGACTGATCATTTTCAAATTTTTCACGCTTATTTCTTATGTTAAAATACAGAGCAAGTTCAATTTTGTGTTGGTTTTACTGCAGTTATGCTCCTTTATGAGTTTGAAAATCATTGATTTTTGGGCTTCTACCCAATTACAATTGTTAGGCTGAACCGATCAGTACCAAATTTTATATACCTATTTCTTATGTCAAAATACAAATCAAGCATAATCTGGTGATGGTGTTGACAAATTTCGCTTCAGTTATGCCCCCTTTTTAATATTTGTGCTGGGGGTTAATTTTTCAACCTATCTTGACTGGGCTCCTGCGAAACTAATTATTCTTCCCTGAGCTGTTACCTAAAAACAATTTATAACCAAGTTAGAAAATTCCCATATGAATGTTCCCAGGGCAGCATTCTAGTAGCTCAGGTCACCAGAGATGTAAAATTTTCAAACATTCCATATCTATCCTTCACCCAATTTATCTGGTCCCCTGAGATTGTGTTTGACGTCTGTTCCACCCTCGTATTTGGTACGATATAGAGAACGGCTTTTATTTAAAATTTTCGTGAGAATTAAGGTATGTGTCGTCTCGTTGTATTATCAGATTCTACAAATACATGCACAATGAGCTTGTAAATTGACAACATTCTGGGGAAACATAAAGAAACCGATCACGCCAAAACATCCTTCGAATAAGAGGACCTTGAGAAGGGCTCATGGCCTGGAATCATCTAAAGTTGCATATTCCGAGCACAATAACCATGTCGTATCTGATACATAACGGAAGAAGGCATGGTTATTTTGGCCGAAATGTGCATCATAAATCGATTGTGCCCATGGACCTTCTACAAATGCTGATTACTGGAATGCTTTGTGCAGTGTTACTGGTTTCTTTGGGTATCGTTGGTACGTGGGCGACGTATCAGCATACCGTGTGGTTATTTTGACTAAATATACTTTCTTGCCCTTTTAAGGTCCTATTATTCAAAGGCATTATTGTGGGGTGACCGATTTCTTTACTCCCCTGAGTATCAGCAGCATCAACCAGCATCAACAAATGATGTGTCAGTAGACGGTGTGGTTAGTTTGGCCTTCGGTTTCCACATTATATTCTATTGATTCCTGCCCTCTTTCTTAATTCCTGGCCCCTCGGTTTCCTGGGCCCCTTCTGTCCCACCATATTCCGTGCTCCAACATCCAGGTCCACAGAAACAGGTCAGATTTTCACATTATATACTACTGAACCCTGCCCTTCTCTCCCAATCCCGAGCTCTTAGGTCCACTGGGCCGCCTCTGTCCCATCATATTACGGGGTCCCCATTTAGGTCCCCGAAAACAGGTCAGATCATACTAATGACTTCTGCCCTTCTCTCTTAATCCCTAGCCCTCCGGTCCCTTGAGCCCCCCCCCCCCCCCCCACATCTCCCATCATATTCCGGGCTCCCCATCTAGGTCACCCCAAACAGGTCAGATCTTCATATTATATACTACTGAATCCTGCCATTCTCTCTCAATCCCTGGCCCTTCTGTCCTCATCATATTCGGGGGCCCTCATCTAGGTCCCCAAAACAGGTCAGATCTCCATCATTATATACTACTAACATCATATTCTCATTAATGCGGTATACTGCGTCATTCAGTGGCAGCTTTATGCGCATTAGTAGTTATTTAGCGATGGATAATGCCTTTTTTGCAGGACCTAGGGAAGGACCTAGGAAGTGACGTCATGGTCACGTGACTGGGGCGGCCATGTTTTGTTGTTATGGAAACGCACGTGTGCGACCATGTTATGACGTCATTACCATTGTGATACGTGGTGAAGTGTGCGCATGTGCATCGCGTGTTCTTATAGAAACACGTATTTCCGGTAGCCGTGTTGTAGTGTGGGGGTCGCCATGTTGGTTTCCAAGGTGTCACGACTTACATTAGCTAACAACGACTTTATGTCGAATCCCCTCCCATATTATACTCTATTTATATCCCTGTCTTTATTGTGTACTCCTGTGTTATTGTATACAGTCTTCATTGCGTCAATTTTCTAAGATATAAATTTTACTCGAATGATATATTAATGAATAAATATTGTTTAAACTAATGTATCACGTGGTTGCTAAGTGTCTACAAGTCTTGGTATTAGATGGGGTGAATTTTGGGGGTATGTTTGATTGCGTTTGGAAACATAGAATGACCGAAATGAGCCCGACGTTCCTGTTTTGAGTGGATTTTGCCCCGTTATGTTGGTTCCAAGGTGGTACATGGTTACCAAGTGCCCAAACCTCTAGACGAGGGATTGTTTTGGAGACATATTCGAAACATAAAATGACCGAAATGAGCCCGACCCTGTTGTAACCACGTTAGTAGAAAACACCCGTAATGTTATGTCCGTGTACAGGTGTGGAGTTTAACCCGACCTTGGATCATTTAAATGAACGGGAGAAGGGATTTTGAGGGACAGGACAGGGGGGGGGACTCCAGGGGATCCAGGGGCACGGGAGCAGGGGCGGCAGCGGCGGCTCCCTTCCCCTTCCCTTCCCCATCACTCCTTCATTTCCCCTGACTCGAATTCTTTCAGAATCCTCGATCCATAATAGGAACCCCAAGCGGGCCGTAGGCCCGCAAAGGGTTCCACATACCCAGTCAGATAAATGTGTTCCAGAACAGAATTCTCTATAGCCGTCATTGTGATTTTTGAAGTGGACAGTAAATTTCAGTGAAAAAACCACGTAACTTCCGGTGTCGAATTGCCCATGCAATTGCAATTGGCCTGTCCCCCTCTGGGAATCAAATGTTTTTTGTTTCGCCTCAAAGCTTTGCGTGATACATTGGCCTACATATCTACACTTCAGGGGTAACCAGGCCTTCTCAACCGAGAACCGCGTCAAATCAGCGTCCGGCCAAAGTGGTACTATTATTACTCGAGTTCAGTCCTTCTGGAGGTTTGTCAATATGCTCAGCTGATGATCTCGTCATTTCGGATCGAACTCTCAGTCCTGATTTCGTTGCAGCTTGTCTGCCAGTGATAACCTCAATCGAAAAAACGTACATATAACCGATAATATAACTGATAATTGTTGTTATATTGGTGCGATTGTATACAGATATGCATTAACGCGTACCTCGTGAAATATCAAGATGAACAGAAACTCAGTTGTTGAATTAGACGAATGTTAAGGTGTTGTAAAAGTAAGGAAAAGTTTGCTTGAAAAAAGGGTATACGGACGTTTCGTCCGCAAGCCGAGTCGTCCGCTTGTCAGGAAAATGTCTGCACATTTTCTACATTTCGAACAAGACACCCACCCCCTACTAACGTGTGACATTTCCCCAGATTAAGCCCAATAATATTCTCACATATAAAGCCTCCTGATGATGTATTTATGTTAAGAGTGTGATGTACAACATCATTTTTAAGGTATGAAACACAAATGATGTCATATATTGGCTGATATATTGATATGTTTTCAAAAAATTGCACAAGTAGGAAATGCACATTTTTGGTGCACTCAAGAGACTTACCCACACCCACATCATGTCTTGCAAATTTTTGGTCCCCCCCCCCCCCCAGGACCCCCCTCCCCCTGGAATAATTGCAAAATTATAAGATTATGTTACAGAACTTAATATAACAAGTTTTGATGCATTTCTTAATATAATTAATTCTTATAATACATTTGCTAATAATTTTGCTATTATTCATTGTAAAGCGACGGTGCGCCTCGATGAATACTTGCAAAATTATAAGATTATGTTGCAGAACTTAATATAACAAATTTTGTTGCATTTCTTAATATAATTAATTCTTATAATACTTATGCTAATAATTTTGCAATTATTCACTGTAAGGTGCCGGTGGAGCTCTTCAATGAAAAATTGCAAAATTATAAGATTATGTTGTGGAACTTAATATAACGTACATATACTTTAAGAAGTTCTACTGTAATAATATAATTTTTATTGGTAATCCATTGAATAAACAGTAATTAAAATTTATTAGATGGCTGGATAGTTTATTTTGTTCTGACATTTCTGTTTTCAGAATTTCATACACATATATGAAATTTAATGCAAGGAGGTACATTAAGATATATTACAATGGAGGTACATTAAGATATATTACAATAGGTAATATACAATAAATTATACAATAAAATTATTATATGAATAAAAAATGATTCAAAATGCAATACTTGAATACTTTCCCCCAGCGAACGAGTTTCGGACGTGTTGGGTATAATTGTAGAGGACGACTTGGGTAAAATTGCAGCGGACGATTTGTTTAGCAGACGAAATGGGTGTAATTCGAAAAAGTGATACTGATAGGTTGCTTTCAGTCCTGTTAGAAACCAAAACAAAGTAATAATGTGTTACTTTTTGGTGCATCTGTATTTCTGAACAGTGCTTCGTAGTTTCAAAAACTAAAAAATGGAAAATAATAACCCTTTTGGATATTTACCGCCATTGAAAATGGCATGTCATCTTTTTTCGGGAACTGGGGGAATCTTCAGCCTGGGGAGAACTAGGCCCAGGGAAGAAGCATCCAAAAGAAAAGCAGTACACATCTATTAGGATATTTTAGATACGGTACGATATTCGTTTTAACTCCTGAAAATAATTCTTAAAAAAAATATTAATAGATTGTTCGATATTTATTGAAAAAATATTAATATAATATATCGTCGAGCAATTATCTCTGCAGTAAATTCACATTCAATGTGTTCTGTAATAGGGCCTAATTAACGTCTCTCATCTGTTAGAATGATATCCAATCACTTCGGCTCCAAGTCATTTTGTCCTCTGGTCAATTCGACCTCAAAGTCATCTCTGTCCTAGTCACTTTGGTCCCTTGGTCATTTCGGCACCATTTTAAGTGTAGAGATCTATAAAGATCCGTGCATAGTTCATGTTTAGAAATAATGGGTAATTACCTTTATTAAGTAATGTTCAGTTATTTGTATTTACTCAGTGTACAGAACAGTTATACAGTACGTGGAGAGTGTATTATCACTAAATCACCCGCAAAGTGGAGATTCCACCCAAGCAATAATTGCAAATTTGTTGCAAAGCCTAACCAGCACAAGCAAAGTTTCAGCCAAAGGACCTCCGGGTTAAACCCGGAGGTCCATTGGCTGAAACATTGCTTGTGTTTTTGTCGAAATGTTCAAAATTTGAAAGTTATAGCTTGGGTGATAACTCCACTCCGCGGGTGATTTAGTTACAATCCACTCTCCACGTACTGTACATGACATTAAAAATTATCCATGTGTTCAATTTTACATACATTTAAGATGCTGTCTGTATAAGTAAGAGAAATTATTTTACTTTGAAATTTTGCAAAGTACCGGAATATGCAGTCATTTATTCATATTGTTATGCACAATTCCTAGTCACCTTCCAGTTTGAGGTTCACAGGGTTTCTTTTTCTTTTTTTTTATCTGAAACAACCACCAAACTGCGATTTTGATACTACCATAAATATGTCCACATTTTCTAAAACACAGAGCAGAATCCTTGTAGTTATGCGCAATTCCTAGTCCCCTTCCAGTTCGATGTCCACGGGGGTCTGATCCCAGGGCCCCACTTCCAAGGCGTACACTCAAACCAAATCACATTACTTACCCTCGCTTTCCGCTCCCATAGATTCATAAGCAAATAAAATTATTCAGGTCACAAGTGATTTCAAATCCCACATAGTCCATCTGCATCTTCGACATGCTGAAACTTTTCTTTTATTTATTCATCATGAAAGAAAATCTACTAGACATATATCATGTATACCTGAATATCTAATTGAGAGATACATATGTTGAAAAAAAATTAAATAGAAAAATGTTAAAATTCAAACAATATTTGAAAATATTTAAAGAGGCCGAAATGACCTGGTATATTGGGGCTGAATTGACCTGAGGCTGTAATGACTGGGGCCAAAATGACTTGGGGCCAAAGTGACTGGAATTCGTGAGAATTGCATCCAAACTGTCCTCCAACAATCTGACCCAAACTGGATACTAATCTAACCCAAACCATCCTTTGGCAATTTGCCCCAAACTGTTCTCCAGAATAGGGACACATGATTCTTATTGATTTATTTATTGGGGTTTAATGACACTTCGATAGCCAGGGTCACTTCATGTCGGACAGTTTTACAGGTGGGAAAAGCCAGAGAGAACCACAGAGCAATTACAAACATCTAACGTACAAACAGCACACACGCTGGGTTAGCATTGGTTGAAGACAAGTGTACGATTGACATGCAGTATGCCTTGGTACGCAATGGCACTACGTGGGCAGTGGGAATGAAGTGTATTGCCCAAGGAAAGAAAGTGGTTGCCACAGGTGGTATTTGATAGAGGACCCTTTGGCTTGCAGCCTTCACCTCTAAGTACTGAGCCCTTTAACCTTCAAAACTGTATAGTACCAGCTAAAACATTTTGTAGAATGACCACATGAAAATTTCACAAGTACATAGTTTCATTATTAGTTTGTGATATTTGCTTTTGCTGTACAGTGGAAGTTGGAACCCTGTTAATTGAAGAGCCACTTTGCCAATAACATTATTCAATTAGCAGGAGTATTCAATTAACAGGGATTGTGTCACTTTCCTGTATTCCAGAGATAAACTTAGCATTTATTCTATTATATTTTGTTTGACAGAGCTCCATGAGCTCTGTCAAACAAGATATAATAGATTAAATGCCTGTATTGAATGTACTGAGGCCAAATTGGTCTATAACCAAAGGAAAACAGGGAAGAGTCCGGGCAATTTCTCAACATGTTACAAGATTTTTTATTCAATTAACAGGAGATTACTGTATAACCTATATTCAATTACCAGGTCAAATTTGTACTGGAGGTAAATGGTTTTGTGTTGGGAAATTATATTCTGTCAACAGGGATACAGTTAAAACTGGAAGTCCTAACATGAAATGCACACAAATAGCACGTCGATTCGCGCGTTAATCTACGCGTTATGACCATAGTAAGGCTATCATATCCTGTACATATGGCCTGTGCACAAGCAATGTTTCAGCCAATGGACCTCCGGGTAACCCGGAGGTCCATTGGCAGAAACATTGCCTGTGTTTACTATGAGTAATCAGGAGAACCTGCCACGCTTTGGATGCCATTCGATATGGCAATTGCGCGCAATTCCTACGCGCAATTAAGCCTAGATAAGCGCACAATTCGGGACAGGACTTCTAGTTTCAACTGTATACAATTAAGATATATCCAATTAAGTGGGCACAACTATATAACCTCCCCCCACCCCCTCCCTCCCCCCCACCCCCCCCCCCCCCCCCCACACACACACACCCCAATCAAAACCATCATTCAAAGGTCTTGGATTCAGCAAATTTGATTTCTTTATTTATTGGGTTTAACAACAATTTTTACAGCCAGGGCCACCCAACAGTTTTACTGGGGGGAGGAACCCAGCCAGAGCACCCAGAGAGAACTATCGAGCAACAATGACAAGCAACTGTCAGCTTTTCAACATTGTAACTCCAAGCAAGCAGGGTTAGCATTGGTTGAAGACAAGTGCACCATCGATGTGCAGTACGCCTTATTTCAGTTGCCGCAATTGGGATTCGAGCTGAGAACCTCTCACAGCTTGTTTTGGGAAGGGTTTTTTTGTTCCAGCTTCATTAAGGTTTGTTTCATATCGCACTTGTAAATTTGTCATAATTAGTAATCATAAATCCATAACATAAAACAATAGAAAAAATGCATAGAATATTTAAAAAAAAAAAAAATCTGTGAGGATTTGACCTCAAGAGGTGATGACATTCGACCTCGACTGAGTCCGAATATTCTCAGAAAAAGTATGAGGGCTGAATCTTCCTGTGACTGAATCTTCATGAACCCCTTTTTTCAAACTAAATTGCCCATTACTTATAAAGCATCATAACTAAGGCAAAAACAATACTATGAAATTTACAAGTCTGAAATTCTATAAATTCCAAATAAATTTACAAAAATTATATAGCAAAATGAAGGATGTTGTGTATAGTATGTGTGCATCTCACACACTGACACACAGTCGCCATCAGACATCAGCGGATCCTGAAAGTGTGCTATCGGTACCATATTTGTACCATAATTGATAATAATAAAATAATATTTCATAAGAACAACAAACACAGGAATTCAAAATGCAGCCTCAAGGCAGCATGGTGGTGAATGCCAATGCTGTCCCATTGTCCTTGAAAGGGGGAGTCCTTTACAAAATAGGTTTTTGTTTTGTGATACTCTGGATACTCCCCATTTTTAGCTCAACTTTGACAAAGTCATATTTAAGGTTGTGTCATAGCCCGTTGTCCGTCTGTTTGGGAACAACAATTCAATACGACTCGGGCTTCCGTCTGTTTGGGAACAACAATTCAATACGACTCGGGCTAGAGGTTGTATTTATGAACCGATCTTTACGAAACTTCTTGGGTACCTTTGTTATCACCGTGGGACGAGAACGAGTGTTTTTGGGTGCGGTCCAAAATGCAAGATGGCCTCTGGCAGCCATTTTGTACAGAAATTAGTGCAATCAGTTTTTTGTACAGAACTTCTGTATGAAAGTTCTGATTTGAACAAATTTTTGTATGAATGTTTAGTAACATGGAGTACATCACATATAATACAGGTTTTTTTCTCGTGCTGAAATTATGCAAATTAGATGAACTTTAATTTATTCAGTGCTACTTACATGTATACCCAGTAAGTGCACATGCCAATACGGCTCGGGCTAGGCTGTGTTTATGAACTGATCTTCATGAAACTTCTTGGGTACCTTTGTTATCACCTTGGGATGAGAATGAGTGTCTTTGGGTGCGGTCCAAAATTCAATATGGCTACCAGTGGCCATTTTGTACCGAAATTAGGTACAATCAGTTTTTTGTACAGAACTTCTATACAACTTGGGCTAGAGGCCGTAATTATGAATCGATCTTTACAAAATTTCTTGGGTACCTTTGTTATCGCCATGGGGTTAGAATGAGTGTTTTTGGGGGGAGTCCAAAATTCTAGATGGCCGCCGGCAGCTATTTTGTACTGAAAATGAAATTACTGCAATCAGTTTTTTGTACAGAACTTCTGTATGAAAGTTCTGATTTGAATAAATTTGTGTATGATTGTTTAGTAACATGGAATACATCACATAAAATACAGATTTTTTTCTTGTACAGAAATTATGCAAATTAGACAAACTTTTGATTTATTCAGTACTACTTATACACAGTAGGTACACATGTCAATACGGCTCGGGCTAGGGGCTGTATTTATGAACCGATCTTCACCAAGCTTCTTGGGTACCTTTGTTATCACCTAGGGACGAAAATGAGTGTTTTGGGGTGCGATCCAAAATTCAAGATGGCTGCCAGAACCCATTTTGTACCAAAATTAGATACAATCAGTTTTTTGTACACAACTTCCATACGGCTCAGGCTAGAGCCTGTATTTATGAACCAATCTTTACGAAATGTCTTGGGTACCTTTGTTATCACCGTGGGATGAGAGCGAGTGTTTTAGGGTGCAGTTCGAAATTCAAGATGGCCACTAGCAGCCATTTTGTACCAAAATTAGTGCGATCAGTTTTTTGTACAGAACTTCTGTATGAAAGTTCTGATTTGAATAAATTTTTGTATGAATGTTTAGTAACATGGAATACATCACAAAAATACTGTATAATACAGGTTTTTTTCTCTTGCAGAAATTATGCAAATTAGATGACCTTTGATTTATTCAGTGCTTCTTATACACTGTAAGTGCACATGTCAATACGCTAAGGCTGGAGGCTGTATTTATGAACCGATCTTCATGAAACTTCTTGGGTACCTTTGTTATCACCTTGGGATGAGAACAAGTGTTTTTGGGTGCGGCCCGAAATAAAAGATGGCTGCCGGCTTTCACACTGTTGCTTACTGAGGTGAAGTCACTTTACCATTACCAAGCTACCTACTAAATACCAAAGGGAAGATTTTTCAGTGCACTCTTATTACTTCAGTGCCCATAATTCTCAAATATGGCATTAAAACCAATCACATACTTATACTGCTTAAATCTATTCACATAATCAGAATACACCATCAGGGGTGCATTAGCTCAGTAGGTAGAGGTGCAGACTGCAAGCCGAGAGATCCTCGGTTCGAATCCACCTGCGACAACAGCTTTGTGTCCTTGGGCAAGACACTTCACCCTCACTACCCATGTGGGGGCAAGGTATGCTGTGTACTAAGGCATACTGCATGTTCTTGGTGCACCTGTCTTCAAACAAGGCTAACCCAGCTTGTGTAGTATGTTGGAGAGCTCACAGTTGCTTGCCATTGCTCAGTGGTTCTCCTGGGGTACTCTAGTTTCCTCCATCCATAAAACTGCCATGGTCACAATAAGCTGTTGTGCAGATAAATGTGACCTTAAACACCAATAAATAAATAATAAAAAGAACACACCACCTCAATGACCTCATACCCGTTTAGACTCTCCAGTTTTCATTCACCTTGGTATCCCTCGGTTTGCCTTGGTGTTTAGTATGCCCGCCAGAAAAGGAGTGATTTCTTTTTCTAAAAGAGCAAAACAAGAAACAGTAATTTTTAACAGGTAGTAACGAAATAATTTTCACGAAGCGCACAATTTTATGTTAGTTAATAGCTGAAAAAACGCAGGGTGATATTTGCAAATCTTATTTTATTACTGGCACCAGGTACTGGTAATGAAAATTGCTGTTTGTCATCAATACTTGATCAAGTTTCTGACAAAGCACATTATACTATTCCAGTATGTTAGCGACTGGACATAAGCGCACAATTTGATGTTGGTTTACCACTATATACTGGTGCTTAGCCAGGAAATCTAAGTTACATGTAGGGGCAAGAGTAATATCTAGTGGGAGTGGGGCCGGGTAATAAAGAATATGATGCACAGAATCACCTGAGCCACATAGCAGTGAGATAGGGGTGAGGACATGAGGGTGTGTGACCCTCTCATCAGTGGAGGGGTCGGGTGAACCCCCCCCCCCAAAAAAAAATAAATTTGAAATTCAAGACAGTAAAACACAATTACCTTGACTCTTGTGTCCATTTGTGTCCATAATAAGTTGCGAACAAGCATAAATATCTAGATATTAAAATGTATTTAGGATGTTCATTATATGGGTTAACGGGAGAGAGGGGTGGGGGCATGAATGAAATTGGGGACTGAATATTCTCAGAAAAAGTATGAGGGCTGAATCTTCCTGTGACTGAATATTCATGAACCCCTTTTTTCAAACTAAATTGCCCATTACTTATAAAGCATCATAACTAAGGCAAAAACAGTACTATGAAATTTACAAGTCTGAAATTCAATAAATTCCAAATAAATTTACACAAATTATATAGTAAAATTAAGGATGTGGTGTATAGAACCCCAAAAGTATGTGTGCACCTCACGCACTGACACACAGTCGCCATCAGACATCAGCGGTTCCTGAAAGTGTGCTACATGTATCGGTACCATATTTGTACCATAACTGATAGTAATAAAATAATATTTCATTAGAACAACAAACACAGGAATTCAAAATGCAGCCTCAAGGCAGCATGGTGGTGAATGCCCCATTGTCCTTGAAAGGAGGAGTCCTTTACAAATAGGTTATTGTTTTGTGATACTCTGGATACTCTCCATTTTTAGCTCAACTTTGACAAAGTCAAATTTAAGGTTATGTCATGGCCCATTGTCCGTCTGTTCGGGAACAGCAATTCAATACGGCTCGGGCTAGAGGCTGTATTTTTGAACCGATCTTTACGAAACTTCTTGAGTACCTTTGTTATCACGTGGGACGAGAACGAGTGTTTTTGGGTGCAGTCCAAAATTCAAGATGGCCTCCAGGAGCCATTTTGTACAGAAATTAGTGCAATCAGCATTTTTGTACAGAACTTCTGTATGAAAGGTCTGATTTGAATAAATTTTTGTATGAATGTTTAGTAACATGGAGTACATCACATATAATACAGGTTTTTTTCTCGTTGTGAAATTATGCAAATTAGATGAACTTTAATTTATTCACTGCTACATGTACTTACATGTATACCCAGTAAGTGCACATGTCAATACGGCTCGGGCTAGGCTGTACAGTATTTATGAACTGATCTTCATGAAACTTCTTGGGTACCTTTGTTATCACCTTGGGATGAGAATGAGTGTTTTTGGGTGCAGTCCAAAATTCAAGATGGCTACCAGTGGCCATTTTGTACTGAAATTAGGTACAATCAGTTTTTTGTACAGAACTTCTATACAACTTGGGCTAGAGGCCGTATTTATGAACCGATCTTTACGAAATTTCTTGGGTACCTTTGTTATCACCATGATGTTAGAATGAGTGTTTTTGGGGGGAGTCCAAAATTCTAGATGGCCGCCGGCATATATTTTGTACTGAAATTACTGCAATCAGTTTTTTGTATGGAACTTCTGTAAGAAAGTTCTGATTTGAATAAATTTTTGTATGATTGTTTAGTAACATGGAATACATCACATAAAATACAGGTTTTTTTCTTGTACAGAAATTATGCAAATTAGATGAACTTTGATTTATTCAGTGCTACTTATACACAGTAAGTACACATGTCAATACAGATTGGGCTAGGGGCTGTATTTATGAACGGATCTTCACCAAGCTTCTTGCATACCTTTGTTATCACCTAGGGACGAGAACGAGTGTTTTGGGGTGCGATCCAAAATTCAAGATGGCTACCAGTGGCCATTTTGTACCAAAATTAGGTCCAATCAGTTTTTGTACACAACTTCTATATGGCTCAGGCTAGTGGCCGTATTTATGAACCGATCTTTACGAAACGTCTTGGGTACTTTTGTTATCACCGTGGGATGAGAGCGAGTGTTTTTGGGTGCAGTTCGAAATTCAAGATGGCCACTAGCAGCCAATTTGTACTAAAATTAGTGCGATCAGTTTTTTGTACAGAACTTCTGTATGAAAGTTCTGATTTGAATAAATTTTTGTATGAATGTTTAGTAACATGGAATACAGTTAAAACTAAAAGTCCTGTCCTGAAATGTGCACAAATAGCACATCGATATGCGTGTTAATCTACGTGATATGACCATAGTAAGGCAATCAAATTCTGTAAATATGGCCTGTGCACAAGCAATGTTTCAGCCAATGGACCTCCGGGTAACCCGGAGGTCCATTGGCAGAAACATTGCCCGTGTTTGCTATAAGTAACCAGGAGAACCTGCCGTGCTTTGGATGCCATTCGATATGACAATTTCGCACAATTCATACGCGCAATTAAGCCTAGATAAGCGCACAGTTCGTGACAGGACTTCTAGTTTTAACTGTACATCACAAAAAATACTGTATAATACAGGATTTTTCTCTTGCAGAAATTATGCAAATTAGATGACCTTTAATTTATCAGTGCTACTTATACACTGTAAGTGCACATGTCAATACACTAAGTCTGGAGGCTGTATTTATGAACCGATCTTCATGAAACTTCTTGGGTACCTTTGTTATCACCTTGGGATGAGAACGAGTGTTTTTTGGGTGTGGCGGCCCGATATTAAAGATGGCTGCCAGCTTTCACACTGTTGCTTACTGAGGTGAAGTCACTTTACCATTACCAAGCTACCTACTAAATACCAAAGGGAAGATTTTTCAGCGCACTCTTATTACTTCAGCACCCATAATTCTCAAATATGGCATTAAAACCAATCACATACTAGTACTGCTTAAATCTATTTACATAATCAGAATACACCATCAGGGGTGCATTAGCTCAGTAGGTAGAGGTGCAGACTGCAAGCCGAGAGATCCTCGGTTTGAATCCCACCTGCAGCAACAGCTTTGTGTCCTTGGGCAAGACACTTCACCCCCACTACCCATGTGGGGGGCAAGGTATGCTGTGTACTAAGGCATACTGCATGTTCTTGGTGCACCTGTCTTCGAAAAAGGCTAACCGTGCTTGTGTAGTATGTTGGGGAGCTCACAGTTGCTTGCCATTGCTCAGTGGTTCTCCTGGGTACTCTAGTTTCCTCCATCCATAAAACTGCCATGGTCACAATAAGCTGTTGTGCGGATAAATGTGACCTTAAACACCAATAAATAAATAACAAAAATAACACACCACCTCATACCCGTTTCTCTCCTGTTTTCCTTCACCTTGGTATCCCTCGGTTGCCACGGTGTTTAGTATGCCCGCCAGAAAAGGAGTGATTTCTTTTTCTAAAAGAGCAAAACAAGAAACGGTAATTTTTAACAGGTAGTTACGAAATAATTTTCATGAAGCGCACAATTTTATGTTAGTTAATAGCTGAAAAAAATGCAGGGTGATATTTGCAAATCTTATTTTATTACTGGCACCAGGTACTGGTAATGAAAATTGTTGTTTGTCATCAAAACTTGATCAAGTTTCTGACAAAGCTCATTATACTATTCCAATATGTTAGGTACTGTACATAAGCACACAATTTGATGTTAGTTTACCATTATACTGGTGCTAAGCCAGGATATCTAAGTTACATGTAGGGGCAAGAGTAATACATGTATCTAGTGGGAGTCATAAAGAATATGATGCACAGAATCACCTGAGCCACATAGCCGTGAGATAGGGGTGAGGACAAGAGGGTGTGTGACCCTCTCATCAGTGGAGTTGTCTGGTGCACCCCCCCCCCCCCAAAAAAAAAAAAAACAAAAACAAAAACAAAAAAAAACAAAAATTTGAAATTCAAGACAGTAAAACACAATTACCTTGACTCTGTGCTGCTGTGTACTGGTCACTTTATGTGGGTGGGCAATATTTCTGCGGATGCAATGATATTAGTTTTCAAACATTGTTTACAGCAATAATCATAAAAAATTTAATTAATGAACCACAGGATACAATTCAGTGCTTCATTAATTAAAATTTTATTGATGATGATTTTCTATTACCTGGAAAAAACATGCATGGACATCATGCACTGCCCATGCAAGGATTATGACCAGCAACTGTACTGTATGTCTGTGTCACTGCTATGAGCAGGGACTAATCTAAATGGGTGGGCGTGTTTACAAATATTCATATTTTTTAACACCTGATAACAAAGTAATATAAGTTTATAAACAACCACACAATTGACTTTTAATTATAATACTCCTAATTCCTATTAAACATATATGAATGTTTATTAATTTTGTGGAATTTTTACACTGTGTATGAGGCTTATTTGGGCCTGTATGTTTGTTAAAATTGCCCTTCCACTACGGAGGACTTTTTGAAATCAGTCTACACTGGATTGTGTGGTATTCCTTTGTGTAAGACAGTGTATTCATTGTAATAATATTCATGCATAAGTTCATGTTCTTGGTTTGTTTTAGGCCTCATAATCTACAGAATAGCTTGGATGGAGGTGTATTCCATCACTTGAGTGCAAGAAGGCTTTGCAATGCTACATGTATAGCATAAACCTTGTTGCACTCCAGGGACAAATTTATCAATCTTAATAACATGGGTAAAATATCGGACATGAACCATTTATTTTTTTTTTTTTTTAGCTCACTTCGACAAAGTCAAGCAGTGCTTATCTAATCACTCTTCATCCATTGTCCATCCATCTGTCATCCATCAACACCATGTCTTGGTCAATTCAAGTTAAAGTTTGTGTGAGTAATGGTACCAAATGGGTATTACATTTTTGTTCAACTCAACACCCCCAGCCCCATAGGGAGGGGGTGGGGTAAAATGCTCCCAAAATATTTTAAAAATCTTATGAACCAGTGGGTACAGTGACTTTATATTTGATATGGAACTACCTTTTGAGGTGTAGAATCACGCTTGTTCAAACGTACTTTGTAAAGCAATATTTGGCTTTGTAATGGCAGTGGTTAGATTTTTGGTACCACCCAAAATTTCTATTTTCCGAACCGATGGTCCGATTTGAATGAAATTCAGTATCGTGGTAATATTGGGTCATAAGTACTTACCTCATGCAAAAAAACCCTGCATCCCCATGGGAACCCCAGGAGCAAAAAATAGAAATGTTTTCAAACTCCCATGTTTCCCAAACCACTTGGAACAGAGAACTGTTATGTGGTATGAAGCATCCTTAGAACCAGTAGAATTGAATGGTAAAAAAAAATGCCCTCTGTTGTTGTTAGAGAGTTCTGCAGAGGGCATCAGAATAATGTTGGTGCAGCATTTTTGCAAACATTTTAGAAAATCTTTTCTCAAGAACCAATGTTCAGAATCTTTTGATATTTGGTATACAGCATCCAAAGAGGGGTCAGATACAAGTTTGTTAAAATGAAGCTCATTCGTTCATATTTGGACTCAATGCAGGAGCCCAAATTTTATGGGGAATTTTCTTTAAAAATCTTCTTCAGAAGCACGAGTCAGAATTTTTTAATGTTTGGTACTCTCATTGTTATGATGGTCAGATTCAAGATTGTTCAAACCAAGTCCCTATGTTAATATTTGGGCTTTCTTTGGTAGCCCAAATTTAACTTAGGGCTGTATGGGGAAGTTTTTTTTAAAAATCTTCTTCTTCAGATCCACCAGTCAGAATGCTTTCGTATTTGGTATACAACATCTGTAAGGGGGGAGGGGTGGGGGTGGGGGTGAGATTCAAGTTTGTTCAAATCGGGTCTGTAGGTTAAAGTTTGGGCTCACTATGTTAGCCCAAATTTTAACTTTGTGCAATATGAGGAAATTTCTTTAAAATTTTGTTCTTCAGATCCACCAGTCAGAATGCTTTCATATTTGGTATACAGCATCTCTAAGGAGATCAGATTCAACTTTGTTCAAATCGAGTGCCTGGGTTGATATTTGAGCTCCCTATGGGAGCCGGAATTGGCCAAGTAGCTGAAGAATTAGACATTTTTTATTCAGTACCCTCAAGAGGTGAAGAGTAATCTACATAGGTTGTATCAAGGTGCTTGAGAGGGGAGGTCCACATTTTACATCATAATCAACTAAAGAAAAGGCATGATGCTTGGACTGTTTTTGTCACTCCTGAGGGGCTCAAAGATTTGCAGTGTATCCTATGGAGATGGATTGCTTAATGTAGATTCATTCTTGGACTCTTATATCGTGTTCTGTTCTCTGTTTATATCGTGTTCTGTTCAAGGTGAGCACTTCAGGCCCTGTGGGGCCTCTTGTTTATTTATTTATTAGGTTTTAACAACACTTTCGAAAGCCAGCAGCTACAAGTTTCTTCTCTCCTTGAACCAAGCATCTCGCCCAACTGCAGCACTCATGGTCCACTGAGTTTTTAGCTCACCTGACTTTCAGTCAGGGTGAGGTGTAGTGATCACTTGCCGTCTGTCGTCCGTCGTCCATGTACATGGTGTTTGCATCTTCTCCTCCAAAACTGCTGAACTGATTAATCATTTAAGTGAAATGTGAGATGCTTGTTTGTTATGACATTGCATTTTGATTTTGCTTAAATCAAGTTGCCCTGCCCCCAGTAGGGCCATGCCCCAAAATTTTGCCTAAATCTTAAAAAAATCTTCTCGTGAACCAGGAGTAGCAGAGATTCGATATGTGGTGTGCTGCTTCCTTTTGAGGTGTAGACTCAGTTTTGTTCAAGAGAAGTTTGTGGGTCTTTATTTGCCTTCATTATTGGAGGGCATGTATTTTTGCCCCGCCCAAAATTTCCGTTTTTCGAACCAAGAGGCTGATTTGAACCAAATTTAATTTTTGGTTTTATTTGATCATAAGTAATTAATTTATGCCTCAAAATATTTTCCCATCCCCCCATGGGAACCGCAGGAGCTAAAAATAGAACAAAATTCAAAACGCACATACAGTTAAAACTAGAAGTCCTGTCATGAATAGTGCGCTTATCTAGGCTTAATTGCGCATTGGAATTGCGCGCAATTGCCATATCGAATGGCATTCAAAGCACGGCAGGTTCTCCTGGTTACTCATAGCAAACACATGCAATGTTTCTGTCAATGGACCTCCGGGTTACCCGGAGGTCCATTGGCTGAAACATTGCTTGTGCACAGGCCGTATGTACAGAATTTCATAGCTTTACTTGAGCCATAACGCGTATTTTAACGCGCATATCAACGTGCTATTTGTGCGCATTTCATGACAGGACTTCTAGTTTTAACTGTATCTCCAAAACTACATGGCACTGAGAATTCTTATTTGGTGTGAAGCTTCCTTGGGACCAACAGAATGGAATGGTCTAAGCAAATTTCTATCCGGTCAATCATGGGGTACTTTTTCGTGACTTTGAAAAAATGCTTAGTCAGCGTTCTGTAACACTGTGGGTAATGAAGAAAGCATTTAAGACTCTTCTTCACCCAATTCACTCCGCCAAAACCTTTCAGATTTCACATATACCATCTTTGCAAGATTTTTTTACACGTTTATTGAAATCAAATCCCTGGGTCCATATTTGGCCTCTATGGGAGTCCAAATGTTGAAATTAGTGCAGTATGAGGAATATTCTTTAAAAATGTTTTTCTTCAGACCCACCAATCAGAATCTTTTGATATTTGCTATGCACCATCATTAGGCAGGTGAGATTTAAGTTTCTTCAAGCCAAGCCTATATTTTGGCTCACCAGGGTTTTGCAAATTGCGAGAACGGTGATTTCATTCCTCTGATGTTCTTGCAAATGCTTGTTAAGAAGATCCATATTTACCATTCCCCCCAAATTATAAGCATTTTTTCATCAAATAAAATTTAATAAAATTAAATTAATTTTAGAGCTGAAACGATTAAAGGGTTTTCATGATTGATTAATCGCATGGGTTAACCTTGGTTAACCGATTAATCACTTGCCCCAATAGGTAGCTGAATAATTGCTGTACCATTGACCATTTATATAATTAAAACTTTACTCAGCATAATGGACAAAACCGGGCAGCGCCATATACAAACATGTCCATTCAAATTTTATTATATTTTCAATTTTTGTCTCAAAACATAGCTTATGACCCCTCATTGGAACAAGCTCATTGAGCTTGTTCCAATAGGGGGGGGGGGGCATAAGCTATGTTTTTGAGACAAACATTGAAAATCTTTAGAATTTCTTGTGCAAGTATCGTCTGCTACCTGCATTTGGTGAAGGGTTGAGAATGACCGTTTTCAGCTACTGATACAGTATAATGATCATGCAAGTGAACAAGTATTTTGGCACGTAACTGGCATGCATTTCTCTGTCTCATGCAATTGATGTGAGCCAGTGTGACAATGTTTGCCTGTTTTGGAGCAAGTTTGTTCCATAGTTAACCCATACAGGGTATTTTTTGTTTTTAAAAATTTGATTAACAGTTTCCATCTTGGTTTCAAAAAGTGATGATAAATAGTGAATATAAGCTTACCCAATATGAAAGAAAAATGGTTAGCAATTGGACATTTTTGTATAGCATTTTGCGATGTGAATCCAGCCATCAAATACCCTGCCCTATAGTACCGTACTTCAAAAGTAACGGTTAACCGATCAATTACTTTTTTTTATCAATCAAGATATTGATCATTGGTTAGTCGATTAATCGGTGTGAACCAGTGTGAGATTGAAGTTTGTTTACGCCAAGTCCCTGGGTTCATATTTGGGCTCACTGTGGGAGCCTGAATTATAACTTAGTTCAAAATGAGGAATATTCTTCAAAAGTATTCTTCACATTCAGCAGTCAGAATGTTTTGATATATACAGTATCCTTAGGGAGGTGAGATATAGTTTGTTAAAGCCAAGTCCCTGGGTTCATATTTGATCTTCCTGTAGGAGCCCGAATTGTACCAAAATTTCTATTTTCCAAATTGAGAGGCTGATTTGAAGCAAATTTGATATGATGGGCTTATTGGGTCGTAAGTACCTAATTATGCCAAAACAATTTCCTGTGGCCCTGTGGGAACTGCAGGATCTAAATATAGAAAAAATTTAAAATGCCCATATCTTCAAAACTACATGGCACTGAGAATTTTTATTTTGTGTGACGCTTCCTTACAAACAGCCGAAAAGAATGGTAAAAAAAAAATTGCCATCAGTTTTATCATAGGGAAGTTTTCCAGGACTTATGCGGAGTCATCATTTTAGTAATGGGAAAAACATTAAAGAATCTTCTTCTCCCATACCACTGCTCCAAAGGCTTTCATATTTTGCATATAACATCTTTGGAAGATTTATTCACAGGTTTGTTGAAATCAAATCCCTGGGTCCATATTTGGGCTCTCTATGATTAGATTAGTGCAATATGAGGAATATTTTTTAAAAATCTTCTTTTGATCCACTCTTCAGAATATTTTGATATTTGGGATGCTGCATCCTTAGAGGGGTGAGATTCAAGTTTGTTTGAGCCAAGTCCCCAGGTTCATATTTGGGCTCCCTGTGGGAGTCCAAATTACAACTTGGTTCAATAAGAGGAATATTATTTAAAATCCAGTAGTCAGAATCTTTTGATATTAGTATATAGAAGCATCCTTAGGGATGTGAGATTCAAATTTGTTCAAGCCAAGTCCTTGGGTTCATATTTGGGCTCTCTGTGGGAGCCTGAATTATAACTTAGTTCAATATGAGGAATATTCTTTAAAAATCCTGTTTTTATACGCCCGTTTGAAAAACAGGACGTATTATAGTATGGCGTTATCTGTCTGTCTGTCCGTCCGTGCGTCCGTCTGTCCGTCCGTCCGTCCGTTTGGTTTCCGAACAATAACTTTAGTATTTGTTTTCCGATCGGCTCCAAATTTGGTATGTGGTTTAATCACAACAAAATACAGGTCAAGTTCGAACATGGGGTCGGTCCGAACATTTTTCGCCTGAATTATGGCTCCTGTTGGACTTAGAATTCGTCAAATATTTGGTTTCCAGATGATAACTTTAGTATTTGTTTTCCGATCGGCTCCAAATTTGGTATTTGGTTTAATCACAACAAAATACAGGTCAAGTTCGAATATGGGGTCGGTCCGAACATTTTTCGCCTGAATTATGGCTCCTGTTGGACTTAGAATTCGTCAAATATTTGGTTTCCGGATGATAACTTTAGTATTTGTTTTCCGATCGGCTCTAGATTTGGTATGTGGTTTAAATACAACAAAATACAGGTCAAGTTCGAATATGGGGTCGGTCTGAACAATTTTTGCCTAAATTATGGCCCCTGTTGGACTTAGAATTTGTCAAATATTTGGTTTCCGGATGATAACTTTAGTATTTGTTTTCCGATCGGCTCCAAACTTGGTATGCGGTTTAATCACAACAAAATACAGGTCAAGTTCGAATATGGGGTCGGTCTTGAACAATTTTTGCCTGAATTATGGCCCCTGTTGGACTTAGAATTCTTCGTCAAATATTTGGTTTCCGGATGATAACTTTAGTATTTGTTTTTCGATTGGCTTCAAACTTGTTAGTCTTTTTTCTTTAGTTTAGTCATTTCACAAAATCACTGATTTCAAAGTCTGACCGTAACATATATATATATGCCAGTATAAATTTCTAAAAAAATTGCAAATGTGTTAAAATGGTACAATTTGAACAGTTCACGGGCGTATGATGCAATGCCCAGCGGTGCTCTTGTTTGAGATCCAGTCAGAATCTTTGGATATTTTGTATAAGCTTTTCTTATGAGGGGCAGATGCAACTAAATGTTCAAATAAATTCCTTGGGTTGATATTTAGGCTACCATGTCAGGTGAATGCCATCAGGCCCTCTGGGGGCTCTTGTTTGTTTTCTGTTTGACAACATTGCCCTGGCTCTTCTATCTATATTTTTCATTATAAGTTAGTCACTACTTTTATTTAGGCTTCCCAAATTTGTTACTGCATGTCTGTCTGTCTGTCCTTCGGATGAAATGTTTCTTTGCTTTTCATTTGCCTGGGTCAACATTTTAAATAATTTGCAGCTATCTTTCACCCTCCAACCTCCCCCCCCCCCCACACACACACACACAAACACACACACACACACACATACAAAAATCTGGGCTGGCAAGTATTGAGTATTTTATCAAAAAAGTGGTACTCGAGTACTACGAGTACTGAGTACTTTGGACCCAGCCTATCACAAGTATATTAAACATCAAAGAGTATATTATATACTTGAAACAAATACAGTACAGTGGCAGTGTACTGCTCACTTTCCATGGATGGGTAATATTTCCACGGATACAAATTCATACAATAATATTTGATGCCAAACACTAACTATAGGTATAATCATCAAAAATTTAAATAATGAAGCACCAGGTACAAACCGATGCTTCATCAATTAAAATTTTGTAGATGATGATTTTTATTGACTGGTAAATGCATGAGTGGACATCAGTGCCCACGCGTGTATTACAACCCGTCCACAGCGACTGTACTGTAACTTGTCCTCTTTGTGAACATATTTTCTACAATTTCACTCCTTTTGACAGAATGCATGCCTGTGGAGATTAAAACCAAAATAGTGAAAGTGCACTTGTGGATATTTGCAGCACAAGCACAGCACTAATGAATCAATATTTGATGATTTTAGGAATTTTAACAGTGTCATGAGACACCACAGTAGCAGGTATTGGTCATTCTGTTGGAAAAAATCACTGTTTTATGACTCGAGGTGCCTTAACTGAGAAAACTTAGGCTTTTTCTTACAAAGATTGCAGAATATCAAACACAATGTGAAATGTGTTCAGAAGCAAGAATGTGATTAAAAAATAATTGGAAATTCATGTCTCCATCAATTTATTTATAAATTAATAAAGTTTTTTAGCTCACCTGAGCAAAGCTAAGTGGGAGCTTTACTGATCACATTCTGTCCGCCGTCCGTCCGGCATTAACTTTACATTATTCAAATGTTGGGTAAATGTTTATTACCTAATGCCAATTCAGATTTGTTCAAATGAAGTTGCCCCCCTTCTCCTGGGTGGTGCCATGCCCCCAAGGGGCACCAAAATCTTCTCATCAATCAGCAGTAGCAGAGACTTGATATATGGTATGCAGCTTCCTTTTAAGGTGTAGACTTGGATTTCTTTAAGCGAAGTTTGATGGGCGGCATTATGGGAGGGGCAAAATTTTTGGCCCCGCCCAAAATTTATATTTTCCGAACCGAGAGGCTGATTTGAATCAAATTTTATGTGAGGGCTTATTGGGCCATGAGTACCTAATTTATGCCAAATTTTCTTTTTCTGTAGCCCCATGGAAACCACAGGAGCTAAAAATCGAAAAAAGTAAAACGCCATATCTCCAAAACTCCACGGCACTGAGAATTTTTATTTGGTGTGAAGCTTCCTTATGACCAACAGAAAGGATTGGTCCCAAAAATTGCCATCGGTTTTATCATAGGGTACATACAGTTTTGGGACTTTGAAAACACTTTTTAACACTGTAGGCAATGGGAAAAACATTAAAAAATCTTCTTCTCTAGATCCTGCAGGCAGAATCTTTCGATATATGGTATGCAACAATGTAGGGTGGATCTGATTCGAGTTTGTTCAAATCCGCCCCCCTGGGTTTATATTTGGGCTCAGTATAGGAGCCTGAATTCAAACTTAGTGCATTTCAGGCAAATTTCTTTAAAAATCTTCTTCACCAGATTCAGCAGGCAGAATCTTCTGATATTTGGTATGCAACATTGTGGGGTGGATCTGATTCAAGTTTGTTCAAATCGGCCCCCTGGATTCATATTTGGGCTCACTATAGAAGCATTTCAGGCAAATTTCTTTAAAAATATTCTTCTCCAGATCCAGCAGGCAGAATCTTTTGATATTTGGTATGCGACATTGTGGGGTGGATCTGATTCAAGTTTGTTCAAATCAGCCCCTGGATTCATATTTGGGCTCACTATAGAAGCCCGAATTCGAACTTAGTGCATTTCAGGCAAATTTCTTAAAAAATCTTCTTCTCCAGATCCAGCAGGCAGAATCTTTTGATATTTGATATGCAACATTGTGGGGTGGATCTGATTCAAGTTTGTTCAAATCAGCCCCCTGGGTTCATATTTGGGCTCAGTATAGGAGCCCAAATTTGAACTTAGTGCATTTCAGGCAAATTTCTTTGAAAATCTTCTTCTCAAGATCCAGCAGCAGAATCTTTTGATATTGGGTATGCAGCATGCTTAGGGGGTGAGATTCAAGTTGTTCAAGCCAAGTCCCTGGGTTCATATTTGGGCTCACTGTGGTAACCCGAATTATAACTTAGTTCAAAATGAGGAATTTTCTTTAAAAATCTTCTTCAGATCCAGCAGTCGGAAAGTTTCGATATTTGGTATGCAGCACCCTTAGGGGGGTGAGATTCAAGTTTGTTCAAGCTATGTCCCTAGGTCCATATTTGGGCTCACTGTGGGAGCCCGAATGATAACTTACATGTAGTTCAAAATGAGGAATTTTCTTTAAAAATCTTCTTCTTCAGATCCAGCAGTCAGAATCTTTTAATATTTGGTATGCAGCATTCTTAGGGGGGTGAGATTCAGGTTTGTTCAAGCCATGTCCCTAGGTCCATGTTTGGGCTCACTGTGGGAGCCCGAATTGTATCTTAGTTCAAAATGAGGAATTTTCTTTAAAAATCTTCTTCAGATCCAGCAGTTGGAATGTTTTGATATTTGATGTGCGGCATCCTTAGGGGGGAAGGGGGGGGGGGGGGTGATATTCAAGTTTGTTAAAGCCATGTCCCTAGGTCCATATTTGGGCTCACTGTGGGAGCTTGAATTGTAACTTAGTTCGAAATGAGGAATTTTTTTTAAAAATCTTCAGGTCCAGCAGATGAATGCTTTTGATATTTTTTATGCAGCATCCTTAGGAGGCTAGATTCAGGTTTGTTCAAGCCATGTCCCTAGGTCCATGTTTGGGCTCACTGTGGGAGCTCGAATTGTAACTTAGTTCAAAATGAGGAATTTTCTTTAAAAATCTTCTTCTTCAGATCCAGAAGTTGAAATGTTTTGATATTTGGTGTGCGGCATCCTTGGGGGGGGGGGGGGGGGGGGGGAGGTTCAAGTTTGTTAAAGCCAAGTCCTTGGGTTCATATATGGGCTCCCTGTGGGAGCCCAAATTATAACTCGGTTCAATATGAGGAATATTCTTTAAAAATCATTTTTTTTAGATCCACTTGTCAGAATCTTTGGATATTTGGTATAAGCTTTTCTTAGGAGGAGTAGATGCAACTTGTTGAAATCAATTCTCTGGGTTGATATTTAGGTTGCCATGTACAGGTGGGTGCCCTCAGGCCCCCTGGGGTCTCTTGTTTTAGGAAAAAATGCATACTGAGAGCTTGGGGGTGGGGGGAGGGGTACATCCAGGGCTATAATTTACCTCATCACTAGGTAAAAGAATTTTTGACATCATTTGTTGAGATAAAATGGCACTTTCTAATGATATTGGTGGATTATATAGCCTCAGCCAAGGCTTATAAGAATCTGAGAATCGATTCCCGTAGAGATCCGTGCAACAAAACCAGTGAGAAACCATGTAGCTTCTCGTAACATTGCTGCTAGGATTCACATGAAAAGAACTGAGTCAGTTTAACCCTTTACCTAACACAAAGGCAGCAAATTAACCAATACAACACTAACATGACCGGAAATATTGTGACGCTGGCAATAAAATTTGTACAAATATGGCTGTCATTAGAACCAGCTCTCATCAGCCGGTTCTAGTAACATCCATAACTATTACGCTTGATGAATATTGTTTATTTTTAGCTCACCTGACTATAAGTCAGGGGGCACTTAAATGATGACTTTCTGTCTGTCGACCATCCGCCCTTCCTTTCCAGCGTGAACTTGACATTACTAACCTCTCCTCATAAACAACTGAGCTGAATTGAACCAACTTTGATATTCATGTTCCTTATCATTTTTGAATTCCAGTTTGTTCAAATAACGTTGCCACACCCACAGGGGGCCCCAAGCATTTCTCTGATAGTATGCATAAATTGTTTTCCAAAATTGAAAAAAAATCTTCTCCAGAACCATGTATAAGAATCTTTTGATACTTGGTATACAGCATCTCTAGGGGTGGGAGGGATAGGTTCAGGTTTGTTCAAATCAAGTCCCTGAGTTGATATTTGGGCTCCCTATGGGCACCCAAATATCAACAGTGCAACATGAGGAAATTTCTTTGAAAACCTCCTTCAGATCCACCAGTCAGAATGCTTTCATATTTGGAATGCAACATTTCTAGTGGGGTGGGGGGCAGGGGGGAGGGTAGATTGAAGTTTGTTTGAATCGGGTCTCTAGGTTAATATTTTGTCTATTTATTGAAGCCCAAAGTTTAACTCAGTGCAGTATGAGGAAATTTCTTTAAAACTCGTTTTTTTTCAGATCCACCAGTCAGAATCCTTTCGTATTTGGCTTACAGCATCTCTAAGGGGGTCAGATTCATGTTTGTTCAAGCCAAATCTATGGGTTAATATATGGGCTCCTTATGGGAGTGCAAATTAACTCAAAGCAACATGAGAAAATTTCTTTAAAAATCTTTTTCTTCAGACCCACTAGTTTAATGCTTTAATATTTGGTGTACAACATCTCTGGGGAGGTCAGATGTAAATTTGTTCCTGTTTGGTTCCTGCCAGTCAGAACCCTTTCATATTTGGTATCGCAGGAAAGGGGTGGGGGGGGGGGGGGGGCAGATTTGAGTTTGTTCATTTCAGGTCTGTGGCTTAATATTTGGGCAGGGGTGGGTTAGGTTCGAGGTTGTTCATAAATGTTCAAATCCTTTCCTTAGAGCTTTTCCATAAAATTTGCCTTTCAAAGAGCAGTGACACAACAACCCTTGGAAGTTTGGCAGGTACTTGTCTACAGCTGTCAGAATTGGAAGCAATCAGGAAGACCTATGCTAATAATCATCTAACATGGACAATAGAATTATGAATAATTTCATAACATTATTCCTATGTAGTGTCCATGAACCTTGACTAACTGAATCTGACCCAAAATACTTCTCTGAACCACCTCGTTAGGTGAGCGATTAAGGGCCCAGGGGGGGGGGGGGGGGGGGGGGAGGTAAAAATCAGTAGTTGGTGTTGTAAAAATTAAAAAAGCTGTATTGGGTAAAGGGTTAACATGTATTATCAGTATGCAACAGGGTTTCAATCATACTGACCTAATAGGCCCATAGCAGGTCTGAATTCTCGGAACGATTTCCGCAAGAATCCAAATGGATTCTCCCAAATTTAGAGGAACTATAAGCCCTGCACAACCCCAATTTTGAAACAAAATTGACATATTGTTTCATGGTGGTAAGGCCCTATTTATCTTGCTGTATGATTAATTAAAACAGATTTTGTGAAAAGGTTTTGTGTGCTGATGCAGATTTTAGTTTTATTTTGGGATTTGGGTAGTTTCAAAGAAAGCTGTGAATTCTTATCCCTCCCAACTTATTGGGTAACAGAGTAGAAATTCTGTCGGAGGCAATAACAGTTTTTAAGCCTATTTGACACAGATTGGACAGTTCTCTTCAAAAGAACACATTTCCCATGCTTTGGACTAGACAGAAGCCAAAAGTTGAATTCTATTGCAGAAATGACTTTCATCACATGAAAGAGGTAACTGTATCTTTGGTAGGGTTGGGTTTGCTCATAGGTATAACTGTTGTAAATATTTTAATTAGATTTACATGCCTCGAAAAGTTGCGCTCAGAAATTATCTAATTCCCAAAACTAAGCAGTCTTGGGGAAATATATTGTTTCAATAAACATTTGAAGAAGTCTACTGACATTTTGCATTACTTTTGGATGTTCCAGATGAATAAAGAGGATGATTTGAGGACTTTTAGAACCTAAAAATTTGTTTGACTATTGGTGTGTTTTGTTTGGGAATTCCCTGAAAAATATGAACATGTGACCAGCACTTCCCTTTCTCTTAGTTTTTCTTTTATTTGGTGCATGACCCCTGTTTAAAAATCATTAAAAGATTGTCTGAAGGGCTATAGTTGACAAAAAATATTTGAATGCTAAATTTAAAATGATGCGACCATATTTTTTTTCGCCTGAACGTTATAATGGTCGCCTATGGGAAAATATTTAGTACCAGGTACTGTGAAACGTATTCTTGTTTGGCTGAAATTAAACAATTGCAGGAATTCGACTTTTTGGAGAAATGGTTGCGGAATGAAATATTTCAATACGTTGGATACTTTGGGGTTCCTTCTTACGCCTTGCGTATTGTCATATTATAGGTTCCCCATTTTGTCGTATGAAGAAATGAATATAATGAATGCAAATTCATACGTCTCATAGTCTCATTAAAGATACGTACCCCCAACGATGCCGGGGAAGGATACTTTCCTACTTTCAAAGGATACTATCCCGTAATGAGGCAAAGAAGGTTAAGAGGACGCTCTCGATGCGTACGTCCCCATATTCTCATTAAATTGAGGACGTTAAGAGGGGTACGAGGAGTCCCTCAAAAATACATCCTAACACATCTTATAGCCTCAATAAGGATCCCTATCCACAACGATCCCCTTTGGAAGGATAGCTTTGGAGGATACTACCCTACGTTTAAAGGATACTATTCTTATTGTGCCATATGTGCTGATGTGAAATAGCACAATGTGTCACAACACATACGACTCTTCGGCTCATTAAGGATACCTACCCCGACGAAGCCCTTTAGAAGGATACCTTAGAAGGATACTATCCTTCGTTTGAAGGATACTTTCCCGTATGAAGCAATGAAAGCTATGAAAGTGCGCAACCCGACGTCATAGATACAACATGTGGTGACATCTACGAAAACAACTGAACGGTCGGGCTCATCTCCGTCATTTTATGTTTCGAATATGCCTCCAAAACAATCCCCCGTCTAGAGGTTTGGGTATTTGGCAACCACGTACCACCTTTAAACCAACATAACGGGGCCAAATCCACTCAAAACAGAAATGTCGGGCTCATTTCGGTCATTCTATGTTTCCAATCCCAATCAAACATACCCCCAAAATCGACCCCAATCTAATACCAAGACCTTTAGGCACTTAGCAACCACGACAACACAACATGGTCGCCCATAGTCATGTGACCATGACGTCACATCCGGGTCCTTTCCGGCGTCCTGAAAAAAGGTCTTAAGTTACTGAATATAACTACTACCTTAGTAAACAAGATGATGGCCTCCTATAAACAAAAAAAAGAGACAATGAGGCACGTCTCTCCTTGACAACACCAGTCCTGCTGTGCACGCGCGCAACAACATATATCGCCATAGAGATAACGTCACAACATAGTCACAAACGCGGAGTATCATTGCAACCAAATAACTGTCTTCGGTCGAGTAACAGGACACCACTTCCGAGGTGGCGAGGCTCTACATAACTACTGTTCGGCGAGGCAAATAGTTCTTTCTTTGTATATTGTGCAGACCCCACAATTTATTGTTCGGGTCTTTAGGTATCGGACTCTGGTTTTGGACGAGGGTGGGTGGCCATTAACTCATTTATCTAAATAAATTACCCTGACTACTTAAAAGTTCTTTCGATATATTTCAGATTGAAGAGAATAAGTTTGTGACCGGGATGGATACACGCCTGTTTACGTTTGCAGGATTTTTGCTAGTCATGGCAGTATTGGTTGCATGAACAAAGCATCCGCTAGATTGTGAGACGTACGATATACTGCTCAAACTCTATACCTCGCATGGGAAGTTGGGAATTCCGTTAAATCAGAGAACTCCTGTACACATAAATGCTCTACCTTTAGTGGTACCGCTGGAAAGATGATCTCGTGGTCTCCGAGGGCAGACTGTATTTGAAGGGAAAGCCTGTTGTGAAGAAATAGATTTAGATAAGCAAATCAAATCGGTTTTTTAAGAGATTCGAAAGGTGCTGGTGTTAAAACTATTGGCAGACGGTTAAAGAAAGTATGTACCATTATAAGTGAATCGCGTGTTAAAGCAGCTCTGACAAAGACGCGGATGTACCACCGGCTGAATGTGAAATTCGCTAATCATGCTGCATTGGTCCCATTAAAAGCACAAAGTGTGATGGACAAGCTCCAGATTGATTTGGTTTTCATGAAAGAGATTGTGTTTGAAAATATTAGATATAAATATATACTCTCAGCCATTGACGTGTTCAGTCGGTTCACTGTTGTTAGGCCACTCACCTCAAAAAGAAGTTTGGAGTCGCCAAGGAGCTACGAAACATATTCCGTGTCTATGGCCCACCGAGAGTTATACAGAGCGACCGTGGCACCGAGTTTAAAGATGAAGTTAGACGACTGATGAAGAAGAATAAGATCAAAATGATTAATAGTCGAGCCTACCACCCACAAAGCCAAGGAAAAGTGGAACGTTTCCATAGAACTTTGCGAAAAAATTCCTGTACGAAGCATTGAGAACTGGTGTGTATAACTGGGTTACAAAGCTCGGGGAAGTTGAAACGTCCCTCAACAACGATCCAAAACAATGTTAAGCGTGGCATTCACCCTTCGAAGTTTTCTTTGGTAGGAAGCATTTCATTTCTAGAGACACTTTATTTCTACGGCAATTTTCATATCGATTGGGGGAGCAGGATTTACACGGACATCTTCAAAGGGGCAAACGCATTCGAAGAAGCTTTTCGGGCCTCAAAAATATCGGCGGAGCGCATGATTAGAGCCGGTCCTGAGGGACACATCCACCAACTGTGTTCGACATCGGAACGCGTGTTTTGGATAGAAAATTGAAGAAGTCGGGGTTCATCCAGAAAACACAGTGTATCAGAAGGCATTATTTTGAAAAGAATTCTGAAAAGTAATCGATATAAGGTAAAGCTGAATGATAAAAACGATGTTCGATGGTTCTCAATTAATGATATGGCAAAGTTTGATTATAAACAAAAGAAACACCACTCCTCACGCGCCTTAGCCCCGTAAGAAGTATTACCATGTTTTAACTCAGGGTGACGCAAATTCGGCTTTTTGAGCAAATGGGGTTTGATGTAACCCTAGTCCCTTCAGGAGATGGCAACTGTCAGTTTGTAGCTGTTTCTCACCAGCTTTCCAGAATAGGACTGCATCGATCAGCTGAGACATTACGTGGTGAAGTAGTGGATGATATGAGACAAAATATGTTTACATCGGACGGCTTCCCACTTCAAAATTTTATTCACGACGAAGACGTAATACAGGTACATTGCTCGCATGTCGAAAGATGGCACATACGGTGGTCAAATTACCCTCCAGCGTATAGTGGAAATTTACAACATAAACTGTATAGTCTTGTCAGCACGTGCTGGCCTGGAACATACAGCTGTCAAGTCTCCCACTGGCATCTTTGGACAGATCTCTCCCTACAATAACAAAAGGTCATCTACCCGAAGAGCAAGGTGAGCACTGCCTGAGTTTATCAGGCTGTGTAAGTGATTTTGTAGATTCGGGAGGAAGCGATATGTAATGAAATTATCCCACGTTCAATATCATCTGAAATTACCCGTAGCGGAGCCGACGATATTAGTGTTACGCAGCAAAACGAACTAATAGACAGTTTTGAATCTGACGCCCCTGATACTGTTGTCTTCGAAACGGACATGAAAAGTACAAGTGTGTCTGTGGCCCCTTCTCATAAACACATCGCCCTTTTAATGATGAAAATATAACATACAGCAGTAATCCCCATCTTCATGTGATGAGAATAGAACTATGATAGGAACCGCAAAGTGGAGACAAATCAGAGTTAGAAACGAATGATGGGTTTATTTTGTCTCGAGGAGTTGTCTCCTCAAGCGTTTCCACCTGAGATCCATCAGCTGATCATTAACTGGTCACTCATGGCTGATGTTAGCCAGGCTCGGAAACTAAACCTTGTCTGCAAAATGTATCATTGTATGGTTTCACATTTCCTCTCCAATCATCCTCAATTGGTCGAAATGTTTAAATGGACCATTTATATTACGCCTTCGTTAAGTGTTGACCTCAAATTGACCCGGGGTTGCAACATTGTCTCCGTGACTAACATAGTGAGAAGAGCGAGAAAATCGAGGCAGCTTAGCAATAGCTTTGAAATCGTACATATCCAGTGTAAAGCAAATGGCGTTTTTTTCGAATTGGAACCCATATATCTCCAAGGGACCCGAGATGGTACAGGGTTAAAAGACTCACTTGGAAATGAATTTGCGAAGTGCAAAATTCAATATCGTCCCGGGAAGTTCGCGGACAACATTGTTAAATTACATTCGTCTTTGTGTCTTCGATTCCTTTTGAGCACCTGGTATATTTCGAAGTTCTAAAACACCTTCATTTTAGTAGCAAGATTTCTAATGGAAGTTTTCCCACATGTAGGTAAAGAGAATGAAAAAATGACATTTTTTAAATCATGGTGATTATAACGCGTTTGCTTATGCGTGTAGCTAACCACAGTCAGAGATTCTGGAAGCACAGATTTAATTATAATGACTGATGGTATGACAATTGCTTTTTCCTCTTTTGACGAGAAAAAGTGATCGTTTCTGTTTTGTTTTTTAGTTTCTTTCTGTGGTGCATTTCTCCATTTCTTTGTGTTCTGCCAATTACGATATTCGTTACAATTTGTCGAAGTTAGGTATCCACTATTTTGTTTAAAAAATTGACGACTTACAACGTTTTTGTCTTTGAATAATGGATAGCGTTGAAAATTCCCAAAATTACTTCCATTTGCGACCACGTAGAAACATCGCGTGCTTTTATATCATTAATTGGTTTAAAGGAATTGCTAAATCATTCAAACAACTTATTAATTGATTTAAACCAATTAGTACATTATTTAGAACAATTATCTTTCGCTTTAACCAATTAACTGTTTCATCAAACCATTTATCACTTAGTAGTTCTTTTAATCCAATTGGTAGTTTGATTAAACCAATCAAGTATTCCCTTCTGTGCCAGTGGAACCAAGACTATTTTCTTCTGTGTATCCCCCCCCCCCCCCTCGCCCATCCGGGTACCCCTACCAACTCACAAGTGAGTAAAATTGTCTACCAGTAAGAAAGATTTTATTATGAAAAACAAAGTCAAGTGGAGTGGTGCTATGGGGGTCGAGGAAAACTTATGGGACTGTGTATCTTCCCCTCAACACATGAATTTTTTTCAACTTCGAATTGGCGAATTGCATTTTCAGGGAACTCTGGATACACGCAATATCAAATATGTTCTTAGAGAATGGATAACATCACAGTATCAGTATGGTACGTGGTTTGGGGTGGGGCAGATAAACAACTCCATGTATCTCTCCTACCCCAAATTTTCTTTTCTCCACTCTCAAATGTGTCAACCCATGTCTTATGAGAAACTGTGGATAAATGTGATATCAAACATGTTGGGCTAGATATATGTGTATGAGACTGGTTTAAGCAAGATACCCGAGCCTGTGTATCTTCCCCCATCCATGATTTTCATTCTCCAACTCCCAAGGTGGCCATCTATATATTATAGGTATACACGTAATATCGAACATGTTCTTGTGAAAGAGGAAAAAAATGCTAACTTGGGAGTTGAAACTGAACTCATGGGTGGAGGGGAGGATGCACGTGCCCCTGTATCCCACCGACTCCGACACCAGCCAACCTTCCATATTAGTACTACGGCCCTGTATACCCCTCTACCCATCCCAACAAAACTATGTTGCGTTATACATGCTTATCGAAACATGTCTGAGGTTATGTGTTTCAGTAATTCCATATAAAGTACAGAATACTCCTCGAAAGTTGGAAATAAATCACTGGTTGGGGAGGAAGATCCACATGCCTGTGTTTCCTTGCCTCACCCAACACCTGAACAACATAGCACTCTGATGTTGTCTATTCTCATAAAAACATTTTTGTTATTATCACAATACCCTATGAAATAAAGATTGCTATCTTGGTAGTTGAAGAAAAAACTCACGAGTGTGTGTGTTCTGAGGGGGGGGGGGGGGGGGGGGCATGCAAGTAGGGGGCAGATGCACAAAGGAGATCAGAGATACCGTGGGGCACCAACATTTAGTCGTTTGAACCAATTACTAATTCCTTTAAACCAAATAATAATTTGTTACCAACTGGTTTTTACTCATTAGAAATGGATAGCAGTATTGTACAGCCCATTGATGTCTTTTGAGACGGATCTCATGGGACGTCATGGTAATGTGGCTGAGGCGGCCAAGTTGTGCTGTAATGGTAATGCACGTGCTCGGCCATGTTGTGATATTATTGCCATGGTGATGCGGTATGTGTGCGCATGCACTGCGCACGTTGTCTTGGAGATATGTGTTTCTGTAGTTCATTTTGTGGTTAGTAGGTCGCCATTTTGGGTTCCAAGTATCATGTGGTTGCTAGGGGATGGGACCTCTTGTTATAAAATGGGGGGGGGGGGGGGGGGGGGGGGCAGGTTTTGGGGTTACGTACGATTGGTTTAGAACACACAGAATTACCAAAATGAACCCTATTATCCGGGTTTCTGGGTGACTTTGCCTCATGTTTGCACTCGTCGCGGTCATTTGTATAGACCACTTTGCCTCATACGAGAAAATGGGGCGGCTTCAGTTCACAATTTGGAAATGAGGCGCTGAAATGTGGATTCCTACGATCAGGGTGAGGGTGGTGGGTATCTAGGCTTCTGAAAGAATTCGAACCAGAAAAAGAGGAGAGGGGAGAAGGGTAGCCGCCGCCGCCGCCATCCCAGAACCCCTGTCCATTTGGTCCCCAGTGCCTCTGCCCATGCCCTCTTTCAGTCCCTGGCCCTACAGGCTCCCTACCCTAGGCCTCTCGACCCCTTTCTGAAAAGTCCTTATGGAAAAATGTTATATAATCCACGGCCAGGGTGCTTAGGGTGATTTGATAACCACGGTCGTGTCGTTAGGGTTGTTCCGATATGTAAGGATGAAACATAACACCTGTACAGGTCGAAAAAATGTACGTATTGCTCTCAAAATTTTACTGGCTGAGTCTGTGCAAAATTCACCAACAAACCAGATCAGTCGTGCTCATTTCGGTCATTCTAGGTGTTCAAATTCAATCAAACATAACCTTCAAAACTACACCCTTCTTATGCCAAGATATTCCATCGCCTAGCAATCACGTCTCAACCTAAAAACCAACATGGCGGGTCGAAATCCACTAACAACGGGAAAGTCAGACTCATTTCGGTGATTCTATACCACCGGAATTTACTCCACCACAATTGAACATACCCAAAACTGACCCCCAAGATGTTCAATCACCTAGCAACCAGGTGACACATTGGAAACCAAGATGGCCGTCACTAACTACAAAATGGACGAGGAAAACGGGCGTTTTCACGACAAAACGCGCTGAACATGCACACACACACGTGCCCTATCACCATGTCGTCACAATCTGGCCGCGCACGTGCACTACCACGACAACACAATATAGCAACTGCATCCACGTGACCGTGGCATCACGTAACATCTAGCAATGAGATCTGGCTGAACAGGCAATAAAATAACGGGCTGTATAATACTACTATGGATGTAAACAAGCAGGGCTATTATGTCGACTTGGCCATTATTTTTCAATTGAATAAATTCTATAAAAAAAAACTGTACTTGTTGTTTATTTTCCCTTAATCAGGATACAGTTTCCTGGAAGGTCACCTACTCGCATCTACCGTTTACCAGATGTGCAGAAGACACTTAACAGGGCTTAGTTGGTTATCATTGAACTTGGTCTCAGATGCGGGGGTTGGGTGTGCAATGAATTTTAGAAGAGATATAATGTTCAATAGCATCAGCAATGACAAGATGTTGTACTGCCAATTCATATGGCATTTGCTTTATTGGTATATAAGTAAAATCACAAATATAATTCGAGTTGTATGCTGGTAATCGACACATCATTCAAACACTGTTTTATCAGGGAATTTATTATGATAATTATTTTTTGAAAGCTTAAGTGCTCTCTAAAATCGGTTTAGTTGAAAAGTAACCCAAATCGACTGGGTTGCATGAAATGAAAATAACCCTAATCGATTGGGTTAAGTGCAATAGTACCCAGTTGGGTTCTATTTCACTCAAACAGACGATTCGGTTTACTTTTTAACCCAGTCGATTTTAGAGGGTGCGAAGAATAAATAAAGACTTCGACCCACTGATCTGTTGGCCTCTGTGTCGAGGGATCGCAAGCAATATTTCATGAAAAGTTCTTTTTCTATCCAATGTGTTACTTTACGGCAGATGTGGTCAATATTCTTATCAAAAGTGGGCGATGCTAACCCAACAACTATGAGCTAATGCAGGCAAAGAACTACCCGTCGATAACTGACAACACCCTGTTGGAAAATGTTGTCCTGTGAACAGTATAGTTTCCGAAATAGCTGCTAAGTATGTGCATAAATGGACCCTAAGTCGCGGGGCTGATGGGTGGTAAATCTAACAGGGTTCGAACAACATTACGCGTCACAGTATGTTGGAATAGCTTTGCCTAGTAATTTCTGTGTCTATTCGCAACGCACAAACAAACGTCTGTCTTTGAATTTATTATAACAGATGGAGAGCGCCGCTTCGCCCGAGTATACCGCATTGGGCTGTATTGAGTTCAGCTTGTTACACACCTCTAGATATAAAATTTTGTTTATTTGTATCGGTTCAAAATCAAAAATTGGGGAGATCAACGTCACAATGCCAGGGTCCCGGGATCCCGGTAAGGGAAGCACTGCTTGTTCACTTTGGTAAACAAGCGATCGTCGCTGGTAGAGTAGGACCCAGTAATCAATGCATTTGGTAGAAGTCCTCGGAAAGGAGCGAAACAGGTATAAATGACTGGCTAAACTTCAGTTTATATATATGTTGCGTCATGATCAGCCATTGCAGTGCGGAAATATATTACCTTTAACACCAATAGGAGTAGTTTTCGACTGGAATCATCATTGAACATGCCTTAATATCGCTACTACCCCATTATCGGCGGTGACAAATCACAACCTGAATGACCATACCTATATATCTCAGATTTAGTCCCGATCTGCGCTGTGTTTTCAAAAGGAGTTACTGCTCATGTGCAAGGACGAGCCCCTCCCACCCCCCCCCCCCACAAACAGAACTACATATATTCGTATTCTTTTGTGTTTTTTTTTTGCCCTCTTTGCACCTCGGAAATCGCACCTCACAAGTGACCAAAGCACCTCACAAGTAGCCGCTGTACTAACCCTATCCCAACAACCCCTAACCCTACATATGTTGGAACGGACGTGCACAGCACAACTACATTTGCGGTCGCCCGGACAGACGGACGGACGGACGTCCGTCCGTCCGTCCGTCCGTCCGTCCAGCCGTCCGTCCGTCCGTCCGTCCGTCCGTCCGACCGTCCGTCCGTCTGTCTGTCCTTGTCCGTCCGTCCGTCCGTCCATCCGTCCGTCCGTCTGTCCTTGTCCGTCCGTTCGTCGGTCCGTCCGTCCGTCCGTCCGTCCGTCCGTCCGTCCGTCCGTTTGTCCGTCCGTCCGTCCGTTCGTTCGTCTGTCTGTCCTTGTCCGTCCGTCCGTCCGTCGCCCGTCCGTCCGTCCGTCCGTCCGTCCGTCCGTCCGACCGTCCGTCCGTCCGTCTGTCTGTCCTTGTCCGTCCGTCCGTCCGTCCGTCCGTCTGTCCTTGTCCGTCCGTTCGTCGGTCCGTCCGTCCGTCCGTCCGTCCGTCCGTCCGTCCGTCCGTCCGTCCGTTCGTTCGTCTATCTGTCCTTGTCCGTCCGTCCGTCCGTCCGTCCGTCCGTCGCCCGTCCGTCCGTCGTCCGTCCGCCCGTCCGTCCGTTCGGGCTAACATACCCGGTTTAGGGGTTCAATTATTAGGGGCTACTTCCAATATTCGGGTAGTTTTAGGGTTAGGGTGGGGTGAGTGGGATTAGGGTTAGGGTAGTCCCAGAGTAGAGCTTAAGGTTGTGGGGGGGGGGGGGGGGGGGGTTCCGGGGGGTGAAGGTTAGGGGTTAGGGTCTGTAGCGGTAGGGTTAGGTTAGCTACCACCCGAAGGAATTTCCCGAAAATCACTTTTTTGACTATTTGGACATGTTTTCTAGAATAAACACATACATTTAAACACACAAACCCGATTCGTTAGAACGGACGGACGGACGGACGGACGGACGGACGGACGGACGGACGGACGGACGGACGGACGGACGGACGGACGGACGGACATATAATAGACCAAGTAGGGTGTCCGACTACGTCTGTGCTAGAAGGGCGACGTCAAGCATATGCCCAGTTTGATTGGTCCAAAACACTGCCTGAAGAACATTGCATTTTTCAGCCATGTTTTGTCGCTATCGATGCAGTAGTTCCTGAGACCATTACTGCACAGGCGATAAGATGCGCACCTAGTCTCCGATGATGGCAAATCATCGGTCCAGTAGTTTCCGAGATCGTAACTGTGCGTGCACGTGCACGAAGACGACCTCACGCTGTGTCCGAAAAGCAAAGATATCTTGAAGAACTAAAGTACACCCAAGCCAAATTTTTCCCATTCCATCCGACCGCCTTGGTGTCTGTAGCGAACATGTATACAGACAGACAAATAGTCGGGACTACTCTAGAATATATATCGACTAGGTGGGGCCTCTACTTCGACCTGGAATAATTTAAATGGGTAGCTGGATAATTGAAATACCTCGATATTCACGGGAATTGTCGCCAAATTGGCAATTTGGAAGATCAAGATCGCAATTTGAAGGTAAAGGCCAGGACGCAGGCGCAATTTACTTCAACACACAACCCAATGGAAGTTCCATATATATACCACGTTTCGCCTTGATTGATACAGTACTGTAACAGTAGTTTCCGAGATTGTTACTGGGCATACGAAAAGATGGACCCGGTCTCTCACCCAACGGCCATTGGGTGGTTGTACAGGTTTCGATAAATAAGCGCCTAATGTTTGAGGAGCAGCATTCCTCGCATGCCCATACACAAAAATAAACAAAAGGACGAATGACAATGATAAAAATAACGTATTTCCTCACTTAAAAGAAAATAAAATTTCAATTTCCACACTACTTCAAAAGTGGGCAAAAAGATATAGCAAAAGTGGTGACCTTGTCAAATTTATCAAAAGTGGGCGTTTTTTTCTATCAAAAGTGGAGACCTCATTTTATATCAAAAGTGGGCGATTTTATATCAAAAGTGGTGAGCTACATCAAAAGTGGGAGATTTCTGTATCAAAAGTGGTGAGCTACATCAGACGTGGTAGTTATATCAAAAGTGGGCGCAACAGCACTACACTGCCAACAAGTGTACTTACTGCCGCCCTACACATACCACTACACTCCCAACAGGTGTACTTACTGGTATCCTACACATAGCACTACACTCCCAACAGGTGTACTTACTGGCGTCCTACACACAGAACTACGCTCCCAGCAGGTGTACTTAATGGCGTCCTACACATAGCACTACACTGCCAACAAGTGTACTTACTGCCGCCCTACACATACCACTACACTCCCAACAGGTGTACTTCCTGGCCTCCTATACATAGCACTACACTGCCAACAGGTGTACTTACTGGCGTCGAACACATAACACACACCCAATAGCTGTACTTACTGACGTCCCACATATAGCACTACACCCCCAACAGGTGTACCTGCTGGCGTCCTACACACAGCAATACGCTCCCAAAAGGTTTACTTAATGGTGTACTACACATAGCACTACACTCCCAACAGGTGTACTTACCGGCGTCGTCCTACACATATCACTACACCCTTAACAGGTGTACCTACTGGCGTTCTACTCCTACTGGCACTGCAATCCCAACAGTTGTACTTTCTGGCTCCTTAAACATAGCACTACACTCATAATAGGTGTACTTACTGGCGTCCTACACATTGCACTACATTCCCCACAGGTGTACTTACTGGCGTCCTACACATAGCACTACACACCCAACAGGTGTACTTACTGGCGTCCTAGACATAGCACTACACTCCCAGCAGGTGTACTTACTGGCGTCCTAGACATAGCATTCCGCTCCCAACAGGTGAACTTGCTGGTTGTCGTCCTACACAAAGAACTACACCCGCACCAGGTGCACCTACTGATGTCTTACTCCTACACGAAGCACTACGCTCCCAACAGGTGTACTTACTGGCGTCCTACAAATTGCACTACACTCCCAACAGGTGTACTTGCTGGTTTCCTACACATATCACTACACTCCTAACAGGTGGTTACTTACTGGCGTACTACACATGGCTCTACGCTCCCAACAGGTGTACGTAATGGCTTCCTACACATAGCACTACACTCCGAACAGGTGTACTTAATGGCGTCCTACAGATAGCACTACACTCCCAACAGGTGTACATATTGGTGGCCTACACATAGCACTACACATCCATCGGGCGTACTTACTGGCGTCCTACACATAGTAACTCCTAACAGGTGTACTTACTGTCGTCCTACGCATAGCACTACACTCCTAACAGGTGTACTTACTGGCGTCCAACACACTAGCACTACGATCCCAACAGGTGTTCGTAATGGCTTCCTGCACATAGCACTACACTCCCAACATGTGCACTTACTGGCGTCCTACACAGAGCACTACACTGCCAACAGGTGCAGTTAGTGGCGCCCAACACATAACACTACACTCCCAACAGCTGTACTTACTGGCGTCCTACACATAGCACTACACTTCCAACAGGTGTACTTACTGGCGTCCTACATATAGCACTACACTCCCAACGGCTATAATTACTGTCGCCCTAGTCATAGCACTACGCTCCCAACAAGTGTACTTACTGGCGTCCTACTCATAGCACTACACCTCCAACAGGTGTACCCACTTGCGTAATACTCCTACACGAAGCACTACGCTCCCAACTGGTGTACTTAATGACGCCCAACACATTGCACTACACTCGCAACAGGCGTACTTACTGGCGTCCTACACATAACATTACACTCCCTACAGGTGTACTTTCTGGCGTCCTACACCCAGCACTACCATCTCAACAGGTGTACTTACTGGCGTCCATCACATTGCACTACACTCCCTACAGATGTACTTACTGGCGCTCTACATATAGCACTAGACTCATAACAGGTGTACTTACTGGCGTCGTACACATAGCAGTTCATTCCCAACAGGTGTACTTACTGGCGTCCTAAACGTAGAACTGCACTCAAAACAAGTGTACTTACTGGCGTCCTACACATTTCACTACTCCCCAACAGGTGTGCTTAACGGCGTCCGACACATAGCACTACACTTCCAACAGGTGTACTTCCTGGCCTCCTATACATAGCACTACACTCCCAACAGGTGCACTTACTGGCGTCGAACACATAGCACTACACTCCCGACAAGTGTACATAATGGAGTCCGAAACATAGAACTGCACTCCCAACAGGTATACTTACTGCCGCCCTACACATACAATTACACACCCAATAGCTGTACTTACAGGCGTCCCACATATAGCACTACACCCCCAACAGGTGTACTTGCTGGCGTCCTACACATACCACTACACTCCCAAGAGGTATACTTACCGGCGTCGTCCTACTCATATCACTACACCCTCAACAGGTGTACCTACTGGCGTTCTACTCCTTCAGGCAGCACCACGTTCCCAACATGGGTACTTACTGGCGTCCTACAAATAGCACTACACCACTACACTCCCAACAGGTGTACTAACAGGCGGACTACACATAGCACTACACTCCCAACAGGTGTATTTACTGACGTCCTGCACATAGCACTAAGCTCCGATCAGGTGTACTTACTGGCTTCCTACACAGAGCACTACTCTCCCAACAGGTGGTGTACCTACCGGCGTACTACACATCGCACAGCGCTCCTAATAGGTGTACTTACTGAACTCCTACACATAGCACTACATTCCCAACAGGTGTACTTAGTGGCGTCCTACACGTAGCAGCACACTCCGAACAGGTGTACTCAAAGTCGTCGTACACATAGCACTACACTCCAAATAGGTGTACTTACGAATGTCCAACACATAGCATTACACTCCCAACAGGTGTACTTACGGTCGTCCTACACATAGTACTACATTCTCAACAGGTGTACTTACTGGCGTCGTACACATAGCACTACACTCCTAACATGTGTACTTAATGATATCCTACACATTGCATTACATTCCCAGCAGAAGTACGTACTGCATTCCAAAGCATAGCACTGCACTCAAAACAGGTGTACCTACTGGAATCCTGCACACAGCACTACACTCCCAACAGGTGTATTTACAGGAGTCCTACACATAGCACTACACTCCCAACAGGTGTACTTACCGGCGTCGTCCTACACATATCACTACACCCTTAACAGGTGTACCTACTGGCGTTCTACTCCTACTGGCACTGCAATCCCAACAGTTGTACTTTCTGGCTCCTTAAACATAGCACTACACTCATAATAGGTGTACTTACTGGAGTCCTACACATTGCACTACATTCCCCACAGGTGTACTTACTGGCGTCCTACACATAGCACTACACACCCAACAGGTGTACTTACTGGCGTCCTAGACATAGCACTACACTCCCAGCAGGTGTACTTACTGGCGTCCTAGACATAGCATTCCGCTCCCAACAGGTGAACTTGCTGGTTGTCGTCCTACACAAAGAACTACACCCGCACCAGGTGCACCTACTGATGTCTTACTCCTACACGAAGCACTACGCTCCCAACAGGTGTACTTACTGGCGTCCTACAAATTGCACTACACTCCCAACAGGTGTACTTGCTGGTTTCCTACACATATCACTACACTCCTAACAGGTGGTTACTTACTGGCGTACTACACATGGCTCTACGCTCCCAACAGGTGTACGTAATGGCTTCCTACACATAGCACTACACTCCGAACAGGTGTACTTAATGGCGTCCTACAGATAGCACTACACTCCCAACAGGTGTACATATTGGTGGCCTACACATAGCACTACACATCCATCGGGCGTACTTACTGGCGTCCTACACATAGTAACTCCTAACAGGTGTACTTACTGTCGTCCTACGCATAGCACTACACTCCTAACAGGTGTACTTACTGGCGTCCAACACACTAGCACTACGATCCCAACAGGTGTTCGTAATGGCTTCCTGCACATAGCACTACACTCCCAACATGTGCACTTACTGGCGTCCTACACAGAGCACTACACTGCCAACAGGTGCAGTTAGTGGCGCCCAACACATAACACTACACTCCCAACAGCTGTACTTACTGGCGTCCTACACATAGCACTACACTTCCAACAGGTGTACTTACTGGCGTCCTACATATAGCACTACACTCCCAACGGCTATAATTACTGTCGCCCTAGTCATAGCACTACGCTCCCAACAAGTGTACTTACTGGCGTCCTACTCATAGCACTACACCTCCAACAGGTGTACCCACTTGCGTAATACTCCTACACGAAGCACTACGCTCCCAACTGGTGTACTTAATGACGCCCAACACATTGCACTACACTCGCAACAGGCGTACTTACTGGCGTCCTACACATAACATTACACTCCCTACAGGTGTACTTTCTGGCGTCCTACACCCAGCACTACCATCTCAACAGGTGTACTTACTGGCGTCCATCACATTGCACTACACTCCCTACAGATGTACTTACTGGCGCTCTACATATAGCACTAGACTCATAACAGGTGTACTTACTGGCGTCGTACACATAGCAGTTCATTCCCAACAGGTGTACTTACTGGCGTCCTAAACGTAGAACTGCACTCAAAACAAGTGTACTTACTGGCGTCCTACACATTTCACTACTCCCCAACAGGTGTGCTTAACGGCGTCCGACACATAGCACTACACTTCCAACAGGTGTACTTCCTGGCCTCCTATACATAGCACTACACTCCCAACAGGTGCACTTACTGGCGTCGAACACATAGCACTACACTCCCGACAAGTGTACATAATGGAGTCCGAAACATAGAACTGCACTCCCAACAGGTATACTTACTGCCGCCCTACACATACAATTACACACCCAATAGCTGTACTTACAGGCGTCCCACATATAGCACTACACCCCCAACAGGTGTACTTGCTGGCGTCCTACACATACCACTACACTCCCAAGAGGTATACTTACCGGCGTCGTCCTACTCATATCACTACACCCTCAACAGGTGTACCTACTGGCGTTCTACTCCTTCAGGCAGCACCACGTTCCCAACATGGGTACTTACTGGCGTCCTACAAATAGCACTACACCACTACACTCCCAACAGGTGTACTAACAGGCGGACTACACATAGCACTACACTCCCAACAGGTGTATTTACTGACGTCCTGCACATAGCACTAAGCTCCGATCAGGTGTACTTACTGGCTTCCTACACAGAGCACTACTCTCCCAACAGGTGGTGTACCTACCGGCGTACTACACATCGCACAGCGCTCCTAATAGGTGTACTTACTGAACTCCTACACATAGCACTACATTCCCAACAGGTGTACTTAGTGGCGTCCTACACGTAGCAGCACACTCCGAACAGGTGTACTCAAAGTCGTCGTACACATAGCACTACACTCCAAATAGGTGTACTTACGAATGTCCAACACATAGCATTACACTCCCAACAGGTGTACTTACGGTCGTCCTACACATAGTACTACATTCTCAACAGGTGTACTTACTGGCGTCGTACACATAGCACTACACTCCTAACATGTGTACTTAATGATATCCTACACATTGCATTACATTCCCAGCAGAAGTACGTACTGCATTCCAAAGCATAGCACTGCACTCAAAACAGGTGTACCTACTGGAATCCTGCACACAGCACTACACTCCCAACAGGTGTATTTACAGGAGTCCTACACATAGCACTACCCTCCCAACAGGTGTACTTATTGGCGCCCTACACATAGCACTACGCTTCCAACAGGTGCACTTACTGGCGTCCTACACATAGCACTACGCTTCCAACAGGTGCACTACTAACAGGTGCAATTACTGGCTTTCTACAAATAGCACTGCACACCCAACAGGTGTACTTACTGGCGTCCTACATATAGCACTGCAAGCCCAACAGGTGTACTTACTAACGTCCAACAGATAGCACAACACTCCCACCACGTGTACTTAATGGTATCCTACACATAGGACCACACTCCAATCAGGTATACTTACTGGCGTCCTACACAGAGCACTATACTCCTAATAGGTGTACTTACTTACTGGAATCCTACACATAGCATAACACTCCCAACAGGTGTACTTACTGGAGTCCTACACATAGCACTACATTCCCAACAGGTGTACTTACTGGCGTCCTACACATAGCACTACGCTTCAAAAAGGTTCACTTATTGGCGTCCTACACATATCACTACACTTGCAACAGGTGTACTTACTGGAGTCCCACACAGAGCACTACACTCCCAACAGGTGTACTTACTGGTACCCTACACATAGCACCACAAACCCAACTGGTGTACTTAATGACGCCCAACACATACCACTACAATCGCAACATGTGTACTTACTGGCGGCCAACACATAGCACCACGTTCCCAAAATGTGTACTTACTGGCGTCCTACACAGAGCACTGCACTCCCAGCATGTGTACTTACCAGCGTCCTGAACATAGCACTACACTCCCAACAGATGGACTTACTGGCGTCCTACACATAGCACTACGCTCCCAACAGGTGTACTTACTGGCGTCGTACACATAGCAGCACGTTCCCAACATGTGTACTTACTGGCGTCCTACACAAAGCACTACACTCCCAACAGGTGTACTTACTGGCGTCCAACACATTGTACTACGCTCCCAACAGGTGTAGATACCGGCGCCCTACACATAGCACTAGAATCAAAACAGGTGTACTTACTGGCGTCGTACACATGCCACTACAGTCCCAACAGGTGTACTTACTGGCGTCCTACACATAGCACTACGCTTCAAACAGGTTCACTTATTGGCGTCCTACACATATCACTACACTCTAACCCTAACCCTAACCCTAACCCTAACCTAACCCCTAACCCTAACCCTACCCTAACCCCCCCCGGGCCTTAATCGCTCACCTGACGAGGTGGTTCAGAGAAGTATTTTGGATCAGATTCAGTTAGTCAAGGTTCATGGACACTACATAGGAATAATGTTATGAAATTATTCATAATTCTATTGTCCATGTCAGATGATTATTAGCATAGGTCTTCCTGATTGCTTCCAATTCTGACAGCTGTAGACAAGTACTGCCAAACTTCCAAGGGTTGTTGTGTCACTGCACTTTGAAAGGCAAATTTTATGGAAACGCTCTAAGGAATGGATTTGAACATTTATGAACAATCTCGAACCTAACCCACCCCTGCCCAAATATTAAGCCACAGACCTGAAATGAACAAACTCAAATCTGCCCCCCCCCCCCCCTCCTCCTGCGATACCAAATATGAAAGGGTTCTGACTGGCAGGAACCAAACTGGAACAAATTTACATCTGACCTCCCCAGAGATGTTGTACACCAAATATTAAAGCATTAAACTAGTGGGTCTGAAGAAAAAGATTTTTAAAGAAATTTTCACATGTTGCTTTGAGTTAATTTGCACTCCCATAATGAGCCCATATATTAACCCATAGATTTGGCTTGAACAAACATGAATCTGACCCCCTTAGAGATGCTGTAAGCCAAATACGAAAGGATTCTGACTGGTGGATCTGAAAAAATACGAGTTATAAAGAAATTTCCTCATACTGCACTAAGTTAAACTTTGGACTTCAATAGATAGACCAAATATTAGCCCAGAGACCCGATTCAAACAAACTTCAATCTACCCCCCCTGCCCCCTCCCCCCCCCCCCCCCCACCCCACTAGAAATGTTGCATTCCAAATATGAAAGCATTCTGACTGGTGGATCTGAAGGAGGTTTTCAAAGAAATTTCCTCATGTTGCACTGTTGATATCAACTAGGGGACTTGATTTGAACAAACCTGAACCTATCCCCCCCCCCCCCCACCCCTAGAGATGCTGTATACCAAGCATCAAAAGATTCTTATACATGGTTCTGGAGAAGATTTTTTTTCAATTCTGGAAAACAATTTATGCATGCTATCAGAGAAATGCTTGGGGCCTCCTGTGGGTGTGGCAATGTTATTTGAACAAACAGGAATTCATATATGATAAGGAACATGAATATCAAATTTGGTTCAATTCGGCTCAGTTGTTTATGAGGAGAGGTTGGTAATGTAAAGTTCACGCCGGACAGGATGGACTGATGGTCGACAGACAGAAAGTCATCATTTAAGCGCCCCCGACTTACAGTCAGGTGAGCTAAAAATAAACAATATTCATCAAGCGTAATAATTATGGATGTTACTAGAACCGGCTGATGAGAGCCGGTTCCAATGACAGCCATATTTGTACAAATTTTATTGCCAGTGTCACAATATTTCAGGTCATGTTAGTGTTGTATTGGTTAATTTGCTGCCTTTGTGTTACGTAAAGGGTTAAACTGACTCAGTTCTTTTCATGTGAATCGTAGCAGCAATGTTACGAGAAGCTACATGGTTTCTCACTGGTTTTGTTGCATGGATCTCTTCGGGAATCGATTCTCAGATTCTTATAAGCCCTGGCTGAGGCTATATAATCAACCGATATCACTAGAAAGTGCCATTTTATCTCAACAAATGATGTCAAATATTCTTTTACCTAGTGATGAGGTAAATTATAGCCCTGGATGTAACCCCCCCCCCCCCCCCACCCCAAGCTCTCAATATGCATTTTCTCCTAAAACAAGAGACCCCAGGGGGCCTGAGGGCGCCCACCTGTACATGGTGACCTAAATATCAACCCGCACAATTGATTTCAACAAGTTGCATCTACTCCTCCTAAGAAAAGCTTATACCAAATATCCAAAGATTCTGACAAGTGGATCTAAAAAAAATGATTTTTAAAGAATATTCCTCATATTGAACCGAGTTATAATTTGGGCTCCCACAGGGAGCCCATATATGAACCCAGGGACTTGGCTTTAACAAACTTGAATCTCATCCCCCTAAGGATGCCGCACACCAAATATCAAAACATTTCAACTGCTGGATCTGAAGAAGATTTTTAAAGAAAATTCCTCATTTTGAACTAAGTTACAATTCGAGCTCCCACAGTGAGCCCAAACATGGACCTAGGGACATGACTTGAACAAACTTGAATCTTGCCTCCTAAGGATGCTGCATAAAAAATATCAAAAGCATTCATCTGCTGGATATGAAGAAGATTTTTTAAGAAAATTCCTCATTTCGAACTAAGTTACAATTCAAGCTCCCACAGTGAGCCCAAATATGGACCTAGGGACATGGCTTGAACAAACCCTAAGAATGCTGCATACCAAATATTAAAACATTCTGACTGCTGGATCTGAAGAAGACGATTTTTAAAGAAAATTCCTTATTTTGAACTAAGTTATCATTCCGGCTCCCACAGTGAGCCCAAATATGGACCTAGGGACATAGCTTGAACAAACTTGAATCTCACCCCCCTAAGGATGCTGCATACCAAATATCGAAACATTCCGACTTCTGGATCTGAAGAAGATTTTTAAAGAAAATTCCTCGTTTTGAACTAAGTTATAATTCGGGTTACCACAGTGAGCCCAAATATGAACCCAGGGACTTGGCTTGAACAACTTGAATCTCACCCCCTAAGCATGCTGCTTACCCAATATCAAAAGATTCTACTGCTGGATCTTGAGAAGAAGATTTTTTCAAAGAAATTTGCCTGAAATGCACTAAGTTCAAATTTGGGCTCCTATACTGAGCCCAAATATGAACCCAGGGGGGGCCGATTTGAACAAACTTGAATCAGATCCACCCCACAATGTTGCATATCAAATATCAAAAGATTCTGCCTGCTGGATCTGGAGAAGATTTTTTAAGAAATTTGCCTGAAATGCACTAAGTTCGAATTCGGGCTTCTATAGTGAGCCCAAATATGAATCCAGGGGGCTGATTTGAACAAACTTGAATCAGATCCACCCCACAATGTCGCATACTAAATATCAAAAGATTCAGCCTGCTGGATCTGGAGAAGAATATTTTTAAAGAAATTTGCCTGAAATGCTTCTATAGTGAGCCCAAATATGAATCCAGGGGGCCGATTTGAACAAACTTGAATCAGATCCACCCCACAATGTTGCATACCAAATATCAGAAGATTCTGTCAGCTGAATCTGGTGAAGAAGATTTTTTAAGAAATTTGCCTGAAATGCACTAAGTTTGAATTCGGGCTCCTATACTAAGCCCAAATATAAACCCAGGGGCCGATTTGAACAAACTCAAATCAGATCCACCCTACAATGTTGCATACCATATATCGAAAGATTCTGCCTGCTGGATCTAGAGAAGAAGATTTTTAAATGTTTTTCCCATTGCCTACAGTGTTAAAAAGTGTTTTCAAAGTCCCGAAACTGTACCCTATGATAAAACCGATGGCAATTTTTTTGACCAATCCTTTCTGTAGGTCATAAGGAAGCTTCACACCAAATAAAAATTCTCAGTGCCGTGCACTTTTGGAGATATGGCGTTTTACTTTTTTCTATTTTTAGCTCCTGCGGTTTCCACGGGGCTACAGAAAAAGAAAATTTGGCATAAATTAGGTACTTATGACCCAATAAGCCCTCACATAAAATTTGATTCAAATCAGCCTCTCGGTTCGGAAAATAGAAATTTTGGGCGGGGCCAAAAATTGTGCCCCTCCCATAACGACGCCAAATATAGCCCATCAAACTTCGCTTAAAGAAATCCAAGTCTACACCTTAAAAGGAAGCTGCATACCACATATCAAGTCTCTGCTACTGCTGGTTGATGAGAAGAAGATTTTGGTGCCCCTTGGGGGCATGGCACCACCCAGGAGAAGGGGGCAACTTCATTTGAACAAATCTGAATTGGCATTAGGTAATAAACATTTACCCAACATTTGAATAATGTAAAGTTAATACCGGACGGACGGCGGACAGAATGTGATCAGTAAAGCTCCCACTGAGCTTTGCTCAGGTGAGCTAAAAAACATTATTAATTTATAAATAAATTGATGGTGACATGAATTTCCCATTATTTTTTAATCACATTCTTGCTTCTGAACACATTTCACATTGTGTTTGATATTCTGCAATCTTTGTAAGAAAAAGCCCAAGTTTTCTCAGTTAAGGCACCTCGAGTCATAAAACAGTGATTTTTTTCCAACAGAATGACCAGTACCTGCTACTGTGGTGTCTCATGACACTGTTAAAATTCCTAAAATCATCAAATATTGATTCATTAGTGCTGTGCTTGTGCTGCAAATATCCACAACTGCACTTTCACTATTTTGGTTTTAATCCCCACAGGCACAAATTCTGTCAAAAGGAGTGAAATTGTAGAAAATATGTTCACAAAGAGGACAAATCAGTTACAGTACAGTCACCGTGGATGGGTTGTAATACACGCGTGGGCAGTGATGTCCACTCAAGCATTTACCAGTCAATAAAAATCACCATCTACAAAATTTTAATTGATGAAGCATCGGGTTGTACTTGGTGCTTCATTATTTAAATTTTGGATGATTATACTTATAGTTAGTGTTTGGCATCAAATATTATTGTATGAATTTGTATCCGTGGAAATATTGCCCATCCATGGAAAGTGAGCAGTACACTGCCACTGTACTGTATTTGTTTCAAGTATATAATATACTCTTTGATGTTTAATATATTTGTGATAGGCTGGGTCCAAAGTACTCAGTACTTGTAGTACTCGAGTACCACTTTTTTGATAAAATACTTAATACTTGCCAGCCCAGATTTTTGTATGTGTGTGTGTTTGTGTGTGTGTGTGTGTGGGGGGGGGGGGGGGGAGGGGGGGGGGGAGGTTGGAGTGTGAAAGATAGCTGCAAATTATTTAAAATGTTGACCCAGGCAAATGAAAAGCAAAGAAACATTTCATCTGAAGGACAGACAGACAGACATGCAGTAACAAATAATATATATAAAATAAACCATGAAACCCCCTTTAAACCCCCTTTTTGAGCATCCCTCGGTATCCCTCGGTATCCCTCGGTGTTTAGTATGATCGTAAAAGTAAGGAAAAGTTTGCTTGAAAAAAGGGTATACGGACGTTTCGTCTGCAAGCCAAGTCGTCCGCTTGTCAAGGGAAATATTGTCTGCACATTTTCTACATTTCGAACAAGACACCCACCCCCTACTAACGTGTGACATTTTCCCAGATTAAGCCCAATATTCTCACATATAAAGCCTCCTGATGTTGTATTTATGTTAAGAGTGTGATGTACAACATCATCTTTAAGGTTTGAAGCACAAATGATGTCATATATTGGCTGATATATTGATATGTTTTTAAAAAATTGCACAAGTTGGAAATGCACATTTTTGGTGCACCCAAGAGACTCACCCACCCCTGCAAATTTTTGCCCCCCCCCCCCCCCAAGGACCCCCCCTCCCCCTGGAATAATCTGGGAAAATGTCACACGTTAGTAGGGGGTGGGTGTCTTGTTCGAAATGTAGAAAATGTGCAGACAATATTTTCCTGGACAAGCGGACGGCTCGGCTTGCGGACGAAACGTCCGTATACCCTTTTTTCAAGCAAACTTTTCCTTACTTTTACAACACCTTAATAACATTCGGATAATTCAAAAACTGAGTTTCTGTTCGTCTTGAGATTTCGTGTCAATGCATGTCTGTATACAATCGCACCAATATAACAACAATTATCAGTTTTTTTTATCGGTTATATGTACGTTTTTTTTCGATTGGGGTTATCACTGGCAGACAAGCTGCAACGAAATCAGGACTGAGAGTTCGATCTGAAATGACGAGATCATCAGCTGAGCATATTGACAAACCTCCAGAAGGACAGAACTCGAGTAATAATAATAACAATTGGGCCGGCCGCTAATTTGTCGCGGTTCTCGGATGAGAAGTATTGGTTACCCCTGAAGTGTAGAAATGAAGGCCAATGTATCACGCAAAGCTTTGAGGCGAATTAGATTGCAATAAAATACATTTGATTCCTGGGCAGAGGGGGACAGGCCAATTGCAATTGCATGGGCAATTCGACACCGGAAGTTACGTGTTTTTTTCACTGAAATTTACTGTCCACTTCAAAAATCACATTGACGGCTATAGAGAATTCTGTTCTGGAACACATTTATCTGACGGGGTATGTGGAACCCTTTGCGGGCCTACGGCCCGCTTGGGGTTCCTATGAAAATACGTGACACGTAATGGTGCACACCCAATATTGTTAATTTCGGTAAATATTGCAGGCCCCAAGCATGATTTTTCAGGAAAGAGATGGTATATATCGCAGAAATAGCAGCGGTTGTGTGAAATATAACAATTGTTACTGTGGCGACAAATATGGCAATCGAGAAATTTTGAAAGATTGCGGAAAGATCAAACTTCAGACAAGCTATAGTAAAACAAACCTTCATTTTTTAAACTGACAAAAGATCATAATTCGATGGCAAATAGGTTCGTTAGGGTTTAACAACACTTTCAAAAACCAATGCTATATTATAAGCGGGATTGTACGTCAATTTCAATAACTAAGGTTCACGTTGTTAGTTCCTAAGATCCTTCCCATCCTTCAATACCTAGACGAGCAAAATAGTCGTACGTGGAGTCACTCGTTCAGGCAATTACTCTATGGCTCATTTGTTCGATGGGATTCTGGTCGTTCGAGCAATCTGATATGGTTAGCAAGCTTGTACCAGTGCTAGTAATGGTACAAGGCCGCAAGAGTGGGAGAAGACTGCGGGATTTGGTGACTACTGTAAAAGCTAATCATAGGACAGACGATGGCAATATTGGGAAAATCAGTAATAGTGGTGTTCGAGATATGAAGATCATGGAGAGGTCTAGAACTGGGCAGATGCTAGGAGCTAAATTATTATCAGGTATATATAGTACTACATCATCATGTCATAGGTATCCTCCTATACCCCGATGAGCATTAAGAGCCGTAAAAGAAATCGCTCTTTCGATACTCATCTGCTCAATGGGATTTCAGTCGTTCGAGTAGAGACTTTTTCAGTAACTGCTCAAAAGCTTATTTGCTCGATAAGATTCGAGTCGTTCGAATAATACCTAACCCTGCTTAATTGTATTTTGGGTTTGAGAATCATAGAGGACTTCGTTATGCACAGGAAAGGCAAAAACAGAGACGGCCAAGACAAAATAGTCTGCTGGAATAGGCAGAAATGGGACCAGTAAGAGGCAAAACAGGCTACGAAATAGGATAAACCACAGAAAATATCGGGATAGATAAAATACCGAGACTATGATGCACATCCGAAACAATAAAGTTAATCTTATACAAAGGAATGTGTCTATTGTTGGACAAAAATAAGAATTCTAGGGGACAACAGATAGAAACCGAATATTTAGTGGGAAATCCGCACTAGTAAAAGAACTGTTTGATTCATTTGGGTAATTTTACAAAGTATTCGAACAAATACAATTACTCATACCAGGAAACGCACCTTAAAGCACTGTATGCAACTCTTTTAAGTCCAGTATTGAGGAATCCGTGCCAAATAAAGTTGTTTTGAAGGTTTAGAGAGATTGGCTGGATGTTTGTGGTAATTCGATGTACTCTAGTTCACTTCAATTTATCCACATGAGACCTCTCATCATTCATTTAGCACTACGTGCTACTATTATAAACCCTAGGTGGGGGTTTTCTAAGTCCGTCTCGGTAGTTTTGGATTATTAAGAGGGATTGTCGGGTTGTTTGCTGCAATTAAAATTACTCCTATGCAATCGAACACACCCTCCAAACACACCCCTTTCCTACTAGAAGGTTTTGGGTCACATAGCAAACATGTGCTACCATAGAAACCAAGATGGCAGCCTCGGATATACAAAATGAATGACGTACACTCGTCTCACTTCAACAAAACGCGCTGCGAATGCACACTAGGACCACGTTTCACTATGGGGATGTTGTCAAAAGATGGCGCTCACGCACGCTACCATGACAACCAAAAATGAAGTAACTGGGCCAAGTGCCTATGACGTCACATGAGATCCGGCCAATGTGGGTCGATCGGGTACATGATCTACTACTAACATCAAGCCGAGAGATACACGGTTCGATCCCCAGCAGGGGTAGCTGCGTTGTGTCATTGGGCAAGCCACTTAATCACGATTGCTCAAGTGGCAGAACGGTGGCGCAGCCATGGGGGCGTCCAGGGGGCACCCCCCCCCCCCCCCACACACACAAAACAAAAATAATTCCGATAGGATCACCGATCCAATGTCGAGTTGTGACAGTACAAAAGTGGGTTTAATCATTATCACCTTATCATCCGGAAACTAATTGTTTACAATTTACTATGTGAAGTGTCACTGTGACCTTGACCTTTGACCTACTGATTCCAAAATAAATAGGGCTCTTTCTTGCAATAATGCCAACCTACCTATGAAGTTTCATGAACGTGGGTGGAACCATTGTCAAATTATCATCTGGAAACCAATTGTTTACGATTTATTATGTTCAAGGTCACTGTGACCTTGACCTTTGACCTAGCGAGTCCAAGATAAATAGGTGTCTTCCACTCACCTAGGCCAACCTACCTATGAAGTTTCATGAATGTGAGTTTAACTATAGACAAGTTATCATCCGGAAACCAATTGTTTACAATTTACTATGTTCATGGTCACTGTGACCTTGACCTTTGGCCAAGTCCAAAATAAATAGGGTTCTTCCACTCACCGATGCCAACCTACCTATGGAGTTTCATGACATGGGTCGAACCATTATCAAGTTATCATCCGGAAACCGACTGTTTACACCCGTCCGCCATTCATCAAACTATGAGTCGAGCTTTGACTTCGTCACAACTAAACTTGACTAAATAAGAGGCCCCAAGGGGCTGCAATCGCTCACCTGCCAAAGAGGTTCAAAGAAGTATTTGGGGTCACATTCGGTTATACATGGTTCATCAACTCTACAAAGGAATGAAGTCATGAAAGGCAAATTTTATGGAAAAACACAAAAGAATCGATTTGAACAAACCTAACATGCTTCCCATGCCACCCCCACCCGCCCATAGAGAGCCCAAATAATAAGCCGGGGACTCGAATTGAACAAACTTGAACCTGATCCCCCATGAGATGTTATATACCAAATACGAAAGAATTCTGTCCGGTGGAAAGAGGTTTTAAAAGAAATGTCCTCACATTGCATTAAGTTAAACTTTGGGCTCAAACAGGAAGCCAAAATATTTACCCAGGTAACCAAATTGAACAAAACTGAAACTGACCGACCGCAAGATGTTGCATACCAAATATGAATGGATTCTGACTGGTGAATCTGAAGAAAAAGATTTTTGAAGAAATTCCCTCACAATGCACTAAGTTAAAATTCCGGCTGCCATAGGCAGCCCAAATATAAACCCAGGGACTCGAGTTGAACAAACTTGAATCTGATCTCCCTATAGATGTTGTATACTAAACATGAAAGGATTCTGACTGGTGGATCTGAATCTGAAGAAGCAGATTTTTAAAGAAATTTCCTCAAATTGCACAAAGTTAAACTTTGGGCTCCAATAGAGAGCCCAAATATTAACTGAGGGACCCGATCTGTACAAACTTGAATCTGAATCTGACCCCCCCCCCCCCCCACCCCCCCCCCACCCCCCCATAGAAATGTTGTACACCAAATATGAAAGCATTCATACCAAATATGCAAGATTTTTAAAGAAAATTCCTCATATTTGACCAAGTTAAAATTCGGGCTCCTAGAGGGAGCTCAATGATGGTTCTGGAGAAGTAGATTTTTTTGATTTTTTTAAAAAAGTGTATGGGTGCTAGCATAGTAATGCCCCTTGTGGTTCGGCGCGGCAAGGTTATTTGTACAAACTTGAATTGACATATGATAAGGAACATGCACACCAAATTTGGTTCAATTTGGTCCAGTAGTTTGGGAGGAGAAGTCAATAATGTAAAGTTCACGGCGGACAGCAAGTGATAAGTTAAGTTCCCTTCGGTGAGCTAAAAATCAGCCATATGCTCCACCCCCCCCCCCCCTTCCCTCCAAGTTAACCCATATAGGGAACATCAGGCAAGACATTTTAATATCGAGATATTTATATTTGCAGGGTGTATAAGGGGGGGGGGGGGGGGGCGTAGTAGCAGATTTATGTGTGATATCCGACCTATCTCAATTTAATGACACCAATGTTGTCGATCATTTGCCAGACTCGAGAAAAAAAAATCGTCGCCGGTGTTCCCTCGAGGATTTACGAAACAACGTCGCCGTTATTTGGTAATTTATCCGTTTCTTCTCGTCTGGGTTTGCTATTTAAAAGAAGAATCTCTTGGGGCGGTAGAAAAATGGGAATCGTAAGCAAAAGTAAGACAGTAATATTATTTGATAAGCAATTGCTGCCAGTTTTAAAAGGCATAAACCGGCTATTCCTCTTCATTTTGTGTGATATCATTAGACATACTCATTTAATTCTATTCATTTAGTTTCCTATTTTCAGTCCATTGTTTCAACAAAAAAACCCTCACTATTAGTATGGCGAGGGCCGGTCACCGGGCAGGTGGCCCTTTTTGCTAAAAAACTTAGTTATTTCTGGACGGATTTTGATATTTGATTTGTGGCTTGATATTCATGTGCAACTCCCGATGACGCAAAATAGGACGTGTCCACGCTTTTTCGCAAGAGTTATAGCCCTTTGTTAAAATCTACTAATTTTGAGCTGGATTGCGCGATACTTCAACAAACGTCAACCGATTTGACAGATATTTGGCACGTGGGTTTCAAGGACCAATGTCTTGGTCGAGTTCGAAAACTGGCTCGGTCCGATGTACGGCTGAAGAATTTTTCAAATTTTGTGCTTGATACTATTGATAGCGCCATAACTTGAATAACTGTTAACCGATTTGATTCTTTTTTTTATTGTATGGGTTTTCAGGATAATTGTCTCGATCAAGTTCGAAAATGTTCCGTCGGATATATGACCGCAGAATTATTGAGTTGATGTAGCCATTTTGTTCAAATTAGTTGTTCAGAAAAAGGTCCTCTCAAGCTTTTTGGTTCATAGTTACTCACCGTTGAGTTTGTTAGCCACGAAAACACCACCTCACATCGGCGATGCGGATCGTTTCTATAAATAGAGTTGTCGAGTTGACGTTCGTTTCGTGATTGATCATAATTCAATGATTCACTTAGATTATTATTGTCCTCACACAAGGTGAAGGGGAAATAAATTTGAAAAAAGAGTTTCAATGTGGCCTAATTATTGATGCCTTTCACACGTCCTTAAATAAACTGATTTTGCGTCCATTGCTCCAATAGATTAGAGAAACTGTGTCCCACTCCCCTCCCCACCCCACGAAAAAATTTTGTTTCTAAAATTGGGGTTGCAGCTATATTATTCAGCAATACACTGCCATTTATCCTAACAACTGATGTCAAATTTTCTTCCACATACTGATGTGGTAGAAAATAGCCCTCAATGCATGTGACCACCCCCCCACTCCCCCCCACCCCATAGCCATTTTCATAAAAAAAACTATGATATAATTCATAAATTAATTGATGTTGACACAAAACAAACATCTTGCGAAAAAGCTATCACAAATGGGAAATTTATATACTGATGTGGTAACATTTTTAAAAAAATAGCCCTCAATCAATGTGAACCCCCCCCCCTCCCCCTGTATACCCCTCTTCATCAAAAACGTGACATAATTCATAAATTAATTAATATTGACACAAAACAAACAACTTGTGACATTAAATATCCTACTTGTGATCGTTTTTTAAATCACATTCAGGCTTCTGAAGACTGACATTTCACATCATGTGTTTGGTGAATCATTTGCAATTTTTTGTAAAAAAAAAAAGAAACCAGAGGCCCCACGGGGCCTGAAGCGCTCATCTTGAATAGAACACAATTTAAACAGAGTCCAAGAATGAGTCTACATTAAGCAAGCCATCTCCATAGGCTACACTGTCAATCCTTGAGTCCCTCAGGAGTGACAAAAGTAATCTGGGCATCATGCCTTTTCTTCGGTTGATCATAAAGTAAAATGTAGAGCTCACCTATGAAGCCCCTTGATACAACCTATGTGGATTAATCTTAGTCAGAGAGAGCCCAAATATTAACCCAGACTCTTGATTTGAACACAGTTGAATCTGACTTCCCTAGAGATATTGTATACCAAATGTGAAAGCATTCTGACGAGTGGATCTCAAGAAGAAGATTTTTGAAGAAATTCCCTCATATTGTACCAAGTTAAATTTCATATTCCCATATGGAGCCCAAATATTAACCTAGGCACTCGAATTGAACAACTGGGAATCTGCCACCCCCCCCCCCCCCCACCCCTCTAGAGATGTTGTATACCAAATATAAAAGCAATCTGACTGGTGGATCTGAAGAAGAAGATTTTTAAAGAAACTTATTCATATTGGGTTAAGTAAAAATTTGGGCTATCATAGTGAGCCCAAATATATACCTAGGGATCTGATTTGAACAAACTTGAATCTGCCCCCCTTAGAGATGCTGCATACCAAATATCAAAGCATACTGACTGGTGGATCTGAAGAAGAAGATTTTTTTTAAATTACCCTCCATATTGAACAAAGATCAAATTTGGGCTTCCATAGGAAGCCCAAATATTAACATAGCGACATGATTTGAATCTGACCCTCATAACAAAGATGTAAACAAAACATTAAAATATTCTGACTGGTGGTTCTGAAGAAGAAGATTCTTAAAGAATATTCCCCATATTACCCTATGTTAAAACTTCGAGCTCACAAAGAGAGCCCACATATGAACCAATGAGCTTTATTTCAACAAACTTTTATTTGTCCCCCTCCCCTTCCTATGAATGCTGTATACCAAATATCAAAAGATTCTGATGATTGGTTCCAGAGAAAAGATTTTTTAAAATTTTTGCAAATATGCTGACTCAGCATTTTTTCGATGCCCATTACAGAGCACCCTAACATAACCGATGGCAACTGATTTTTACCATTCAATTCTACTGGACCTAAGAATACTTCATACCAAATAACAGCTCTCTGTTCCGTGTGGTTTGGGAAATATGGGCGTTTGAAAAAAATGTCTATTTTTAGCTCCCTGGGTTCCCATGGGGATGCAGGAATTTTTTTTTTGCTTGGGTCAAGTACTTATGACCTGAAAATACACACACCAAATTTGGTTCACACCGGACCATCGTTTCAGAAAGTAGAAATTTTGGGCGGGGCCAAAACACACTGGTTCATGAGATTTTATAAATATTTTGGAGCATTTTCCCCCACTCCCTCCCTATGGGAAACTGAGAGTGTATGAGTTGAACAAACATGAAATGCCTCTTTGGGACCATCACTCACAAAAACTTTCACTTGAATTGGCCCAGTGGCTTTGGAGAATACCAAAACATGGTGTTGACGGATGACGGACGGAGAGCGATGAGATTAGCTCAGCTTGACTTTGTCAAGATGAGCTAAAAAAGCCAGTTTTCCCAGTTAAGGCACCTAGAGTCATTGGTATGGTACTGACAAAAAATAAAACACTGCTTTTTTCAACAGGATGACCAGTACTGCTGATGTGGTATCTCTTAGCACTGTTAAAATGCCTAAAAACATCCAATATTGATTCTGTGGTGCTGTGCTTGAGCAGCAAGTATCCATTAGGGCACTTTCACAACCTTAGATTTAATCCCCCACAAATACCCCATTCTGATAAAAGGTGTGAAATTGTAGAAAATATGTCTCCAAGGAGGATGAATGAGATATTTGCTTAAAAAAATTGTTTTTTTTTAGTGTTTTGAAAGTCTACACAGAAATAAAAACTGACATACAATGAATATTTAATGTATTTAATGATGTTTAAGGTCACATATTTATGCACAATGGCTAATCATGACCGTGACAGTTTTATGGGTGGAGGAAGCCGGAGTACCCGGAGAGAACCACCGAGCAACGACGAGCAGCTGTCAGCTCCCCAACATCGCAACTCCGCACTGCAGCACAGGCAGGGTCAGATTGGTTGAAGACATGCGTACCATCGACGTGCAGTATGCCTTAGTACACGGCGTCATCGTGCCCCCACATGGGCAATGGGGTGAAGTGTCTTGCCCAAGGACACAACGCGATTGCCGCAGGTGGGACATACAATGAAAAATTTTGTTAGAAGAGCCAAGACAAGATTGTCAAACAGAAAAAAAACCCTCAATGGACCCCTGAGTTCTGCAGTACCTAAGCAAATCATAGGAAACTGAGAGAGTATGAGATTGACTTTAGTTTCCAAAACATACTGTACAGTCTTTCCAATTGTTTCTCATCAACTGAGGCTGCAGTATGGGGGGGGGGGGGGGGGGGGGGATCTGATTCAAGGAGAGAACAATATTTCACAGCTGTTACTGTAGTTTTGTGCTGTAACATGGGAACCGTGACAACAACGCTCGATCTGAAAAAAATTTGAGCGCATCTCTTTAATTTTGGGATTCAAATATCTTTGTCAAGTATAACCCTTCAGAGAACTTTTTCCGACCCCAAAACAGGGGGGCGTGCATCAAATAAGAGGGAAAATTTAGTACTAGACTACTTTATTGGTAGCTGTGCACAAATGCCATTAACTCACATTTGCAACTTTATTGTGTTATTTTTTCGACTGTACCTCACCCCCAAATTTGTGTTCTAAAATACTCTTTTAATGAAGAAATTATTTTCTAACATTTTTTAACCCTTTACCAAATATAACGGTCAAAAGCTGCTGGTGCTATTCACAAGTATTGCCATTCTATGTTCATTATTTTCTCGTTTTTTGTGTCAAACACATAGCTTATGATCCCTCATTGGAATGAGGTCATTCCAATGGTGTAAATTAGTCATGTTTTTGACACAAAAAATTAGTAAATCAATAGGTTTGTGGGCATGGGTAATTAGCTTTTCATGTTACATGTAAGTAAAGGGTTAACAGCATAATTCAGGCAAACATCTAAATACCAGTAAATAAAAGTGCAATATGGGTTTTCTGACTGTGGGTTTGAAAGGTGATTTGGAAGGATGTTGGAAGATTGGAATCCCCCTCTGCCTCTAGTACTATGATGGGGAACCATGGTTTGATTACATTTGTTAATACATGTGTACATGTAGGGTAAAATAGGTTGTTATTTGGCATTTGCTGGGGGCTGCAGTGTGCCACTGGAGGCTACACTTGCTCAAGATATGAATTTGCTTGCAATATATAGCCCTTATTGTTGATGATGACAAAAACATACTTTTCAAAACAATAAAAAAGTATTGTAAGGTGTGTGGTACCCCAATGAATTTTTTAATGTGAAATAATCTCTCAAAATAATAATTAAATCAGGTTCAGAAGCCAAATTATGTATTTCCTTAATCAACCCCAATCCTATCAAAGATGCATTTTACCTCTTTCATGTGACAAAAGAGTCATTTCTGCATGAGAATTCAACTTTTGGCTTCCACTGAGTTAAAAACATGGGAAATTTGTTCCTTTCAAGAAAACTGTCCAAACTGTGTCAAATGGCTTAAAAACTGCTGTTGCTTCCAATACATTTTTCTACTCTGTTTTGCTCTGTTACCTAAAGGAATTCATGTAGAATTTATTGAAAACTAACCCAATCCACAAATAAAACTAAAATCTGCATCAGCATGTAATACTTTGAGGAAAACATTGTCTACTTTAACCATACAGCAAGACAAAGAGTGGTGTTCCAACCCCATGAAACCATATAAATGTCAATTTTGATTCAAAAATTGGGGTTGCAACTATATAATTCACCAATATATATAGACAGTACCATTTTGTCCTAACAACTGATGTCAAATTTTCTTCTACATACTGATGTGGCAAAATATAGCCCTGAAGGTGTCCCCCTAGAATGCCCCTTTTTATCAACAACTAGGATAAAATTCATAAATTAATTGATGTTGACATATAACAAACCGCTTGTGATATTAAATTTCTCATTTGTGATAATTGCTAAATCACATTCTGGCTTCTGAAGATATTTCACATTGCGCTTGATGAATGTTTTGCCTTTCTTGTGAAAAAAGCCTCACTTTCTCAG